>CM071611.1:3265215-4465215 GCA_036365135.1 Miichthys miiuy
TCCTTTATTTAAACTTGAAGCGCCGAACCATCAGGGCGGCTTGTGTTTTTGTGTCTGAAATATCCTTTCAAATGTGTGTGCAAAAAATCAGCTCAAAGATTCACTAATTTTAAGGGTGCTGTTTTTGATGTGCTTTTGGTTATTAACGATAGCTTAGATAGTGAGTTTTTGCTTTCTCGTTTTCTTTTCATATATGTAATATAGGCTCTGTTTCAGAGAGTTGAACAGCATTCGTGTGCCCTTTTTGTTCCCTTGTGAGTTTATCTCACCTCCTTTTGTTTAACCCAGTCTGAAATTTCATTTAATAAATACCTTTGTTTCAACCGTACCATCAGGTTTTTATGTTACCTGTGCTGGGTCTTAACAGCATCTTAGGTTACTGTCTTTAAGATTGCAGTACATTTGGTCTTCATTGTATTTTAAGGCAACACCAGTTGCAATGCCACTGTCATAAATATATTTGCTATGATTCATTACTTATAATCAAAAGCCTTGCTAAAAGCCAAGCATCAAGCAAGTGCAGCAACACAAGACATACTGTAGCAGCCAGCTAATATTACTTATTAGTCCAACAGCAGTCAGCCCAGCTCGGCGTCTGTCATTCAAGCCTTTTATTTCACCAAGTCAAAAAGTCGGTCCCAGATTTACTCTTGTCTGGCTGCTTCTTGTTTAGTCACTCTCACCTTTTCTCTTCTTTCCACCTCTTACAATGCTCTATATGTTTCCAAAAAATATGTTTTCAGCTAAATTTAAATGTAATTTGTTGCAGGTATTGTGATACCCTAAAAAAAAATAACACTGAGCAGACAAGCAAGCAAGAAAAAAAAAACGCCCTTCAAAAAGAATCACTTTATTCTGTCATCATTCACTTGACTGCACAGACTCTTATGGGGTGTTTGGAAAGTAATGTATTAAGACTTCTCTTTGACAATTCCAGAGTTTAAGAACAGGAAATACTTTTGCAACACTGTGAATTAGACCCAAGATGCATTGTCTGATTTTTCATGGGATCATTACAAAATAAAGAATCTCCATCAGCCCAACCCTAACCTAACATTAACTGTGTTAACTTAACATTCACTACTTAAAACCTATTTATTTAAGATGTTGATCTCAAAAGATTCAAGCCAGTGTGGTAATGCAGCCTAATGTTCTAGTGAATCTCTAATTGAAGTCAGTCTCCATAAATACTTAAATGATCTTGTTTGATGAAATATGTGGCTGAAAGAGGCCTCCATGGATAACAATTGAATATGTATAAATATGAAATGTAGCCAGCATCCAGATATGAGTCATAGAACTTGGGGATGTTTTTTTTTTTCAAAAGTCATTTTAAAGTTAGCAATCCATTCTTCAGTTTCCAGCAGAACTGGTGGCCCTTGAGGGAACCTTCTATCAAGCTCAGTCATCTGATGTCTTTATTTTTATAAAGTATGAAAAACACACTAACACCCACAAGGAGGAGAGGGTCCCAACAGAGATGTTGGAATTCCACAAAGGAGGCTGAAACTCAGACTGATAAGGATTGACATCGAAAACCAGACAGACACAGACTACCATCTGCATGTGGGAGAGAAAAAGACAGAGTGAACAAACAGAGATACAAGAAAAAAAAAAAGCTTCCCCTAAGCTGGGAGCTCTTAAAAAGCTAAATTTACAATACAATTCACTGGCTGTATTGTGGTAGACAGTTAGTTTATTATTATAGTTAATTAGTTATTGATCACTTTAGCTGTAATTAATTCTTGCCATACATTTTCTTTTATCTTCCACTTCCATTTCAAATGTGTGTAATAGAGGTATGAAAAATGAAATGCAATCTATAACAATTTTTCCATTTGTGGCAGAAATTAAATCAGAGAGTGACAAATTACAAGCTCCCGCCCCTTAAAGCAGGTCGCTGAGAACTGGCACTCAGGGGTTTTAGTTATGAACTGAAAATGTCTTTCACAATCATAAAGTTCACAGATAATCACAGTCATGATGTTCAGATTGTAAAAGCTGCAGACATATATTTTAAGTCTGTCAGTGTTATGATTATGCGGTTTTCTGTAATACTTAGTCCTGATTGGTGAATTACAGCTTTCTATGGTCTGGTATTTATGAATATCACACTAACAGACCATTGCTATGAACAAAGTATCATCATCACTCATCATCACTCTGGACGATCACAGAGGAGACAATCATTTTTAAATCCATCAGGTGGGATGATGTGCAGTAAAATAAACCTCTTCAGGATGATTCAAGACCTGCATCACCCTGTTGAGGTTTATTTTACATCAATGACCGGCTTGCTGAAAATGATCCCTTACATGGATAGAAAAGAAAGAAGACATAATGAACATTTAGAACATCTGGATCAGGCTATATAGACTTTTCTTTTGTAGCCACAGTTGTGTTGTGGGTGTTAGACAGCATTAATAGCAGCTCAAATTCTAAACCATAATATTTTCATTATGTACAGATGTTGCCTTGAATTGCCTGCTGCTCTGTCACAGGAATGAATGGTAGCTGGCTGTGTGCGGCAGTTCTGAGTGGCTGGTACTGTAAAACTCTGTCTTTGATATAATTTATTGCTGCCATTTTTCATCAATACCAATTCAATTTATTTGCATTCTGTAAATGGTCGTTCACTCAACCATGAGTCTTAGCCTCAACACGTGGAGATATCCAACGCTCAACAGACTGGGTGTGTGGTTGCTAAGCTATGTACTTTCTTTGGTTTTTGATGCACCTGTAGGGAAGGAAAAGGAAAAGCACAGGTGAAACAAATATCAACAGTGGCTCAGCCCCGTCAAGTGTCCCAGTCGACCATGGCAGTGACCCAGCATGCACAAAACACAAGTTGCTTTTCTTCTGTTGCATTTCTCGCAGAGTGGCTGATCAAGGCATGTCGAAGCAACAAGCACAAGAGGGGTACAGAACTGAAACCTTTGTTAGATGGTTACTTTCAGAACAAACAAGCACAAACATGCCCATATATGTGGGTTTGTATTACTATTATTATTTCTATAATATATTAATATTATACTATTATTGGGGATGGTGGAGTTATGCTGATAACCTAACCTGATTGAATGACCCTGTTATAGCTGTTCAGTTACAGTGACCTCACACACAAGCAAACACACACCAACATGCATGTACTGCCAGAATTGTTAATATGGACCTGCCATAGACCAGCCAGAGATTGTAACACACACACACACACACTGACATACACATGCACACAAAGCCCATACGCATCTGCACATACATTCACAAGCACATATCCAAAACCTGTCGCTCACATACACGCACTCCTTCCACTTACAGGAGCTAAAACCCATTTGACAACACGTCTTTGGAGTTTTGTTTCTAATTTCCATTGGTTAATATTTATGGAGCACTGCAGGTAATATACCATATGCTTTAAAAATTATGCCATGGGTGGTGTGTGGAGAAATTAGTGTGGGTGCATGTACGTGTGTGAGTGTGAGTACAGCTAGAGACAGAAATTATAGCGGAAACCAAAATATCAGGGATTTGTCCTACAGTGCAAACACAAGGCTAAACACTACAATTTTGAAGCCATGGCTTTAGATTGAATGCCTACTATGCACTAAACTCATGCTTTCATGCTGTAACAGCCAGAGGATGAAAAATTACAGTTTTAACTATTTAAATAGGGGCATTTTTTTTCTGGTGAGGACTAACGTGATAGTGCACATAACACAAAAAAGTATAAAAATTCAGTGTTGTTGCTGCTTATTGACATATCCCTGACTGTAATAACCAAAACAAATTACCCTCCATTGCATTTAATGTGGATACATTTATTACTAAAGATTTAAAATTCTGCAAATGAATTAATATCTAGTAGTTATGGACTGATGTTTGTTAAAAGATTTAACTCAGTGAAAGTGTAAACTCATGTTAATATATAATATTCTGTTGGCAGCATTTTGTCATGAACTTTTTTTGTCCTCTAATGACACCAGGGGAATTGTTTTTAAGGTGAGGTAATGACGATAATGATCATTAATGAAGCCAATCAAACACATTGACTTAATATTTCTGTGCAAACATTCTGGACCAACATCCCTGTCGTTACACAGAGCTGCATGAGTATGAACTGTGTGTCTTTAAGTTACATGGGCTAATGAGTTTTTGCTCATTAATATTGAAATGAATGCAGCAGGGGGATTCTAATCAAATCACCCGCTCTGTAGGGGAACCTGTGGTGTAAATGTGAAGTTAGTTATTATGTATTATTCCAGAGTCATGTTGACAAGAATGTTTACATTCTAACTGAGAGAAAGAAAGTCTGTCTGACTTGTCTAAAGAGCAAATATAGTTGGCATTAAACCAACATTCAGTGCGGTAATTTGACCGTTGATGCCTTTTATGTCATACTTGTGTTGTCCGTGGAGCACATTGTTATCCACAGTACTTTTGATCCACATTGATCTGGTCACGTCAATCCCTGTCCCCTGCTGAAGACAATATTGCTCCTATAAATCAACTTTCTAGGGCTTTGGCCATCAGGGTAGATGGTGTGGAGACTGTTGGAGCGCACATTGAGGGATTTGTGGGAAAACCTTGAAACTCTGTCAGGTCGATGAGAGAAGCAGCAGCAGCCATCATTCAACTCAGAGGGCCCTTGAAAAAAAGTGGAAGAGAGAGGAAAAAAAAACAAAACAAAAAAAAAAACTCGTCAATCAATAAAGGAGCCATCAGAGTCGCCAGAGACACATGGAGGGAGAAGTCATCTATTATCACCTCTAGGCAGGGGACACTGCAGAGGACTTTGAGAGTACAAACTCATTCAGAAAATGCAGTGTGTAACAACATAAAGTCTGTTTTTTGTATGTTCAAATCGCATGTTTGTTTCTGTGAAGTAAAATGTCCTTACACAACGTGATTATTTTCAGTTTCTTGGATGATTCTTGGCTGACCTCACTGCTGAGTCATTGCTGAGAGCTACACTAAATGCTGATGCTACCTGCTCTGTCTACAAGGACCGAGTAAACTAAACAGGCTTATCTTAGTTTAAAGCGCTAATGGTACAATCATGCACGATGCACTTTATTTCTATGCTATGCTATTACTATGTCTTCATCTGTTTATGTCCCAAAAATATCTGTTTAAATTTGAGACACCACTGTAAAGAGTGAATTCTGCTGATTATAAGGTGTGTGTGTGTGTGTGTGTGTGTGTGTGTGTGTGTGTGTGTGTGTGTGTGTGTGTGTGTGTGTGACGTGTGTTTAGATCTCACAGAGTTATGACTCTGACACAATTTACCAAGAGCATCACACAGCTTCTACTCAATGTAAAGACAGGTCTGGGGAGTGTAGTTGTGGGTATTACTTCAGATGTTCATTGTATTTTTAAGAGTGCATATCCAAATAATGTATCCATATCCAGTCACAGCTGTAATCTTAAAATCGTAAAACCCAACTTCAGACTGTTTTTTTTCACTGTGTGATATTTTTGATATCAGGAAAACACGGTGTTATTGATAACATTAGAAACAACTGTATTCTATATTGGTGAGCCGGTTCCAGGGTCCTGCTGGCTCACCGTCATGGTTGACTGTGGTCTTGTTTACACATATAACGGAATTTTGATAACTTGTATTATCTACATTTCGGCTTCTCGTCCACATGCAAACAGAGTTATAGGTCACTAAAACACATTCTAAGGTGCCAATATTTCTTTTTGTTTTCCCTTTTTGTCATTGAACTTTCATGACCTGATGTCATCTGGTGTCAAGTGCTTTGAAATGCCAGTGCCAAAAATTTAATTGAGAGGACAATATTGACTTGAACTAGAACTTGTTTCCCCAAATTATTCTCTTTCTGGTTTCTGGTTGTTTCCTCTCCCCCGTGTGTCCTTCTCACCTGACTCTCACCTGACCATCTGATTCTCATCATCCGATCAGCCCCTGCTTCATAAAAGATCAGTTCAACTCTGCCAGATCATTCAGTCTCCTACACTATAAACAACTTCTTGAACAACAAGTTTCTTCTAAAGTAATTCTTTGTGAATCCTGTCTAACCTTGCTCTCTCACTGTGCTTCAGGAAATCCTGCCAGTCATTCTCCTGCCACGTCTAGCTCAGTCTCGTCTCAGCACCTGCTCCTGGAGTTTTTTTTGCCACCACCAGCCGTTCTGGGACCGCTCACTGTCACTCACTGTCATTCTGCTCCTAAGAGTTGCACTATCTCCTCCGGTTCCAATAAACTCTTTAAACTATTTGTGGTTTCAGGCATATGTTTGCATGTTAGGTCCATGTTTAATCTAGCCATGCAAACTGCTGTGCAGGACTATTTCTTTTGTAGAATGTTTAACAAAACATCATCATCCATTTTTCAAATATGTGGCCAATAAGTGTCAACCTCCGTGGCTGAGAAGTAAAGCCGCTTCATGAATAACCACTTGGGGTTGGCTACAGAACAAGTCAGTCTCCATAAGCCCCCATGTTAAAAACTTAAACAGAAATAAACATGTTTACAGCCTGTTACAAAAAACACTTTTGGTCTCTAAAGCTAATTTCCCCGTTCATGACAACTGTACTGAGGGTGAATTTTTATAGAATCCACCTGTTCAGATTATATTAAGGCTTAAAGTTATGCAGAATTAACAGTGTGGCTGCCTTGATTGACAGCTGGGTGTCTGTTACAGATGGTGCTTATTAGCACCCAGGCTTCATTCAGCCCACCTCAGTTCCACTGATAATCGTCGTCTTTATCTATATTTGGATTAGCTGGGAGTCTGAAGAGGCAGCACTACAAAGATGGCAGTGGACAGAGCCATCACACTGAGTTTCACAATGGCTTTTAAGAAACCTGAGGGTGATGTCATGCAGACTACATCCATGTTTTATACAATCTATGAGCCAAACCGAGACTCGGCCCTGTGAAGAAATATGAAAAACAGCTTCTGAAACACTGGCTCTGCCCGAAACTGGCCCGTGTTTGCCAACTGGTGCACTATTATTTAGATTTTATTTGAGCACCATTATTTATGTCACTTAATAACTGTCCTCAATAGGGCAGTGATGTTTATGGTAAAAGATCCAATTTTTGTCCACAGGAAATGCCAAAATTCAACAAATCCAACAGCCCTCCCAGTGTGATGGATCCTCCTAAAATGTCAGACACATCACAGCATGAAATCCCTAATTGTAAACTGTGCTCTCATTACCAGCTGGAGAGCTGAGTGCCCAGATGTGTGTCATAAATATCAAACATGCTTGATATTAGCAGGGTAGCTTAAATCAGTCTATTCAGAGGGACAGTCCACAACAACAGAAGCAACCACTAGGCTAGTTTATATTTTATCTCACCACAGTAAACTTGTCAGGAGTGACAACACGGCAGGCAAGAACCCAATAGCACGACACAGAAAACAGTTCCGGTGAAGAAACAGTGTTTAATTAACCAGCAGAGGTCAAACCAGGTAGTAACCCGCGTGGCAAACAAATCCAGTAGGAGCAGGCAAAAGGGAAGGTCCAAAGTCCAAAAAGGAAGGTCAAAACACAAACAGGCAGGATCAGAATCAGAATGATAAGTTGCTGGATAGCTAGGGAAACACACTAGACAATGCGGCCAAGAACTGAGGGAAATGGACCGGTACATATACTGAGGGGCTGATTAGCTGATGAGGAGCAGGTGAGTGCGGAGGTGGGGCAGGCCAGGTGAATGACATCAGCAAGTAATGCAGAGCAGGAGGGAGTGGCAGAGTCTGAAATGACATGAGAGTTAGTGTGGCAAAACAGGAGACAGACAAATGAAAAACTAAAGCCTGGCTGAAGTTGTGACAAAACTCTGCTGTGTTGCCAACTTTAAACTCATATTTTGTAGTTTTTGGCTCAAATCAAAAGAAGCCATGGGGTCATGATGAAGTCACACTCAGAGATGGGCTGATTTTATGTGCAAAAAAAAAAAAAAGAGATATGCATCCCAAACCAAGGCCGGGTGACTCCACATACACTCATCGCTCTGGATGTTTTGGCTCTGGGCATTCTGCTGCCACCCCTTTTCATCTGTGCTGCAACCGGGGCAAGGAAATAAGAAGAAGCATGCATGAGCTAAAGTGACAGTCTGTAAAAGAATTCACACGTTCACAGCTCAGAAATAGAAATCTAATATGTTTCCAAGAGACAAGTCACTTCTGAATTGTTTAAAGCAGCTTTTGGTGGTTCTGAGGTGGCTGAGTTCAGTTCATGTATAAGTCAACCTTCAGTGACACTGAGATTATGTAAGCATTAAATCTGGGGCAAGATTTCTGTGTCTTCATACAAAAATCCTCCAACACTAGTCATATTCGACTACAGTCATATTAACATTCAAAGCTTCAGTTGAGGTTTATTTATGTGCGTCCTAAAAAAATGTAAAAATGTACATTTAATTATTTAATTGCTGAGCATAAATGTTGGTTTTGGTGAAACGACAACAATATGGATTAAATTATTTTCAACAAATTTGTGCTTTACTTACTGCGTTGCTATCTGCACCTGCTCCTCGTTTAGATTCAGTATCATCAGCCTGTGAAGCCTCTGATGCTTCGTTCTCCTTTCTGCTGATTTCTTGTTTTGATATTCTTTACAGCATTCCTTCCTTCTTGGTTTTAGCGCAAAGCCAAAGCTAGGTGTTAGCGTTAATGATAAAACAAGAGAAAAATGTTGCCAGGCAACAGTGACACAAATCTTCAATCATCATTATCTAAATTTTGTCAAAGTCTTAGTTGGTAGAGCAGCCGCCCATGTGCGAACTCAGTCCTTGCTGCAGAAGCCCAGGTTTGAATCCGACCTGTGGCTCTTTCCCACGTCATTCCCGATTCTCTCTCTCCCCACATTTCCTGTCACTCTTCAGCTGTTCTATCAAAATAAAGCTTGAAAAGGCCCAAAAAAGAAAGAAATTGGCATTTTTGTTGCCGCCAACAGAAATGAAAAAGACAAATCAAATGTAGTGTGTTCCCCGCCTCTCACTGAAAGTCAGTTTGGATTGGCTCTGTGACCCTGATAAGGATAAGCGATTATGGAAAATGGATAGATGGATTGGATGGAACACACTGCAGTATTGTACCAACTTTTACACTTAGACCTGCAGCTCTGATGTTTATCACTGGACAGAGATGCACTGGCCCTAACTGGATGTTGAGACGTGCTTAATGACCTGTTTGCGTATCAGTAGTTCTGCCTGCTCCACTTCTGTTTAGAGTAAGATGGAATGCTATCACTGAATGTGTACTGTTTACACCTGTGTTACATCTATAACTAAACTAGGTGGCCCTGTTCAGAGTTTAGTCTGAAGGGATACTGTGACCTTGTACTGTACCAATTGGTACTAATCATAGAGAACCTATGAGGTCGGACACACACACATACAGGCAGGACAGAAGCCCATCCCTGCAGATCATCACACAAGGCGACAACCCTTCTAACTTTATTTTTTCAAAATGCATGAGGTTATTATGATGAGCAACGTTTGGCGTGATCAGCCAGGATACTATTTGCACCAACCGATTAGCAGCAGTGTCACTTTACTGATCAAACATTTAAAATTATTCAATTTATGAACAATTGTCTGTCAAAATCAGCACACTAAGGCACGTAGAAGCAGTTGCATCGCTTTCTCTGTGATTCACTCAAACATTGCATACATTGCAGGGATACATTGCACTGCAGGGACAGTTTTAAATCTCAGATTGTTATGGAGACATGGACTTTTCAATTTTAGAAACAGAGCACCTGTAATATCTGTGTTTAGGAAGCAGGCGCCATTTTGATTAGTAGTATGGTCAGAGGATGTCCACTAAGGGTGAGCATATCTCCATATTTGTGGCATTGGTTGGCAACGTATACCCGTGCACCTGTGAGGCTATAATATTTTCACTGGCGAGAAAAGCGTTAAACAAACATTTACACAACAAAATCCAACAACATATAGTCTTATATAATCCTCAACATTTCAAGGAAATGCTAATCTATCAATGGATTTTTAATAGATAACAAATGTACAGACAAGGCCAATCACCACCGACAGAATCTCCACGGAAACAGATTATCAACGACAAAACACATCGTTTTGTTTCACCAGTGTTAAATGCTCACTGCTTTAGGTTAGTGCTGTTAAGTTAAGATAAACCCTAAATGGAAAAACACATAGGAACCTTAAACCGAATGATGAATAAGAATGTGTTTAATGAAATCAGATTGTTAGAAAACAGAAGTCATCATTAATATAATACTGTGCCAGGATATAACTTTTTTCATGCACTCTTTATGACTCCCCATCCTATCTTTATTTGCCAATATAGTAATTACCTTTCATACAGTTGGCCTTTTCACTGTGTACCTGCTGTATCTGTACTAAAATAATTATACTTAGCTTTTTTCTTTCTTTCATTCCCTTTTCATTTGTTTTCTCGTTATTCTTCAACTCTTCCTTTACCTCAATTTTACTTATTTTTTATTGTCTTTGCCACTGTGTCAATTCTCTGTTATATGCATGGAAATAAAAAAAAGAGCAACAATTCCAGATGTCCAGAGGAGGACCAGAATCCACTGCCAACACAATCTACACTTTCTGGCCCTATCATAAAGACATATTTGACAGCCGAGACATGGCTTTTGCCAAATGAACTTTTGACGATGAGAGCAATTCAATTGATTGGCTGGAGTCGTAACTTGGAGCTCTCAGACTGACTTTCTCATAGTTATAATAAAAAATGATCTCCACCCACTATCAAAGAGATAATCATTAATATGCTTCATTGGCTCCGTTAGCCAAAGAGCCTTACAGTAAAATCAGTGCACCGATATTCAGTTAAACACTGCACTCTGGCATCGACACTGTACACTTAATCATTTCCATATTGATGACACTGTATGTGACAACGTTGATGAAAGTCAGTTGGGGGGTTAGGGAGGTAGGAGGATGACAGTTAGGCCCTGTTCTTGTACTTTTGTTGCTACTCAACTTTGGGGTGATTTTCATGTTTGGTATGATTTGTTGGTTATGGCTGGTTGAATTTTCCCAATATGACAGGAAGGGAATTAAATATTTGAACTGAAAGTTAAAGAAAAGGATTGACCAGAAAAAAAAAAAACACTTCATCTTCAACCCAAAGAAACCAAATTAAAACATGTTTTAAATTGTTTGAATTGATATTCATATCCAGTACTGTATATCTTCCCTAAAGCAGTTGTTGGAAAAAAAAAAAAAAAAAGTTGAGGGTAAAAAAAATCCTTATTCCATCTGACAGTGTCATAGATCTGTATCAAACCCAATGTACTTTTCTTAGACTTCCCACATTTCAATCAGACAGAAATATTCTAGGCATCTTGTGTATCTTTTCATGCACATTTCCCAAACATTCAGACATATTTTTGACACTTTGGATCTTCCCAACTTTAAAATAAAGGTCAGTGGATTTGAACAGCATTTGGCTGCAAAGCATGAGTACTGACAAGAAGCACCAGTGGGGCGGTGAGGTTGAAAAGGTTATGGGTAGGTTACAGTTTTTCAAAATGATGGATGGCTGTGGATGGCTAACCATAGATGAGGACAACCTGAGTGCAGAGATACAGAAACTCTGGATGTTAAGATATGTCGAGTAATCAATAATCAGGCGAGGAGGATGAAACACAGAGGACTAAAGAACAGAGCTGGGGAGTTCGATTGTTGCCTGTGTTTACTCAGTATACCTGATTGTGGACTTCAAAATGCATTGAGTATGTTGAGTAATGCTTCACTATCCTCTGATAATACGAATCTGGGATGTGAAGCTGATAACATTTTACTTTACTGTGATCATTGATTGGTGTATGCATGGCAGGAGCAAAAATACAAATACAACATCACCTGAAAATGAGAAAAGCATTCACATTAAAATAAAAACTGGCAATAAAAGTTGGCAAACTATCAACCAAACTGCAGCAGTGAGTCTATCCAAATTCCACAGGCAGCAGAAATAGCATCCACAGGATAATAGCTGACTCTGATACATGAATGTTTCTAGCAAAACCCAAAGCCCCCAAAGCATATTTGGTATTCTTCGTCGTATGAACAGCAGCTCGATATGTACAAGAAGTGTTGAGGCCAGCAGGCATGTGAGAGAGCTGCTATCAGAGTCAGGTCTAGGATTCAGGTTAGCTGGACACTCTCAGCAGCAAAAATGTACAGATATCGAAAGCCTTAAGGTGAAAAACATGCATCAGTGTGTTGCTTAAAGCTGAACCTTGTCACACAGTACTGAGTGAGTTTGCTGTTTAAAGCTGGAATGCTGCCATTTAAATGGCTGGCAGTATGATAACATAAAAAAGAGAGAAGATCAGAAGTCAGTTACGCATAGGACTTTCACCCAGGACCTCTGTTTGTGTGTGAGAAATCAGTATGCAGGCTATGTAAGTTATGTATAACTTATGTGATATATTTAAGTTACTCGTGTGTCAGGTAAGCAATGTAACTTATGTGCCTAGCCAAAGTGCGACAGTTTCACAATGTTACCCAATCAAGTTTTATTTTGAAGGTCTAACTGGATGTCAAATATTTAACCAGCCATTGCATCCGGCAACACACTGCGGGCCGAACAAATACGTTAAAGAGAGTATCCAGGACATCACCCACAGTTTTCTGAAGAAATCAGTCAGGGCTCAGTGTGCTCACAGTGTTTTGTCTCTGCTCAGCACCATCTTGGCGGCCCTGTCCCTGCTGGCTTCCATCTAATCCAAAAATGGGCAATGCTGAATGAAGTCTGGCTGTTCAAACAAGTCAAGGAATGTCATGGAATTCACCTGTCAATCAAACAGGCTACACTGTTAATTCTGCATAACTTTAAGCCTTAATATAATTTGAACAGGTGAGTTGTATAAAAATTGCTGTGAGAGTTCTCAGCCTTAGGTGCATGTGACACTCATGATCACGTAATATATTGGTAAATGGTCTGTACTATAGCGCCTTTCTAGTCTTTCGACCACTCAAAGCGCTTTTACACTACATGTCTCATTCACCCATTCATACACATTCACACACACACACAGCTTCAGAAGCAATTTGGGGTTTTGTATCTTGCCCAAAGACACTTCGACATGCAGACTGAGGGAGACAGGGCACGAACTCGAAACGCCGTTCATCTGATTGGTGGACGACCCGCTTACCCCTGAGCCACAGCCGCTTGTCATTGATGTTACTATCAATGCAGGCAAAGATAATATAGAAACAGCTGCTAAAAATCTTGTCAGCCTATTTTGAGACATTTAAGACAACACCACTTTAGGGAGGAATTTTACTTCTGATGTAAAAGTCAGAGTTTGAAGGTCATGACTGACAAGTTAAAATCTTTAGTTGATCTTACGACCATTACAGTGACATTAACGTCAATGACTTGAAGGGACATGCAGATGAATGAGAGGGTCATAATTCCCATCAAATCTGATCCCTGCCCTTTTAAACACGAGCAATAAAACATCCCACCTTGAAAAGATTAAAACCATTTGTCTCTCTACTTAAGAATGAGCTCCAGTTTTGTTTGGGCAGCAGGAAGTTTGAGGGGAAATAAAATCAATCTAACCCTAACACCAATTAATTGTACATTGATAGAATACACAAAAACAGTTAGGAAAAATAACTATGACAGTTTTTTGGTAACTAGTTTTAGCCTGTTGATAATGAAGAGGAATTAATCTTTATTTAAGTGTCACTGGATTAACTGATTGGCTATGATTAATTGCATGTGTACACACATAACGTGCATGAATGAACAAACTCTTTCAACTTAAACATGCTTTCCTTTTTTGGTTCCTATAGTTTAATGTATCACCACTGCAGCGTGTCACTTTAATTGATCGGGGTCCACTTAATTACATACAGTGCACAAAAGTGTCCCAAAATAGGGCAGAGATGACCTTCTCGCCCCTATTAGCCTTACCTTAAAATCAATACTTGAAGTTAAGGGAATAATGGGTTTACTGCTATTGTTATTGGGCCTGTGAGGTGCTGCACCTGGAGATGAGTTGAGCTAAAGTCCCTGTAAAGTGCTTTGGGATTATTAAAAGGTTCTGGTGGCAGAGCCTTTGGAGAATAATATCTTTGAGGAGGAGAAACTACAGAGAAAGAGAGTGGGGGAGGAAAGAAGAGAAGAATAAGTAAAAGATTGAAGGAAAGAAGGATAAGTTATCTTTGGATCTGCTGATAAGAGCCACCGTCCCTTACTTCCTCTATTCCACCTAGACACCTAATTAAAAGACCCTGAAATAGAGGTGACCACACCTGGCCTGATTATAAAGTGAGGTTATTAATCTAGATTCCACATCTGGTAAAGAGCCGAGAGAGTTGGGAAGTCTCAGCCATGCTAACTTTCTTCTTTAACTGGATACTCAAGGTGAATGATTCTTTTAGCTGAAGTGTCTTCTACTCATTTACCACAAAAGTCAATAGTCTATTCGAGCCTATTCATTTGATAGAACACAATACTGATTCTGCAATCGCACACCGGGAAAAAAAGAGCAACGCCAGCCATTTCATAATATATAATATCCTTAAAATATCACTGCAACTAATGGCTGCCACACGCTTTAGATGGGAATTAGCATTCTAAAAATGCAGCCTCATTAAAATTCCCCCACAGGTAACCTTCACCCCCTGAACTGTGCTCCTGTTGCCATTTTCATGCAGCATACAGTATACAGTGGCATCCATCACAGAACGCCTCGGCTGCATTCATCCTGCATTAACAATGTTCCAGACTCTGCAGCCAGTTGCATTACTCACATGTTGTACAGATCGGCTGAACAAGCAAATTATACGACTAAATTAAAGTACAATCAGTGCCAGCGAGGTCGGGGTCACTTTACTGAGAGCTGAGTAAACCAGGAGAGTTGATATTTTTCATACATAATGTTGAATTAAGCATCAGAGGAACAGCTCCAGCTTGTACGTGCTGACATTAACAGTACTGAATCTGAAGTCTGTGGGAGTAAATTATAGTTGCGTGAAAATTTGATTTATTTAATTTTGTTTTTCTGATTGTTATTTTTTTTTGACAGGAACAGTGCATATTGACATCATTCATGAAAATATGCCCATTAGCTAGAAATTCTAATATTAAACTGGAGGACAAAAAAGGCATGCAATAGTCGAAAGCACTGATATTAAAAGCAACAGAATAAAAGCATTGAAAAATAATTGAATAAAAAATGTGTATGCATATATTTAACATTCAACATTTAATTTAACAATACATAGTTGAGTAAAACTAAAATGCGCACGAAAAACAGACAATTTTGACTTCCATATGCTTTCACATCCATGGGAGATCAATCGAAAAGTTGTTGTTTGGAGTCACACATATTATCCTGGAGACTAAACCTCTCGTGAACAAGCACCGTCAACATCACAAAGACAGAGCATAGTGAGACCATGATTACACAGAAATAATGCATCATGTTCTGTAGTGGACTTTTTAAGTATATCATTACTTCAAAATTGTGTTTATAAGCTTTTATATATATATATATATATATATATATATATATATATATATATATATATATATATATATATATATATATATTATTATTATTATTATTATTATTATTATTATTATTAAATAAAACAATAAATTGACATTAGGTATGTTTTTGAGCCCCTAAAGAGGGTCCAGGTCTCAGCTTAACATTAATGGCTGCAGGTGCACTTCTCGTTACTGTGCATGCTGAATCGGTATCACAGCTTACTGGGACACTTAGATGAAATGGAGACATCATTATTGGTATAAGTTAACACCTTTACTTTTCCTATAATGACAAGTCAAAATGTCCGCTGTGACAAGGCCTGTTACATATATCACTTTTTTTCCTATATTTTTTTATGTTTCAGAACACCATCAGCAAAGAGACATCTTCTGTGCAGTGTTCAGATTTGACTGGTGCCTAAAGAGAGAGTGATTATGAGATTAAATCACAAGACAATCATGCAAGTGATGAACAGGCAGATGAAGATGAAGGAGCCCATTGAATACTCAGAAGTGACCATCTTCCAGTGATGGGAGTCCTCAACCAAGAGCTCATCTGTTAAGGCGTCAGCTGAGGCAGCCCAACAATGTCCAAAGCCTTCAGCATCTCAGGGCAGATCTCATCCACACCTGGCACCTTGCTACAGAGCTTCTTGACTACCCTGACGACCACTGCCAGAGAAATGAGTGATCCTTCCCAAGAGCCTTCAGACTCTGTGTGCTTGTCGGGTTCAGGAGGAGGTTTCCCTAATTCGTCCCCAGGCCAGATGGTCTATATAGTCTCTCCAGTTGGACATGCCCAGAACATCTCCAAAGGAAGGCTCTGAGGAAGCATTAAAATCAGACACCCAAAACACCTCAGCTGCCTCCTTTTGATGTGAAGGAGCAGTGGCTGTACTCTGAGCATCCCCCAACGAATAACTACTTTAAAATGGAGGAGGGGTTTGCGTATCTCTGTAATCCTGGGAGCTGTGCTGTCCAGGCCAATAGCCCATTGTAGGGTCTCTCAAAGCAAATTGGTCCCAAGGGAGAGATTAGACTAAATATGATTAGCAAAATCCTTGTAAATCAGACTACTAGGAGCTGTAGCACCCTGCCCGAATTAGGATACTCCAGTATGAGCTGGAATGTGTTGTTGGGATGAGAGACGTCTGAAATGCCCTGCTAAATCTGCTGCCACCATAACCTGACCCCAGATAAGTGTAAGGAAATGGATGGATGGATGTTAGGGGGCTAAATAAGTGATCAAGTTCTTTGGTGAAAATAATAATATTCTTTATCTGTATTAAACAATAATTGCCTTTACAGATACAAATACAATACCTTTTTTTCAGCTTCACCACAATAGAAGCTGTGATGATTGTGCTTGAACAGCTTGAATTTGTCTGTTGTCTATGCTATAGTCCACCCAGACAAACATGTTTCACAAACCTTCTTTGCTGCTGCTAAGCCAGCCACCTGTTCTAAACTAAACTTTATTCAGAGAGACTTTATTAGGCCATTAAGACTAGAGATGTTCCGATACCATTTTTTCCTTCCCGATACCGATTCCCATACTTGTGCTGTGGCTATTGGCCAATACCGAGTACCGATCCGATACCAGTATGTTAGAAAAAAAAATATCATACTACGCCTGCATGACTGTGATATGATCATCATTGTGGTAAGCCCTGGCTCAGGTTAAACCCTTTGTAAAACAGAATAAATACAGCAAATTCAAGCCATTTATTTTTTAATAGAACAGTTTAAAAAACAGTAATGCAATTTGACTAAATAAATCTAGGAATAATTATTAAAAACAAATTAAAAATAAAATAAGTGCAGCCACATCTTTGCATATGTTGCATATCGCAGTCTTTTAGCAGAGACTATCCAGAGTCTGTCTCGTAATTTACCCCGCAAAATAGGGCACGAAGGAGTTTAATTTGATTTGTGTCCGATGATGTATGTCGCACATGTATGTCTGTTGTGTCTGTGTCACGTGATCAACTCGTCCTCGTCAAACAGCAGGCTGCAGGTTGCAGCACAGCGCCACTGTTTTAAGAGCGGCGAAGAAGAACTGTGCCAGAGCTTAACGGAGCTAACCAGTAAATAGATTACTAATTTAATAAATTACGTGGTATCGGATCGGTGCCTGGACTCCAGTAGTCGCCGATACTGATGCCAGCATTTTCGGCAGTATCGGAGCAATTTCCGATACTGGTATCGGAATCGGAACAACTCTAATTAAGACCAAGAAAAACAGTAGACACTGCAGCAAGCCCTTGAGGGGATACAATGGTTTAAAACTGTTTGTCTTTTCGTAGAATAGATTGGCACGGCGAATCCAAGTGACGTAAGTATATGATCCCTTAATGTGTTTATCCATTCATCCCACTTCACTATTAAAGCTAAATAAAAAGGGGCTTGTGTGTGTGTGTACTGTAGTTTTCAAGATGCATGCATACAGGCAGAAAACAAATCTTAAAAATGAAGAAAAAAACAATCACAACCTCATCCCTAAACTCTAGTTTCCAGAAGGCAGCCATTTGAGGATTAGAATATAGGATCTTGGCAAGACGTTTTGTGTGTGTGTGTGTGTGTGTGTGTCGTAAAACGTTCTGGTGGAGAAACATAAAGCTTCCTCTAAACTGTTTTGACCTCCTTAAGGCAGGGATTGTCACTTTATATAGGATTGCAAGTATGTAGGCTTCTTGGCAGTGCTGGGCGGATTAAGACAGCAGAGAAGAACATTTGATAGGAGGAGAAAGATGATGTGAGTGCATTAGCAGCTCTGATCGACAAACAAAACAGATTAGCCTGCCGTCGCTGTCTCTGCAGCTCTTTTCTGGGAAATCTGCAGGATTGTCCACACTATTACCTTGTTTGTGTCCTACATCCTTTCCTCTTCTTCTTTTCCACTTCCAAAGTTTTCCTACCTTCTTTCTTCCACCTTCCTTTGCTGTCATTTCTGCCAGGGATCAGGTGAACCCAAGTGTCCTGTACAGCTGCTGTAGTGCCTCAGCTTCAGAGTCTGGATGGATGGATGGGAGAACAGATTCTTCCTCTTTCTCCATGCCAAGGCCTTCACTATTTTCTTCTCCTCCTCTCAACAGGAAAGGAATGTAATGTCGTTTGATCTCTCTCCTCTGTCCATGTCTCTCCCCCCTCTAAACACAGATTACAGTGTTATGTGGAAAAGGAAAGTTTGCCCTTCATCCTACCTCCGTCTCCGCTAAAACCCTCCCTCACTCCCATGTGATCTCTTTACCCATCACCTCTTCTCCTATTGTGCTTTTTAACTCCTTTCCTTCATCATTCCCTACAGCTGTGCCACATAGCCACAAAATGGGAATAGGCTTTTAAAAGATGAGCCCTTTTTTTTTTTCAAGCTATTTATGGCCCATTTTTCTCTACTGGTGTTACATCCACTAATGGTTCTAACCTTTGGTCTTGTAAAGGTCATTGTCCATAAATCGAGTTCTTCTGCCAGTCATTAATGGAGGACTCCTGGTGCTGTGGTGGCTGTGTATCAGTGTGTGCAAACTTCCAGATCAGACATAATCCTTGATGTTTGTGTTGATCCAAGCAGAGTTCTGCACAAGGCTCTTGTGGCTCAAATGTGCTGACATGAAACTGATCAGACACAGCGGAGGCGAGGCTTTAAACTGACATACCATTCACTTCACACTAAAGTAAGTAAGTGAGCTACAGCAAAGTTGGCATCAAATTACACTTTAATGTCAGCGCAAACTGTGACCGCAGCAGTACTCACTCCTATACTGCTATATGCACACACTGATAGCCCAGAGAACTGATACAAAGTTGATATCTATTAAATTATTTGCCTGTGCATTGCATATTACTCAGAAATGGTAGATAACAGAGCCCTTAGAGGGGTAAAATAGTCAAATAACTCATAAACTTGGGTTCTGCCTCAGAGGATCTACATTGGGAGTGCTACTAGCAAGAGCATATGGGGTGTAATACAACTGGGAAACTGTAAATTGTAAAGAAAATCTAGATATTTGATTGTGATTTTGTTGTAATATGCCCTGATACATGTTTTTATCCATGTATTAGGGCATGTTCAGGCTGAAAAAAGCACTGTGCCAATGGCTCCATTGGTGTGGCCTGAAGAAGCGTATGAAGTCGTATCGGATGTCAGAACAGTGTGTAGTGCTACACACCACTTTATACAACCATGCAGTTAAAACCCTTCAGAGTCAGTAATTTGTCTGTCAAGACACGTTTTCCTTTTGTCTACATCTATAATTAATAACCAGTTATGCCATATAGTGCCCCTGTGGTAGGTTGATCTTGGTCTGTTAAAGTACTCAAATAAGTTTGTTTTGGTTGGTAAATGTGCGTTTTCTTTACTTTAGGAGGCACCGATTACCACAGGGAATGCTTTAAACAAGAAGTTTTGCGTTTTAGCAATTATGTGTGGTTCTCTTTCACTTGTTTGTTCCTTTCATCGTACAAAGCATTACAAACCACCATTTATTTGCATCAACTATTCATTTCTTGTACCAACAGTGACGTTAAGGCAATTGAATTTGGTTATGGTTAGAGAAACACTGTGTCTCAATCCGTGTACTTCAATACTTATGCTTGCACTCATAATGGTCAAAAAGTTGGATGTGGAACGCTTGAAGAGAATGTTGCGATCATCATTTTCGGTAAGTGCATTATGACCGTACTTCAATTGAGACAACACTACCCTTCCAAAATTAGTGCAGGAAATACACTATACACACTGTACTTCATGGAAGTGTACTAATTGGGACACGCAAAAGAATGTGGTCATAGTGAATAGTGACTATACTGTAAAGGCTTACTTCCAGTCTGAGATGGTTCTGCCATATAGGAAATCAGACTGACAGTAATATAGAACTAAACCCACCCTGACCTCCCACCCCTTTTCTTATGCAGCATTTATTGTGATTCACTGACAGGGTGGATGATGGTGTCGTACTGTTGATGCAGGGCTGAAGTCCACAAATAGGATGCTTGCGTATGTCCTTTTCTTGTGGATGGCTCTGGGGAGTCAGGGTGTCGTAGGAGGTAGCGCAGTCCCATGCTGACTGCATCATCGACTGACCTGTTTTCCTAGTAGGCAAGCTGCAGGGGTCCATCAGGGGCCAACAGCAGTCTCTTGAAGGATTTGATGCTCACAGACATCAGTGAGTCCTTTGATAAAGGGATTCAGGATTAGGTCTGATCTAGATCTCATTCAGGTTGAGTGAATGGAAATATTAATATATAATTGTATTTAAAAGAGCAGAGAGATGGAGATAATGACATTTGAAAGAGCCAAAAGGAGGCTGAGTGGTGGCAAAAGGAAGAGCGAACAAAAACTTAATCAACATATAATAATAATAATATAATTTCTTTAACCTCTATACTTTCAATGTCCTTTATGAAGAAAAAGGCTTCTTGGGACACATTCATGAATTCAGATTTGCCGGGCTATGTCAAAACTCATTCTGTTCCCATATAGTCTCCAAAGTGATACAGCCCATCAAGAAAAAAGTGGAAAAAGCCCATTATCATTCTTACGGCATATTGGAAGAGTTACATCCCCTCCTACGGCCAATAGTGTGTGTGTGTGTGGGTAGCTTTCCTAAACTGAAACTCTGCAGGGAGCCACAGATTCAGAGTCCCCTGAAATGCTCTTTAGGGAAAACTATTCAACAAAGAGGATATTTGAAAACAAGAATACCAGAAACCATCCGTTCTTTATGGAAATGAAGGCCAGAAGTATTCATTAAAAAGTGATTCACAGCATTGAAGTACTCAGAAGGGAAATGATATCCTGAAATAAAATCTACCTGTGGTTCATATAATCCTGGACAGAGATCCAAATGCAGGTAGTTTATCATGTAAGGGGGAAGAGAAAGAAAGAAAGAAAGAAACAAAGAAACAAAGAAGAAAAGAAAGAAAGAAAACAGTGGTTCACATTGAATCTGTTTAGCTAAATGTCAATTGAAGCAGACCTGATTCCTACCCGCACCAAATAACAGAGAGATAATTTTCTCAGCTCATCTTCCCGGCCCACATTAATCAACAAGGCCTTTGCTAAATGTATATTAGCTTCTGTGTTTGTCTCTGATAAATCACTTATACTGTATTTAATATTTGCAGTGGATTTGTATGTGTCAGGACTAAGAAAGCTGGTTATGTTTAGGTTGTCTTGTGTCAATGTTGTCTTGTGGTTTCCTGTTTTATTTTGAAATTTTCTCCTCCTCTCGTTTCAGATAACTTGCCCCTTCCCCTGGTGTGGTTCCCTCCTGCCTGATTGTTCTCCCTGCCCTGATTGTTTCCACCTGTTCCCCATTACCCTGTGTATATATTGTCTGTGTCTCCCTTTGTCTGTTGCCAGTTTGTCTTGTCCTACGTACCTGAGAACCAGCTCCTTGCCATAGCCTAGTCAAGTTTGTTTCTCATGCTTGTGCCTCATCAGGTTTTGTATATTGCTTTGTTATTTTGTCTAGCCTTTGTATTTAATAGGTTTTTCCCTCGTAAGAGTGGTTTTTCGTTTATCTTTTCCCTGATTTTGTTAGTAGGGTTTCCCTCTCTTGAGTGGTTTTTGTTTTCTTAGATTATATAGTGTTTTCCTCCCAGTGAGTGATTTTTCTGTTGTACTTTCATAATAAAAGACTTATTTATTTTACACTTTGTCTCCCGAGTCGCGCTTGGGTTCAAGCCATAGTTCTAGCCTTGACAGTATGTGTGTTTTCATCAATGGTGTAAGCAAAATAACCAACAGCATGTAGGGTCTGTTTATTCAATTTAATTTACACATATATCTTATATATTTGTAAATATTGCATCTCTTTATGTTTTTTGCAGTCCTGTCACTTAGAAATTTGTTTGTATGTTTGTATAGTGCAAAATTGTTTGTTGTTGTCACAATGTAATTCCTGCCTGAATTATGCTCTGCATTTATCGTAAAAAGTAAACTTTTCGCTTACACTGAGCAGACATGTCTTAGACCCAAAAAATATTTTTAGAGTGGATCATTTAAGAATACTAGTCTCATGTCTATGTGACTCCGAGTCTGAGGTAAGAAGCTGACCTGTAGTCTGCTGGTACTTCTGTATCGCTTGTCAGACAGCAGCAGGGGGAAAAGGCTGTGGCTTAGGTGGCTAGTCTATTTTAATATCCTTTGTAAAAAAATGTATACCTGCTGTTATTATGCTATAATAATAGCCAAGCATTCAATATAGGTGTATTTTTATGCTGTGAGAATACTGCACTTGACAACAAAAACATAAAAATATGTCTGACAAGAGAAGGTATGAGATTGAGTGTCTGTGTATACTTTTTAAAAACCATTGTCACGTAGACCTTTGCAGACATTTTTATTTTACTTGGTTTGTTTTTCCTTCTGATCTGCTTAAGTGAAGAAACATTGCTCATCTTGACTTCTCACCTTCAGTGAAATCACAAATCAAATCAAATCAAATTTTATTTGTATAGCCCAAAGAGAGAGTCCCCCAGCAGTCTAGTCCTATGGCGGCATAACTAAGGGATGACCTGAGCCAGCCCTAACTATAAGCTCTATCTATCTATCTGATCAAAATCAACTCCAACATTCTTTACGGTGGAGCTGGAAGCCAGCGTGATCCTGTCTAAAGTAACTAAGTCTCTAGAAAAAGAGTTTCTGACGTGTTTGGGTCCAATTACAAGAACTTCAGTTTTGTCTGAATTTAACTTTAAATTGTAGGTCATCCAACCTTAAGGCATGCCTGGAGTTTAGTTAACTGATTGGTTTCATCAGGCTTGATCGATAAATATAATTGGGTGTCGTCAGCATAACAATGGAAATTAATGGAGTGATTCCTAATAATATTCCCTAGAGGAAGCATATATAAACTGAATAGAAGTGGTCCTAGTACAGAAACGTGTGGTACTCCATGACAAACTTTGGTATACATGGAGGATTCATCATTGACGTGAACAAACTGAGATCGATCTAAGAAATACGACTTAAACCAGCTTAGGGCGGTTCCTTTGATGCCAATTTGATGTTCCAGTCTCTGTAAAAGAATTTGATGGTCAATGGTGTCAAATGCGGCACTAAGATCTAACAGGACAAGTACAGAGATGAGTCCTTTGTCTGATGCCTTTAGGAGGTCATTTGTAACTTTGACTAGTGCGGTCTCTGTGCTATGACGCACTCTAAATCCTGCCTGAAAATCCTCAAATAAACTGTTCTTATGGAGAAAGTCACACAGCTGATTAACTAACTTTCTCAAGTATCTTAGAGAGAAAGGGAAGGTTTGATATCGGTCTGTAATTGGCTAAAACCCCTGGATCTAGAGTGGGCTTTTTAAGAAGAGGTTTAATAACAGCTACTTTAAAGGACTGTGGTACATACCCGATAATAAAGACAGATTAATCATATCCAATAAAGAAGGGCTAACTAGAGGTAAAACATCCTTGAGCAGCCTTGTTGGGATGGGGTCTAAGAGACAGGTTGATGGCTTAGATGAAGAAATTATTGAAGTTATTTGATGACGGTCGAAAAACAGTCTAAATATATATCAGGTTTTACAGCTGTTTCCAGAGTTGCTGTATCAGAATGCAGATCAGTGCCTGTTGAGGGCAAGAGGTAATGAATGTCTCTAATAGTTATAATTTTATCATTAAAGAAGCTCATGAAGTCATTACTAGTTAGACCTTAAGGAATAGATGGCTCAGTAGAGCTGTGGTTCTCTGTTAGCCTGGCTACAGTGCTGAAGAGAAACCTGGGGTTGTTCTTATTTTCCTCTATTAATGAAGAGTAATAGGCTGCTCTGGCATTACGGAGAGCCTTCCTGTATGTTTTAAGATTATCCTGCCAGACTAAACGAGATTCTTCCAGTTTAGTGGCACACCATTTGCGTTCAGATTTACTTGCCTCTTGCTTTAAGTTACGAGTCTGCTGGCTATACCATGGCGCTAACCTCCTTTGTTTAATTATCTTATTTCTCAGAGGTGCAATAGAGTCTAGAGTTGTTTGTAATGAGCCTGTAGTACTATCAACAAGATGATCTATTTGTGAGGGGCTAAAGGAAGCAGACAAGTCCTCTGCTACATTGAGACATGGCATTGAATTCAATACTGAAGGAATCACTCCCTTAAATTTGGCTACAGCACTATCAGATAAACATCTGCTGTAAGAGTTTCTGCAAAAAGCCTCAACTAACTCAAAGGTTATTTAAAAAATGGTCAAATAGAAGAGGATTCTGTGGAAAGACTATTATATGATCAATTTCAATGCCATATGAGAGAACAACATCAAGAGTATGGTTCAGACAATGAGTCGGTTTATTTACACTCTGACAGAAGCCAATTGAATCTAATAGAGAGATAAACGCAGTACTAAGCCTATTATTGTGGTTGTCCACATGTATATTAAAATCACCTTCAATAATTACTTTATCTGTTTTAAGGATCAAGCCTGATGTAAATTCTGCAAATTCAGATACAAATTCGCAGTAAGGACCAGGAGCATGATATACTGTAACAAATAAAATTGGCTGTAATGTTTTCCAGGTTGGGTGAGTGAGGGTATAACAAGCTACCCCATCTCTGCCCGCATTTGCAAACCGGCACAGAAACGAGCGACAGTTCGGCTTTCGTCTGCACACTGTGGAGAGCAAGGTGAGGCATAAGTACCGAGGCAGCTTAGTCCCTCGTTTTTCCCTTCCGCGTTCGTCCTGGAGTAGGAGTTTACCCACAACGCAGACTTGCAGGACGTTTTGATTTCCCACATCGGAGGAGGAGGAGTCCCTGTGTGCTGGCTGGTGAGCTAAGGAAATCCGGAATATTAAAAAGTATTTTTTTTCCCCTTCCTTATCAGAGGATTTAGTGTTTTTTGTTGGTGGAAAATATTTTTTGCTGGGAATAAACTAAAAGAAAAAGCCAGTTGTTTTTTGTTTGTACTGAACTGAACTGACTGATGTGAACTGAATTGAATTGAAGAAGTGGACAAAGTGGTATTTTGGTTTGTTTATCACATTTATCTTATTTTGGACTGTTGGAGGCGTTGATTTAAGTTTTATTAAGTTTTTATGATGAACTCCTCTTCTGTTTGTTTTATCTTTAAATAATGTAGGTGGACGGGGGACAGACACAGTCTCTATACTAAAGGACTGGGTGGGCAGCTGCTCTAATGGAGGCGCAGAGAAGCGTGTAAGACTGCAGCTCTGCTTCCTGGTCTGAACTCTGGTTTGTCACGGTTTTGGTCGACTAATAAACTTGGCCATATTTCTAGATATGAGAGCTGCTCCATCCAAAGTGGGATGGATGCCGTCTCTCCTAATCAGACCAGGTTTTCCCCAGAAAGCAATATTCTACACCCCCTGGCAGCAGTTACAAGTTTGGAGCCTTCTAAATTTCTACGGCTACTTTGCATTTTGCTGCGTCATGTCCCAACATGCCCTGAGAAAAACAAACAGGAAGACCTAACCATCCACACACGCTGATTTATTCCATTGATTTGACTGTTCCCCTTGTAAATAGACACAGCTGCAGCATGCTGATGTCTACCTTCTTGTACTTTGTGTTGTACAAAGGTGTTGTTTTGGCCAAAAACTTCAGATTTATCAAATGTCTATTCTGCATCCATATGAAAAATCTACTGCTTCTGTGCATCTTGTGGGAGCTGGTTAGAGATCTTTTTGCTCTCTCCTATAGCCTATTGTTCTACACACAACTTTGAAAGAAAACCTTTGTACCTGTACACATACAGTAACCACAGTTGTAGATGCAAATATTCAAAAGAGCTTCAGGGTTTTGATTGAACTTCACCAGAAGAACGAATTCCTGATGACTGATCTGATATGTATAGTTATACAGTTATATCTGAATGGTTTCCAGATACAGTCAAAAAAGGGTTCATACAAGTGGAATCAATGTGTCTAATAGCTGTCAAACATGAATAGCATTGATCACAAAGACTCTAAAGCCACTTTTTGAATCACTAAATAAATAAAGGCACATTTACTTCATCATGTTTTGTCCACTGGAAGAGCACCTATGGATTACTTAGTTTGGAGTATCCTGAACCCTTGAAGCTCTGAAACACTGTTAAAGTAAGGATAGCCTGAATAAAGTACAAAACCCAAGACTGTCACCATAAAGTCTCCAAATGTCTAACCCTCACAGGTCAGGTAACATCAGCACACCACAAACAATAAATCACAGACAAACAATAATTACCACTTCCTCACAATTCAGCATGGATAGATAACCCTAAATCTTAGCTCATTACTCCTTATCTCACCTGCCAACCTCCTGGATCAGCAGCAAACACTTTGAAGTGCATTTGCAGAGAAAATCATTAGTTTAACAATTAGTTTTATTGATACTAACAGGTCTGTCTGCGTGCTGGCTCCTCATGTTCACTGCGCACCTTTCTTAAGTTCACTTTGTACCGAATTGGGTAGTAATAAGGAAGGAAGTGGGGGAGATGAGAGCAGCTTGTGTATGTGTGTGTGTGTCAGTGTTTTCAGTCATGTAACAAAATAAAATGCTGGAAAATAACATCACCAACAGTGTGTGTTAAAAATACCCATTCATTAAATGGCATTATGAGACTAGCTTTTGAGTATGGGTGGCCGCGCATGACTCAACCATGAACGTATCTTTGCAGTGTCAGTGTCATGCTTTACCCTTAAATTAACAACAAACAAAATGCTTTCCTTTGCCCACGTGAAACACTGCCAACTTTTGAATAAAATGTCACCCTAAATTCTAGTCTCTGGTTTGAAAAGTGCAGCATTTGCATTAAAACTAGAGCTTGGGCTTGTTCATTGAAAACCCCTTTAAATAAAAAATGTCTCATAGCATCTCTGTGATCACTCATTTATATACCAAAAGCAGAAGCATGAAGCATAGCTATTGAGTTGTTGCAGCATTTATCTCTGAAGAAAGAAGAACATTACCACAACCCACAACAAGTCCAGGAATATAATGCTGTCCAAAAGAGTAAATAGCCTCATTTAGGGAGGTAAAACAATGAAAATCATCGCCATGCTTATGATTACTTCCCCAGTGTGACTATTGCCTTCTCTTGGCTCTAATATGACAAGGAAATACAACCAGATATTTTATAGAGCGGTGACTCTGCATATGCCTGCCAATAGCTTAGTCTTTATGAGGTTGATGTAGAGGATTCATTTTTGTCCCGGTGCCATTTAGTCTCAATGCATTGAGCTGTCCGGTTTTTGGCCAGCAGTGACCCCAGTGCCCCAGTGACAAAACAAAATAAATAAATAAAAGAGAGAGAGAGATTAAAGAGACAGGGAAAATAAAAAAAAAACAATCAATATTAAGTCACTAGCAGGTATGTAGCTAGTAATTCACTATCATCACATGGCGTTACCGATCATTCGCCACCATTCACCTGCAAACAATTCGGTTTCCATCGATTCAAACAAAATCACAGCACAGGAGAACTCAGCTCTACATTTCCTGGGTAGTGTCTGCTAGAAGCAGCAGTAGCAGCACTGACCATATGTGATGAATGGCCTGGGAAAGCAAGAACCTTTTTATTCTGTTACCTTTGCCTCCGAGGATAAAGTTGGTGATTGCTTTGGTTAGCACTACAGCAAAATCATCAATATTATGTTGCAAGCTTGCAAGCTTGTGATGTTTCCTTTGCTCTGGCACATACAGCTGTCACCCCTTCAATTCTATACAAACAAAATTCTACCAACCTTGTATCTGGTCAGGTATTTGATTTGCTTGGTCACACATGACACCTTTTGCTGCTCTGATTAGCTGTTGCATAGTCCACCGCTCTAACACTACGTAGCATGCTCTCACGCCTCATATCAAGTAAATGCTTTTCCACCTCAAATGTTCAAATGTCTTCATAATATAATTGTCAGTGAACATTTGTTCCCTGGGTGACCTTTATTTTATTTTGTTTATTTATTTGCTGAACATGTACATAACCAACTATTTGCTAGCTAACTATATTAACTTAGAAGATGATGATGTTGTCGTGTTTGCAACTTATCTCTGCTGCCCCCAAGTGGCCAAAAAAAAAAAAACATTTACTGCATGTTTAACAAAGTTAACCGATCACCATGTGACATGTTTTGTTGTCTGCACAGTGAGAACCGAATTATTACTCTGACAAGTAGGTGTGTGACTTTTCAAACAGTGTTCCTGTTGGGTTCAAAAGAGTCTTTGATCCATATGTCAAAGAAATAACATGAGGAAGTCACTGATGCTGCTGTTCTTTCCCACCCTAACAACATGAGAACAATGTTTTATACAGATGAATTATAGAAATACATGATGTTCATTTTCACCAGCCAGCTGATGAATGCTGAAACTCTAAAGATTAAGGCACCTGGACAATGTGTTACAATGTGAAAGAGAACTGCTGCTGTCTCTGTGTTCTCTATTTCTTCAGACTGTGAAGCACTCTTAAAACTTGCCTGCTTGCTTCTTGCTTGCCAACTTAAGTACATATTTTACATACTGACACCCACTTGCTGTTTGGGGTGTCAGACTTCAGAAATAGCTTTCTTAGCACAGGATTTTTAGCCAAACAGTAAACGGAAAATCCCATCTTTGGTTTGCATCCGTCAAACTAGAGTCCACCTTTAACTTTTGCTATAAGCTAATCTTTGCACAAGGCCCAGTATATTTGAAATACATCAGTTAGTCATAACATTATGACCACTGACAGGCGAAGTAAATAACACTGATTATCTTGTTATCTTGGCACCTTTCAGTAGATGGGACATATTAGACAGAAAGATAACATTTGGTCTTCGGAGTTGAAGTGTTAAAAGCTGGAAAAATGGGCAAGCATGCAGATTTGAGCAACTTTGACAATGACCAAATTGTGATGGCTAAATGACTGACCTGGGCTGCCATGGTAAGTATATCACAATTAATCCAAGGAAGGAAAAGCACTGAACTGGCGACAAGGTCATTGGCAGCCAAGGTTCACTGATGAATGTGTGGAGGGAAGGCCAGCTTTTGTAATCCGATCAAACAGACGGACTACTCTAGCTCCAGTTGTTGAAAAAGTTAATGCTGGTTCTGATAGAAAGGTGTCAGAACACACAGTACATTGCAGTTTGCTGCATAGTGGACCCAGAGTGACCATGCTGACCATGGAGCAATGAAAGAAGGGGCCTGGTCTGATGAGTCATGGATGGCTAAATGCATGTGTCTTTCTTAGCTGAGGAACACATGGCACCAGGATGCACCATGTGAAGAAGACACCAACTCACATCTTCCAGATCTTAATGAACCTGCTGGGAATGTCTTGGTGCATGATACCATAGCACACCTTCAGAGGTCTAGTGGAGTCCTTGCCTCTATGGATCAGAGCTGTTTGGTGACAAAAGTGTGACCTACACAATGTCAGCCACTTAGTCATATTGTGATGCCAGGTAATCCCAATATAAAGGCATGTGGGTAGATCAGGAATCGGGTGGATCTATGTCTAAACTCAGATAATCTGTGCTTGCAGTGTAATTTAGAGGTATAACGACATGGGTGCATGTACAACTGCATGTGTGTCTAATGTCTCCTCTCAGACCAAATTATTATCTGTCATATGGGGAAAAAACGACAATGTCATGCTGTGAGAGTAAACAGGATAAGCTATACTGGTACTGAATGAATATTAAACATGTTCATTGAAATTATACAAAGAGCCTCTAAAGAAAGTTGGCCTCTGTGGATTTTTACTCCTGGATCGGCCTGTTTGCCAACTACATTTTCATCCAAAGCTTCTAAAATTCTCTCGCACACACACCCACACACATATATACACCGGTGTGATTTACATTTCAAAGGCTCTTGTGTTGCAAAACTACCTGACTACATGCTGCACAGCTGGGGACAGTGAAACAGAGACAGAAAGAGCAGAGTCTTTAAACACCAGATCAAAGAAGAAGACACAGCACACTACAGACCTGAAGGCCATGACAGCGACACTGCTGCCTGCACACACTCAATCTGATAACTGGGACAAACACCTCCAGAGATTTAAAATGCACGTCTGTCTGCTTTAAAGATGTGTTGACTGAACATTTTTTTAAAGGATTAAGCCATGACATTTTCACATAAAATAGAAATTTTGACATTGTTTCTTTTTTCTCCAGACTGATATTGCAAACATTGTTTTTTCTAAACATGCAGCATGTGGAATGGCTTTATCAGGAGAAATGTCCTAGCACATGAAGTGATGACATTTCCAGAAGAAGCAACAACAAGGCAGAAGGTCAATGCTAAATAAGTTTTCGTCGTTGCACAGTGTGTGATGGAAATGTTGTTCCTGAGGATCCACACAGACATCATGTGGACATACATTATGTATACAGCCCAAAATTTAGGAACACAAACTGTTCACTGAGACTATATTATATGTGTGGACTAGAAAATACTTACAGGCCAGTGATTATTTCATAAACGAAATATGGAGTTCAAAAATTGAGATTATAACGCAAGAATTAAGGTGATATCTGTGTTACACCGAAACCTGAGAAAATGTAGGGGCACCTCTAGTATATGCATTAAGGCTAAATGGGAGAAGGTTTGAACATTGGCATGACCTCAGGCTTAGTATGTGTGAAACACAAAATTCTACTACACATTTACAAGGTGTAAAAAAAAAAATGATGCGCATCTAACCTAAAATATAGAGTAAGCAAAGTGGCTCACAACAGCAATGTCAGACATGTGAGAGCAAAGAAGTCAACCATACCATGCACATATCTTTTAGTTATGCCCTAAACTTAGATAATGTCAATGCCACAATTAAAGCTATTCTGGTATATGAAATACCAAATGAATGTAAAATCATCACCTGTCATTTCCAGGGACACATTAAGTTCCAAGGTAGAAAATGTAACTGAATGTGTCACTTGAAATGATAGATATATAATGAAGATACTTCTAATTTGAGTCAATAACAATACATTGGTACAGGACTGAACCCCCACCACAGAACAATGGCTTGGAATTGTAAGAGACATTTATAGTTTGGAATGTCTGCAGCCATGACTGTATTTGAACTTATTTTTATTTATATTTTTCTGCTTTTCCTTTGTTGTCTTTCAGTTCATTCAATATTTAAATAATCTTTTAGATGAATGGAAAACACAACATAGCATTTTAAAGATATTTTTACAAGAAAAGAAAACAAAGAAAACAACATTTTTAGTATTTTATTCATTTGACTTTATTATTCTGTTTAATCATATTTGTTTCTCTTCATTCATGTCCCTATGTCTGCTATGTGACTCTTGCCTTTTTCACATGTTCACCTAAAATACCCTTAACAAGTAATTATGTGCATAATATGTTTAATATTGTCTCGAAAGGTGACAGAGTGAGTTCCAAAATGAAAGATGACATCAATTTCCTGTCTCATGTTTCAAGTGCAAAGAGACAGCTTGAGTCGGAGCTAGGTTAGCATAGTTAAATAAAAATATAAGAATGCATACATTTTCAATGCATTCAAAACCAGATGTAAAAATGGCATTTTGTACATTTACTTTTTTTGTGTAGTAACTTTTTTTTCAGTTTATGCATCTACACAGCACTTCTCTTTAATAGTTCCAGCAGTTCCAGGTTGCCATGAACAGATATTGTCTTGGTCCTCAGTGTTTTCAGCTGTTCCTCCCACCCTTGTGTCTCTTGTTGGTCATTTGTCCTCCCTGTCTGTGTGTGTTTTGTCTGGCCGTGGTGCTCCATCTATCTCCTGCAATCAACCTGCCTGCATGCCCACAGCTCTTCCACTCATCAAGCTACTGCACCATAACCACCCCATTCTTCACTACAGTTAGTCAAACTGTTCAGTTTGCCAACGCAGTAGTACACTACTGCCAAGACTCTTTTGTATTTTTGCCGTGTGTTTGCCTGACTCTTGCTGACTTCGTCCACTGTCTCGCCTGTTTTCCCGGTACGCCGCCTGCCCGGCTCACTCTGGCTGTTGTGCTCCACAATGAAACTCTGACCAAGATTTCTAACTCAGATCTCTGATGTTGTGAATAAATCCACTTTTGAACTCTGTGTTCTTCTTTCAGGTCCAAAAGGATTAGAACAGATTTGATCTAGGTCTCTGTAGAGAAACAAAACCTACAAACTCACTATGAAAAAAAAAAAGTTCGCCAAGAAATAGTTCCAGCATATTACTCGCCTTAAAACCATTTCAATTTCTGTTTTATGAATGTTTTTTTTGTACTCTGGACAGAGCCAGGTCATCTGACCCTGCTTCCAGTCTTTATTCTATGCTAAGCTAACCATGCCCTGACTCCAGATCTGTAACATATCATGAGATTGATAATGATTGTCTTTTCTCCGTCTCAGGAAGAAAGCAAACAGAAATTAAAATAAACTAAAATGCTGTTTTTTTCTTCTTTTATTTTGTTGTTTATGTTGTTAGAGTGAGCCTTAACTTACCTCCAACTTATTTCCACATCATGAAATGGTTTTGTATAATACAGAATAGAAAATATACCACTGTCTTATAGTCTCCATGCTCTCTATAGAGAGTAGATCTATAGTAGATATTCATAGAAGGAAGCACAGAATAAGGCACAGTGATGAATTTATTTTGCTGCAGTCTCTCCACAGTGCTATCAGAGTTACTTTCTGAATGATATATTCAATGAGCATTCTCCATCTAAAGCTGTTAAATAATAAATGTTAGCTTTCATAGTGTATTGTCATTCTAATCAATTGTCTGAATTATCCTATATGAATAATGCACTACATTTGGGTTAATAACAGCTTACCCTGCTGTGTTGACAGAGCCACTGGAGGAGAATCAGAAGTGACAGCGAGAGACTGAATATTCTTATTGGTGACAATTAAGTTTCAATTGAACAAAAAGACAGTGGGGAGAAGGGGGTTAGCCAATGCTTGATTGTACTAATAAAATATGTTTTAAATGCCCTTGTTAATCTTATGGTGCCGAGCAAGAAAGGACATGGCCCTCATTGGATGGCAGAGTGAGAGTCATAATGAAGAGAATAACAGATATCACACAGAGAAGGGCTAAATGGAGGCTAAAAGAGTCTGGGTCCCACAGCAATGGCTCTTATTATGATACATAGAGGGTGGGTTAATGATCAGAGCATGTGGGAGAAGAAAAACAGACTCAGATTGTGATTTAAAACCCTGAGTGTGATGTCAGACTGTGAGACTGCATCATGCTGCAGATTCAAACATGACAGTTCACAAGCCATGACAGTGGAAAGTGGACCCCAAGAAGTTCTGACAATGCTGAGGGAGAACCGGGTCAAGGAGAGCTGACACTGACACGAGGGAGAATCAGATACAGCCACATGACAACATGAGTGTGTGAGCGTGTATTTATGTGAGTGTATGTGTCTATGTATATGGGTGTGTGTCTATGTGTGAGTCACTCCGTGTGTGATAGCAAGAGAAAGAGCGCTCTGTTTCTTTATTTCTAGCATCGTAAATAAAACAACTTTACCATCCAAAAGTCATTCTGAACTTTTGCTCAATGTTTTCCTTCTACAATAATTAAATGATTTAAATGTGTTCATTACTTAGTTTAGTTTGTTTGTTGAATTTTAAAACATATTTGACCTGTTCGATCTGTGATGAATTAAAGAAACTGTGAAATTAATTAACCACAAACTGAATTTTAAATAGATTTTTTTTTTTTAAATGGATTAAAAATAACAACTTAACTGCTATGTTTTTATGAGTGATGACGCTGTTGCAGCAGGGGGTCAAAATGGTGGGGTTTTTTTGTGTGTGATTAAACAAATAAGGATTGACACTTTAATCAATGTTCCTCCTGTTTCCAGTCTTTTTGCTAAGCTAACTGAGTGCTGGCTCCAGCTCAGCAGTCAGACCATCCATGACAATAAAGCAAATAAAAATATCAAAAATCTTGTTGCTGCTGTGATTCAACTTTGACTGTGATTGTGTTTATGTGGAAAAAGTTTCTTTGTAACTTTTCCAATATAAACTGAAACCAACGGCTGCCTTCAGGGTACAAAAATCACATTCTTCAAACTAAAACCTGTGGTGTGCTTTGAAAGTAGCTGACAGTAATGTATGCATAATTTGCTGTAAATGGGTTTAGACACTATGGTCTGTTAATGGCCTTAAGCAAAGGCACATGAAGGTGGTGGCATCACTAAGCCGGGAGCTATTGCTGACACAAAAGCTCTTGTGCGCTCTCGTTGGCTGTGAGTGACATTAAGCTTTGGCATCAACACTTGACAAGTTAGAGAATCTACTCGTTGTGAAGGTTAACAGAACTACAGGACAATGACCCCATCAAGGTTAAGTGGTGTGCAGTGAAGCTCAACTTAAAGCTCCTTAGAGCTGACTCAAACTTCTGTGTTTGTGGCATTCCAGCCAGCACGCACACTCACAGCAAATGTCAGGGAGTTCATTGGACTGTGAAAAAAGAAGCTCAAAGAAGTGTGTTCAGTCTGCTACAACAAATGATTCAAACATTGCATCATTGCATTGCAGCCTCTACAACCCCGCCCACAGTGTTGGACATCAAGGATGAATGACATTGAAACAACTAGGCAGGTTGTTGTACAGACTTAGATAAATAACTCTTATATTGACACCTTTCTATCAATCGATCGATGCCCAAGCCCTTGCTCCTTGCAACTACTAAAGCTGACTGCTTCTCTGTTGACTAAAAATTGCTTTGAAGAGACAGATAAATCATCAATGATTGCTTATGGTTAGGGTTTGGCAAGTTAAACACTTGGTTAAAATTAGGGAAGGCAAACATTAAATGCAGATCTGTGAACGGATGCAAACTGCAGCGTTCTGCATAAAACTTAAATCATCACACCCACTTTTAAACCTATGAAGTACAATAAAAGCATAAATAAAAGTGTCGGTCAGTGCCACCACACTCTGAGCTTCAGAAACTTGCGGGTGATGTCACGGATGCACTGTTCATGTTTTATGCCGTCTATGCTTCCAATATGGCAGCTTGGTCAGTGGCGCTACCCTTTAAACTACGACACTGTAGTTACCCTATAGCCTAATTTCTGGGGGTATTGATGTGCCATCAAAGTCAGGTGATGCAGTATAAAAGTTTGCATATGGAAGTGGAGGATGGATGGATTCCAGGTTCTGGAATTTGTGCCCTGGGTGAAACCAAGTCATTATTGACTTACTTGGTCCTTTCCTGCAGAAGGACATTGCATATTTATTTTTAGTAACTTTGAACACTGAGGGTACTGACAGTGTCATTGTTTAAAGTGATCAAGATGTTTGGTAATTTCTGATCTAAAGCTCCTAATAGCGAACAGCATTGGTAAATGCCTTTCAAAACTGTTTCAGATGACCCAACAGTTGTTATTCATGCGTTATTTTTCTGATTTGCTCTGGTTTATGGTTCTCTGAGTTTAAAGTCTGTTCAATTTAGTCCTGGTTAAAAAAAAAAAAAAAAATCAGTGCAGGACAGTGGTCCCTGCTGTCCAACCCAGACACTCTATTGCGCCTTTGCCTCGTCCCTTATGAGGTTTGCTGGCACGTTAATGACATCATGCCTGTCTTTACTGCTTACAACCAATGGTACTGTTTTACTGGAGAGAGCAGAACATTTCAGTATTACAGAATCCGTCTGCATATAACATATATGTTACTAAAGTTGTTTAAACTGGAGGCATCTGAAATGGTAGTGAGCATGTCATGCAATCAGTGCTTTGGTGTGAAGAAACGTGATCGAAATCTCATATTCATGTGCAATATATAAATTAATGCACATTGTTTAAAAGACCTTTGCGTGTCCCGGTGACAATAATGTCCTCTTTCATCTCGAAGACTGCCATCAGACATGACTAAGTGTTGACCGATGTCACAATCCATTCCTCTGCTGCTCTGCCAGTAATTTTCCACTCTCCTCCGCTCTGCTCCACTCTCCCTGCTGGCCACGCCCACCTCATCAGCCAACTCTGTTCACCTGTGCACTCAGGTGCTCCTCATCAGTGTCAAGCCACTATTTAAGCCTCTCTGGTTCACAGACTCACTGCCAGATGGTTCTTAGCCTTCATGCAAGACTCTCCAGCATGTTCCCTTGGACTGCTCTCCCGTTGTCGAACCTCCCTACTCTGACTAACCTGCTTTGTCATTCTCCCGGGAAACTCTTCAGCTTTCTGTCTCCGACCACGATCTCTGTCTCTACCCTTCCTGGTTTTTGCCTGCCGGTGTGGCGTCCTGCTGCTACATTGCTGGATTTCCTCAACTTGCTGGACTTATATGAGAGGTTGGACATATCTCAGTCCCAAGAGACTGTTATTATGGGAAATAAATTATTAAATAGTACTTTTTTTTTTTTTAAGTCATTTTTAACAGCATGTGTATTCTCATGTCCTTCATATCTAAGCAAGATTAAATGATGAACTGATTAAAATTATTTAAATATTTCCATGTATTAAAACAGATGGCCGTTACTATGAAAAACTGTTTCAGACAAAATGTATTAAAGAATAATTAATCTGACCTGCATTTTGAATTTCTAAATTAAAGTATTCTCATACCACCTGCATGAAATAAAACAAAACTGGGTAAAGTCATCAAAAACAATGTAGTTATTCAATGAGAGTCAAACAATGTTTTATCTAGGGGTTGTCCATAATTTCATTTGAAGGTGCTTTTCCTGATATCCAAAGCTAATGGAAGCTGTTCTGTGAATGATTGTTTTTCAAAGTGTGTGTGTGTGTGTGTGTGTGTGTGTGTGTGTGTGTTACAGTTTTAGAGCCTTGGAGTGAGGACCAGTCTACAAAGTGAGGACATTTAGGCCGGTCCTCACTTTATTTTCACTGTAATGGCCTCCAGAGCCTATTTATATGCTTCTCTTAAAGTTTCAGAGAGCTCCTCAGAAAGTGTGTGTGTGTGCATGTTTGTACTTGCCACGTACCGAGGACCGGCATGAGTTTTTAACCAACATAGTGAAGTCTTTTGGGAAGTGAGGACATTTTGGCCGGTCCTCACTTTGTTTCCACTTAAATGGCCTCCTGAGGCTATATAGATGCTGTTCTCTTGTTTTCTCAGAAGTCCCAATTTGAGTGCCAAAATGAGTTTTGGACCCTCTAGGACGCACCGGATTTTCACACACTTTTTGCTCGCTAGCGCCCCAATGCATTAGTCTGGTATTTCACCCAAATTATCATGAAAGAGTAAAGCCTGTACTGCTGTGTTGTGATCAGAGGCATATCCAGAAATGTAATGGATAGTTTTGCCATGTTTAAGTAGTTACATTTAATAGCTGAGAAATAAAACAGTTTACCATTTCTTCATGAAGTGAGCTCTTTTTAACATTGCAATATAATTTCATTCTATAAATACAATTAATGTGACAAGATAATCTATATTTCTGACATTGTCAAGTGTGTTCTGTTTTCTCATGATAAGATAAATCTTATTTGAAGAAGATAAGCTTTGTTATCCTGAGAGAGCAATATTCACACATCTTCTGTCATGTTTGATTTTAGGGAATTTCAACCTGGCATTTAAAGGGTTAAAATCCTGAATATGATGATGGAGATTATTTTATGATCAAGACTGAATGTGGAAAAATAAAAAAAAGATATATTTATATTCATATTTATGAATATACACAAAAATGTGTATGAGGGTTTTTTGAGGATGCACTTTGTTTTAATTCAGTTGACTTTATCATATCTGAAAATATGTTCAGGTTTTAGGGTCAACTTTCTTCAGAAAGGCAGAATACTGAAAGGGTTAACAGAGTTTTAGAGAGGTGCTGCAGAAGCAGACTGGGGGGCCTCCGCTAATTAATGACCCATCAACAGCAGCCAATCAGAGCGCTCCGTGCGCAAGGTGAAGAGTTCACTGGCAGAGAGGGTGTGGCTGCATGTTCACCTGACACAGAGGCATGGACAGATTTAAAAGATGTTCGGACATTTTAAATCAACCCCAAGAAATGTGAGGCGAGCCACACGGCATACACCATTGCTCAGGTAAGAAATGTTATTTTATTTTCACCTGCTCTCGTTAATGATAAATGCTACATGCTATATATAAATGCTACATGCTATATTTCACATTTGCTGATGCTGTTTTCCTTTTATTATTTATTTTAGGTTTATGCTTTACTAACTGTTATGGACGGACAGAAACAGACATTCAGAGACAATGCAAATGCGATTATAAAGTTTTAAATCCAAATTGCATGTATTCCCAAAGAATCAGTATAGGGTGGAGAAAAAAAAAAAAAGATTATATGGACGATTATAAGTCGATTACTGAACTAGGGATGTAACGGTTAGCAGTATTACGGTAAATCTCTATAAACTGTTTGTTTAAATTAATCTCATTATCGCAGTGGATCATCGGGATATGTAATAACAGCCTCATCCAAGTATTGAGAGCAACTCGCGATGAAGGCATTGCGTGAATGCACTACACGTGATAACAGCTGTGTATGAAGTGAGATGTAAACATAAACAACAGATCACTTTGCCTTTCTGAGGTTGATGTGCTGTTCAACATTACAATCTATTGTAGAACAAATGTGTTTTGGTCTTAAAAAGATATGAAAAAGTCTTACATTTAATTTGGTGATGCCTGCATAAACTGTGTTAACAAAAAATGCTCTACTGGTGCACTGTGAAAAACTTTCACAAACCAAATTTGTGGGGATAACCCAGCAATCAAAGAATTCAGAAAATTCCATGCTGCTCTGCATTTTCATTTTCATTCCACATTGCTTAAATCATAGTGTCCTATCATTATAACCATTGGTCCAACAATGTAGTAATGAAGAAAATAAACCAATCTGATGCAAACGTATTTTACTTAAAACTGTATTATATTTCACTGATACCTAGACCTGCTCCATACCATGTGTAAATAATAGAAAATATTTAAATACGATCACAAACTACTATACTATGAAGTCCTATAAGCAGTCATTTTGTTTAATTTAATGACAATATGCTTACTGTAAAATAAAATATTGCAGCTAGTCAGTAACACTGTAGGCTGATTTAATTGATCTCCTGGTTTATGTTCACATCAGAAGAGATTATTAAATCACTCCTATATTGTGATCAACCAGCTCTGTCCTATCCTGGTTGCAGTGTTGCTAACATGCTTGCATGAGTGACAGGCATTGGCTAGTTGGTTTAAAAATGAGAACATAAAATGCAGATGTTATGAGAGATTAATAATAGAATGTTTTCAACACAGCTATTACCTTCAATTTCATTTAATCTTCATTATATCAAAACTGTGACAGGTAATGTGACACATACTGTTGGTTCAAACATTCATGTGCAATAACATGGATTAAAATGTTTTCTTTAATTATTAAAAAGGTCTAGTTTCGTCAAAAGAAACATTTTTATCATACTTAATATCAGATCAAAGTTTTTTTTTAAACAACACATGCCTTTTTTGCAAGGTTTACCAGTTGTGTCTTAAGTGCAAAGCAAGTGATCGCAAGGCAAAAAGCACATTTTGATATGGAAAAAATGGTCATTTGTATCAAAGCATAGCTCAGTAGCCTAGTACATGGTAGATGCATACATCTAGTTTAATTTGGCTTAGCATACGGTTTTACTTTCTCAAAATCACAACCTGTTTTGTCCCACTTCCCAAGAATCAGTGACTTATTTTTGCCTAAATCATTGCATTACATTATTGTATTAGTCTCTTTTGTGTCCCTTAATTCCACACAAGTACTGTGGATTAATGTAATTTGGGACACTTTTTGCAATTCTGACTTGTGTACCATGTTTATATATGATGCCAATACAATATATCAACACTCTGTATATTATTGAAATCCCCAAAATGTTCTCTTATTAAATCAGAAGACAATTTTCAAATATTGTACTCAAGGGGAAAATGGCACATATATTAATCTTCCTTGTATCATCTTATTTCAGAATGTATGGATTGTCTAATCTGGGACACTCGTATTACAAATGTTAAAATTCAGGCAGCAACAATTTAAAAACATGCAAAGAGGTCATAATATAACACTGTATCACTGTATAGCCAGTAATACATTGCATTTGCATTGCATCTACTGTAGTACTGTGGTCCCACATTCCACAGGCCACCCGGGAAATCTGCTGAGTGTGACAATAAAAATGACAGAAGTATTCACAAAATCTTAAGAGGTGAACTAAACATACAAACAGTCCACAGAAAATCGCTGCAATCCATCTTCTATCCTGATAGCAACACAAATATACAAGGAGTGCTCTTAACAATATCTATTTTGTCACTTCTTTTTAATTATCAGATCACTAATTCTAACTGTATTATTACACCTTTTGTTCATTCAGCAGATCATACCTGTTTCAGTGTAAGTTCAAGTGAGAAGGAGAGAGCATTGTTGCGGTCATGTTTGATTTCTTGGTGGATTAGCTGTGATGTGTAGCTTTGATGGATGTCGTCAGACCATTTCCTGGCTAGAGTTGATACTTTTGGTGTAGCACTAGTGCAAAGGAATCATTAGGGAAGGTTGGAAGTCTCCACAGCTGATGCAGTGGCGTTAGGAAACATCCAGGGTGTGTCAGCCATGCTTGTGACAGGACGCTCTGAATTTGATATTCTTTGAATAAAAATCTGTTTTGTCTGTTAGCATTTGTTATTGTCCATTTATATGGAACCTTTATTTTCTGATTTTATAGATGCAAAAATCCAAGTTAAGAGACCCTAGACTGACCGAGAGAAGAATGCAGTCCAGCGACAGATGGCCAAATTCATTGCGCTGAAGAAGGTACCAGGAAAGACTGACTGTCTACTATGTATTGGGAAGGAATCTACAGTCCTTCACACTCGAACATGGAAGGATATTAAGTATTTTGTCAACAATCAAATAATGAAAATCAAGAGAAAACTTGATTTTTAAAGAAGAGCAATTAATAGGTAATCTTGCCTTCTGTTGTGTTTGTGTATTTTTATTAGGAGAAAATTAACCAGAGTTAAAGAAAGAAAGGTCTGTTTTTGTTGTTTAATTTTTTTTGTTGTTGTTTTCCATAGCTCCACTCCTGTTTAAAGAACACTGGCTGGTCCTGTTTTGAGTTGGAACTGGCAACTGCAGTTTGTTTGAAGCTGTATGTTTGAGCATTATTTGGTTTTGTACTGTTAGAAATGACAACTGCAACAGTTTTTTTACTTTCCAGGAAGGTGTATGTTTGATCATACAAAAATCCCGAAATATTGTTTTCATTAAAATATTTTCAGTTTTTTAGACATTAAATTAGTAAGAAAGACCTTTTTAAATTATGCACAATATAAAAAATACATGATGTTTTCACTGATGTATGATGATATTCAGTTGTACTGTATAACTTACAAATTTTTGTGTCTGAGTGGAATTACTTTGTTGAAACTGTTTCAGAAGACAACATGAAATTGTTTCAATCATGTCTTTTTAGGTGAGGGAAATGAGGGCTCTGAGGACAACAGAGGTATGTGCCTTTTACAAAATCGTTACTGTCCTGATACACGCTTCTCTCATCCCTGGAACTTGAATGATCTACAAGATAATTATGTAAATCTACTCTTTTAAATTGGACTTAATATTTGGTGTGTTAAGTTTCTCATGATAATTGTGCTTCATGCAGATAGATGGATAGATAGATGGATAGATATTCCTTTGAGTCTGAATTATTCAGCTGTACAGGATCAGAACCAGAGTGCAGTCTAACTCAGACTCTACCAGCATCCACACAGAAAAAGAGGAAACGAGGCAGAGAGGAGGAAGATGGTATGTATCTAGTTAGGATGTGGTCCATTTTAGACATTAGATCCACAATTATGAGATCAATCATTTAATCTGTAACTTTTTCACTATAATCAATTTTTAAGACATTTGCTGGTTCAGGCTTCTCAAATCTTAGGATGTGATGCCAGCAACTAACTGGGACAATAATGGGCGAATATATCAGTAATGAAAATTAGGTAGTTGCATTGTATTCTACACACAATACAGTCAATACAAGTTAAAGCTCATAATGTTAGTCAAAGTCAGCTGCTCACAGATGGACAGGACGACAGCTGTGTACGACACATTCTCTGATGATACCAGTAAACTCTGGTTTTCTGCACAGTCTGTTAGATTCTGAAGAAAGTGATAAAAATACACAAAACTATAGCTGTCTTTATAACAGATCAGGTAGACAAACAGATAATGATCACTGCAGACTGAAGAACCCGTTCTGCATTCATGACATGACTATATTAACATTTCAAACTGTAGCAGCAAGAGTTTCATTTAAATACACCCATTAGAACAAGGTGTCAAAATGTGATGCTCAACCTGCATTACATTATAGGCTAACTTGACTATGCTGTGGTTATTGTTATGATGCAGATTCACCATGCTCACTTAATCAGTAGTCTTTGTACTTGAGGATTTGAGCTCTAATTTGAAACCTTTGTAATTTTTCACAGTTGAAAGTCCCACATTGATCTCTGACACTGTCCCACAGAGAGAAAGGAAACGAGGCAGAGAGGTGGATGATGGTATGTTTTTTTGTTTTTTTTTAATATAAGGACACAGTCCATTTTAAGCATGTCTATATAAACTCTTGTAAACTCTTATCTGTTATCCAGTTGCTTTCTTTCAGTGTCCTTTCCTTCACTGCACAGTATGAGGTGTCACGTTTGTTCTTGCTTTTCAGATGGGTGTTCTGACCTGTTATCCCTGCAAAAGAGGCTTGACCGGAGAAGCAAGGATGGAAGTTCAGATGCGGATGGTGAGTTAAATGGCTTTTATTCATCATGAAAGTTGATTGTGCAAAGTTAACCACTCTGCTTCTCATCTGCTCATTTTGATTCCTGAAATTTAAGAGTACGCGGTCAACTGTCATGCCATTTAAGCACTTGAATACACATGGATCTTTAATATCCCTTGCATCTGAGGTTTCACTAACTAACAGTTACTAACGTTTGTCTATTATAGCTCAAGATCAGAGCCCAGGAACAAGCATGGCTGAAAGGCTTTCACAGAGGAAGAATACAGAAAAACAGAGGAAGGCAGATAAAGAAAAGAGTAAGTTCTTTAAGATTGGGCAAAAGAGCATATCCTCAGTTTAAAGCTACCATTAGGTGCTTCATTTGACTACAAGCTGTGCATGAGCCAAGTCAAGAAATCTACATTATGGTCTATGTTTTGAATGTTAAATAATCAATAATTTTCTTTATCATTTGTAGAGTCTCCCAGAGTACAGGTGAGGAGACCATAGAGTAAAGCAGAGAGGAATGCAGTACAGAAACACCTAAGAAAGTTCATGGTAAAGCCCCGAGGTCTCAGAAAAGAGGACTATATATGATGCGTACAAAAAGAGAAAGCCTTGGGTCAAAGGTCATGGAAGGATCTGAAGAACTTTGTCTACAACAGAGCACGGGGACTTTACTATTGAGGATTTCCATTTTATGTTATACAGTTGCTCTGCTCTAACTGGTAATGTCTGGTTGAGACAGTACAATAGAATACTGAGTAAGGGATCATGATGGATCGGTGTCACAACTGAAACCACAGTAAAATTAAATGAGCATGTTTTATTTGTTTTATTTTAGGCTAATTTAACTTTGCTGTGGTTAGCAGGTTGAGCATCACATGATGACACCTTGTTTTGATGGGTACATTTAAGCGTTACAGTTAAATGTTACAGTTTGGAACATGAATATAATCAGGGAATTCAGTGCTGAAATGCAGACAGTTTATATTTATGATACTACTCCACTGCATCTCAAAAGTTAATACTGTACAGTAATGTGTACTATGTAAGAGTTCACATAGTAAATAAATGTAGATCTGTTAAATAGTGTTGGAATTAGGGATGTAACGATACACTCAACTCACGATTCGATACGGTTCACAATTTTTTGTTCACGATACGATTTTCTCATGATTTTTTTAAATCAAAATGAGCTACAGACAAATTATGACCAAATAAAATTATCTTAGGTGCTTTCTTTACAGAAACTCTCAAACAGTTTGTGTTCTCTTATAAAAAGTGCAACTTACATGGTCATCTTAAACAACAATTTAACTTAATTAACTGAAATATTTCCACCCATTCCATCTTCCAATCAAAACAAAACCCACCTCCTTTCAGTCTCCATAAAAGGGTACCTACAGAGGCGTGCTCCCTCTTTACTTCCATGTCCAGAAGCACAGAGGATTGGAACCAGGTGACAAACAAACCATTGTTTAATTGTAAATGATTAAAAATGTATATAGCAAACAGTGAGGAGTTAGCACTTCCTCACATTATGTGAACGCGATTGCGCAGCCAAGATGCCAAATGTATATGTAAGAAGTATTTCTTGCAGTGTCTTTCAGTGTCTTGTGTAGTAGTGTTTTATCTTTGTGCAATGTGGCAGTTAAACGTTGCCTCAACTGTAAACTATATAGGTTAAAATGCAGTTTCAAGGTTGTTATGTGTTAAATTTAACCAGGAGCAAAGTAAATGAGTACAGCTACAAATTCTGAGTGGGTACTTAATTAGGTACAGTGCTAATACAATTCAATACAACTGCTCTGAAATTATTTGTAAAATTTCTACAATTAGTTTTCTTTTTTCATACGATCATAGAGGTGTCAACTGAATTACATGTATTAGCACAGAGCTTGGTTAGTGGTGGTGTTGCATTGGACTGTATCATATTCAGCGGCGTTTCTAATATTCTGACCCCTCATGTGTAATAGGGAGGACAAAAATTGTAGTCCAGTACAAATGGACAACAAAAACTGAACATGAATAGTAATAGTGTGAATAGCGTGGTTCACCTGAATAGTTGCTCTAACCTATTAACATGGATGCTGAAAAGAAAGCAAGACACGTTTCTCCATGCACAAATGCTGCTCAAGCAGACAGTGTCTCTGGGAGGTAGCTAGGCTGTGACAGTTTTAGTCAAGGTTGCTGAAAAAGAGTGGATTCTGTTAAAAGTGCAATTTTGAATAGATAATCCTCTAAATCCATATATTTCCAGAGTATATAAATTACTATCAAAATGTAATAGTGGATATAAGAAGTATCTACACTGTGTTGATACAGTACAATTTTGCACATGACTTAATGTGGTATCAATGAATGAAATGGTCCATCTACAAGATAATTATGGATGTGACTCTTTACATCATTGGACTTAATAGTGGATGTGTCAAGTTTTTCTTAGGATTATTCTTGATGCTTACAGTTGGACGGTATCCGAGAGGAGTCAGAGGGTGATTCCTCTGAAGGTGAATTATCCAGCCATTCAGGATTAGACCCAGACTACAATCCAAATGCATCATCATCATCATCCTGTGATGAAGAATATTTGAAATCCCCAAACAAAGCTTCAACATGCGAGAAATTGTCCAGGAAGGAAGATAAAGATCCAGACACAGATTCAGGGAATGAAGATCAAGAAAGAGGCAAGTGGTCCACTAAAAAAACACAAGAACACCGGAACATATTCAAAAAGAAAAAAGAATAAACAAAAATCCCCAAACAAAGCTTCAACATGCGAGAAATTGTCCAATGAGGAGGAAGATCACAAAGATCCAGACACAGATTGAGGGGATGAAGGTCAACAAAGAGGCAAGTCGTTCACAAAAAAACACCAGAACATAGTCAAAAGAAAAAAGCATAAACAAAAGATGAACAGAACAGTGTTATGACTGTGGTCATATTTTTTGTAGTCTGCTATGTGTTTGTTTGTGTGCCCTGTGTTTTGTGTGTCAATTTCTTATGTAAATAGGGATGTACCATCCCCTGGACATGATTGATGGAGTCATTTCAGGCCCTAGCCCATGATTGGCTGTAGCTGGGATATAAGGAGCCAAGATGGTGGCTGTCAGGTGGACACTAGCACTTCCTCATCCTCCTCCTCTCCCAACCAGCCACATGTCCTGTTGTGAAATCCTCTGTTTGAGATCAGAAAGTTTTTCTTTTGTTTGTTTGAATATTAGGGATGGACTGCCATTTGAGTTGATCGTGTTTTCTCCTGTTTTCGTTAGTTAGGAAGGTAAGTTTATTGTGATTTTGGTTTTCTGAGGTAAGAGATTTATTTTCTAGAGAGAATTGTTTTGGTTGTTGTTTTGGCCTTGGTCCACCATGAAGTTGAACCTTAGTTGTAGTTATTTGATCTGAATTGTGTAAATAAATAATTTTTCTTTTGTATATAAAACTTGTTGTAAGTGGCTATTTGGGACTCGGGGAAGATTGGGGACCCTTTCAAGTTACGCTCTAGGCACCCCTAGACTGGGGCGTAACAACAGATAAAGGGAGAGCAACTGTGACCGTGAAAACTACAAAAAGGGAAGATAGCAAACGAGCATGGGACAAAAGGCATTATTGTCTCTACTGTGGACAGTCCAACTTAAAGATGGCGAGGCATTTGCAAAGAAAGCATATGGAGATCAAGGATGTGGCATATGCCTTCAGCTTTGCATTAGGATCAAAAGAAAGAAAGATTCTTCTACAACAACTGTGCAACAAAGGAGATTTCAAGCACAATAGCAAAGTCCTGAAAAAAGGCAGAGGACAACTAGTGACATGGAAGCAGCCCTCAGATGAAGCTTCTGTTGAGGATTGTTTGCCCTGCACATATTGTTATGGAATGTTTTCTATAAAGGATTTGTTGCGACATCAGTCTACATGCAGAAGCAAAAAGTCATGTGTGACAGATGATGTAAAAAAGACAAGCTGCACGCCTGCTTCCAATAGTAGCTTCCTCCAGTGGATGTCACAACATCATTAATAACATGAGACAAGATGTTGTGTCTTTTCACCTCAGGAGTGATTGTTTTATTTGCAGGTATGGTGAATCACTGTATGCAAAACATGGGCATGTGAAGTCAAAGCACCAGTACATTGCACAAATGTACTTGAGCTTGGACGATTCATGTTGGTTGCTAAAGATATGGACAAGACTGTGAAAGGTCTTGAAGACTTATGTACACCATCACGGATCCAGCTTGTCGTCAATGTGGCCAAGAAGCTTACGCAGTTCAGTCCAGGCAAAAATGAGTATGGAAAACCGTCCACAGCTGTCAAAATTGGATTCTGTCTGAAAGGAGCTGTGGAGGTCCTGATTGGACAGACACTTACGAATGATGATGACCTGGCAGAGAGGAAGGCAAAAAATTCTTGGAACTACTTGAAAAAAATTGGAAGAGCCATGTTTCTGTCAGTGCTCATGCAACTATACAAGACATACTATACATATCACTGCACGCTGCCTCCTGTGCACCGCAGTGATATGAAGGGAGGGAAAATGGGCCAGGTGATTGTGAGGTCTGACTTTTTTTACAGACAACGATTTTGTGACGCAAACGTATTACTATTATTAATATCCCTTACACCTGAGTCTTCACTAACTGTCGTTAATGTTTGTCTGTTACAGATGTAGATCAGAGCCCAGAAACAAGCCCAGCTAAAAGGCCTTCATCAAACAGAACAAGGCAGAGAACAAAAGGGTATGTTCTTGAGCCAATGATCATATGCTTACTTCAAAGCTACCACGAGATGCTTCATTTGACAGCAAGTCATGCATGAGCCCAGTCAAGAAACCTACAGATGTAGCAACTCAAAAGTTCCTGTGTTTCCGTGACGGGACCGTGACTGGTCCTTGGCTGGTCCTTGACTGGTCCTTGACAGGTCCTTCGCAGGTCCGTGAAGGTAATGTAATCCCCCGCGTTGACGTAGTCAGTGAGGCCCTGACTGGAAACGCCCATAAGCAGTCTGGGTGAAAACCAGCTGCAATGCCTCATTTGCCCATGGGGAGGAGCAGTGATTTTAATGTTCCGCTCTCACCGTAGACTGTATAAAGACACATCTGAACAGATACGCTGGGGTGAGCGGGTGAGCCGATCAGCTGAGACAGCGCACAATCATGGATGTGGCTAATGGTGCAACGGATCATCATGATCACCTTTCACCAATCACTCAACTTTCCAGTCCGGTACAATCGCGAGTATCTGCTGGTGTATGCTACATTATGTGTTGTCAGTTTTGGACAAGGAGGGCCGTTTGCATTTGTTTTGCTTTTTTTTTGTAATTTTACCTGGTGATTAACAGCCTTTTGAAAGATTTTTGCTGTTATGCAGGTATTCAGTGCACGCTTTAGGCCAGGTAAACCCCACAAACACCTCATTAGCATTCTCATTGCTCAACCTTTTGTTTGCACTTGATGGGCTTTTTGGTCTCCCATGTCACACAAATCACAGAGCGGAAAATGCAGCTGGTTTGAGTACTGTATACTATATAGTAGCCTTGTGATTTGAGTTTGCTCATGAACATGAATGACTCCTTTTCATTTTCGTCCATTCCATAGGCTAAATGGTGTAAAGCGTAAATGGAAAGAATTACGGGTGAAGTATGAAATAAGTCAAGTATGTGTGGTTTTAATAAAGTTTGCAGTATAAGCTTACGAAACCATCAAACACATATATTTAGGAAAAGTCACGGACCCAAACGGTCGTTCTTGTGTTATTTCGTAATTGTGTTTAATCTGACGTTCACTCATTCACGCAGCAAATGAATCTGATTCTTTCCCACTAGACAAAGCAGCCCTCACCGCTCACGAGGCCACGGACATCGACAACCACACCAAGAGCAAACGTGCGGCTTGTAAAAAAAAAAAAAGCGGTAAGTTATATTTTTGAATTGACCCCAATTTATTCAGAGAGAGTGACCTTGGGAGTGTAGAGAAGAGGCTAAATTTATAACCGTGTCCTCTCCTTTTCTTGTACAGGCTACCACTGTCAACTCCGTGGCAGGAAGCTACGCCGGTTCGGTCGAGGGGTTACTTGAGGCCGAGATCCGGGCCCTCAAAGCCGCAGTGGAAGCTACGAGGGTCCCTGATGGCATCCCCGACAGCATCACTGAGAGACTGGTCCGAGTCGAAGAGGCAGTTAAGGAAATAATCGAGTGTCTGCAACGGTTGGCGTGTCCCCCACCACCAACACCAGGCAGCCCAGGTGTCAGACGTCGGCTGATGTTTGGAGACACACCAGGGGACCCCACTCCCCCGTGGCTCCATGTGCTGTCACGCCGGACGTGGCAGTCAGAGCCCTACCTGCCGAACGGGAGGAGGAAATTTTCAGACTGTGCCAGACTCGACCGGACACACATATGCTGCCAGTGTGTTCATGGCGCTAACTCCATTTGAGGTCTATAAGTGTTGGGGGAAGACCGTGAACTGGAGCGGCACCAACGGCAAACGGCCACTGCCGGACAATTTGAAAGAGCACGTACACCAGCACGTTGCCCAGCGCTTCCCAAACCTGTCTGGGGACCAATGGCAAAAGGTCCGGAACAGCATTAATGAAAGACTAAGGAGTCCCGAAAGGCTGATCCCGAGACGCAGCGTGTTATTATACGTTTGTTTTGTTTGATTTGCATGCGTGCCTTTGCACTTAAATACATAACAATTGCAAAAAAAGAGTCGTGCTTCATGGAGTTTTCTTTACGCCTATGGAATTAACAGAAATGAAAATACAGTAAATGAGTCGTCCTCCTATTCATGAACACACTCACAAGGTCGGTAGTTAAACAGCAGTAACAAACAAAAGGTTGAGCAAAGTGCACTAAATACCTGCATAACAAAGGGCTTCCAAAGAGAATACCTGTTGCACCAGGTATCCAGATAAACTGTTAATTAAAAAAAACTCTCGCTTGTATCAGCAGGTCTGACACAGGCCTGGCAGCTCCGTGACGTCTGATGAACCGTTTTTTGTAACTTTTTTTAAGGGTTAGTTTGTTGTTTACATGCAGATGAGCGAGAGAGAGTGCGCGAGCACAAGAGAAGAGACGCTTCAGTAATTATGTAAAGACTAGTGGTGGGCATAGATTATGTAAGGACTAGTGGTGGACATAGATCAGGGGTCGGGAACCTATGGCTCGCGAGCCAGATGTGGCTCTTTTGATGACTGCATCTGGCTCACAGACAGGGGTGAAAGTAAGCCAGTATGGTCCGGTACTGCGTACCACTAAAACATCCCTCATTCAGAACCAGTCACAGACGCACTCTGGGTCAGAAAATAAATCCGCTAGCAATATGCAGTCTTGAAAACTAGTTTAAAAATTCATTTTAACTCATTCCGAATAGTTTCTGAACTGTCCGTGCTGTGTTTTAGTCCATGCTGGACGGAGCCTTGGCCGGGCATCTCCCTCTCTCTCTTCTCTTGTTGGTCTTAAAAATGCACGCATTTATTTGTATTCAGTGTTAAAAAATATTATATGGCTCTCACGGAAATACATTTTAAAATATGTGGCTTTCATGGCTCTCTCAGCCAAAAAGGTTCCCGACCCCTGGCATAGATTAATCAGCTGTTTCCCGGAGTAAACAAAGGCAGCTGTCCAGGTGGAAGCGGCATTTAAAAAACACGAGAAAAACACGACAAAAGCACAAAAACTCTCTAAAAACAACATTGCTAGAGAGATCAGGCCTCCACAGAGTTACAGTGAAGAAAACAAAAATGAACAAAAGAGAAAAAAGTCAAAAAGCGACCTCAAAGGCTGGAGCAGCTTTGACAATAGATTAACGGCAATATTTTTTTTTATCGCCCGATAAGAGTCTCACATTAACGCAGCACATAAACGCAGATAACGGCCCACCACTAGTAAAGACATTAACATTAAATCATAAGTACTACTGATACATACTGTAGTATGCAGTAGTCAAACCAGCTGCATTTTCCGCTCTGTGATCTGTGACACTAGGAGACCAAAAAGCCCATTACTGTAAGTGCAAACAAAAGGTTGAGCAATGAGGATGCTAATGAGGTGTGTAAGCTATGTCATCTACAGGTACAACAACTGTAAAAAAGTTCTGTGAGAGAAGCGTACAGTAAAAAATAGACACGCCCAGGAGAAGGAGGGGGGTCACGCCAGCCACAGAACTTGGCAGGCAGTTGGTTGGAAGTCAGCTGGAAGACGGCTGCCGTTCAGCTGGCTTTCAGCTTGAACGGGAACTTTTGAGTTGCTACTACTGTATATTGTGGTATATGCATTAAATGTTATATGATGAAATTTGTTTGTCATTTTAAGAGTCTCCCAAAGTAAAGGTAAAGAGACCGTGGAGTGAAGCAGAGCGGGATGCAGTGAAGAAACACCTGGGAAAATTCATGGCAGAGTGCAGAGTTCCAGGAAAAGAGGACTGCATGCAATGTATAAAGGAAGGGAAAGCCTTGGGTCTGAGGTCATGGAAAGATGTAAAGAACTTTGTGCATAACAAATTGTCACTCTAAACCGCAGATCTGCTTTGCGTAAACTGAAGTATTAAAGACTGTAAAGTTTCTGTGCTCTTTGTGCTCTGGTTGAGACACAACTTCTTACGCACATGTTAAATGAACATGTTTGTTCATTTGTCAGTCCAGTTGGATTCTATTTGTGGAATGTGTCACATGTTGACACATTGTTCCAATGGGTACATTTAACATGTACTGTAGCTGCTCACAATTTGAACAGTAACATGACTAGTTAAGTCAGTACTCAGTACTGAGTTCATTACTGTAATTTACAAGTACAAGGCTTCAATTCAACTAAATACTGTACAAAGCAGCATGTAAAGTTCATATAATAAATACATTTTGTACTGTGAAATGGAGTGAATGGCATTTTTGCAGCTATATTGCGTTATTTATTGACTGCTATTTATTAACCTTAAATTGTGCAGCCAGACTCATGTATTATTAAATTAATTGAGGCAGCAAAGAATAACTACTGACAAAAGTTACTAATTTAGTTGAACCAGAAATGGACCCAACAGCGCCTTTGAAAAGTCCTCACTCTGCAAACTTTTAGAAAACCTTTTTTCCTTGGTGTTTGCTGAGGTGGGAACTGGAATCAGGGGCATCTAGTGTTGAAATGCTTGTCTCTGAGTATAGCAGAAAGGGTGGTCCTCACTCCTATGTGAACTTATCTGACCTCACTTCAATGCCACAGAAATGTGACACAGATTACACAGGCTCCAACATGTCTATGTAGTGGCGGCTATGACATGATAAAGAGTACAGCCCTCAGTGCTTGGCTTCTCTGCTCACTTCCGAAATCTGCTCAACGCTTCACTGGGACAGTATATTGTACATTAGATGTACTGAGCCAAGAAGAAGCAAATTACTGTAACTGTAACTTAACTGACGTTACACACATCAATGACTTGCCACACGAGCTGAGCTGCGGAGCGTGCGCGAAATCAATGTTAGAGCCGATGTTCCGTGTCCATGTGCTTGGCTTTGACCGCTTGCTTGAGTTTCAGTTTACCTCCAGTGGTAGATGCACGCTAACCGGAAATGGACATGCGCACCAAGTTCATATAACTTAATGAAACAAGTATGCAGGTAAAAAGTGCAGAAAACTTGGTGTAAGAAAGTAAATTTTAAAAACTAGTATGAATTAAGTTAAATGCACTATTTCATCTTTAGTCAGGACATTGTTTGCATTTACAGTGTATTGAAGAAGGCATTAAAGACTCATTACCAAACTATCCTGTGGTCCGGGTTACTGCAATTGGGTCCTCACACACCTGTTACAACCAAGCGTGCAGCAGTATTGTCTTAGGGACGTTAAATTAACAAAAAGACATCCAGTGCAGTCAGATGAGAGAGGGAGAAATGGAAATAAAGGGAAGAGAGAGGGAAATGTCACCCTTCACTGAAAGGAGATTAGAGGGAAGAGAGGGAGTGAGAGAAAAGCATTGCCCCCAGCCAGAACGAGAGAGAAAACCGAAGTGACACAGAAAAAATGTAACCCCACAGCCAAAGGAAGAAAGAGGGGACTCAAAGAAAGTAGCAGAGAGAGAGAGAGATAGAGAAAGGCAGACGGGAAGTTCCCCACAGCTAGAGGGGAAGTGGGGCTTTGAGAAACCAACGGAGGGTCAAAGTGACTTCATCAATCACTGCAGACATCTCAGTGAGAGGCAGGAGGGGAAATGCAGAGTTAGGACTCAGCGCACTCTCAGATCACTCGTGTTAAAGCACAGTGTTGTTTTGCCGTTGTGCGGCACCCTGGGATGCTTCCGTTCAAAGGTTGCCCATAGGTTCAGCTGATTTTACACAGCAGACCCTCTGTTTGAGGTTTTTGGTGACTGTTCGAAGTAAAAAAAAAAAATATATTTACGTACTGCTGGGTGGGAACAGGCAGGTGGAGTTTGATGTTATGGTGAGGTTAATGTAAAGGCTTGTTCTAAGTTGAGATACCTACAGAGAAGCTCAAAGGACAAGAAGATAGCACTACCATTAAAATTATTAAATGATATAGAATATTTGAGATAACTGATAGTTGAAAATATAGTATTAATAAGTTACCGAGTGCCTCATACAGTGAGAAAACCCTGCAAAAGATGGACATTGAATAACAAACCTGAGATACCAGATGGAGTATAATAAATGAAAGTGTGGGTGGTACAGTATGGTTTTGAGCTGTTTCAGTGTTAGAGATCTCGAAGAATAAGGAACATAAAAGTGTACAGAGGCTCTTATTAAAAATTGTACCTCCACACAAATTGATTTCATCTTTCCACGAAATGTTCTTTTATGAAGACAAAATGTTTGAGTACAAACATGCAAAATTAAGACAGCTTTAAATATTTATGACCAAAGAAACAACAATTAAAGTTAAAGTTTTGGGGAGACGGTGTAGGTGTATCTTGATCAGATTTGGTTGACAGTGATCTGGCAATGTAACGAAACAGCCCCAACAAAACAGAGTAAAACATTTATCTAAACAGAAACAGTGGTAGGTCGCACCGTTTGTGTGCATGGCGCACTGCCCTTCAAATATAATGGAGAAAATACAAAACCGGTCAATCAGAATTGCTTCCCCGAGCCAGTCATTCAAATTATATAAATGAGAGCCTGTCATGGACCAGCTGGCAATTTTACGTACCTACATCTGCATCTGTACATGACGCTGCTGATTGGGTAACACCTCTGACACACTCGCCGAACAAGAGAAAACGTAAAGCCCATTGTACATCAGTTAGAGGAAATGCAATTTAATCCAGAAACTGTAGCAAAAAAAGTATGCATTGTTTTTAGATTGAACATGCCCCAGAGTTTGATTATGCATTTACATTTAGTCAAGTGACTTACAAAAAGATAAGGAAAACAATAAATGTACAGTGCGACAAAGACATGTTAGTGCAGCAAAGTACTCCTCAGATAGAATCAAGTGACAGTTGTAGAGGGGGGGACAGATTCAGCATGTCCAGTTGTTGGCGGTGCTAAGAGAGGAAGTAAGATCTGGCTCTTCAGGAGGTTTTGAGAACTCGTAGCGTGTTCCACCAACGGTGAACAACAGACGAGAAGTTTGGATTGCCCTGAGTGTACGGGAGCCAGGCATCGATCATTGGCCAAGTGCAGCGTTGGGAGGTAACATGTCTGTATAAGCGCATTCAAGTAGGTGGGTGCAGAGCTGGAGACGACTTTGTAGGCAGGCATTAGAAATATGAATTTAATGCGGGCTGCTACAGTCTATAACATCACATTTTTCCCATGCCCAGCCTACGATACCACACCATAACATACTATTGTAAGAAACTGAAACATGTTTTTATGTCTGATCCATTCCGTCTCTTTTGTGAAAACAAAAACAAGACAAATGTGATTCAGCTATAAAATCACATCATCCTGATGAAGACCTGAGACAACAATTCGTACTATTTGCTGACACACACTGAAACGTGTTAATAAAGCCATGATAAACAAGAAAATGTTTGTCTGTGAGTGCCTGTTTGTTCTTTACCAGATGTCAATGCATTAAAATCCAAATGCTGCAATTGAACAAGAATGTGAATAGACAGACTGCATAGTGCACAAAATAAACAGCAGACAGCAAATGTAATGTGAACTGTTGCTTCAGCCTGATTGTAAAATAATTACATATTGTTGTAATTCTTACAAGCATCGAGGCCATAATGTCTGAAATGTACTAATGAAAGATTATAAGTTGGAATGTTTTAAATTCACATTCTGATGCACAGTCAGGCTTTAGAGATTTTTGTCTTTCACTTACCTAAGTGTACTTTGTGAAGTAATGAAATAAATACCACAAACTGTTTTCACACAGTCTGAAACCTTCCAACAACTAAAAAAAACTCAGAACAGATAGTGCAAGTCCTGAATGGCTGTCCATCAGCAGCCCAGTTTAATCAGTCAATCATTCCGATTTTAATTATAAAGCACCTGCCATAGAGGTTAGAGTTGTTTAAAGTACTTTACATGTGAGTGACAAGACATTTGCATTTTACCTCAAACTTTGCATGCAATACTCTTGAGCCTTGATTTCAGACTTTAATATCCAAAAATATACAGAGATCTGATATATTATCTCTATATGACAAAATAGATTTTTTAAAAATGGGGGTTTACACAGATGAAGAATCACCATGCTCTGTCATCCAACATGCCACTGGTGGAAAAAATAAATACATTAATAAATAAATAAATAAATTAATTAATTAAAAATAAATAAAATAAACAAATGTCAAACAACAAAGCCTCCTTTAGATAATTAATAGATGTGTTTATACAGTGATCACAGTTCTTCACTCCAGTAAAATATATCATGAAGTCTGTGTGTTGATATAGATATGTGGTGACTGTGGTGTCTATGACCGCGACGATTGTCAGAGGTATAAATGCTCGGAAATCTTTTCTGTTTCATTTTAGAACCTTCTAATCTTCAGAAAACATCAAAGACATTGTTGCAGACTGAAAGGTCAAACAAATGTATTTGTATTATAAAAATAGAAAGGTTTGTCAGACCATCATGGCAGAGATTTCAGACAGTAGCCTGATGTAGAAACACGTGGGGTAATCTTTAAAAATCAATGCCACAATAAGATGTGATGCCTCCTATGTTTTTGGCAGCAGAGTTCAAAATCAATTGTAAGTGATTTATGATTATGATTATCATCATCATCATCATCATCATCATCATCATCATCATTATTATTATTATTATTATTATTATTATTATTATCATCATTATTATTACCTAGCTTTAAGTGACACCTTGTTTGTGTTGAGAGTGTGTGCTCTCTTTGACCTGGCCTTCTGTAATCCCTCACTGGCTGACAGTTGGGTTCAGACAGGCTGATTCTGGGGCAGACCTCTTGGGCTGTCTCCCTCACAGCTAAAAGCCATCGTCTCTTCAATCCTCACCTCAAAGCAATCTATCCAGCCTTCAAAAGCTCGCTCCCCCTATCTTTGTGTGTGTGTGTGTGTGGCTCTCAATCTCTCCACATGCCTGCTTCTCTCTCTTTCATCTTGCTGTCTTCTTACTTCTTTCTCTATTTGTGTCTCTCACTTTCTTTACCTCAGGGTGACTCTTAGTTTGGCTCAGGATGATCCCCCTCCCTCTTCTCTTTTCTTTCTCTCTTTCATTCATCTTTCCCCTAAAGACTGCAGTAGTGTACTTTGTGTACTTCTTTGTGGCTCATCAAGACATGTGACCAAGCCAAATGCTGAAATATGACTGGTGAGCTCAGCATCTCAGCCAATCATTTTGAAAAGCATCCAAATGCTCAAAATATTGTTTTATCTGTATAACCTAATAGTATGTATGCATGTATGTATGTATGTATGTATACAGATAGATTATTAATTAGTAGACCACAGATGTGGCAACCCGACACCAGCGACTGAGAGCAGAGTAGCCCAGCAACTGTTGTGGAGAAATTGCTGAAGTCAAAGGTCAATGGTGAGGTCTTGGCCAAGGAGAAATAGAGACATGGTGGTCAGACTTTAAACTCCTACAGATAACAAATACTATACGCCCAGAATTGGTCAAAGAGAATGTATTTACCCATGTTAGTGTTACCATCAGCACATTCTAGTCTGGAGACTGTTGTCTGTTTGTGTTAATGGAACGTCAACGACAAGCTATCTATTACGTCTAGGAAGGCAACATTCAGTTCCTTCGACCCTGGTCACCACAACGTTGAGATAGACTGGCATCTGCTGCTACTACTACTACTACTACTGCCAAGGGCCTCAAGGCCCACGTGTGAGCCCATGTAACCAAAGGATAGAAAATTCCATAACAGAAACCATCCTCTGCTATTTCTAAGTGCTCTTCATCAGCAAAGCAAGGTGCAGTGCTGTTTCTATCCAGACGCTGTCATGTTCTCAGAGATGCTAGTCTGCGCAGTTGTGTCTTCGGTGCCATAGCATGGCCACGAGCATTGCGGGACAAGCATGATCCCACCACTGCTAACAATGTTAGCTATACGTCAACCCGATGGCTCAGCATGTATGGCTGTGTGTACCTCTCAGGCAAGTTAAGTGTTGCGTGTAGAGACCTTGGCCGTCAAAGCAGATAAAGCTCTGGAATTGGTGTCTAACTGCCTTTTTTTACCAGAGAGAGGCAGAACCTTTCCCACGTTGTAACTGCATAATCTGACCTTTCTCTCATATTGAGAGGTAAACAGGATGCCTTTAAGCTGCCACATCAATAAGCTGCCATGGTCTTGATAGCACTCGCTAGTTGGTCATATAAGACCCTTGTGCATCCCTTCTGCAATGTCTTTTCACCGCCTCTTTTGATGCCCTGGCTGCTGTTCCTCAAAGACACACCTTCACCCCAAGCTTCTCACAATAAAGCCTGCAGTTCAGTTAAAGCACTGCTGTTAATGGGCTGTTAATGATGGATGGGTCGTTTGAATTTATTCTCATAGTTCAGACAAGTTTTCAAAGCAAACTGTACATTCATGCAAAAAGTGAATTTCCTTTCTTGAATGACTACAAACCTACATAGGCTGCCGTTGGAGTTTGGACCTCTTGACTTAAGGTTTATATAGTGGTGAGCAAGGTGAACGTCCACTGAGACTTTTGCTGAATCACAAGTGTCCAAATGAAGGGGGTAAAACGAAAGGGTCAGACCGTCTGAAACTGAACTCTCTGGTACAAACACTATATGATTAGTTAAGGCTTTTCCTCCTCTATTTTAGGGTTATCTACAGTGCAGATTGTGGGCAGTTTGGTTTAAATTCTGCACCGCTAAAGTCATGGAAGGAATTAGCTGTAAAAGGTCAAGTCAATCTTTGGGTTCTTAAAAACAGTGATTGATGACACCCTGTTTTCCAGGAGTGCTGTGATCATAAACATGAGAAGAAACACAAACAGTTTTCACTTACAACATCCATCAGTCATATTTTAAAATATATACTAAGTTACAAACATTTCAAATTGAAAGGGTGAGGCTGCCATATTGTGTCCAATATTGTCAATGAAAGAAGACCAAAAACAAGCCTTCATTTAACAACAAACTACTTGGTTGGGGTTTGGCAAAGATCATGGTTTGGGTTAAAATTAAATTCATAATTTCACATGACCAGAAGCTTTCTGACAGAAAGCAAACTTCTCCCAGCATTAAAATGGGTACAAATCTTACTAGAGTTTCACAAATCTAGGATGACATCTAGACACGACTGGAAAATACAGCCAGATCACCAGACTTATTACCAGACTTATCTGCGAAACCCTTATACCAATCCAGTGACTAACTGGATCTCTAGGCTCTATGAGTCTTATCATCTTGTGTTTCTTGATTTGGAAATGTCACTTAATGCCATTGTACCTGAGGTGAATTCCCTTCAGTGTTTCACTGTCAAACATTTTATTGTCCTTGTGGGCCAACAAACATAAAAATCAACATTGTTCTCAAGAGAAGAATATGAATAGAATGAGAGTATGTGGCTAATAGAAAATCTGCTCAGAGGTTAATAAATCAGCATGTGTTTGTGATGCAAGATAGCGGGGAATGGGCAGCGTATACCACCTGCTACCCTTCTTTACTAAATACACCAACTGAAATATTCTCAATGACAAAACAAACATTACATGGTTATTGCTGCATTATATTTCACAGCTGTTCATGCCCTTTTCACTCACATTGAGTAAATTTGGTAATTGAGTAACTTTTACATCTGCATCACACTGTAACACAACTTAGCAGAGCCTGCCAACATGCCCTGGTGTTGAGTCACTACAATCAGACAGTTACTGAGTAACTGTAATGGAGGGAGGTAAAATCAGTGACCCAGTGGGATGTCAAGGATGAGAGTACAATAGGGTACAGAATCATGTTGTAAAACCCAGGGCTTATTTATGGACAAAACACACACTGTAAACTAGATGAGAAAAAAAAAAAAAACTTTTCGTCCTTCATCACACTTTGGAATTATGTTAGGAATGTGTTCATGGACAGGATGGACATGAGAAACAATTACATCAACACCTGTCTGGCTCCACACCCAGCCCTACACGACTAGAAGGTCTGGCTGTCCACCCACAATCTTTCTGAGTTGGTAGCATGCAGTTTGAATCTTGCAAACTGGTGTGGGACATTTTTTGCCCTGGCAAAGACAGGCAGCAGCACTCCCCTGAAAAAGAGATTTTTCATCTCAATGGGACCTCTCCGAATTAAATCAATAAAAATGTGCTGTGTGATTTTATTAATCTGGGATGTTTCAAGTATATGTATGTCTCTTACTGTATTTTGAAATACTGCAATTTTTATATATTAGCAGCCAACTCATAATAGAGTTTTTCATTTTTTCTTTCAGAGTAATTTATTTAAAAAATATGTCACCACTTGAGACGTGCACTATTTGGGTGTAACACTAGCACTTCAGTTTGAAGGCCCCCCTCCCGATCCTCAAAAGAAGTAGAATTAGAATACAGGTGCAGAATGAGCGATCAAATCACACAACTGCCAAGGTGCCAGAAAAAAAAAAAAAAAACATTGCTTTGACTAATGACAACAAATTCTTATTGTTAAACTGTCGCATCAAATCGGTTCATACAGAAATAGCTGTTGATAATGTATGAATAATAATTTTTCAGAGTTCCATTACTGTAAGAATGATCCTCCAAGACTACTTTGTACGGACATAGAGAAAAATGTGAATCTTGTGAGTAGTTCTTACAATGATATCGTGCTTTATTGGCTCCTTGATAAATTACTACTGTTAAATAGCAGGATGGGTAGCTGTTTCATTCCACAGCACATCACATTATGTTACAAGTGAGTTCTTGCATCAACTCGAAACCACAGATGTACAGTGAATCACGAGCTGCCCGAGATGTCATTGCGGCCAACAGTAACTTGATCAAAGAGCTCATTTGCCGAAGAGTCATCTGCTGAAATTACTTGGTGCTTCTGGGGCGTTTGTTCAAGCATGCAGAGGGGAGTCATATGTTTTGATCCTTGTTGCAATGAGACCTATTAATGGACTTAATAATCAGCTCTCATCAAGTGTTAGTGTCAAATGATTCAGCAGAGGTTCAGGCAGGAAAGGAGCATTGTTGTGGGTCTTCTGCACCTCAGAAGGCTCTCAACTTAACCTCAGTTTGTTACTGCTATAATGCATTATAGTGTATATACTGTTTATAGAATAAGCCATTGTGCAGATGCATCAGAGTTAAGAGGATGTTTTGTTGAGTAAGACCTCAGGTGCTCAGTTACTGCATCTTTGGTCGTGTCCCATCTGGGACTCTAACCTATATGCCTTTATTTACCAAATTTTAGGTAACCTGACTGTACGTTCTATTTCTGGGTGGAAGTCCCTTGACGAGGCCAGCTCAGCAAGAATAAAGTGTAACATATGTTGTCAGGCCGCATGGGATAGGACGTAAGTATGACTTTCAGTGTAGACTCATTATCAAATTAGCCAGAGGTGTTTAGAAGAAGAAAAAAAAGTCTTCCTACAAGGGTATGTCAAAATACAAACAGACAAAAATACCTTGAACTATATATTTGTGATGTATGAGCTTCAAGTGAATTAAATTCTACATTTAAGGCCTGAATATAGTCCAAAGAATGGCCATGAACAGCAGACAAATGGGCTTTTCTTGACAAAATGCCTTTACTGTTTCCCCTACTATTCATCTATTGATTTCATGCTTCATTTTCATGTCTACATGAGAATACTGACCTTGAAATCTTTACATTTTCAAAAAGCAGCTTGCAAGTTAGCTCAACTAACTTACTCTCCACTAAATCTTATTACACTAAAACAGTTAACTTAATGATGGCAGACTTTTGCACTAAAACAGCTATAATGTGGATTTGGGTCCGACTTAAGTCATAAATGTGATGGCTTTAGACTTCATTGAGGCTTGCCTCTTTTGACTTGGACCTTTATAGCAAAGCCTGAGACTGACTTGTGCCATAAAAAGGATAATACAGAATTTCCTTTCCAAATTCTTATTGCCCACTAAGAAGGTAAGAAAAGAAGTAAGAAACTGCTGAATAGGAATTAAAGAAGACACATCAAAATATAACTTGCCTGCATGGCCCTGGCAAAACCAGTATGTTGGCATTGTGACACATCATTGTAGACTTAAAATGACGTTAGCTTCAGTCAGATACTTTGGTGTCTAGTGATTGATCAGGGAAAATCAAAGCTCCCTCCCCCATGAAAATCAGTGGAGGCAGACTAAAGATGGAATATGAGTTGAAACTTTAGCTAATGCAGTAATTTTGAACTGTATATTTCATCATTATTGCCAATGCCAATGCCAATAAGTTATATGGTATTGATATAACCTTATATATTTAGCCCCAACTCCATGAAGCATAAATAAATCAGTAAACATATCTGAACTCATTACTATGTAAATGTATTAATGTACCCTTTAGGGGAAGCTGACGTTTTGAGAGTTTTTGAAACTATTAGTGTGTATGCACATACAGCACTTACTGAGGCCACATTGATAACATGATGCTCTGTATACCAAGAACCATTTCCAAAAGTGACACTTAAACACACTTTCACCAGTCCAGATTCTCTTGTGTACACAGTGTTCTTTTCTGTTCACATTGTCAGAGTCCCTAAAAGCTGTTCCTCTTTCAACATCTGTCGCTGTGGAAAAATCAAAATGAGCCATTAGTGAGCTATTAATGGTTGTCCATCATCCTGAAGGGTCCTGGGAAAAGCTTTATCCTTTAGTTTTTAATGATGTCAGGACCCACAGAAAGAATCAATGTTGCTCTCTGGGACATAAATCCCTCTTGGCATTTCCACAAATGTTAGTGTACTTTAAGACAAGACCTTGTAATGGGCCATTTACTGACTCATCTGACTTCTGTGAAGAACAATGATATTTGCAACTTTATTTATTATTTTCCAAATCATGTGTCTTTTTTTTCCCCCTTTAAATTTATAGTGGAGTATGGGGAAAAGTTAAAACTACAGCATGAGAGAGGTTATCATGATGCCCCAAGGTCAACATAGGTCACTGAGGCACCAGAGTAGGTAATATGTTTTGATAATGTGAAACATTCACTATTCAAGCTGAAACAACCCGGTATTACACTGTGTGTAGGTAATTGTTCAAGCAATAGATATGTCATTCCAGTTGCATCGACATTTTTATCCATTAAAATGAGCTACAAGAGTTATGGCACAAGTGTGGTCTCAATGATTTTGTGTAATGGTTATCTCGGTTGGGAGAATCATTATCCTGTGACGGTCGAGAATGCTTGAGCTTAAAGAAAGCAGACAAATATCCCAACTGACCATCTCAGTTAGAAACGGGGGATGCAGCTCGAAGCTAGCTCAAAGTTCAGAACCCATGTGGGAAAATCAAATTCCAGTGGCTGGCAGCACTTGAATGCTTCTAATGTGTATTGTTATGTTCTTTATGAAGAAATATCTAATTAGTATTATGAAACATGCTACCACCCTTTACTGGGAATCTGAGTCCTGTTCTTTGGGACACACCAGGATTCTTTTTAACTGACCCAAACAGGTGTGAAAGCAACCTCAAATTAACTCTGGCAGTGAATGATTTTTACCAATTTTAACTGGCATGCAGCAACTTTGCAAACTGCAACTTTAGAAGGACTAAACCAAGACGTGGCATTGACTGATCTTGTTTTAGGTAAATGAAAACTCCCAGCTACAGAAACACATCAAATGAAGCTAATTTTCTTATAATGCTTAATCGTTTTCAGTTAGGAATTTAACCTTGTAGTCCAGTATTTCAGTAAAAATACCTATTTCCACCCTTGAGGTGTACCTCATCTCTTTTTCCCTTAGAAGCCCTAAGCATGGTCTTTATGAAGTCAGGACCTGATGATTTGAATTGATTCACTGTGACACTTTTGACATTTCCAGGCTGCTGATCCTCTCTGAGCCATGCTGATCTGCTGTCAGTGAGGAGGCAGACAGGAGAGCTGTGAGTCTGGTACCTCTCTCCCTGAAATACCAGTCTGTCTTTGAAGGTGGACCATGGTACAGTCGATCTGTTTCTCAGCATGGATGGTACAAAAACAGCGTGTTCTCAATGTCCTTGTCATTACTCAGTTTAACTTATTAACAGAAAAAAAAACATTTCACATTTTGATTTGACCTGTGTTATTTTCTGTTGTTTGTACATGCTGATAGAAATGTGGGGTCATTAAATTTGGGTACATTTAGGACAAATATAAAACTATATGGATATAGGCAGATCATTCCACAGATTAAACACATAAACAATATATAACAGAATGCAAATAAAATAAAGAATTGTGCCTCACCACTGAGAAAATACAGTATGACTTTACAGATTCTACTGAAGGTTATAATTTATGAGATGATACATTTTATCATTGCCCTCAAGATTTGAAGATACTAGTCTAATTTCCTGCGCCACTGCTGCCTAATTACATTATATAATTATAGCCTACATTTGTATTTCCATCTAGGGAAATTAAAGCAGTTATGTACATAAAGTTGCACTTGTCCATACAAGCTCTAATTAGCTATGGCAAAGTTAAACTTTTTACACCCCTTTGTCACATTTGATGTGGCCCACAGTGGAGGGTAAACACATTTAACTACATCTCAAACTCTGAAGTAGCACTTACAACCCTCTCCTGGTGTTCCTTTGCTACCATTTGGTGCCTCATTTTGCATTTTGAGAATGTGGAATGACACCATTGACCCACAACTTCCTTCATGGGAGCTCAGACAAATATACCTTCTGTGTTGGAGCTCGCATAAACAGTGTGTGGAGCTGATTCTATGTGGGAGAAAAAGAAAAGAAAGGAAAAAAAAAGAAAAGAAGCAGGCTGACATATGACATCTGAAACAACAAGTAATATTTTGAATAAAAGACCAAGATGGTAGTTATGAGAACTCAAGTTAGGCTTTGTGGAGATAGAGGTTAAAACAGTTTTTCACCAGTTTTCAGTGCAGGATTTAGAAGTCAGTTATGTCATTTTCTAAACTCGTCTGTGTAAGAGGATTAGAGCCACATGTTTTTTTTTTTTTTTTTTTTTCTAAAGGAAAATATAATAAAATATATATATATTCTATTATTTCTTTAGAAAATAGTCAGAATTCGGAGAATAAAGTCAGAATTTTTCATCCTCTTCCGTACATCTGACACATTTAAGTCACTTCAAAATTGCTGCTTGACTTCTCCCATGAGTGTGTGTAACTTCAGCGCATTCAGTGGACACCCCCACAGTCCTGGAGCTGTTCTCATGTTTACCCGGCTTCGAAACCTAATTTCATAAACTTGTCAAAATGTTTTATCTTTCAAATTTGGTTGGGTAGTTTAAATAATACTTTCTTCTTTGGTCTGACAAACTCGGAACACTTATTTATTCTTAAACAGACTTTAAGCTTTTTATATTAGTGTTGAACGCTAGTTGCAGCTTTAATACAGCTTGACAGTTTGTTAGTTTAACCATAACCTACAGAGCACATATTATAGCATGACATTATGTTGACAATCCATATTTGCTGAGATTAATATGTTTACGTCCTGCTTCATGTACTCATTTTTCAAATAGCATGAGGAATAAAAGAAAGGATGCAGAGTACGGTCTAGAGCTGCTCTGTATGGAAAGTGTCATGAGATAACTTTTGTTATGAATTGGCGCTATATAAATAAAATTGAATTTGATGATTGAAAATTCTATTCATTTCCACTGAATTCAATTGGAGACCAAGAAACGCAGATAAAGGGAAAGAACTGGATTTAAAAAGAAAGTTAAAGAAGTTAAAGAAATAAAAGAGATAGAAACTGCAGCCGTGGAGTCGGGTAATGGAAAGACAAAGCTCTAACTCAAAGTTCTATGGAGATTAAATGTTGTTCTAGTAAATGTTTTCAAAGGCACAGTCTGTAATATAAATGTTAACAAAAGGGTGGACCCACCAACAGAATTCAAAACACAAGAGATAAATCAGCTATACTTACTGTATATGACAAATCCTTTAAAACAGGGACTAAGAAGCTTTAGAAAAGCTAGAAAAGACTTCTAAATATTAGGCTCAAAATAAGTGTGGGTATGTGATTAGTGTAAGCAAAAGTGGCAATCTGTGCACAATCTAGAAGGTAACACAGTTAGGCAGCCAGTGGAGCAAACTGTAAGTGCCTCCTGAAATAAGGCATATTACATATATTGTATCTAAGTCACAGAACATTTAAACGCTGCACGCCGTCATGGACAGTCTGGTGTTTTATCGCTGCTGTCCTAGTTGAAATGGTGTTGTCACCTGGCCACATGTGCCTGGAGTCACTGCCTTTGTAGCTAAAGAGGTAAGCAAGAGATCAGCCCCTGTCCTGCTGGGAAACAGGAGAGAAATTGAATGATGCTCTCTCACTCTCCTCAACAGCCACTGCTGAAGAGTCCTTGATCACAGCACTAACCCTCCCATGAAGCTGCTCAGCAGCCAGCAGGGCAGCTCTGAGCTGCTACTGAACCACTGCAACACACCCAGCATAGCTTAAATGTGCTTCCTTTAAAGGGCACTTTTAAATGAGCATTTTGCAGAATATATAGTTCATGCTGAATGAAAATAAAAGGTCACACATCATGACATGTCTAATGTTCATCTCATGGGACACTGATTTCTTTGCATTGAGTCATCCTTCTCACTCATGTCAAAGTCAAAATGAAACAATCCACCTCTGGAGTGTTTTGAAGTTGCTTTTTATCTGGATGACTTTCTAATGGCAGGCAGGAAATTCTCAGTGTGTATCCAGTGGAGATTCCACACCACCTGGTGGAGGAGGATGTAATTAAGGGCAGCGGAACAGAAAGGACCACACTGATGTGACTGTGATGTTTCTGCCGCCTGCCTGCCTGGACTCATCGTGGGTATTTAAAATCATTACCAGGGCAGAGATGCTGAGCACATGTTGTAGGGAGCACACAATTGGTGTGATGTAACGTATAATTTCATCTTCAGTCTTTTCTGTCTCAAATCAAGTAGTAAAATATTCCATGAAATGTGTGCAGTGTTGGTGTTTAGTATCCTGTTGTGCATGCCTTACATTTAACAGTCCTTTAATAGAATCAAGCAGATGATTTAGCCTCCACACTGCAGTGTTACATTTAAAATAATAGAGCTCTGAAGCTCATGTTCTCAGGCCTGTGATATCCTTTTTCTTTCTAAGACTTTGTCTCAATAACAGCACAATGGAATGTTTAACTCGACAGCATTTTAGAAGAGAGAGAATCATCGCCATAGAGCTGTCGCAGTATGTTCATATTCTCCATGCCTGCCTTTTTCCCCTTCATTAACCCCTCTCGTTCCTGGTCCTGCCTGCCCTGCAGTAACCTCAGCCATCCCTGCTGTCCCCATCACCTGATGCCCATACCCACCTGTTTACCCATTCCTCATTCCCTCATCAGTTCTGCTAGATTGTCTATTGTGCCATTGCTGCTGTAGCCTTCTGTCCTTTTTCCTGAAATTACTGGGGTCTGTTTGAACCCTTTTTTTTACCTTTTCCCTTTTTGGACTTTGCCACCTTGCCTTATCCCTTAAGTTGGTCACTTTTTCCTGCTTCCTCCTCCTACAGTATATTTGTCTCAAAAGTGTGGATTTTAGTCTGATCTGTTTGGAGAATTGTGCTGGTGATGTTCCATATTTCTTTACCTGTCAACAAATCCCTGGCAAAACCCAAACCATCTATGTTTTAGATGAATCTGTAAATACTTAACAGATTCTCAGCCTGTTTTTGACACTCAACTACTTTGAACAACTGTTTTAAATGAAGATACATAAGTCTTTAGAAACTGGTCACAAATATTTACCTTTTGTTTTTTAACCCTCGCGTTGTCTTAACTTTCTGTATACACCACTTTTTCTAAGGATCAAAAATGACCCACCTTCACTACACCACCAAAATAAAGCTGCTTTATTGCATTTTAAACCCCAAATCTATTGTGGATGAAGAAACAACTTGTCATTCACCACAAACTGTAAAATATTAAGGTTTTTCCTCTTCAAAGTACAGAAAGACTTCACTCGTTTTTATTACAACACACTTGTCATAATTGTTTTCTTTACTAAAGTATTGGTTAATATTATTATTTTTGCTATACTGCATAGGTGCAAACATATAGAGATAGATTGTGACCAATTGTGAAAGAAAGTACAACAAATGTGCAAAAAGTAGTTTTGAATGAATTTTATTATAGGGAGTAACAATAACAGTCTTAACAATAACAACACTAAAGTATATTACACTGTAGAAGAAAATCGAATTATTTTTTGCTCTTATCTCACAACAAAAAATAAACAACAATGAATAAGAATAAAATAAAATACAAACCAAAACATTAAGAGCTTACAGTAAATCAATTAAGTAATAAGTATAATACATGTGGTACAGCAGGCAAGTGTGTGTGCATGGACATGCATTTCTTACATGTGCAGCATGTCATACATGTTTTACAGTCCTTCTTTGGAGGGCAGAACTGGCATCTCCTCCTCTTTCCCTCCCCAGCTGCAGCCTCAGGTGGATCAAGACAAAACAGCTCCCTGAACAGCTTTCACAAGTTCTGCAGAGGCTGTTGTGCAGAGGAGGCGCTACCTTTTTTGAATGTATGCAGTAACAAGTGCCTTTCCCAGCTGCTCCAGGAACATCCTCCTCTTTTGCTGCTTGGCAGGCATCCAGTGGGGGTCGATCTTGTTTCATATCACAAAGGCCTTGTATGAGGACACATCGATGATGTTATGGAAGGTGACCAGGGGCCAGCAGACAGTCTTCCTCCTGCAGCTGTAAGTGTCCTATCACCTTGTTCAGGTTGTCCACACCCCCTGGTTTCCTGTCCTCACGATCACCAATCTCAGCTTCTTTGTGCAGTGTGCTCAGGAGGACCACATTCGTGTCATATCACATATTTGGGAGGTAAGAAACAAGAGTTCTGGTGGGAGGGATGGCAAACTTTGATAAGCAGATGTCTCTACTCAGACTGTCCCAACCATGGTGATCTTCCTCTTGAGTAGCTGCTGGCTGAGTTCATAAGAGGTGAAGAAATTGTCACGTGACATTGTGCCCCCTAAATCCATGTGTGACATCAAACACAATCCGCATGCCCTGGTTCTTCTCTTGCCTCCACTGGTCAGCTTCCATGTGTAGACTTGCATCTTCCAAGTGTAGCTGGATTGGCCACCCATGTCCTCATTGCATATGTGATAGGGTCATGTGGGACTATGCATGCTTTTAACGTTGCTGTTTTTATTTGGGTGTCTTTTAGTGGTTTTTAGTTTTGTTTACATGCAGTGATGTGATTTTCCATCAACCCCGAACATGTGCAGGAAAGTTTTTGTTCTCCCTGAGTTCAATCAGTACCACACATAATCTCAATTTCAGCACTAAATATTTGCAAAACTACTGAGATACCCATCAGCCTAGCTATATTTTTTGTCTGTCCCAATACCCATACCATAGAGAAAAAGGTATGTCATAATACACACAGTAGAAGGTCAAATGCAGTAAGCCAAACATACGAGGATATGCTACTGCATCCAGTCACATGTTACAGTATGCAAGCTAGCATGCTTTGAGGGCTGTTAAGACCCACAATCCTCTGCACTGTGGCACATGGACTGAGCTGCAGAGAGTGCACAGACATCTCATTGATAAATGACAGAAGCTGCAAAGAATAAATGAGTGCAAATGTCAGCGTATATTTGAAAGAAAACTACCTCAGTCTAGTTTAGTGTTCTAGCTAACTACCTTATCTTCACCTCAGTGTAAATGTATTTGTATGATATAGTTTACTCAAGTTACCTTCATGCCCTTCTGGAGAACTTCTGGAGTGTTCATTTTATATATTAGGATCTGATGTACAAACTTGAAACTTGTTAAGGTAGAGTACTGAGAAGCAAGACCTCCTAACAGGAAAGGGGAATGCTGCTGTTAAAGGTTCTGAGGGCAGTGGAACACTCGACACTTGAGTCTATCTCCTGAAATGTGAAATAAACAGAGCATTTGTCATTGCTGAGAATGTTAACAAATTGCCGGGTTCCCTGTCCCTTTAGGAAGTTGACTGGCAAAGTGCAATGGAAATTCAAGGTCAGTTACAGGAGTTTTGTGTTGCCTTTTGATCAGCCATTTAATATTTTTTAGTAACATAAACTTTTTTTGTTATCTTATTTGCAGGATCTGAAGTGTCCTAGACCAGTGGTCAGCACAAAGAGTGGAGAGGCAACAGCAGCTTCCTGTAAATGGTATGGGGTGATGGATGCAGCATTGAGCCGTAAGCCATCCATCACCTCACCATGCTTATCTCTTCGTCAATCCAGAAGACTGCTGTTGTCTCAGCTAACCCTGTTGCTGATTAAGTCATTTAGGATGAATGAACACCATTAATAAAGAGAAGGGGAGAGGAGGGCCTGATAGGAAAACTGATTTTTGCCATTGCTGGATCACAAGTTAAAAATGAAAAACTTTTATAGTTTTATTTAGCAGTTAATGTATTTGTGTTTGCTTCAATAAAGTTGCCAATAATCAACTAATCTATTCTTACATACTTTATTCTAGTGTTAAATACTGTACTTAAAATGGTCTGACTTTTACTTACTTTCTTTTACTTGTCCAGGCATCTGTACACCTGTATATGTGTCTCCTCTTTGATTGTTTGGACATTACGATTTGAGGGCAAGATTCTAGTATTCTTTCCAGCACAGCAATCGAACCAGACCCCGGGCTTCTTACAACTGTAAAAGTGACACAAGTGTCATGTCATGAAGTTAGAGGTGAACGGTGATGGTAACTTGGGGAAATGGCATTGTACAAAATAAATAATAAGCTTGGTTTTGGTAAAGAAATTATGTGATGTGGTACTGCATATCCTAATGTTGTAATCATGATCTTAAAGAGCTGGTCAACAGTCAATAGGGGCAGACACTGTTGCAGCCAGGAGATCCCTGGCACCCTCAAATAGTTCCTTAAATAGTTAATTTGTTGGTTCTGAGTCATCATTGCTGTCATTCCTTGTCTCAACATCTTTCTGTTCGGATTCAACAATGTCTCTATTGTTTGGGCAGAGGTTTGGAAGGATAATGCAATTGGTAAAGACAACAGGTGCAGAAGTGTGGCTAACTTCTAGGGACTTGAAGGAGGTGAAACGCCATAGAGTCTCTCTGAGGTAGAGCTGATGGGCATAGACAGGCATCTTGGACAGATTTAGGAAAACCACTATATACATCTATGGACCTGCTGCAACAGTCACACTGTGGCTTAAGCTGGATGGATGTGGATAGCATCCTATTAAATTAACAGCTAGCATGCTCCATGGGCTTAATCCATCCATGGGGCAGGTTTTAGTGGCATTTACTGCCACACAATATGCTGGAGAGCCTGCTAACCAGGCAGAGCCAGTTCCCAGATCCTCAGTCCAATCTGGTTAAGGAAACTGGACAGTCCTCTTCCAAAGTTCAAGTCCAGCCTGGGTGACCTTGTTTATTATCCGGTGGACCACAGTCTTATACTGACTTGTATTGAGTCTTGAACATCAATAGCCTAAGCTCAAGGGTTACAACAGTTTTATATTTCATAACTATTCTCAATCCTAACAACACTGTTGCTAGCAGCTTCGCTCAATTTAATACATGGTTTATTTACAGTCTGAGATAAGACACTATGTACTGTATGTACACAAAATACATCAGGCTTTGGATACACACACAACACTTCAATTTTGGGATTTGGTTTTCATGGGATTTCTTGAAAAAAAAAAAATAAGACTTTAAAAAAAAAACAACAAAAAATGTTTTGCAAAATGTTAGGACTTGCTCCTGTATATTGTCTGTGATAAGTTAAATATATTTGGGTTTTTGGACTAGACAAGAGACTAAAGTGAATATGTCATTTTAGGATTTTGGTGATGGCTACTTACAGGACCAGTGTGTACAATTTAGGAGGATCTATTAGATCTATTCACAAATATAAACATCAGAATAAGCTTCATATACACTGCTCAAAAAAAATAAAATAAATAAAGGAACACTTTGAAAACACATCAGATCTCAACAGGAAAAGAAATCACGCTGGATATCTTTCCTGATATGGACTGGGTAATGTGTTAAGAACGAAAGGATGCCACATCATTAATGGAAATGAAAACTATCAAACTACAGAGGGCAAAGCAAAAAAATGATGTGGCAGGCTAATCCATTTTGCCAAAATTTCTTTGTAACAACTCATAATGGTAATCAGTAGTTTGTATGGCCTCCACGTGCTTATATGCATGCCTGACAACGTCGGGGCATGCTCCTAATGAGACAACGGATGGTGTCCTGGGGGATCTCCTCCCAGATCTGGACCAGGGCATCACTGAGCTCCTGGACAGTCTGAGGTGCAACCTGGCAGCATCGGATGGTATCATTTCCTTCATCCTCCAGGAACTGCCTGCATACTCTCGCCACATGAGGCTGGGCATTGTCATGCACCAGGAGGAACCCAGGACCCACTGCACCAGCATGGGGTCTGACAATGGGTCCAAGGATTTTATTCTGATACCTAATAGCAGTCAGGGTGCCGTTGTCGAACCTGTAGAGGTCTGTGCGCCCTTCCAGGGATATGCCTCCCCAGACCATCACTGACCCACCACCAAACCAGTCATGCTGAATGATGTTGCAGGCAGCATAACGTTCTCCATGGCATCTAAAGACCTGTTCACATCTATCACATGTGCTCAGGTTGAACCTGCTCTCATCTGTAAAATCACAGGGTGCCAGTGGCAGACCTGCCAATTGTGGTGTTCTGTGGCAAATGCCAGTCGAGCTCCATGGTGCCGGGCAGTGAGCACAGGGTCCAGTACAGGACGTCGGGCCCTCAGGCCACCCTCATGAAGTCTGTTTCTGATTGTTTGGTCAGAGACATTCACACCAGTGGCCTCCCCTAGGTCTTTTGTAGGGCTCTGGCAGTGCTCCTTGCACAAAGGAGCAGATACTGGTCATGCTGATGGGTTAAGGACCTTCTACGGCCCTGTCCAGGTCTCCTAGATTAACTGACCATCTCCTGGAATCTCCTCCACGCTCTTGAGACTGTGCTGGGAGACACAGCAAACCTTCTGGCAATGGCCCTTTTTGATGTCCCACCCTGGAGGAGTTGGACTACCTGTGCAACTTCTGTAGGGTCCAGGTACTGCACCATGCAACCAGTAGTGATACTGACTCTAGCCAAATGCAAAACTAATGAGAAATTGGTCAAAAGAAAAGATGAGGAGGTAAAAAATGTCAGTGGCCTCCACCTGTAAAACCATTCCTGTTTTGGGGGTCGTCTCATTGTTGCCCCTCTAGTGTACCTGTTGTTAATTTCATTAACACCAAAACAGATGAAAATGATAAACAATCCCCCAGGTATTAACCTGACCAGATCAATATCCCAGAAGTTGAGATGACTTGATCCTATACTCTGATTAAAAAGTGTTCCTTTAATTTTTTTGAGCAGTGTATATACAGAGTCCTCAGTCTACCATGTTGCATCGCTTCTACAGTAGCTGAGAACTGTCATGGCCCCAGTTGTGCCTCCAGTTGTTTCCTTTGTGTTTTCATCTGTTTCTCTCTTACCCTGTGCCTGCTGTGTTCCTGTCTGTGTGTGTATGTATACGTGTTTACGTGTGTGTGTGTTTGTTGTTGTGGGTGCAGCTTCCCTCCTGGTTACCAGACCTGTGCACCTGTCTGCAATCAGATCATTGCCACTCCATGTCTGCACCCCTGTTGGTCATTAGTTCATCACCTCAGCAGTATTTCCCCCTGTTCTTCACCCATCCAGTGCAAGATTGTAGTCTATGCAGTTAGTTGCTATGTCACATTCCTATTATTTCTATTTTACATTCTGTGGTATTCATCCTGCTCTCACTTTCCCTTGTAGTCCTGTCTCATCTGACTCTGGTATCCATATGAGTGAGGTGAGGAGTATTCAGTTAGTTGCTAACTGCAAACTCAACACAAGATGCTACTCAAGCCTACACACTGAACCTTTAAAAACAATTGTTAATAGTATGCTGTGTATTAAATCTTTGGAGAAGCATTAGCTTTGTTAATTATTTGAATTATTATTATTTAAATGACTATAGTCCTGTTGCACTGTCTCCTATTGTGATGAAGTGTTTTTGTTGTGGGTCATGACTATCCTTTCAAAAGACCATCCCGGCGTTGGACACCTTAAAGTTTGCGTATTGACAGATGATGCTGTCAACGCTACAATCCACACACTTAGAGGGGAAGGACACATATGTGAGAATGCTTTTCATTGACTACAGCTCAGCATTCAACACAGTCCACACAGATTCTATGAAAACCTTCTGAGCATCGGACTGACACTCTCCCTCTGTAACTGGGTGCTGAACTTCCTGTCAGACGGACTCCAGTCAGTCAGAGTTGGACACCAGACATCAGGCATCAGAACTGTGAGCACAGGAACCCCCCAGGGCTGTGTGCTAAGTCCGTGGCTCTACACCCTCTTCACCCACGACTGCGTGGCCTCCAAGACCAACACCTGCATTAAGATTGCAGATGACACTACGGTCTTTGGACCGATCAGTGGCGGGGAGGAGGCAGCAAGGCCTGGTTGGTTAGTGTCAGGAAAATAATCTCTCCCTAAACAGAAATAGGACCAAGCAGATGATTACTGATCCCAGGAGGGAGAATAGGGAGCAGCACACCCCAGTGTATATTGGTGAGATAGAGGTAGAGATGGTGAAAACCTTTAAATTCCTCAGAACAGCAGCTCCTGAAGAAAGTCCAGCAGAGACTGTACTTCTTAAGAAGGCTGAGGAAATTTGGCATGTCAGCCGAAATCCTCAACAACTTCTACAGGTGTACAGTTGAGAGCTTCATCACCAGCTCAGTTACAGTGTGGCTGGACAGGAAGGCCATGCAGCATGTGATAAAAACTGCAAAATTCATCTCTGGAGCAGCCTTCCCATCACTACAGGACATTTACACCACCAGGGTCATCGGGAGGGCCCATAACATCATAAAAGACAATACACACCCACAACAAAGTCTGTTCATACCTTTGCCATAAGGGAGGTGCTACAGGAGTGTGAAAGAAAGACACTTTTTAAACACAGGCTATCACGCTCATGAACTCTCACCACCCTCCCCACAATGAATCAATCCCAAGGTGTTTAACTTTTCACTGTTCTGCACTTTCAGCCATATTTATGTATTTGTTTATATTTTAAATTTTATATTCTAACTTTATTTTTCTATTATTTTGTTGTGTTTTTTTTTTTCTCATTGTTGTACTGTTGTGTAAAGGGAGTCGGGCAAAGAATTCATTGCTGTATAAGCTCTGTGTTTTTACTTGCATATGGCAATAAATCTCTTGAATCTATTTATTATTAGTAGTTTTATTTTATTATAATTCTTTGTTCCACTGGCACACATCCTCATTATCATTTCTTGTTTCACAAACATTCATGTGCTGTACCATTTTGTGTGAACAGCAAAAACATGACACATGTTGTATATCTCTCCCCCCTCCCACTGACAGAATGAGCTGTATTCCACTTACAGTAAACACCAAAGTGTGTGTGTGTTGTGTACAGTATGTTACTGCAGCATGTCTGGGGTGCAGCAGGGCCTCTGGGCTGGTTTTGAGTGGCATATGAAAAGGGAGCACCATCATCCCTCTGTTACCTGCCTTTTCTTTGAAGGAGGGACTCCTGTGAGATTAAAACACTGGTGGTGCACACATACACACTCTCTCACACACACTGACTATGCTTGAACACACACATAATACAGACAGATTTTCACATGCACAAACTGCAGTAAAGAGCATATTGATGCAGATATTGTCAACACACACTGCACACAAGTACAGAAACCCAAATACACACTGTTGCTGATACAGATCTACACATCTTAACACCTGCACAAAACATAGTTTCTGGTACAATTCAAGCACACACAGACGCAGACAAACACACTATGCTACACTAACTGTGAACCCAATTACAAGTATGTACTGAGGCACAAACACACGTACACATTTTGTTTTGTACCTGAGCAAAGCATCTGTTTAGTCACCAGGGTGGGGACATTCATAAATAAATTAAGGGCCTGGCGTTTGTATTTTCATCTCCATCCTGATTGCAGTGAGATGAGGCATATGCTCATTCAGTCTGCGCGAAGGGACGCTGACGCCTCCCATAAAACTACCGGAGCACATCACTGAGCTCCTTTGAAGCTGAGCTTCCTGAAGGGAACAGACTGACAAAAAAATTATGCCATTTTATTTTTCTTTGTATAACGTGTTGGCTGCAGCATGGACAATGTACCTGAGTGTACCCAGCTTTAGATTTCTATATGACAGTGATGGTGAGAATTTCAACACATTCAGACAATATTCAGCAGCAATATGTTTCATGTCATCTTCTTAAAAGTACAGTTCTTAAAAGGCATCAACTTACCTTATATTACTTATCATTAATCACAAAATGTCTTAATTACTGTTGTAAAGAAGCTGTTTTTAAGGTTGCTAAGATCAAATCCATCGTCATCAAAAGTCAAGTCTAGTTAGTCAAGTCTTAAGCCCAAGATAAGTCCCAAGTCAATTCCAAAGTCTTTCAGAGCAGGTCCAAGCCAAGTCCCAAGTCTCTGAAGGCAAGAAGCTCAACTCAAGTCTATGTGCAAGTTAAGTCCCAGTTCCAAGTCAAGTCTTAAGTTTTTAGAGAGTAACTCCAAGTTTCTGAGGGCAAAAAGATCAACTGAAGTCCCAAGGTCAAATCGACTCTTAATCTTTGAGGACAACTCCAAGTCAAGTGACAGATCTTTGAGACATGACTTGCAATTAAAAAAATAATTTTATCTGGTCTATGAATTATGTTTTTAATGGAAAAAGTGCATTAACATCCAGTTCCAAGTAGTGAATCACAGCATATATTAAGCTACTCATTTATGTGTGGGCTAATTAATTTATGATAAAGGGCTCATTTCTCTAATCTGATCAAAATTAGTCTTTTTTTAACAATGTCATTCTGCTGCCAGCTGCTGTAACTCCACGTAGAAATAAAGTTATGGAGATGTTGTGCACATCCTGGTTATGTTATTAATTATTCATTATTATTATTATTATTATTCATGACAGTTTGGCAGAGCTCCAAGAGGCAAAACTGCACCCACCACAGCATCTCCTCAATATTTAAATATCACCAAATAAAATCCTCTCAGCTTTCTGCATTCAAGTCTCAAGTAAGTCTAGTCTCACAGAGAGTAAAGTCACAAGTCCCCACTTCTGGGACTCCAAGTCTCAAGATCAAAGTCAACAGCTCTGAAAGGAAATATGCAATCTCAATATAAAGAAAAAATGTCAAACTATGAACGTATGTTCTTCATATTCTTTGATTAGTGTGGTCTGCCCTTCTTGTTTACTGGCTGGGTGATTACAGTTCAAATTTATTGGCTGTGCCCTCAAAAGCCACCAGGCGTTTTTACATGGCTAGTGTTACCCGTGGTTTAACAATTGTGGGACACATAATAAATATCTTCTTCAGTATCGTCACCATAAGGTTTCTCCATAGAAGCTGATAAGCCTGGTTACATTTCCCAATCACCAAGCTCAGATTCTGTTATGATGCTGGCTCTGCTTCACATCTGCCAAAGTTGCATAGTGCAGCCACAGACGTATGGGGGTGCAGAGTTGGATTGACAGAAACACTATTCACCTGATTACAAGCCAATGTAGCATCAGGATATGTATGTTAGGGAACTGTCTTAAATATGGATTCATGAATTCATGGTTTGGATTGAGTTGATCAGGTATGAAGACACTGAGGTTTTATATGTGGTTTTGCCTTTTGTCTTTGATGGAGTATCAGAATAATATCAGATTGTATATATTACGGAATTTAATTCTTCACTGCATTTATATATTATATATGAGGCTGAATTGCTTGTAAATCTAATCAAATAAATATCTTACAAGATGAAGAATGTTACATACTTATTTATATGAAACATAGTCAGCCCTTTACGGGAGAGCTGAATAGAAACAGGGATTTGCTAAACATCGACGCATATGTTCAGCTTGCATAGAGGTATGTTGGTGCCACCTGTTGAACCACTGTAGCACATCATGGGATTTATTATTTCAGTAGGTTCTTATTCAACCATCTCTTGTCATGATGAGAGACGTAACAGAAGCAGCTTGAGGAATAAAGTTAGTGCTAGCTTCTCTGGAACTCTAACTTAAAATCAATGTGTTTATCCATGTTTTGGCTTTTCAGCCATTTTAAATTTATATTTAATTTTTTTTTTTTTCCCCTCAAGTTGGACTGTGCTGAGTACAAGGCTGTTTTAGACCTTGGTCCAGCAGATTAAAGCATGAGTTACCACCAGACTAGTAGCCAGAGTGTTAGCCTTGAGTAATACTGCAAACAGCCATCCTGCTTGCTTCATATAAACAACCCGATACAGTCGAGGATAGAAAACTCAGGATCTGTGTTGCTATATCATGCTGCAATAAACAAGTACTCATTCTTGTCAGGGCTTCAGCACATCAGGAGTGTCTAATATAAAGGATTATAATAATGTGTAAAGTGTTTAGTTGGAGTGCAGACAAGTTTTGCTCAAAATTCTTAACTCTTCAACTCGTATTTTGAATTTTGAATGTTTGAGGCTTTATTTTCAATTTCACTGTTGCCTAAGGCAACCACACTGTAGCCAATGTGTCATAATAAAATCACCTCAGTTGCCTCTGTTTGATAAAAAATGTACATAGGGTCAGATTTTGTGGCTGCTTTGGAGCTGTGCAGGCCCAGGCGAAATGAGTACCCACGGAAATCATACCGTGTGGTGAATTTATGTTTTGAGAAGAGTTACTTCCACTGAGTTGCTGAACTTAACCTCTGTCCATAACTCTGTCTAACTTAATTAGTGTCAAACATTCTCCTTAGAGTTTTGATCACTGTTCCATACAGCGAAACCAAACGTGTCATGTTGCTTCACTTTGTGACAGCAGCTGAATGATGACTTTCAAACTGTGGCCACTGCAACACATCTTATTCACAACATTAACAACCGAAAGTCTGGATTAAATTTAAAATGGATACAAATAGCAGCTGTAATGATGCCCATAATGGTAGCTGTGTTGTTTTTATGTTAACAGGCCTGAGTCTGTACCGTAACTTCACTCCCACTGCTTGGTGGTAGTTTGGTTATATGTTTGTGTGTGTTGCTTAGGTAGTTATTTTGACTGATTTCATTAGTGTATATCACCTGAAAATAACTATTATGTATGAATTATGTTGTTAACTTAGAATGAGCTTTTTATGATTACTGACACTGCAGGTCCTGTTCCATGGACTCCACCATTTTGAAACAACTTATGCCCAGAATCATCAAACTAAACATTGACTTTAGATAGGACCTTGCATGTTTTTCTTGGCTACTGAACACTGCACTTACAGTATATTGAATTGCCGTTTTGAAGCTCAAATGCGGCACTGGCCGGTGCCATATTGGTAGTCTTGCCTCTTCCGCCTCATGACTAATCTAAAAATCAGCAAAAACAAGGATCATTGGCGGAGGAGCTGAGGTGGGCCGAATGATGCCTGGTTGCTCAAACAAGCCATCTGTAATGTCACCCACCTGTCAATCAAAGCAGTGACGCTGTTAATTCTGCATAACTTTAAGTCTTAATATAATTTGAACAGGTGAATTGTATAAAAATTCACCCTCAGTTCAGTTGTCATGAACGGGGAAATTAGCTATGCCAAAACCTTTTAATAAATGTTTCTGTGATTTTGTGATTGCACAGTTTCAGGCTTCAGACGTGCAGTAGCTGCGATTAAACTGTTTCACCTTGCAATAAGAATGCTGCATCTTTGTTGAGTGCTCTGCACCCCAACAATATGTATCAGTGTGAGGCACACAGCTTCACACTGTACTATGGTTTGGAATTTACATTTGTTGGTTTCACTCATAAACCGACTATTTGTTTTCTAATGCAGCTTTTCAGCACAAATTATTTTCCCATGAGCACATACGGTGAAAAATGATCTTTATGTAAATACTCCAGAACAGATTATGTTAAATTAATGCTCTGGGGTAATTAGTTAAATGTTTACCATGTTACTGAAGGAGGATTTATTGTAAATCTTTCAACAAAATAACCCTCAATGAGTTTGTAATGATGTTCTAAGTTAAAAGAAGGAAATTTAAGCTAAAGCCACAGGTACGTCCTGTTTAATCAGGGTAGCTAAGAGCCTGTCAACCCAATATTCACTCTGAGAGGCAGATTTATCCAATTTAACGAAAGTTAAAAAGACAGATTTATGAAACCTCAATGCTGCCACATGTAGAGTTTTTGAGGATTTGTACTTAGCCACTGGCTTTAATGATAACACTCTAATCAGATGGATTTGCTTGTGTATACATAAGGGAGTGTGAAATCAATATATTGTGTGTGTTTGTGTGTGTACCATGTCTGGTGCAAATCTCAAATGTGTTTGATGTGTGCCTGCAGGTTCAAATCTAATAACTGTATATCAAAGGAAACCAGGCAGATTAATAATAAATGTACTCTGACTGTACAGCCAGGCCTCTTTCCTCTAGAAGATGTAGGTTTAACATGAAAACACTTAAGAGGAGCGGCCCTGTAAAGCATTAAAGCCTCAACATGACAACACACCATCAAACCTTTGACATGCTTGAGCTGTTTTTGGTGTTGTTGCTTTAAATAAAACATAGAAGTCAGCTAATTTTTTTTTTTTCTTTTCTAAATGTGGTTCTACTTGTCTTTGTAAGGCTGTTAAAGTAAAAAAGAGAGGGTTAGAATGATGATAATGACCGCTCCATTGTGCTGGCGGAGCCAGGTATTGTCCGCATTCATTGCTTTCAGTGTCAAGCCTTCCCTAGACGGCCATTTTGTGACATCATATTAGATCACGTGAAGCCTGGCTCCCCATCAGTCACTTAGCATGGGTCACTTTGCCACTTTCTCTCCTCTGGGACCTGAATGCATGCTGTCCTAAATGTCACGCCCCTCAAATGATCTAGAATATGGTTTCACCCTCGTCAAACACCAACACAACACTTATATAACTGTCTTTGTGAGAACCTCTATTGATAACATTCATTACTTCATCATTTATTTTCCCTTCATACCACAGACTTTAACCATTACCTCAGTGTTGTCTAAATGTAATAAGAAATCTCATTCTAGCTTTAATACAAACACAAGTGTAACAGGTATCACCATCACTGTTGATGAAAATTCATTATCAAATTGATATTGATCTCAATTGCTTGCTTAATTTTGTTGATATATTAGAGTCAAAGATTTCCATTGCATAGATCAGAAGACACGTTCACACGTTTTAACACTTTCTTTTTTAGGGATAAAATGTTCTATTATTCTATCAGGCTCTGAAACATGATACATGAACACAACCCTCTCTGCAAACCTTAGATAGGTGACAAACTGGAATCTTTGGGGTATGTAGGTTCTATTGAAGTGAAGTGAGTGATTTGTGGCTCAGTGAGATGAGGAGATCGACGTCAATCTCATGTTTGTGTGTTAAGCACAGAGCCAGAGTTGAAATGCTATCGAAATGATCTTAGCTAAGCGCAAAGACTGCAAGCATGGAAAGAAAGTTACGGTTAAGGAGTTAAAGTAACATTGTAGCTAGTTCTTTTTTTATCCAGTGATCCCTAATCTGCCATTGTGCCAAGAAATCACAAGCTAAATTGATGTGAAGATGTGAAATTGTTATTTCTCAAGTGCACAAATTGTTTATTTCATCTGCCATTTTCTACGTTTTATTTGCTTTCTTTCCAGGAGAACGTCTCTGGATCTAGGATCATAATCTGTCAAGTACTTTTTTTCAGGGTTTTATGCTGTGCTGGGAACCAGGGGTGTAGGTTTTAGGAGGAGTTATTCGCTGAAACTGTTGGTGGTGGTTGCCAGGTTTGGTAAAACCATTTAGAAAGAACAAAACCAAAGCCTCTGCTCACTTCATGGATGCTTTAGATATGTTGTTTTTCTTTTCTTGTTTCTTTGTTTGTTTTTGACAGAGCAACGCTAACTGTTTCCCCCTGCTTTCAGTCTTTACACTAAACTAGGCTAATCATGTCCTGACAATCCAGATCAATCTTTTTATTTCACTCTCCAAAAAGAAAATAAATGCACATATTTTCACAGGCTAGAAGCAAAGAGTAGAGGGAGTATGGTACATCAAAATGGCCTTGCTTTACACCTTTGGTCCTCATAAATATAGAAATTCCTGAGCAAACCGCCCCCAACCCACCCTCAGTAGGGAACCACCCTCTGTACCTCGTGAATGTACTCACTGTTAAACTATTGCAGTGTTTCTGTGTGGCACTTGGCCACTGTCCAAAGCAATGAAATGAGGCTTGGCTCCAAATGTTCTAAAGCTCAATGTCATATCGATGCCCATTGTCTCATATGTTGCCACAGTGATTAACGAGGCAGCCTCGTTTAGACCTGGAGCCAAAAAGTGTCTCACTCACGTCAGGAAGATGAGCCATTAATCTAAAGCAGAACTTTGTCTCTTGTTTCATGCTCCCTCATTCTTTCCTCGTGTTCCATTGTTCATCACTCTATTCTTCTAATCCTCTCTCTCTCTCTCTCTCTCTCTCTCATTCATGCATGCCTCTTTTTTCATCCCTCCATCTCGTCCTAATGTATCTAGGGGATAATGCTATATAAATTAATAGTCCTGGGCAACATTGTGTCTAATGTAAGTATCTCTCGCTGCAGGGCTCGGAGCCAGAAGCACACAGTAAAACTAAACAAACTGAATTAATTTGAGGCTTTTAGAAACATGCATGTTAAAATTAGGCAGAGGGCTGTAAATTGTTATGCTTTTATTGTTTTCAGCACATTTAGGATCATTTCAACGTAAAGCCTTTGATAAGTGGGCTCACTGATGTTACGGCAATAAAATCTTGTCTTTTGTCGACTTTTGCAGTGTCCCATGGAGACTACTGTACAGATCATCTTGTTGTGGATTCATCAGGCTCACTCTACATTAAATCAGTTCAAATTAAAACTGATGAGCATCATTTCATGCTTATTTACTCTCATTTCTAACAGTGCGGCATCTGAGACAGGGGCCTAAGCTTACAGATAAATTACCCATGTAGTCAGACTACCACGTTTACAGAGAATCTAATACTTACTGAACGCCCTCGGATTTTTTAGAGGATGCCTACGTTACGTTCAGGGACCCCTTCAGCTGTTCACAAATAATACCCACTTAAGTGTTTCATAGAGAACACACAGTTATCGTATCCTGAGTTGGCTTAGAAGACAACCCTTGTGTTCAAGCCATTGTACACTATCCAGAATAATTCAAAATCATCTTCTTGTCCCCACAGTTTTACCCTCTCAGTGAGATGACACTGTAGAGAGATTTTTATTGAGAATCATGTCATACTCATCATATTTATTTCCCCCGGCTAACATTCAGTAGTGTACTGCAAGGGATGGCAAAACATTACCTGACTACTCTGTCTCTGATTGGCTGACACTTGTTGGTCGGGTGGGTGGAGCCATATGGTCATGTATGAGATGGGAACAGCAATCAGGTAATGTCAGTAAATGACAGTAACGTCAGTCAAAGCACTGCTTGCAGTGGATCTGTTTGTGTGGGCTGTGTTCTGTGACTTTGTGCCGGACAAATGTCAGAGTGAAATTCAACTAGTTTGATAAAGGCCAGTGGGACAACAGTGTTTGAAAACTGCAGTTTGGAAAGGATGACGTTAAGTCAATGCAGAAGTGCCAAAACCGCGGTTCCTCAGACGTCCACTTGAGGATGGCTACAGAAGTCAATCTCCCTAAGCCCCCATGACCCCGAGTCTTTGTTAAATTGTGGGATTACCACTGGCTCCTTTCTGGGTAAACTACATGCATATGCACAATTTTCCAGGCACTGCTACACCACTTGTCAGCAGATTCAAATACAGCAATTTGACAAACTGAGAGACTTATATACACTAATTAGCCATAACATTATGGGCACTGACAGGTGGGAATGGGTGGGATATATTAGGCAGCAAGGACATTTTGTCCTCAAAGTTGATGTTTTAGAAGGAGGACAGGACTTTGGTCCAAAGTCCAAATTGTGATGGCTAGACGACTGGATCAGAGCTTATAGAAAATTGCAGCTCTTTGTGGGGTGTTCTTGGCTTGCAGTGGTCAGTACCTATGAAAAGTGGTCCAAGGAAGGAAAAGCGGTAAACTAGCGACAAGGCCATGGGCATCCATGGCTCACTGACGCACACAGGGAGCAAAGGCTGGCCTGTGTGGTCTGACCCAATGGACGAGCTACCCTGCTGAAAAAGTTAATGCTGGTTCTGGTAGAAAAGTGTCAAAACACACAGTGGATCACAATTTGTTGCGTATGGGGCTGCATAAATGGAGACCAGTCAGGGTGCACGTCTTGGCTGATCGGTGTAGTTGCAGGGAATAGGGTTGACTCATTACGTTTGTTAGTTCGTTTAAACATTAATGTTAATTTAATTTTGAGGTGATGTGAAAATCATCTAGTTCATCTGGTACAATCTGTGTCTAACAGCAGCATATGTTCTATAAATATTTTGGATCTGTTAACCCAGAAACACACATCTCAGAGAGGCCTTCAGATGTATTATTGATATGGCCTGTGTTATTTAGTCAAAACCATCCAGTATTCAGAAATGGGGTGTAAGTGTGTTTTGTTTGGTTTCACTTTTTAGTTGAATAGAACACTTCCACAGCCAAGAGAAGCTTCTTAAAAGACTTACTGAAACCCTACTTCATATTGTAATTGACATAAAGTAAATTTCAAATAATAAATATAATATACTTTTTGAAATATCATTTTCAGTGTAAAACACAGCCAAACCTTGTCAACACACACACACACACACACACACACACATTATTTCCATACATCACATTGTAGTTCATTGTAGTAGAATGAAATGGTGGATCAACAGAGTAAGATGGACAAAAAAGTATAGTATATATATACTTACATACTAAGTATTTGAGTACATATGTGTGTTCACACTGTCAATTATGTCAAAAGCAGCGTACTGTGTGTAGCCTAATAGTGCTCATAATGGTCAAAAAGTTGAGTGTGGAACGCTGGACACTATGATGCAGAAAGGGAGGGACCACCAGAATTGGGAAAATGGCAGCCATGGAAGCTCCTGGAGCTGCAGTGAATACTGCATTATACAAACTTATGTTTTATTCCTGGTTCACAATTTGGCAAAGAAGAAGCAGTAACATGCTGCAATCAACGCTAACACTACCCTGCCGAACGTAGCCCACTACAGCAGGAAGTACATAATGTACACAGTGTACTTCATACTGTATAAGTGTACTAATGGAAGTATCCGGATTGAGACTACAGACATGTAAAGAGAGTGAAACTAAAATGGGGGTTGAACAGTTGGAGAAAGGATGGGGAAAGAGTCGTGCAGCAACAGCAGCAAATGATTGGTTGCAGAGAGATGGGGAAGCATAAAAACTATAAGAGGGAGATGCACTGACAGACAAAACAAGGCAAAGAATGAAGAGAGGGATGAGGATGAGGTCAAGCAGAAGGGATTTATGTTACAGAATGAATTAAAGAACGAAAAAAACAGAGATGAACAATGTGGCCGTGGCAAACAGAAGGGGGAGAGTTGAACCAGGGACACTAACGTTGACTGACAGTATGGAGATTGGTTTTAACATGAAAACTCTGGTCACTTCACCCTAATCTATCACTGCTAACACTTACTGACACGCACATAGAATAGACACACACATAGAATGTAAGGCACCTTTCAAAGCATGAAACCCACTGATGTCATAGAATGTATCAAAAGATTTGCAGATTTATGATTAGAGACTCTTCTTGAACCAGACTTGGATGCGAAAAGATCCTCCATTTTTAGCACTTCCGTGTTGACTTCACAGAGGTTGCTACTTGGTAGCAGTATTGTGTTTTTTTCCTCTTACAATACCCCCATGAAAGGATCTGAACCTAAGTTGGAAAACACTTGACCAAACTACCTCATTGTATCAAAGTAATTAAAGATAACTGCACCTTGAGCAGCTATGTAGGAAGATGATGTTGCCATTCTTAAACCCACTTGCAAACGTCTGGTTAGATTACTTCAAATAAAGGCAAGAGCCATCAGACGTATATGAATTAATCAACAACACTGAGATGAGACTGGCTACACAAAGGCCTTCAACTGACATTTTTTAAGTGCTCACACACTTCCCTAACCCCAACAATTTATTTGTCACCTATTGAACTAAAGAGATAGCCAATAGTCAGCCTTACTTTTCTCATATTCAATATAGAGAAACAATGGCAGATGTCCATGATTAGAAAAGATGACTTTATCCATTATCCTATGAATTATGAACACAGGTTCCACTGCACCACTCTGCAATCCTTCATCTTTGAGCATGACATCCAGTTCTCATGTGAGACTTGGGACCTTTCATTCAAAAACCCTTTTTATGTTCAAGAGCCTTTGTTGTTTCCAGAGGTTTCCATGAACAGGATTTTTAAAGTTATGAAACATGATTGTTTAGTCCAGGGCTGCCATTCATAAAGTGCTAGTGTTCAAGGCCAAAACACAATGAAGCACATGTTTTTTTTTTTTTAGAAATACAAAGTGAAATAGGTTTCGCAGAAGGCCAAGTGAAGTTCTTCATTTCACAATGTCTCTTTTAAACAAACTGCACTGATCCAGTATTTTATACCAAAGAATTGAGGAGAAATGTGAAAACATTTAAAAGTTCTGATGCACCTGATGGGCAAGAAGATAATTACCTATTAACCTTGTGCCTAAACGTACCCATACAAAGACGAATAATTATTCAGTTGCTATGAGCTGATACAGTGTAACAAGGACAGATATTATAGTAAAAACTAATGGAAAAATATTTTCTGTGGATGTTTTGCAGATGGATTCAGTATCATCATTGTGCCATTTATCAGATTTTCTTATTATAATTGAAGTAACATTTCCTCCAAAATGTATTTGTTGATGAAAATTAGTAGGTTATGATGTTTCTAAGAGACATGTTTGCCATTTTGTATCTCCTTAGCCACCAAAGCCAATCTTTAGGTCAGTCTTTCACCTACACTGTTGACTCTGGCAAACCTACTACAGTACAGCTCTGTTTGTAGGCCTTAAGGTAACACTTAATGCAGAACTAAGTTATGACTATAAGTATTAAATTGAATGACTACTGTCACCAAGGTCTTTCTGTCCTGTCCTCCTATAAGTTATGACTGACCTCAGGAGGCTTGGCTCACCGTCTATAAATACATCTGGGTGTACGTGCCTTTTCCCCTTTACCTTATTGGTCTCATCTGAAATCAGAAGAATGATAATTGTGTTTGGGATTCTATGATATCCAGTCACTTTTGTGCAGATGCCCTGTGTCCTAGAGGATTGTATGAGTTTGTAACTTGTGATAAAAGTGGGTATGTTGTTGTCAACCCCTTCTCCGTTCTGATAGGTGGCAAAACTGGTTAAGTGGGTAACATTCACCTCACCTATTCCACTTGGTAAGTACAAATACAATCAGGTAAACATGCCTCTGCCTCATGCCTGGAATGCCTTAGCTCTTTTTTATAACTTTAAAATTCCATATTAAGATCATAACCAGCATTAAATTGTGGAGCACTGGAAGGGTTGCTTCAGCTTTCATCAACATCTGCAAATAATGTGCCACTGCAGGAGCTGTAAGAGATGGTTACAACTGAGAAATGTCAACTCAGACTCCTTCTACAGAGAGCTGGAGGCCCTGCTGGCACACTGCTGGCTTTAAATTGTTGAGATGATATCTGTAGCAGTGTTTCCTTCAATGCTACTTTGGGCCAATTCTGTCTCACACAGTTAAGATTTGAGTCGCTTTTCCTCTCCTGCATGTCTCCCAAAAACGGATTCATTTCCATATAATGACAGGGCATCTTCTGGTCCGAGTTTCTCTCGATAAAAAGGCAAGTCGGTATCTGTTGCTGGGTGTCTGTTTGTTGTTCTTCCGTGTAGGAGCTGGCTTAGTTTGCCATTTTCTAGGAGCCAGAACCTCAGAACTCCCTTCCTGATCATGATCAGGGATACAGCCATGTCTGCACTTCCTAGAATGTGCTCTAAAACCATGTCTGGCATCACTTGATTGTGTAGGGGGAGACTGAGAAGCTTAGCCTGTGCAGATCATTGAAAGCAACCTGAGGATTTTCAGTGCCTGCCGCTCCCAAACAACGGGGCATTCCTAATGCCAGTTATGAGGGTTCATGACAGCCTGACAAATGCAGCACAACCATCTTCACCACAGGAATGAGATTACTGTAGCTGTCTATACTATGTGCTGGATAGGTAGTGACTAACACTCACTCAATGAAATATACACAATAAAGCAAAATAAGGATAGATAAGGATAAGGAATGAAATGGAAGATGACAACTGATTCAGGTTCGTCAGGAGTTTAATTTTTCTTAACAAAAGGAGGTGAGGCAAAAGGGAACAAAGGCGTACGAGTGCTGTTTGAAAGAACAAATAAATAGAACAAAAAGAGAACTCTAAACAGAGCCTATCATCTAACTTGGAAACAAAAAAGAAAAAGAAATAAGAAATAAAAACCTCACTATCTAACCTGTTGAAAACCAAGAAAATGCATCAATAACAACACCCCTGACTAGTGACTCTAACAAAAAAATACTCTCAATGTAGTCAGTGTAAACGTAACTAAACCTAGCCCAGTTCTAAAAATGTTTCTCCACCAACCTCCACAATTTTCAAACACAATTTCACGTACGAACAACGAGGCGAGCTTACAGAACACGATACAAACACAAGCCGCCCCGAACTGAGGACCCACAGTCTATTTAAACTGCAGCTGGCGTTGATTGAGGACTCCGATTGGTCGAACCACAAGCCACACCAACACAGACGACAGGATACAGCACTCCGGAAGGCGGTCTTAGCTCCAAAACGGGGACCAATCCTCGACAGGGGATCACAGAGCTGGTTTTACCTAGAAAACACAATAAATACTACCCGGCAGCCAGCGGCGGCCGTAACAAGGGAGAAAGCAAATGAAAATGGAAGTTGTAGAATAAGTGAAGCTAACATTAGCTGCTTAACCAGCTTTGCCAAACAATTAGCCACCTGTTAAAATGGAAGCAGTGAATAACATGACAGACCCATACATACATACATATACATATATAAACATACCAAACATAAAGCAGAGAAAAAAAAAAACGTACAATCATCAGTGACACAGGGCATCTGCACAAAAGTGACAATTTGGCAATAGTTGAACACAATTATCATGCTCACTGCCTCAGAGGATGGTGGTAAGGCAAACAGTAAGAGGCATGCTCACCCGGGTGCATTTAGAGATGGTGAGCCAAGCCTCTTAAGGTCAGTCACATGACTTCCTTGATATAAGCTCTTCAGGATAGAAGATTGGCATCATCCAAGGTGAAAAGACAGACCTATGAATCCAGTTCATTCCCATCTAATAAGTGAGTGTCCTCAAATGTTCAAAATGCAAAGTCAGAATGTATGTCAAATGTCTAACAAACTTTTATCTATCATCTATTATCTCTGCTAGGCTTTTTTTTCATTGTGTAAATGTGATCAGATCACTCCTGAAAAGTGAAATTCCTGCTTTAGTTTGAAGTCTTGTAGAAATTGGATTTATATATGGCTAATTTGCAACAGGAAATTGGTTCTGAGGGAAAATACTGACTGAATTATGTTTTCTATGAACACAACGAGGAAATGTTGTTTAGTATTGTATAACAGGAAAATTTATTTAATTTATTTTCCATGAAAAATAGTATAAGTGGATAGTGTATTGAAAGATTGATCTGACTACAACATGATTAATTCATTATTGCCATGGTTATGTTTAGGCACTGACAGCTCTTGGTTATGGTTAGAGAAAGATCATCATCATCACCATCATCATCATGATGATCATCATTAGAAAGTCAGCAATGAATTTAGACATAATATCGGAACATTTAATTGGAATCACAATCTTTTCTTAACCTTTAACCAAAAGTGCTTTTGTTGCTGAAACCTAATCAGCGGCTAAAGTCTGGACATAAACCTGGTAAGCTGGTGTCACAGTCCTTGACTTTATACCTTCCTTTATATCTTCCTGCATGGTACAGCCACAATGTCATTCAGTCAAAGAAATGCTGTTGCATCCAGCCAGTGAGTACACAGTCTTTTTGTTCTGGCTTTTATTGTTCAAGAAAGCTTGTTGAGTTGTTTTTGATATTGAAGTAGGTTTAACTTTGCAGGTAGACAAAGCCACAGATAGAACATACATAGAAAGAAAGGAGTTGGAGGTAGATTAATAAAGACAGGAAAAGAAAAAGGACAGTTTAAAGGAAAGGGAAAATGTAGAAGGTTTGAATGACTCCGTAGTTCAGTCCTGCTCTCTGAATCTGCAGTTGGCCTCGGAAGGAAGGCAGAGATCTGATGAAAGTGACAGTGGCTGTAAATGAGAAGAGAGGGGTGACAGAAACAACAATGTAGTCATAGAAGCAAGTGCAGAGACAGTGATGAACAGTGGCCGGGAAAGACAGGATGAAATAGGTGTAAAACATAAAAAAAAGAAACTGGATCAAAGGTGTGCAACTATGGATGTATGCTCAATTTGTGTGCAGAAACACTGACCTAATTCACACACACACACAGTTTCAGCTTTTTTTTTACTGATGAACAGTCTTTGGTCTGTCCCTGCAGTCCACTGTGCAATCTCTCTGACCATTAGCAAAACTCACATAGAGACAAAAGCGATCACAGAAGATTGGCTCCCTATTGCTTCTGATCTACACTAAATTTATTTCTCTGCCATCTGGAAGACAGTTAACTAGACCCAACATTACAAGAACACTCAGTACCTTACTGTACACACACACACACACACACACACACACACACACACACACACACAAAAGCCCTGATATCTGCAAGAAGTACAAACTTGCATGAAATATTTATAGTGAAAATTTTGGCAAACAAAAACTGTTCTTAACAAGTCGATTCCTGGAGTTCACTAAGCCCTGCCAGCAAGCCAAAGCTTAATTTTAGACATGATGCACTCACACACGGTGATGCCAGAATGACGCATGCATATGGTTACATAACACATATCCATCAGATATATTATGTGCATCTGGCTTAAACAGGAAATCAATACTGACTCACTGAATCATTATATTTTCATTTGAAATTCCTAATTGAAAAATACTCACTGAAGCAGAGTGTACTTTCCAGACATTTTGTATGTTTTATATGATATGAAAAGAAAATAAATACAAAGAAAATAGATTTAAATCAGCATTGTTTCTGGATGCTTTTCATGCGGTTAGTGTTATTTTGCATTTAGATAACACAGCGGTGTCAGGAATGCGATGAGAGTTATATTCAACACCATATGGAAACCAAATGTGTATTATTTATCTTGGAAAGGCATTAATAAATCAAAGCCCCCTATCTTTGAAAGCATGCATCCAGCAAAAGGGGTTTATTTGTTTGTGTGTGTGTGTGTGTGTGTGTGTGTGTGTGACTACAAGAAAGAAATGAGCACAGGGCAATGAAACATAAAGTGGCCAACTGCTGTGAGAACTGTATACACATACTGTACCTACACCAACACACACAGTGTGTGTGTGTGTGTGTGTGTGTGTGTGTGTGTACTATGCATGGAATCTCTCAAATTCAGCATCCAGTGGAGTATAAAGTGGTATCCTGCTGTGAACAGATGTGTGCACACATGAGTCTATGTATGCTGGTATGACGGCACACTGCTATACAACCTCTGCACTGTGTTCAGTGTTTGTGGGTGGCTGTCCTATGTACTGTGTGCACTCTTGGTGCCAGCAGAGTTATGTTATCAGTGTATATGGCATCTTAATGGAGTTTTTAGTTGTTGAACTACAAAGTAGGCCTCCATTGGCTGCTTCAGTGGCCTAATGGAGACGATGAACAGTAGATACATTCTGGGTCCATAACACAGATGTCAAGGAGTCAAAACCATCCTCTGCTAATGCACGTGGATTTCCTTGATTTACAATATACTTTCAATCTACTGTAAGTACAGGCGAAAAAAATTAAAGGCAAAACCAACACGAAATGTCTTGGTGAGGTGTTAGTGTCTGAGTGAGAACACCTTCGGTGCACCTTGGTATTGATTCTTAAGAGTCCGCGCAACTAGGGATAGAACAGCATCATGTGCCCTGACACGGCAAGTCGATCCGGCCTTTTTCTCTTTTATAAACCGTTGTCCGAGTTGCCAAAAAAAAAAAAAGGCAAACTGTCTCTGGGAGGTCAATCAGATACACATTTTCTGCACAGCAAGGAGGAAAATGGAGGAGAGGACACCTCTAAAGACTTCAAAGGTGGATGCAACCCTCTTTTCCTTCACACCAGTCACCAATATGCAGCGAACGAGGACCACAGTACACGAAGCAACTGATTTGATTAGCCTTAACACCGTCCCTCCAAAAGATATTCTCATGTATGTTGTTTTGATGATGGTGGTGGAGAGCACCAACAATCTGGTCCAAAATCTCTCAGGTGGGTTGAGATGAGGCAACTGTGATGGCTGTAGCATATGATTCCCGTTATTTTCATATTTATCAAAACATTCGGGCCCATTGTCAAACCATGAGCCATGACATCCACTCAGAACTTTTCATCTTGTCATCTTGGCAAGCAAATGTGTCCAACTGGGGGGTCCTGGGCCCATAACCCAGATGTCTATGGACGAAATCACCCTAAATACTGTCTCATGCTATAAGCAGAGTGGTACAGCAGAAGTGTGCTGAGCCCATAACCCAGAGGTCAATGGATTGAAACCATCCTCTGCTAAAGGGTGTGTTTTGCAGAGGCTGGTTAATGATAGCGCAGATCGAGCTTGGATAATGATAAGAAGCATACAGTAGCAAGCCAACTGTTACTGTCCAATCTACAGTGGTGCAGCTGAAGAGTGTTTGAGCCTTAGTTGATGATCAAAACCATCCTCTGCTGAAGCAGATGTCACACACACATCGATGTACATTTCCAGAGTCCAAACAAACCCCAGAGAGAGAAGTTTAATGTTGATGTCATCAAGTTACTAACAGAATGATCAGTGATTATTGACAGCAGATATCAAAACAGTTGCAACGTTTGTCATTTTAACTGGCAAAAGCAGCCAGACTTTTGGTCAGTGACAAAAGTGGGTTTTAGCTGACAGTAAATATGGTGGTCCCTGAGTCCCTCTCGAACTAAATACATAATAAGAACGCACAAACACACAAATAAGTAACACAAAACAGAATGTTACATATTTTTTGAAGGTTTAACTTTCTTACACTGTACATATCTTAAAATACTGCCATGGCTTCCATAATGGAGAGCCTAACAATATACTGAAATCCACCACAGTAGTCCTTGCAAAGGGTCTGTCGTTTTGTTGATGACGTGTCAGTGTGAGTTGATTTAATGCTTTGGCTGTTTTGAAGCCAAAGTGTGCAGTACTACTACACTTGGGTTACATCTTTGCTTATGCAAAAGGGTGGACAAATTTTTAGGACTACCCTACAATCTAATGTAAGCTAAGCATATGTCTCACTTTTTGCACTTTTCTTAAACATCATATTCGGGGTGTCGGTTGGCTCGGTTGGTGGAGCATCCACTCCATGTGCGAAGCCTTGCCGCAGCAGCCCAGGGTCCGGGTCCGACCTGCGGCCCTTTGCTGCATGTCATGCCGCGTTCGCTCTTCAGCTGTCTCTATCAAAAATAAAGCTTGAAAAAAAAACAAAAAAACATTTCTAAACATCATATTCCTGGAATTCTCAAGGACTTTTGAGCCCCACGTTTGTTTTATATTTTTTATATATATAAAATATATTTATCAAACCCCACATGCCCTATGGTCAAACCATGTCAATGAACCCTCTTTCAAACCCACTGAGAACTTTTTCTCTTGTCATCTTAGCAAGCAACTTTGTGCAGCTTGGGGTGCTGGGTATATAGCACAGATATTTATAGACCAAAACCTTTTAAATACGATCTCTATTCATACACGTCATGTTTTTGTACTTGAAAACACCTGTAATATAAACAAATATGAGAGAGCAGAGTGGTGCAGCGGAGTGCTGCTAAAATCCAGCTTTTCCCCAATTTAAGAGACACTTCTTAATCTTAGCTCAGATTTAGCTTCGGTAACGATAAGATGCATACAACAGTAAGCAACAATTCCCTCAAATTCAAGGACCAAGGACCAAGCACAACAATATTTGAGACTATCAGGCTTTACAGAGGCTCACAGACAAAAATTAAAAGAGAGAGGGTCTTGAATGTGGGAACTCTTCTCAATTGTACTGTGCTACAGTCATTTATGTTCATTCTTAACATATTTTCATCATATGTAACCAAAAAAATGAAACATTTTTTGTATACTTTAGTTTTTAAATGCGCTTCTTATCTTATAACTTTATTTTATTTTAAATCATTTTGAGACCTTGCAACTAACTAAGTGCAATCCATGAATATATTTCAATCTGGAGGGAGAAGTTGAATGAGGCAAATATGATTGTTTATAATCACAGATGTTATGTGATGATTAAGTCATGACAAAGGTGTAAGTGGCATCAGCAAGATGAATCCCTGCATGGAGTCCAGACAGTGGTGGTGGTAGCTGATGACTCTGCTGAGACTGATGAAGCTGATGAAGCTGATGAAGCTGATGAATCTGATGAATCTGCGACTTGGAGGCGAAGCAGCATGAACTTACTGAAGGCTGAGAGAGGATCATATCTAAAAAGAGGCAGATAGGGGAACAGATGGATAGATGTGGCCAGCTGATCAGAACAGCTGATATCCCGATTGACAGTCCCAGGTAATGACAGCAAGGTGTGAGCATGCGTGAGAGGAGTGAAGGATGGAAAGAGAAATTGATGACAGGTCTAAGCATGCGAAAGAAAAGCCTTCCTGACTAAACTCTTACTGAAGCTTAACTTGTACTTTATTCTAGTTCTTGCCAGACACCTGGCAGCCATTCTGCCCACACAGCTATGCCACTTTTGCCCAGATGGAGGTCACAGTTGAAGCCCTGAGCGCAGCTTCAAGATGGGCATCACTAAGCCTGGACCTGCACTTGCATTAAAGCTCATAGTCGAGAAAAGTTTCTCATAAAGATTTGTGCTTTGAAAAAAGGCACATTGCCTGGCTGAACACTTTGGACACTTCTGGCAAGAATGGAGGTAATTCTCTCAGAAATTGTCCAGTCATGTCTGCTTTTTTTCTACACATCCCTGAATTTAGTTCATAGATCACTGTTCCACTGCAGGCCAATAAGTTATATGTGCAACACATTTGGATTACTGTCCAAGGGAAAGTGTCATGGCTCAGAAAACGCTGGTCAAATTCCTGAGTTGTTCGAAGATTTTAAATGTTGTGTCTTCCTTCCAAAGACATCTGTATGCTGTGAAACGACAGGGGTATGTTTGCAGAAGGCTGAGTTTTCCACAGTTTTGTAAAGAAGATTTTCACATTTGATACTGTGATGAGTTGACCCGGGCCCCTAGAGCTTCAGGTTAAGGATGTTCAGCTCCTGTGTCATGTCCACTAGGAATGCAAGGTCCATGATCGATTATCAAATTCAAGAACATCCACTCAGTCGTCTTTAATGTCTTAACCTTTGCTCTTTACTCAGGAATTCTCTTCAGGTTTCTCCTGCTGAGCCAGAGCACCTCAAGTAAAGTAAATCATCACATGTTGACTCAATTTCTTCAAAAGAGGGTTGGAACTAGGGTGGTGCTGTAAACTCCTGGATCTGATGTGATTGATATGTTTCAGGAAAACAGATGACATGTTCATATTTCAAGCATTTGCTGCACAGTGCTTACTTGTATATAGCTTACTGCAGAACAACTGCTCAATAGTAAGAAAAGTAGTTCTGACCAAGCAATCTGAATGGTCAACTAGAAATTTAGAATGTGCTCAAATCAGGATGACAGCACACCTGACTCAGCACTAAATATATTACTCTGCCATCTCCACATTGTCTTGTCACATTGTCAGCTTGGTGTAAAGAGGTGCTGTGAAAAGAAAATATGTGCTACTTTGCTAAATGGTAGATTCTGTCAGAATAAATTTAGCGCATATTGGTCAACATGGACCTAATAATGTTGCCACGTACCTAAAATGTGATAATACATCAAGTGATCATAGTGTGTGTGCGCGTCATGGAGAAAACCAATGAATGAGAAGAGGGGAGAAGAAGTGAGAAGACATGACTGGAGAGATGAGGACAAGAAATGTCAGGCAAGGTAAGGTGAAGGTTATATGGAGGGTGGCAAAGTGACGACAGGTTGCTCTTATTGTCCCGTCAGGTGAGAAAAGGATGTAGAAAGGAGCACAGGAGGTGAGAACAGGTTGCTGCGTTTCATATTTGCACAAGATGACACAAGATGACACAAGACTAGGAGCAAAGGAGACAACATCCTGCATGCTGCTTTAACAATTTTGAAGATGGGTTTCCATCTGGCCGACACAATTATGGAACACAAAAAAAAAAAAAAAAGATTAGACTTTAGTTCGCTCACACACCTTGCACGTGTCACAGTCACCGTTAGTCAAAGCAAAAGAAACAATAACCTTTTCTAGCACTTTCCAAAGATGTGCATGCAATGTATTGTGTTTTCTTTTGTTTTTCCAAGGTTTTATAAAGACAAAGACAAGCTTTGGAGCAAGATCAAAACACAGACAGGGCCAAACCAGAACTGAATGACAGAGGTAAGATAAAGTGAAGACAAGAGGATACAGGAAAGAGGAACAAAAAAATAAAAAGGAAGTGGTGTCAGAATAAAGAAAGTTGAGGAAGTAGCAGGACAACAAAAGCAGAGGACAGATTTTTGTTCTTTTTATTCTCTGATCTGGAGACAGAAAATAATAGAAAACACAAACTAAAACTAAAATACAAAACATAGGAGAGGAGAAAACAAAGCTTATTTGTCTGTGTTATCTTAATACCAAAGGAGAAGAACAAGAGTTGATGAGAACAAACCAGAAAGGGTGAGACAGCCAGCAGAGTACAGTCAAATTCAAAATGGCTCTTGCAGGGATTAGGGTTGGTTTGTAAAGTAAATGCTTCAGTGTGCAACAAACTGAATGTAACATGCTGAATGTCTACTTAAACAAAGTAAAGGGTGAAGTCACAGTCATTTGGGAAAGTCTTTAGAAGATTAACCACCCGCAATTCTGCAGACTTTAGGTTTACTTTTAGAACTCCTCATGAAAAGAATTTGAATTTACAGACCTAAGTAGCCTACAAGTTTCAACCCATGTTCACATCACCCCATTTGAAAACAGCCTATGAATTAACTAGATATGAACCTAAACACATTACACAACAACATTAGCCTAAATCTATAAACTCTCTGCAAACGTAACCCACATCATGCAGGATCCCAATGTTTTCACCACCATGGCCCACATTCTACAGAGGAGATGCAGTCCTCTGTGGCCCTCGCTTTGTCTCCATAAAAAATCTTACAGGATTTGTTGGGATGCTTATTTGTTTTTTTGGTTTTTTTTCAGTGTATGTAATTAAGCTGCTGAGGTGGTTGGTGGACTCCTGATCCCGCTCTGTCTCTTTGGTATTTGAATGTGATGCTTGAAAGACATTAGTGACTGTTGACTTAATGACGAGAACAAAGGGGAAAGGGGATTTGGGGTAGAAGAGGATTGAGAGAGAAAATTGATTAGACCTGGAATCCACATCAGATTAATGGCAATTAATATTCTTGACAAAAGACAAACTCAGTACCTCCCTTCCCCACCAGGAATTGTTTGTGTGTGTGTCCCTCTATAAATTATGTCCCCACTTGAAATGCAATAAAACAAAGCACATCTGCTAAAATATTATGGGAAAAGACCATAAAAGTGTATTTTTCTATTCTTATTTATTCATTTATTTATTTTTTTAACTGTTGGTAGTGTAGGATGTATGTGTGTGTGTGTGGATACATGCACGAGTACTCACACTGCACTGTACTTACAGTGTACGAATTTCATTGAATAAATAACTTCACCATCTGGTTTATGTTACATCCTTTCACCCCTTGAGCTGGGACGTGACACCATCATATTGACCAACATCTTAAATGCTCGAGGATCAGTCGAGCCAGTTGATCTTTTCTACAGTGTAAACGTTTTGGTTTCATTCACATTCACATCACCCCCAAGAACATTACAGTAATTCAATGGAAGTTCATGCTGCTCTATGCACACAACGTCCACCTCCTCATCCCCGCCCAGTGTTTGCAGATTTCATCATTTCATCAGCCCATAAGTTTCAGCATCTACAGCTGCTCAGGGCAGACGCCCCCTCGATCACAAATCTCCCTCTAGAGTCTAAGCGCCAAAGACTTTATGTCAAGACTCATCATATGTCATCCATTATATAATAAACATTATCTTTACTACATTCACTTGTTTCTGCTGATTGAAACAATATTGTCCTGATTTGTTGTGGCTGTCTGGCCTAGAGGCACAGACTTATTGCTGAACAATAGCAGGAAGCAGCTGGTCAGTAACTGCACTTACAAGTATTAGACATGGTGAGAAGAGGGAGGTCACACACAACTACAGAAATGTACATGATCCAAGACATGTTTTCATTGTGAAATGTTAATATATTATTAATAAAGCGGCAGTCCAGGTGCCAGTCATGGTACCAACAATCCAACACAATAAATACCTGTACTGTACAAGAGCATTCCAAGACAATATGGAGGATGATAAGATAAAAATGTTTGACTTTTTTTTTCATTGTGGTACTCACTTTTAATCTGCTATAGTGGTGGGAGTATCCAAAGTATCCATGTTGGTATAAATCTTGGCAATGGCAGTTCTTTAAAATTTCGATTTCTTTAAAATTTCGTTTGTCCAAATTTAGTTTTTGAGACACTCGAGCTGGTGTTCTATTATCGCATTTGTTTAATCATTGACCAAATATAAAATATATGCAAATGTAGCATTTACCCGCCAGATTATTTCAAAAATAAAATACCCACGGCATACAGACAAACAACCAGTTTTTATTTTGAAGATGCCCACCTCAAAAGATGCATTCATCATTCCTCACGCTGCTGACACCCCATAGAGCAGATGTCAGCAAATGAGTTTGGCTTCAGGCCATTTTTTTCTCTGAGGCAGACCTGAACATAATTCAAATATAAGAAAATCATTGATGAAACATGCAACTGGAATTTATGACACTGTGAAAGATGTTTTTTTTTTGTAACTGCTTAGTCAGCTGCTACAAAAAGCAAAAAGCGAGCTGCAGCTGTGTGCTGATGTCCGGGTTTTGCATTGCAGTTAGGAATAGAATAATCATGGCACATAATCTTCATGCTTATTTGTAAAAGATCTATAAACCACTTTGTTATGTTGTAAAGTTGCATCCAATGATTGTTAATGGTTAATGAATACTTTGTAAATCATCAATAAAGTTTGTATTGTAAAGTTTTAACTGATATTTACAATACTTTGTGTAAAGTAACAAACATAAGTTAACGGACAAAACAAATTATGACCTTTTCTTAAACTTAACCAAACTACAACTGTTTCACAACATTATTCAAACGTTTGGATTGTGGCAACCTGGTGGGTCTCATACAGATACGTAAGGGTCCCCTGTGTGTCTGTATGAGACAACAAGGGTCCTGACAAAGTGCATCTGTATTTAACAACCTTTATATTAAAAGTGTTCATAGACATTATTTGGATGGACATTATAAAGTTCCAACTGATGTTTATAATAGCATGTAAATAACTGCTTTGTAAACCATACATTAAGTAAAATATTTAAATGCGTGTTGTTGCAACTGATGTTACGGTAACACTTCGTAACACTTGTGAATGGAATGTTGACTTTTTTTAAGATGTCTTTATTACAAAATCATGACTTTAGCCAAGACAACATAGACATCCTATAGGCCTGATCATCAAACTTAAAGGAACTGTTCAGCTTTATGTGTTAACCTTGCATTAAACTGTCATGTGTTTGGTTTTTGAATTGTTCAAATAACATAAATTATACTATTACTATAATAATTTGTTAACACTATGTCATTTCATTGATTGTGTACAGTAAAATAGCAATAAATTATTATTATTATCATTCTATTGTTTACAGTAAATTCACTTTTATTTACTTGACTATCAAGGTACCATTTATTAATGATGGTTATTATGAGTGTGACCTAATTTACAATGACAAAAAAGGCTTTAGTGAGAAGTTTGTCCTTAAGCGAAGACTTTACAAACGAAAGTCCAACAAATTATGAAGAGAGCCTTCTCTTAGATTTTGTAAGTAGTGCAGGAGTGAAGAGAAGAGAAGGAAAGGAGGGCAGCAGGGCAGGAGAGAAGAGAAAATGGAAAGATGACGAAAACATAAAGAAGAGAGGATGGTAAAGAAGGAGAGACAGCAGAAAACTTGAGAGGCATCCGCTGTCTTTCTTAGCGGCAGCAGAAGACAGAGGACACCGTCGGAGCAGACAGGTTCATAACACCTGACAGCTGAACATCTGGTACATTTCATTGGGGGAGAGGTGAATCATACTCCCGTCTTCTTCCCCACCCTGCATCCACTCATCTTCTCTTGTCTCACCCTCCCTTCTCCAGCAGGAAATTCCCTTGTCTTCTTTTGTTTGGTACCTTGTCTCCTTATTTGTTGCCTCTCGGCACCGCTGAGTGCTTTCCTCTCACTATAATACGTCGTCTTCTCTCTCCAACTACTGCCCTCCTCTGGCCTCCCTCCTCCTCCACCTCTTCCTATGCAGTTCATTCATCAGCAAGTATAGGTGTGTGTGTGTATGTGTGTGTGTCCCCTGTGATTAAAGAAGGTGTCATTCTTGTCACAGTTTGCCACCGCTGCCTGCTGTCACCTGTCTGCCTCTAATGGATGGCACCTTGGCATGTGTGCGTGTGCATGTGAACACACACACACTCAGAGCGACCTCTGCAACTCTCATTATGACACGCACACAAATATCAGCACACACACTCTCAGAGACGATTTGACAGTGAGTGACCTGCACTGTGTACAAACACGGATGAGATTGGTGGCACACTAAATGTATAAAATGATACCTGAGCGGTTGTTAGCACCACTAGTACGCCGAGCTTAAAGAAAAGAAGCTCAACAGAAAGTGGAGTGAAAAATAAAAATGGAATATGCAGAAGCAGAAGAAAGATGGGCAAAATCATTCTTTTAATCATACCTGCAACTGAAAAGGTAAAAAAAAAAGGGTAGAGTGTGAAAATTCCTCATCATCAGGAGATAGTCTTGCTCTTTAATTCAAAGTGATGAAGCCACAAAAGAGCATGCCACTGATCTGACTCTAATGAACTCTAATCCACTGACATACGCTGTGACTGACTCTTTTCATCTTACTGACATCTGTCACTGCAAACCTGTGTTATCTAGAATCAGTGGTGCAATGTAACTAAGTGTATCCAGTACCGTACATAGATACAGTTTTAAGGTACTTGTCCTTTACTCTAGTGCTTTCTTCACACAATACTTCTACTCTACTACATCTTACAGGGAAGTATTGCCCTTTTTACTTCACTAGTTAGTAGCATAGATGGTATAAAACATGGATGTTGTATGGTTGTCATGAATGGGGAAATTAGCTATAGAGACCAAAACAGTTTTTTTGTACCAGGCAGACATGTTTATTTCTGCTGTGAAGTTGGACATTTTAACATGGGGACTTATGGAGATTGACTTGTTCTGTAGCCAGCCTCAAGTGGACGTTTGAGGAACTGCAGTTTTTGGCACTACCATGCTGGCCTCACTTCACCACCTTTTAGGTTGCTGCTTACTAGTTATATTTGAGATTTCTATATACAAAATACACAAAAAGCTTATAAAATGTGAACGTTTTCTTATAAATTGAACTTCCTCGTGAATGGTTTATGTCATTTTTCATGTCCAAGTGAAAAAACATTTCATGGTTCATTGTTGTAGCTCCTCAAAGCTGCTTTTGCTTAGTTATTTTAATGATCATATTGAAGATTGAGTATGTACACTTTTGATACTTTAAGTGCTTTTAGAATGTAGGATTACTACAGTTTGGTTACTTTTAGTCCAGTGAAAACATGATTATCAGTGTTCTTTTCCTCCCTTGCACTTTTTCCAAAGTCCTCTCCAGTGACGACTATTCAGCTCATATAATCCTCGATGGGTCATAGGGTTGCTCAGTAGATTCAGAAGCTTGTTTTGGTCTTGGGCCGTTTTTCATGTTATGGGCCAATCGATGCCAGGATCAGTGTACAAAATATCAGCCTGATAATGACACAACAGCTGCTCATTTTATCAGAACCAACGCAGCATCTGGGGCGCCTGGCAATGCCCTGACAGAAAGATCAGTGTGCCAGAACTTTCTTTTGCTTTTTCTCGCCTAGTTCAAAACTTTAATGACGTGTCTGTGGCATCGAAGAGCGCTGAGCACATAAACATTTACATTGACAGTGGAAGCACTGATGGTTGGGTTAATCACTGTCAGCAGACATTCTCTCCAACAGATGAAGGCAATATGGAAGTTATTTTTTCTCAAAGCTCCAGGCTGAAATTGGTTATGGCCCCATGTGCCTCCATCTCCCCCTGTGACTCCCCAGTTGAGATTATGGAGTCCTCTCCACTGCTTTGGTTCCATCATCACCTAGGAAGTCAAGTGGGAGCTGAACATCAGCTCCATCATCAACAAAGCCCAGCACAGGATGTACCTCCTGCGGCAGCTGAAGAAGTTGGTCGATGGTTCACTTCGACACCTCCATCATTGAGTCCATCCTCACCTCCTTCATTACCATCTGGTACATTGCTGCCACTGCCAAGGACAAGGGCAGACTGCAGCGTATCATTCGCTCCGCCAAGAAGGTGATCGGCTGCAATCTGCCATCTCTACAGGACCGCTATGCCTCCAGGACCCTGAGGTGTGTGGCTAAGGTCCATCAGGACCAAAACCTGCACAGTCTTTATTTTCTACTGTTTCCGATTGACTTAATACTGTGAACATTTTCACATTCTCTATTCTAATAATTGATATAATTGATGTACCACCTCAGTGTGGATGTTACAGTGCTGTGTGGGGAGCAGTGGAGGCTTTTGTAGCAGCAGATGTTTGATATGTTGAGCGATAACATATGGCTACAATGTTCTGATGTCCATCATTTTTGACCATATAAATTTGATAAAAAATGCTCAAAGAATAGAAATAATTTCCCATTTGCTTTCCTGAATTGTCTTTGAAATAAATGAACGCCCTTTAACTCATAACCCAACTGCTCTAACTGCTGCAGACACTGATTATAACACCTGCCTAAAGCAATTATTATTTTAACTTTGGCTTCTCCAAACATTTCTGAATCTTTTCATCATGTTCTTATTTCGCACTCATTACAAACTTTTTGTATTTAAAAGAAAAAAAAATCCTTTCATCATGGAACATCTGTCACTGAAGCTTGAGCAGTTAATCCCCAGTAGACAGGAGGCCAACCTAAATCCATTTGGGGAGAAACCTTTTCATCACTTTGCAGGCTTTATTTTTGTCTATTTCATCATTTGATGGCTGTCATTAAAGCTCTTAACAGCCGTGTTTTAATGTATTCCCATGGCCTCTTGACGGTGGAGCGGCACTGGCTATTCACTGTAGTTCTTTGGGACTTTCTCTCTCTCTCTCTGTAGTCCTCTAATGTGATGGTCGAGCTGCTGCGTCGACCTTCATTAACTCCACAGTTTGATCACAGCCTCTTTCTACTTTGTACATGAATGCTTATATAACCGTCCTAATGCTAATGTGTGTATGTGTGTTTAATGTTCACACAGATGTAGTTAGCTTGTGAAGTCTGTGCAGATTTATAATCCTTCCTAAACTCTAATATAACATTTCATTTTAACCCTTTCCTGTAATGAAGATGGATGGAATGGCTTGAATACATACATAAGCTTGAATATCGACATCAAATGTAATGGCATCCTTCTGAATAGTTGTTCAAACATTTCACATAAAGAATTGTCCAACGCTTTACAAAACCAAGTCACACACCACCAACTATTTCAATGATTCTGGTGAATCTGGATCATATGTTATGGAGAAAATGTTTTCTGGTTTTCCCCTCTGATGTCTTTTGACATCCGGCTTCAGGCCCAGGGGGAATTCTTATGCCGAGCGGAGCCGGTGTCATGCCAGAACTGGAGCTGGGCAAGCGGACAATTTTAACCAGGCTCATCAGTTTCTATGGACATAATGTCAGAGTTGAAAGACTGAAGAGGACGTTGAAAAATAGAAAATGAGAGTGACTGAACAAGAACCTGCCGGACAAGAGTAAATCTGGGACTGACTTTTAGTCATTGGAGAGAGCTTTGAGAAATATAAGGCTGAAAGACAGAAGGTGAGCTGAGCTTCTTGCTGTTGGATTAATAAGTAACATTAGCTGGCTGCTATGTCTTGTGTTGTTACACTTGCTTGATGTTTGGCTGTGGTTGCACAATGGTATTTCACTCTGAAATTGCAACAAATCTTGCATAATGCTGCTTTAAAATGTTTATTATTTACTGGAAATGACCACAGAAAGACTGTATGTATGCTGAAGCATCAACAGGAAATTCTATGGTCCTTGCCAAAACGATTAATAAATCTGATTACACAAAGAGATGTTGACAGCATTTTTGAAAGCAGATCAAGAGGAATTCAAAAGACGAAACAGCCACAGAGAGCTGGTTCGATTCAGTACTGCAGACAACAGGTGGTCTCCACAGAGCGTGATCAAATAACTCCAACACTTCATCAAGGTAAACAACGCCTTGGTACTCTGCTGTACAGAATTACATGTTGTGCACACATTGCACACTCTGATGGTGGTTGATCGCAGCAAAGCTCAGTATGTGACTGTGTAGAAACGAAGGAATAAATATGTGATGACAGATAACAATACCTTGCCGAATGCACCACCGTGCCACGTAGATGCACAAAGAATCACTTTGATGAAATATATATGTGGTCTGGCTTTATCACAAAGAGATTCACACACTCTCTCTCTCTCTCTCACACACACACACACACACACCAAATCCTCTGTACAAGTCTCCAGGGTGGATGCACTGAAAGGCTAGTAGATGAGAGACAGAGGGGCAGTGCAATCCCCCCTCCTGGGATTCCGCCTTCCTTCCTGTCTTTTCATTCCCTCTTTGTATTAACACACTGTTGCTCTCAGCTATTTTCTCATTCAGAAATGGAACAAACAAGCTCGAGATCACACGTCCTCATATCACTTATACAGTTTAAGCCTTATTCTTTATGCGAAATGGAAAATGTCCATAGGCTAATGGTGCATTTTTTACGTTACATTACCTGTTTTAGGTACCATAAAGAGTAGCCTGTATAAAGTCACCACTGCCACCCACCCCTTATGAAAAAGGTCCAAATATTGTGAAAACTATTGCTTCATTTTTTGGTTTTGGGCTTTGGTGACAGGTTTTGGGAGTCTAAACTACTGTTATGAGCTGAGTGAGTTCAGGTTGAACTAACTAGCTAACTAGCTAGCCACAGCCTTATGCTACTGTATGTCTCATTTTTGTGTAGTAAACTGTGCACACTAGGTGCTTCTTGATTTTGGCACGGTACTGTTCAAGTACAGCCATTGCACACTTACTGTAAATGACAACAACAACTTTACTGCTTTTTCTTGGATTGTAACTACAATTGAAAGCAGAGCATTAGTGCCACTGCAACATTGACTGTCAAAATATAAATATAAAACATATGAACTTAATCTTAGTTACATTTGTATATTGCAGTATTCACCACAACCACTTCAGCTCCAGCAGCTTCCTTTGCAGCCATTTCACTTCCGCTACGTAGCCAAAATGGTGAGCACTGATGGCCAAAACGTCCAGCATTCTACACCTTCTTGACTGTTATGAGTGCACCATCCGGGTACTCACAGTACACCTTATTTTGACATAACTGACGATGTGAACACATTTATGTACTCAAAATAGCAAGTCTAAGTATGGAAGTACATGAATTGAGACACAGTGTCAGTCATTTTTACATCTAGCTTTAACTAGCTATTGCACTGGTTGATTATTTTAATGTATATGAGAAAAAATAATACCCACTCACCAAACAAAAATTCCCTTTGTATCTGTAATAACACTGAGCTGCAGGTTAATGAATACTAATAGTTAAACACAAGTAAAAAACTAGGTCTTGCTCTTGTCAATAATGCCAAGCGACACACCCCTTTAAAATCATCAAATGACTAATTGAAAGCGAAAGCTGAACACTTGAACTCGTGACGAGAGCTAAGATGACCATGACCAAACCATTTTTGCAAAAAATGTTGACCTATAGTTTGAATTTTTAGTTTGCCGGTCTGCGTCAAGCCGCTAGAGGGTGTGACTGAGATATTTTGGCTTTGCTCTGAGGAGCTTTTTGTTAGCGGAGTTTGGATAAATCAATGCACAATTACTCTGAAATAATCTCTATTACGCCTCTGTCATATCTTGTTGAAAATGTTACTTTCGAGTTCACTTACACAACATTATCTCTCTGTTTACTTTCTTTGATATAGGGAAGGAGCATATTAATCTAAAATAGCAAAACAATTTGCTTTATTACTCTAAACTGGAAATGACGTTCACTTGCTTTATAACCCAATTATCCATGGAGCAGTGCTGCAGTCTGTGTCTCTCTCCGCTGACTTTTATTTCTTTCCTGTGATGCATAAACAACGAGTCTTAGAGCCTGTTATACAGTTGCCTTTGGTGGGGAAATCATCCGATTGCATACATTTCCTTCTTCTTCTGTCCTTAATTGGATTTCTTTCTCTCTTTTTAGATTGCCATGTGTTTGATCTCCCTCTTCTTCCTCCTCCTCCTCATTTTTTTTCAATCCGTCTGTGGATCAGAGGAGCAGAGGAGGAAGGGAAGGAGGAAACAGAGGAGAATAGAGTTCAGGCCAATGGTTGGGCTATAAAGGATGGCCTCTGGGGTGTGTCGCATTCGTAGGTGGTTGCATGCACTCAAAAGAAGCTCCTAATTGACTCACTAGTGCATAAAAGGTAAAAAGGCAGATCTCTCAAGTTATTTACAGCAAATAAACATGTTATAAGATTCAATTAAGTATGTGACATTTTATTAGACCTCATAAATAGTCGTCTCAATTAGATACCGCCTTTAAAAATGACATAAAAGTTTGCTGATAATATTGTAACAAAACTCAAACACTCAAAGGAGGCAGTGTTTAAGGCTCGTTGGTCAGGGATGATGTCAGGCAGGGATTTGCCTGCTGCCTATCCGAGCATGTGAGGTTGATTGACATGACAAGTGTAAGTACAGCAGTGCCCTGCAAACAGGCTCTTTGCCAAGCTGAATGGTAATCAGAAAGAGGCTGAGATCAGCAATCCAGAAAGCTTTTCCGTCGTCAGGGGGAAACTGACAGACAAAATGATGCTAACAACGAAAATGTTGCAACATGATGCGTAACACCACATGTAGGATAGAGACAAACATCGAGTGTTGGCATTAATACACAATGAGAGCAGAGATTTGGAGGTGATTGTTAGCATGCACACTGACACTTGACATTCATTTCAACGTCTTGATGTTTCATTGCTCTTTATTGCCTCATGATGATTGACAGTCTGACCGGCTCTGTGTTTGACTGACTCGTCTGCTCCAACAGACTCTGTGAAGATGCAGCTGTGGATAACTATGTAAATCCATTAAGAGGCCCTACACTATTCAAACCAATGTATATTTTTATCTTTGTCTTCTTCTCAAGTTGGAATGGCGTGTACCTTTTCAATCGACGAATCACAGATTTGACTGAGATTAGGACCTTCATATTTGGCAGCTGGGGATGGAGGAGGAGGTACAGCTGGTCGTCCATTAATCAGATGACTGTGGTTCGATCCCCGGCTCCTCCAGACTCCATGTTGTAATGCCATCAGTGTATGATTGTGTGTGTAAATTGGTGTAAAACCTTGACTGAACACGAGAAAGGTGCTTCATACTTATTACCATATTCTTTCACAGCTTCATGACTGTCAAGCTACAGCCATGAAAAATTGTCAAATGTTGTGTTTTCTTCAATTATCAAAATGTTGTTTTCTTAAATGTTATTGCCCATCCATCCATTTCCCATAACTGCAGGGTCGCGGAGGTCTGAAGCTGATCCCAGTTGGCATTAGGGCGAGAGGCAGGTTACACCCTGGACAGGTCACAAGTTCATAACAGGGCTGACACATAAGCATTAACGCTCACATTCACACCTAGGGGCAATTTAGAGTCAACAATTAACCTGCATGTGTTTGGACTGTGGGAGGGTGCCTGAGTACAGAGAACCCACACAGATGAAGGGAGAACTCCACACGAAAAGACCCCAGCTGGGGTTCGACCAGAAACCACCATACTGTGAAGCGGCCGCAAAATGTTGTTTTCTCAAAAATTGTTATAAATAAAAAATAATGTTGTTTTGACCATCAGGGCCACCATAGTAAAAAAAACAGAACCTTCAGTGTCAGATTTCTTGTCTGGCAATATGATTGTCATTCACAGGTGAAAACAACTTGTGTTGCTCTGCTGTATAAAATGCTGTGCTGCCCTCAGACAGATAATCCAACATTTTCCAAAGTCAGTGGATCTTTTGTACTTTAATGTGACAGCGCAGTCAGAGGAGTCATCTCACTGAAAAGACTCTATACACTTAGTGCATACACCATTTTCTGACAGGTTTGGTGTTCATTTTCAGGGAGTTCTGGTGTTACATTGATTTGTCTGCCTTTCTCTTTCCTCGTGTCTGTATAAAACAGAATACTGAAACAGATTTGTCAATGAAAAGACATCCAGATGCTCACATAGTCACACAGCATATTGTCAGTTTAGTGCAGCAGCAGCTGGAAAATGAATAAATTACTTCAGTTAATAAAGTATATAGCAGTGTGTATACTATAAACAGTAGGATTTGAACAGATTTGGGTATATTGTGATCCTATTGTCCTATTAAAGAGAGCTGTGAACTTGCATTTAGAATATTTTTTGGGAAAATCAAGAGTTACTGTTATCATCTGATTTTCTTTCATTCACTATCCAAACATCTGTGCATCATTCATTTATTTTGGCCCAGGAAACCACATTTTATTGTTATTTCTGCAACCCAAAATTAAAGTCAGGTCTAACCTGAACTGGTATTTAATGTGGACTAGATCACTAAGTCCAGCTTCACACAAGTAAGTCTCGAGGAAAATCTGGCTGCATCACACTCTGGCTAAGACTCAGTCACAGTTCAGTCAGGGTGTCAATGTGATTTTTCATTTTTCACCATTTTTGTTATGTTCTAAACAGAAACAGAAATATGGCGGGTTTTCCACCCCATTGGGCTACTTTTTATTTAAAAACATATTTTGGCTACTTTTTGTCCCAGTGGTAGGTTTCCACCAACAAAAAAGTTGTGCTATATTTCAATAAATCACTGATTTCAGCTCATCATGCAATGACCATGTGTCCTTCTATATAGTCTATATTAATTATTATTCTTTCATAGCTCTGCAATAAAAAAAACTGCTCGTATGTGTGAAAACTTTTTACATGTAATGTGCAATCATAGTGATAAAACAAAAGACTGGAGGCAATAAGAGATTGTTGTTCTTCTTGCGAGCTGCCTCCCTCTGTCTTGGAGGCTGTCTTGGCCAACCTCAGCAGGCAGCTGGCTGACAGGGAAGGCTGGTACAGCCTACAGCTTACACCCACCATGCATTGTCCTGTTTATTGCTATTGGTTTGTCTTTTGAGGTTTGTTGACTTTAGTTATAATATATTACCCTTACTGTTCACATTCACCCTACTTGTTACATTGCCTGAGCCTTTTTGTGATAAACGGCTCTGCATGTACACAAAACAAAAGAGTGTTGTCTTTTGTTGGATATAGTGAACTTTGTATCATTCACAAATTGTGATATTTTTTGTTTGAGTTACCTTACGATGTGCGTTGCAGTATATGTTTAGAATGGTTTATGATGACTGAGTGTCGCAGGCTCTGATAGGGCAACTTTTTGTCAGTCCAAACTGGCAACACTGCATCTCGTTGGCAGCAGATGCTTTTTGGCTGTACTTGAACATGAAAACCTTTGACTGTTTCAAATCTTCTCTGCCATCGCTCATTTAAAATGTCAATAAAGCCGATCTCACAGCAGTGGCTGTCATTAACCTGCGTTTGTGTTTACTTTGTCTGACAATGTCATGATCATGAAATAATGAGTTTATCTACAGATTAGCAGCTCCTTAGTGACTGCTGCTTAATCTGGTATTTATGAACCATAAGCTGCCCCAGCAGATATGGACCTGGTCATGGAGACATGACCAACATGATAGCTCAGTCAGCTGTTCAATGCTGCTGGATGGAAGATCCATGAAAATGTCTGTGATGATACTCAGTCATCAAAGTCATACGCTTGTTAAAGGTTATACTATAAAGGATAACTTAGTTATCCAGTTGCCTACGTTGTAAGTTGTTGGTTATCCTGCATGCTGCCTGTTACGATGCTCCAGCCTTTGAGGTCGCTTTTTAACTTTTTTCTCTTTTGTTCGTTTTTGTTTTCCTTCACTGTTGCTCTGTGAAGTCCCGCCCTCTCTGGCGAGGTTGTTTTTGGACAGTTTCCGTGCTTTTTGTCGCGTTTTTTCTTCATGTTGTTTTTTGAATGCCGCTTCCACCTGGACACGCTGCCTTTGTTTACTCCAGGGAACAGCTGATCGCACTAATGCCGGCCGGCATAGAAGCAAGACCAGCCGATATACCAGCTGAACTGTGGAGAAAAGCACAACAGGGATGCAGAGGAGGGTCGAGACAGGACGGGCTTATAGAGAGGAGAAGATTTAAGCCGTGTCTCCCCCCCTGTTGTTATGAGAAATGTGCGGTCTCTTAGCAACAAAATGGACGAGCTAACGGCGCTAACGCGGAGCCACGTATGCAGTCTGATGTGCTTCACAGAGACATGGCTGCACAGGGACATTACGGACCAGAAGTAGCTGTAAGCTAACTCTGGTGCAGTACATCAAATGTAATCGTTTATGTTTATGTTTATGTTTAATACTGTACATGGTCCCATTAAATAATTAAAATAAATAAATACGTTTCTTCAAGACATTTCGCCTCTCATTCAAATGGCTTCTTCCTTCCTAACTGACTGGTGTGGATTCCCAGTTATTTACCTCTGTGGGCTTGTTGACCCCTTGAGAGGCATGTGATGTTGTACACATCCTTCCGTCCCATATGCCATTGAGGTCACCTGAGTGAAGGTGTGGATGGCGACTGAATCACAATGAAGTAGGTAAATCATCTAGTCAAACTTTTTACTAATTTGCTAGTTTAGCATGCATGTAAGGGAGGCCTGATTCTCTCACTATGTATACAATTAAGCTGCTGATAGTAGTTGCATAAAGTTCTGTAAATGGAAAAGAGGTTTAAACTCACTCAGGCGTTTTCCCAAATGACTCCCAACATTTTTTTACTGGTGACCCCTTAAAATGTAGCACTGACCTCATATGATCCCTCATCAAAGATCAGAAGAGGTACAGTTATACAGTATAATGCAATAAGGCAAAGGAGAGAATTAATTAATAATTAAAGATATGTAGGTAAGCATGAATGTTAATTTTTGCTTTACTGTTTTTTTGACCATCTTGTAAGATTTAAGGTGTCTCATTAGGTGGGTCTGAACCCCCAGGTTGGGAATCACTGCTCTAAAGGACTCATACCCAACTTCCATTCTTAAGTTGGTATGTATCAGTGAAGTGCCGTTAAACCAGTGTTTTACAGTCACTCATCATTTGTATTGACTCAACCAGCAAGGTACAGTTTAGCCTCACAGCAAGAAGGTTCTTGGTTGGAACCTCGGATGGGGTCTCTCTGTGTGGAGTTTGCATGTTCTCCCCATGGGTGCGTGGGTTTTCTCTGTGTACTCCGGCTTCCTCCCACAGTCCAAAGACATGAAGGTCTGAACGTACGTGTCAGTGGTTGTTTTTCTCTTTGTGCCCTGTGATGAGCTGGTGACTTGTCCAAGGTGTACCCTGCCTCTCGCCCAAAGTTAGCTGGGATAGGCTCCAGCCCCCTGCAACCCTAGTTACAGAAAAGGGATGGATGGATGGATGAACCAGCAAGATTTCTTGGCCATCTTTACTTTTAAATCACTTCAAGAGCCAAAACTGAACCTTCATTGCCAGAACTCTGGTCACCAAATGTAACACACTCCATTTCACTGCTCTATGACTACTGAGCCACAGCAGCCACATTTCTCTCTCAAACACACTTCAGTTACTGCTTTGACTTTTCATGGATTTTCTCATCACTTTTATCCAGGTCATCTCTGATGAGCACGATATCTTTAGATTAAGTTCTCTGTTATTTCAAGAGGCAAACACACACATCTACACACACATACACATAGGCACCTACACAAACACAGATACATGAACACAACCTATATACACACAAACTATTAGAAAATGTATGCAAATCCCAACAGCACAAACACAGTCTTCAAACTTTTTAGCATTTCTAAACTCACAAATACACAAACTAAAAGTGAACACACACACACACACACACACACACACACACACAGAGTACATACGTACATGCACACAAATGAGGAAAACACACACGTAAATCCCTGTCTGCACACACACAAACACACACTCTGATATAAACTTTGTTTATGGGTGCTAGCTAGACTGTTGGTAATAAATAATAAAAAATATAATAATAAAACAGTGAATCCCACTGGTGTTGATCTGTGCTATAGCCAGAGGATAAAAACAGAGGAACACGGGGGCGTAAGTGTGTGTGTGTGTCTGTGCATTGCCATAACCCTGTCAGTTCAGACTCAGGAGGCTTGACACAATAATAAGCCCATCCTTCTCCCAAAGGCCCGAAGTCATATTATTATTCACTGGTCCAAATATGGAAATACAGCCGGTACCTCGGAGATAACAGGGGTGGGAGTGGGATAGACAGAAGGCACAGTGTGTGTGTGAGTGTTCATACTAAGTGATGCTCTGCCAATCAAACGTTCAAGAGAGAATGGAGAGACAGAGAGAGAGAGAACAAAAGTTCATTTGGCCCCTCTTTTTATGGACTTTCTTGGCTTTTCTGCCAGCGTGAACAAACATACCAAGAGTTTCATCTATTCCCACATCCAGTATGGAGACTGACATGCAGTCCTTCTGTGGATCATCACCCGGACCTCCACCAGATGAGTTTCCACCATTTGCTAGTCACCTGATCCACCTGACACCTCTTCTCTGCATGTACTCAAGTGCTCTAATGTACTTGCATGTCATTATCAGGTACATAATTATCATGTTTTTACATTATATAACCTTTACATATAATGCTGCTTGCAGAAGACAAACATCGTGAAATGACTCATTCCACCCTGCCCATCACCTGTTTGAACTGTTACCCTCCATGAAACGCTATACCTGTAGGTCCATAAAAACACGCACCACAAGATTCATGAACAGTTTTTATCCCAAAGCCATCATCATAATGAACTCTGTGCTGAAAGCAAACTGGAACACATCACAACGTGATAAATTGCAATTATATGCAATAAATATCCCTTTAACTGTATACGTTGACATGAACAGTGTAAGATACAATGTATGTGTGATGTGTAATGGAAGGATGAGTAAATGGGGGAGTATTTATTATCTATTTCTTACTTACTTTATTATCTATTTTATTCTATACTGAGCCCAGTTCTTGCAGTGCACCTGAATTTCATTGTATGTTTGACAATAAAGAAATGTTAAATCTTAAATATGCCACTCAATGTTTCTAGTACTTCTAGTACTACTTTTGTACTTGTGTACACATTTTGCAGACAGATGTTTAGCACAGGATATGGTTAGCTTAGCTTCACTAAGTTTAACAACTCTGCTTCTAAAGCTCTCTAATTATACAGTATATTTAATTCCAGCTTGCTTGGTGAATCCATTAAAATCTTATTTTAATTGTAATTTTAGAGACTAGAAATACTCGAGCTAGCTGTCTTCCCTGCTTTCAGTATGTGAAGCTTCCACTAATGTCTCCTCTAACTGACAACGATGAAGGAAAACAAGTGTATGTCTCAAATGTAGAACCTTTCCCTTTCCTGCATAAGTGCAGTCATATAGTACATTCTGTCTATTTTTATCATCTTTTATAATGTGTTTTTTTTTCACAATTCATGCTTTGTGACTGCAGTACATTCTTTCATCCATAAAACCTGCAAATTATGATTCTGAAGTGGAGGAAACAAACAGAGACCACACTGACTAGTGGTGACTCATCATTCCCTCTGTGCTGCTTAACCCACCAGTCCAACAGGAAATTGTGAGATTTAATAAGTGGGGGAAAAAAAGACAGTGTACAGCACATAATCTTGGCAGCTATTTATGATGACACCATTTGTTTTTTGCTGACATTGCAATGTGTCTACTAATTTCGGTGAAATAAATATAACTCCTCCTTGTACTTTAAAGAAGAGATGGAAATATGGTGATTGCAGTATGATTAAAGAAACTTTCAGAAGCTTTTATCATTTTCACACAGATCCGTGAGCTGCGGATCTGTTTTGTCTGCATGATCATGTGTGCATGCACGCATGGCATCATCCCCTTTGTTTATGACTTGTTTATGAGTGTGCACACACACCCCTGCCTCCGTGTCCGTGTGTGTGTGTGATTGCTCCAACATTTTTCAAAAAGGCTTGATTTGCTGTTTGACATGCAATGAACTCACTCTCTCCATTTAAGTATGAAAAATGAATGTGTCTCCGGCGGTGATATTCAGATGAGGATGCTCTGTGTGTGTATGAGTGCACGGTACTTATGCATCTGCTTATGCATGCATGTCTCTGTATGTGTGTACACTAGAGACTGTTTGTCAGCTTCACAAATGACCATCCTATTAATTAGGAATAATGCCGAAACCAATGGAGACAGCCGGGAGAAAATCAGAAGCCAGAAGTTCAAAAAGGTAATGCTTCAATTAAAATATTCATTAGGACTACCCTGTTTACTCAGTCATGCGTGACAAATGACTCTCTGCTACTGTTGGTCCAACTTCAATTTGTCCCAACACACACCACCCGAGTCACTGTGACTCTGAAGGCAAATCTGCCTTTTATGACAGACCAATCTGTCAAAAACGAGATGTGACTGAAATCAGCGAGTCTCCAATATGCATCTAAAGTGCACATGTCAGATGGTAAACTGTCCTAAAGGAGGTAAATGAATGGCTTGATACAGTTGTTGCATCTTTGTGCATCCTCTGTGTTTTATTGGGTACTTTGTAACTGTCATTTGTTGGGGTGAAATCAGTTTGTTTGCTCTCCAGCGTGCTCCCGACACAAATGATGCCTTCACAGCAGCAAGACGGAGACCTTGAAATGAGGTTCTAAGAAGTGTACAAAGCAGTTTCCAATTAATGCTCTTCAAAGACTACATTCATGTAAAAGAAGCAAGGTTCATCAGGCTGAGACAACATGTTAAGATTTTAAATTGAAAACCGCCCTTAACATGCACAGCACTGAGCCGTCTGTGCTCTGTGATTTGATTGAATGATGAAACATTTTGTTTTCAATATGATGATTAGAAAACATGATATTTGCTCAGAATATTGACTGAACTTACAATGGAGTAGTACTTGTAGTGTTACAGAAATCTATTGGCAGAAATGGATTATAATTTTCAGAAGCATGTTCATGTTAATAAGAATCATTGTGTTTTCCTGACCTTACGATGAGTCAACCATGTTGTAAACAGTAGCCCACAAGCGTTTTTTTGTGAGTTTCATCAGCAAAGAAGATTCTACAGGGGTGAGTCGAGGGCTAATCAGCTGGTTTCATCCCCAGTGTTAGATGTCAATAACGGCTACACACTGGACCTTTTAATTGAATCAGGTGTCCATAAATCTGTTGCCCTGGTACACATACAGTACAACCCCTCCGGGATACAATATACTGAAACATAAAACATAGAGTTAAGGCAGTGACAAAAATTAGGTACATTTTTGTTAGAAATGTTACTTTTTTTTTTTTTTGCATTTATCAAACGTTGAATAATCAAACTCTGGTTTGGACCACACAGCCAGACTGGGACAACTTGAAAAGGTGAAAATGGTTCTAATCAAAGTGTTCAGTGTTCAGCCAGATTGTCTTTTCTCAAGGACAGAATATACAAGAATAAGAAACATTACAAAACTAGACAAGTGAAACAGATATGTAGTTTGTCCACTACCCAGAAGTGGAATTATTCATAATTTATTATCATTATTATTATTTTTTTATTTGTGACTCCAGAGCAGATAAACAGATTAAGGTTCAGCTACTGTAAGTGCTGTAGCCTCCAGGTACAGTAGCATTAATCATGCAGACCACATCACTTCATGTTTACTTCTCTTGGATTGTTTGTACTGTAACAGTCAGTGTGAACTCCAACCTCTCCAGAGGACATGTAAATGAAGGATCAAAACAGATAAATAATACATAATTAGATAACCATCCCTTTTATAATTTAGTATTAATTAGGAATGAGGGTTTTAAACAGAATGAACCAAGGACAAACAATTATGGCCCAGACCCAGAAAGATGATGTCTTAATCATAATTAACATGAGTTGTTCTTACTAATTAATGTTTCTTTTTTCTCTCTTTAAAAGTGATAAAAATGAAAAAAGCTCAAATATTTTCACAGTTAAGATTTCCACCTCAGCTGAACCATGAGGTTGCAGAAGTCATCCATCTTGAAAGAGGTGCACACAAAGGTAAATTTCCCATTAAAATATTAATTAGGTTTAACCCATCTACTCAGTCATCTGTGACAAATTGCTTGGTTAGCGCTGGAATTGCTTCAACTTATTCTTCTGCAGTTCTCTGACTCATCATTGTAATGTGGAAAGCAGACTGAGATGAAGTCCCATTCCTCATAAGGAAACACTGATGTCTGTTTTTTAATTATCTCTGTGCGTACATATCTTTAAATACACACGGAGGAAACATCTTTGGATCACAGTAAAAACCTGCAGCTTGGATGCCGTAATGTGTGATAATGCTTTCTAAACTGGGATGAGCCTGGCTACATAAAAGTAATATGAACACCATCATATTGTAATTGGAAATAATATTAAAGTTAGAATCCTGAATAATTTAGTCCTGCTTGATTGATGGTAACGCCAAGTGCGGTTTAATACTACAGGTCCCAGAATTCTACCAGCTCCTGATCTTACAGCTCACTGCAGCTTCTTGTTACTGTTCTGTTACTCTTAAACTATTTTAAATTGATCTACCACTGCAAGAAACGACTGCCATCTTGTTTTATAGACACACTTTTGATGAAAAATGTGGTCAGCACTAACATATATTGCATTTTCTATGGCTGTTTCACAATTAAAACCCGGAAATATATTTCATAGTTGTGACATGATGGCTTCTTTATTGTGACATCTTAAAAGAACCTTTGACTGAACCTGTTCAATGTTACAGTTCAGTCCCACTGGGCATGGCAACATGCTCCAGCTGTGCCACAGCAGAACTCCTTTGGACCCAGAACCTGTGCTCACTTGGCCCATTCAGTATTCCATGCATCATTTCCTGTAAATATCTAGTGTGTAGTTAAATAATTTGAATCCAGTGAAGTAATGTAAAAATACACTGCCAGTCAAAAGTTTGGACACATCTTTTAATTCAATGGTTTACCTTTATTTTCTTTACTTCCTACATTGTAGATTAACACTGAAGATATCAAAACTATGAAATAACACGTGGAACTATGTGGTAAACAAAATAGTGCTAACAAACCCGAATATGTTTTATATTTTAGATTTTTTTGAAAGTAGCCACCTTTTGCTGTGATGACAGCTTTGCACACTCAATTATTGTTCTAATCCATAACATGGCAAGAACTAAATAACTAACTAAAGAGAAACAACAGTCCATCATTACTTTAAGACATGAAGGTCAGTCAATCCAGAAAATTTAAACACTTTGAATGTGTCCTCAAGTGCAGTTGTGAAAACTATCAAAGTGGCTCTCATGAGGACCCCCAGGAAAGACCTAGACCAAGACCAAGTGTGTTCCTTCATAGTTGTGATGTCTTTAATATTAACCTACAATGTAGAAATAATAAAAATAAAGAAAAAAACATTGAACGAGAAGGTGTGTCCAAACTTTTGACTGGGAATGTAGATTCTGTGACAACTGGCAAACAGGAGGAAGAAATCTTCATTATGGTGAGTTTTTCCCTGAAGCCTCTTATTGTTTTCTATTTTGATATCACTGTTTTTTGAGTTTTTGTTTTTTTTTGTTTGTTTTTACTGCAACTGTACCAGTACTTTTGTTCCTTTGAGGCTGTCACAGCAGCTGGAGATTAATTATAACCTGTCAAAGATAAATTCCTTTAAAAAAAACAATAACAATACAAACGGAAACATCCAGAAAGGCAGCATGAGTGTGAGTAATGAAGTGCAAGTTGTGTTTAAGTGTGTGCTTCTTTAAGTGAGTACATACCTATATTATAGGAATGTAATATGGAATATTAATGTCCAAATGAAAACAAATAAAACATAAAAAAGTGTAGTGCAATGCACATTGTTATTTGTATTTGCTTTGAAATTTCACGTTATTCCTGTCTTTGATTTTATTTAGGCATTTAAAATTTAAAATATTACCGTGCGTGTGAGAGAGAGTGTGTGTAGGTTTGTGTGTGTCTGCTGGCTAGGCTATGAGGTGAAGGTAAGTTCTAATTAGGGACCGGCGGGAGGATGGATTGAGAAAAGAGTAGCAAAAGAGGTATTTTAGGCTGAAGCAAAGCAGCAGCAGCAGCCGGAGAGAGAGGCAAATTGTTTTTGACAGGTGATAAGTATTTCTGATTCCCGGACACAAAATAATTATTTTAAGGTGGTTGCCTGCTCTTAAAGTGTTCATTTTTAGTGCAACCTTTAGTCATAAACAAGATGAAAAAAAGGTTTATTTGTGAGACTGAAATGGGCTGTCTTGATAAGAATTAAATATCTCTGAAGAGAAGTGGGTCAGAGAGAAAGAGAAGTAGCCAAGACAATTAAAATGATTTCTGACTGCTGCTGTCAAAAGTGGCTGTTTTATAACTTCTTATACTTTCAGATCTGTAATTGTCATGATGGAAACTGTATCAGGTAAGACTGATGCCGACTTGAGCCAGGTATTAATGAGACATGGATAATGTCCTGAAATAGTCGAGAGTGAAAGAGTAATAAATACAAAATGAAAAATTTTAAATATCGTCGTCAGAAAATGTCTTAAAGGCAAAGTTAAATTCATCTCTTCTTGCACAAAGATCACTGTTTTACTGCAAAAACTACAAACAGGAACATGAAATATCTCGAACCAACATTTAGGTCTAGTGAAACACCACTACTGGACAATGTTAAAGTCTGCAGCAGTTCCTCTGAAATAGGTGTCTGTCTAAATGTGGTGCAACTTTTAACTGGCTGTAGTTTGTAGTTGTAGTTTCATTTCATTCTCGAGAAGGCAGACATCTCTACGGCTGATCTCCAAAACTCACACCAACTCAATCGAAATCTGGATGAAGAGCACTGCAGGTAACAAGAAAAACATGTATCTTGGATTTTGGGGTAAACTGTCTTTTTAATGTCATAAAAAAATTATGTAAAAAAATGTCCCTGCAGTGTTCAACACACTGACATTTAATGCGGGGTGTTTAATAAAACAATGCATGAATGTTTTACAATGTGTGACTGTGCAGCATGTCAGACAGAGGATGCAGTGCTAGCAGTGCTTATAATTTCCCTGTTAGAGATTAATAGTCTCAATCGCTCAGCTAATTAATTGTGATAACAAACAGTAAACAGCAGGATATTGAAAAATGGAAAAGGCCTGATTGCCAGCAATTAATTCAAGTCATTTAAAGTTTGAAACTCATCCTGCCTTTGCAGCTCCATATCTGGAGGCGTCTGTGTTTTATTAATGGCGGGTGGCTGTAGAGTCAGTTTATTTGGTCATTAATAATAATAAGAACGTTCTATAATAAGATCGTACACACTTCACATTGTGTTATTGTGTCAGGCACTGTTAGTTTCAAACAATTTTAATGCATTTTCCTATATCCATTTACTCATTCAAGTCCAGGAGAGTTTTGAGTGTGGTATTGTCAAGCAGAAGATGTAAAGCCTGCAGACTTTTTATGTTATGGGGTACCACACTTTTGATCTTCAACAAGCTTGTGTGTATGAGTGTGTGTGTGTGTGTCACTCAGTCATTATGCAGTATACTGGCTCTTTGAATGCTTTCCCAGCAAAGACACCCATGTGAACAACTTCTGTTCTGATCCTCCACTTCCCTCCGATACACCAGTGTCCTGATATGATGCCCAAAACTGACACACACTTTTCTGTAAGAGGCATGCAGCCTTGCAAACACACACAGACATACACATGTAACTGAATGCACATGGATCTCTTCAGGGTCACAGGTAGAAGGACCATGATTGGCGTGCCAAACTATAAAAATACAATTATAAACAGTTATGTTTGTCTTACAATGATTATGTTTACACTAATTGACAACTGAACTTCAGATATACAGACTGGCTGCATAATAAGTGCAACTGACAGAACAGAGTGAGATCATGAGTAAACTGCTTGCACTTTAATATATCATGTGCAGGGATTCAGAAGAGGAACTAAAATGTCTGCAAGATGTGGGAGGACAAACAAATCTCTATGTGATGTTGGATACATTTCTCATAAAACATTTCCAGGTTTGCTAACAAATGAAAGAGGTCAAGAACACTCGCAGGGAGAGGATTGAGGTCAAAATCGGGCAGAACCGTACAGGAGGTGTGGAATGGGATGATATGGATGACATGCTGCAGTAGCACAGAAGACTTTGCTAATGAGCTGAACCGATTTTTCAATAGGTTTGACACAACCACCACCCTGTGTGCTCAGTGTGTCAGGGTGTCCAGCCATCACCTCCATCGCCAGCATTACAACCTCTGCTGTGCTCCTTCTCTCAGTGGAAGACACCAAGAACATGGTTAGGTCTCATTCTGTCAGTAAACCCGTAACTTCAGAGGACAGCAAGCCCCCTTCACCTTCCCCAGCTCTCTCCTATCCAATACCTACATGACATTGGATGGTATTGCACTGCAACGTGCACCCCCTCTTCATGTCACTGCTACTGCACTGTACTCAGCCAGGTTTCAGGGTGCTCTCCAGACTCTCAATAAGCAATATAGCTAGTGAGCCTGTCATCAGTCCAAGGTCCACTCAAAATGCATGCTGGGCAGCTAGCAGGAGTGTTCCAACACCTTCCTGAGGAGCCTAATTTATTGAATACCTCCTGCATCAATCTAGTAAGAAAGAATGTCCCATTGCTCTCAATCTTTGAGAGGATGGTCCTGCTTCACTGAAGCCCTGCTAACTGTAACTTCCTGGACCCACTGCAGTTTGTGTATCAACCAAACATCTGAATAGAGGATGCCATCATCTTTCTCACCCACAAGGCCCTCTCTCACACACCTGGAGAAGCAAGGAAGCATTGTCAGAGTCATGTTCTTTAACTTCTCCAGTGAGTTAGCAAGCAACCTGGGGCCAATCACAATTATGTTGCATAGCAGATGAAGATCTATTCTTAGGACACCTTAACTTAAGTGTTGCAGTCATTCATCTTGAGGGTAAAACAAGTGCTTGACAAAAGAACTACAGTATAAGAAGAAAAATGTGAAGTTTACCTCGACCTTCAACACAATTTGTAGAAATCCCCCAAACCCCTTCTTCTTCTGTATTTCCAGCAAAATAACACCTCACCTGTGTTGTTTCATTACTGTGGAAAACTGTAACTTTCACCACAGTCAATCCATCTAACTTTACAGCTGTACAGAGACAATGTTGAAGTGAAATAAATCTGAGGCAAGCAGCAAAGGCACATTGACACCCTATTGATTTTGTGTAGATCTTCAGACAAAACCATGTCATAATTCATTTGAAGAACATTTTACAGCTCAAGTTTTGTAAAATCCAGAAGAGGACAACATACTGCAGAACACTGCAACTATCACAGAATTCCTCCCATGAATTTAAGGTGTTATCACTCCAGTTCTCTCTGATCAAAGTTGTGGTTACAGTTATACAGACTTCTCCATACAGCCACAGAATTGACATCTCTGACACTTCCTTTAATCATATTGCTGCCATGAAAAGCTTGAAATAACTCGGGGAGAGATAAAGGAAGAAAGAGATTAAAAGGTTATATACCTTCCAACTATGCAGAGATTTAGAACTCCACAGCACCACACTGAACACCTCTGATCCTCTTCTTTCCCTCATTGCCCTCCTTCCACCCCCTCGCTTTTATCTGAAGACAGAGTGCTGAACCACCTGATGCTGTGATGTGAGAGTGGCAATTAGTATTGTATGTATGTGTGAGAGATGCAGGGTGAGTCTGTCAATTAAGGTGTAACATACTGCATGATTGACATTTATGCGATAACATCTAGAGAACATATAGAGGTGTTACTAGCACACATATTACCTCACATATTACACAGAATTAGATATTTGATTGATTGATGTATTAGCTTAGTATGTAGTTAGCATGCTTGTTAGCCAGTAGTTGGCTGTCATGTTGTTAGCTGGCGATTGTAGAGAGGGGTGCATGCTTTGTTGTTTGAGAGTGTGAGGTACAGTAGATGAGAATTATTGTTCGGTTTGTAGCTTGATGGGTTGTTAGCTGGTTGTTGTCAGCGAGCATACTGTTAGGTGATGATGGTGGCTGGTGATGTTAGAGACAGAAGTAAAAATAACTTGCTATGGGAGGCCGTGCGGACTGTGTGGGTGCAGGTGAAAAGGGACTTGTTTCTGAGACACCAGAATAACTTGTATTAGCGTCGTAGGTCGTAACCAGCGTCCTATGAGCAAACTACTGACAGCTCTGGTAGCATTGGTTATCAGATCTGGAGAGTACTTATTTCCAAGGACAGAACTGAAGCTTTTCTCAATGGAAAGTACGTTTTCTCCTGACTGACTTCAATAAGAGTTTGACTACATTATACAGTCTCTTGATCTGATTTCTTGAAGTTTAGCCTCAGACACGTGGTTCATCCGATTATCTGGCCTATATAATTTGTCTCCAATGACTTTCGAGATGATTCTGTATAATAAACCATCAGGTGCAGTCAGGTTACGCCTGATGATCCTGTAGACTTTTCCCTGCACTCTTACACTCACATACAAACAAATATACATGAAAAGATTCTTATACCAGAAGGGTTACGATATACTAGTGGCTGTCGGAAAGACTTGTTGAACTACACATGCTGTGATGGTGGTTGGACAACTGAGTGGATTACGGCATCACATGGTCTTGCCTAGTTGGGCCAGTTGACAGTTTAGCTTAAGCATACAATGTGGGTACAAGTATTTTGTCTTTGCTTAGAGCAGAATTAAAAATATCTTACATGTACGTTAGATTAAGGTTAGAGGCTGGTGTCAGAGTGCTTGGTAGATTTATGATGGCACCTGATACCCACTGCAGGGCCTTGATACTTTTGGCACACAACACAACACCTCAGCCAGTTACATTTGTGCATTTTCTCCATGCTGTGGTAGTCCAAACCACTCCATACTGTGTACATATAAAGGCAGTAAAGACAATGGTGTGATCTTACAAACAATAGAATAGTGGTTAGATCATCTGGTTTGTGTCTTGCAGTTCACCACCATCACCAAAATCCCTATATCAGAGCTATGGTGCAGCCTCTGAATCGCCCCAGATTAGATGAAGCAATACCAGCATCAAAGCAATGAGACAATTTACTGAAAGACTGCATTAGAGTGAAAGGTTATTGAGGTAACTCCAGATAACCCGGAATGGTAGCCATGGGTTTCAACACTGGTAAAAGCAGAACAGATTTGAAAAAAATCTAATTTAACTGGAAACTGCTCTATCTCAGCTCAGTAACCTTTTGAATGCAGTTTATATTTGATGATTCCAGGCTGATAGCAACATTCAGTGCCAATGCAGTGCCAATTTGTATTTTCCAAAACGTACAAGTGTGGATGTTAGGGTTTAGCATGTCTAATGTCCAATGTGACAGACCCGCCATGAAGCTGTATTGATATTTGAGTTAAGTTTTTATAACCTTTAGTAATTAGTTTAGTTTCCTAACCATAACCATACCTAAACCAAAAGTGTTTTCCAGGACTGACATTTCCTCTAAATGTAATTATGGCCTACTTGCTTTACACATATATTGTAGAAAGCAAACATTTCACTGAACTTTGGCATTGGATATGAAAAAGTTTTAGTGAACGTGATTGAGGAAAAAATCTAGGCTTATGTTTGGGTTGTATGAAAATCCCTGAGTGAAATATTTTGTCTAAAACTGATTTACCTTCAGTGATGAACAGGGTTTGTGCCATACGGTTTTGATGCATGCATCCTTTGTAAGGTGTGACACTACAGTGTCAGAAGTTGTTCTGATTGGAACTCCAGCATTGAATATGACAGAACAACAACAAAGAGATCATACCTGTCCTAAAGTCAAACATGCCACTGTATTCAGAAATGTTAGAATCAGCTAGATGTTGCTGATATTTATGCATAATAATCACAATCAGCTAATCAAAGCCACTGTTAGCCAGGAGCTTAAGACATCAGGAATGACAACCAGGGAGCCTTTTTATATCACCTCAAACCCCTCTATACAGGAAAAATATTGGGATGAGTCTTTAACCCCGGTTATCACAGGCGAAATTAAGCTCTTGAGAAAGAAGCTAATCAAACAAAAAAAGATGACTGGTATGTTAGCACATTAACTCGATTCATCATTGTAGGCATCATGGAATGTGAAGGTTGTTCATCTTCAGCATTTGCTGAAGAAACAACTGTGTTGAAATAGGTTAAACTGCGACATATTGGCAGCCATATGGCGTCTATTAAGGATGCTTTGCAAGCCTGGAAGAACAATTAGAGGAAAGCCTGGAGCATGCTTCAGAAAGTGGAGCTGTGAAACATAGAAAATATGGAGCAGTTTGATTTATAATAAGCAGCAGCAGAAGGACAATCAGGGGTTAGAGATTTTGCTGCATAATCAAAGAGCTCTATGTTTTAATTCTGGAATAGACACCAGCTGTTCAAAAGTCGCTCTACATAGAAGATGCATGATTGTAGTAAGTGAGAAACATAAAATGGTATGATTCATTCATTCACGATTTGCCCAACAATTTCACAGAAGAGTGTGTAATTATTTGACTTATTTTCCTGTTTCTAGTTTCTTGTAATTTGAACTACCATATAGTGCAAGGAATTTCACTCTACATTCACTTGCACAAGCTAATGTGATCCACTACAACAAACAGCTCTGCCATGAATTCCACTTTCTCATTGACATTGTCAGAAAAGCAATAATTCTACTGACTGAAATATGTTTCTTAACATTCTGGGCAAATGGGCGACACATTAAAAAGACCTCTCAATATAAAGCAGTGCAGTTGAACACCACTGCAAAGTATGACTTCAATAAAAAATGAACATAAAGTTAAATTAAAACCTTTTTTTAAGATATTTTTTGGCCTTTTCCAAGCTTTATTTTTGATAGAGACAGCTGAAAAGTGACAGGAATGTGGGGAGAGAGAGAGAGAGATGGGGAACGACATGCAGCAAAGGGCCATAGGTCAGATTTGAACTCTGGGCCGCTGCTTAGCCTTCAGACATGGGGTGGATGCTCTACCAACTGAGCTAATCGACACCCCAGCACTGAACATTTTTCTAGGTAAAATTAGAGTTCATACCAGAGTTGCTGTATTGGGTCACACACTGTGTACAGCTGTTACTACAGCCACTTTATTGTTTTTATTCTTTGCAATAAGAGCTCATAATGACTGTTGCCTTAAAATGTCTCAAAAATTCTAATTCAACTTGGAGTTGTTTGACCTTCGGCTCCAATCAAGGATCAGTTAGTCTGGTGACTTGAATAGGAGTTTTATCTTAAGCCTGATTTAAGGACGCTGTAAGTTGGGGCTGAAGATTCCAACCTCTTATCTACATAGCAATTAAGTGGTACTTGAGATTGTGGGTTAAATTAAGTAAGACTATTGGTCTCTGTGCAAAACGATTCCTGTCCCAAATCACACGGAGGGCAGCGATTGCTTAACAAGCCATTGGAGAGTGCAGATTTCTTCAAGGACATCTAAGCAGGACAGAGTTTTTTCAAGTTCTGTAGGGCTATGTACTTGCAATCCCCTTTTGTCACATCTGCCACTACTGACCCATCCACCGAAAATAATGCAAGTATGAACAGCAATACATTTAGGGACTAGTGGGATATTTGATTCATTTCATTTAACATATAATCTCATAAAGCTCCCTCAGAGGTGATTCCGCTCATCCCCCATCATCTATCATAGTGAATGTGTGAAGCATAATCTGTCAGAAAGGTTGTTGCTTTAGGCACATTGTAAAGGAAATGTTCTGATAACTCCAAATGAATGATGAATAGGTTAAATAGGTTAAATAATGATTGATAGACTAAGCCAGGCATATCGACTGCCTAATTGCAATATGTTACTGCTTTAGGCTTGTGGCTATCAGGAGTCATTCTAAATTGTATTTTAAGTTTCAGCCACAGGATTTATAACATGGATACAAATCTGTGTTGTGACCATGCAAACCCTTCATCCATTTCAGTCTGTTATCATAGTTGTACTCTCTGATGGTCTCTCATACCAATTCCCAACAATACTTTTTTTTTTTTTTCAAAGATGAATGTGTGTACCAAATGCCATGGCAATCCATTCAGAAGTTGTCAAGATATTTCTCGATGGACGAAATGCAAATCCATTAAATAACTGTTTAGAATTTAAGATGTAATGACTGAGAGCATGTTGCAGATGGCAAATTAAGAAACTGCAGTACTGGAATTTAATACTGAAACTCAGTGGTTTTGACAGGAGCAGGATGCCAGAATGCCAAAGAAAATTAAGTCGTTAACCTCTTTTAGAGACCAATAAGTTTGCAATGTATTTCAGAAATTGGAATTCAAAGCATGACAAGAACAAACCAATGAACAGAACTTTACCAACAGATGTGGTAAAGTTATTATATTTAAACCTTCTCTTTCAAGGAAATTCAGCAGTCTTTGGATTCTCTTTAGTTTTCTTTTTTCATCTTTGTTCCTCCTTCAAACGCAAATTGAAAAAGATACGTCCTTTGAAGCACAAAGAAAGAAATATGGACTTTAAAATTATTCTCTTTTGAAGAATTTCTCTTTCTGGAGTGACAGATCAACGTTGGCATCCCTAGAGCCATGCTGCTAACCTGACTAAGTACAAAGATCCTATCTTTGCTGGCTATCTCCTAATGAGCCTGTTAGCTTATTTTCTTTTAAACTATTCAGCTATGACTTTAATATGAGCTTTGAAACAATCTGATGTCGATGTGGTTTGCAGTAATACACTTGCTGTCATGTCCAGGAAACATTGTTAAGTTAATTCATTCAGTTTTTGTCTCGTGTCTATGTTGTCTTGTGATTTCCTGTTTTATTTTGGTTCCACTTCCTGTCTGTGTCTATTGTCACCAGTTTTACTTTCTCCCTTTTGTCTGTCTTCCTGTCCTTGGGATTACCTGTCTCCGCCCTGATTGTTTCCACCTGTGCCCTTACCTTGTCTGTGTGTGTGTATATATAGTCTGTGTCTCCCTTTGTCCTGTGCCAGTTCGTCTTGTCCCATGTTTCAGAGAACCAGCGCTTAATCCATGCCATTGTCAGGTCTTGTTGTTTTGTTAAGAGTGATTTTCTGTTTGTTTATTTGTTTTTTCTTAGTCTAGCTTTAGTTGAGCGAGTTTTAGTTTCTGAAACTGAAAGTTTTTTTTTTCCTCTGTCAAGAGTGATTTTTGTTTTGTTAATAAATACTTTATTTTGAAACTTTCGTCTGAGAGTTGTGCATTTGGGTTCTGGTCCATAGTTCGGTCGTGACACTTGCTGTTGTTTACACACACCACTAACCTTTATGAACTTGTGATGCTCAAACCAGAGACTTACTCTTTAGTTTTCCAATTTGTCTTTTTTTTTTTACGATCTGAGTATTTGTTTTGTGAGAGGGCCCAACAACATAGAGGTGTTGGGGTGTCCAGGGCTCTTCATCTGTGATCATATTTGTGTGCTCCTCTCCTCGTTCATACGCATTTCAACATCTTTCTGGTCTCTTAAAATTGCTTTCCAGGTGCAGCGGTTGCTGAAGTAGAAACCTGGTGGACGAGATACTGAGCTGTTTGAGCAGACACTGTTTTCAGATTAGAAACCAGGTCACTTACAACACTCTCTTTGCAACTGTAGCTATGCAACATAACTACAAATGGCTGGATGTGTGCAAACCTACTGTTGCTGCTGCTTTATCACAAAAAAAAACAAAACAAATGAGTTAGGTTTCTTTTATACATTTGTTGTTGGTCTTCTAAAAATATATTTTAAAAAAATCTGATGGGCCAAAATATATATACAGCATCTCACTGTACTGTGTATACTCTATACTTTATCATAAGATAAAAATAAAAAGTCATTCTGTTTGAAAAGAGAAACAGCTGCAGAATTAATTACGATCCCAGTACAGCCATAATATAAAGGTTCACTTCCCGTACAAGTGAATGTAAACTCTGGAACTTTAGGTAAAGCTGCAGCTGATTCAAAGCATGATGTTTTAGTAATTTCAGGACATGCAGAGCTCTGCAGTCAAGTTAGTAAGAATAAATATGCAATTCAACTCATTTTTTATATCGCACTAAATCATAACAAAAGTTATCTCATGACGTTTTCCATATAGAGCAGGTCTAGACTGTACTCTTTCTAATATTATTTGCAGAGGCTCAACAGTTCCCTCCATGAGTAAGCACTTTGAAAGGAAGTTTCTCCTTGCCACAGAGGCAGAAACCTCCAACATCAAGTCTGACTTTCAAATAAAGCTTGCATGGTTAAAATTGTGCAACAGTTCCAGTTTGGCTAGCTTTATCCACAAAAACAATGTTCTTAGGTTCAGAAAAAGATTGTAAGTTTGCATGCATAGAGACATCCACCCTATAGACAGGATAAAACACGGACATCGTATCCGTGATGTCACTCACAGGTTTCTCAAGAACTGTTGTAAAGCTCAGAGTGTGGTGGCTCTGGGCGCCACCATCTATGCAGCCTCTGCCTCTGCAAAACAGTTTTTGTACCAGGCTGTAAATATGTTTATTTCTGCTGTGAAGTTGGACATTTTAACATGGGGACTTATGGAGACTGACTCGATCTGTGGCCAGCCTCAAGTGGCTGTTTGAGGAACCGCAGTTTTTTCATCTTCTTTCCTGTTGGCTTCACTTCACAGCCAAGGAGTTTGCCGGTCGGTCCACTCACAGCACCTACAGGTGCCGTATTTGATGGTTGGAAGTGACGGGCTGGTTTAACATTACAGAACTACAGAAAGAATAAAGAAAAGAAGAAATCATGGCAGCAGTGACTACAAGGGACATCCCCTCAACATGCCAAGCCCGACCTGACGGCACACGCACACAAACTCATTCCCTTTTAATGACACAAATCACCTGTTGGCTGACCTAACCACTGTCATTTTCCCTCTGTCATTTATATCATTGGAAAGTCATCTACCACACATACACACACACACAGTCTCTCCTTTGCCAATTATTCTTCCTTAAAATAAATAAATAAATAAAATGCACCACACACAGACAAGAAAAACTCATCTTGTTCAATATGGTGTGCCATGTTTTCTCTCCGAGTCCAATAAAAGGCCTCTCTGTTTTGTCTCATTAGTATTTCAGGTGATCAGCTCATGTGTGTCTGTGTGTGTGTGTGTGTGTGTGTGTGTGTGTTGTTTATCTGCCAGATTAATTTCCTCACCTCTCCAATGACATGTGGGACCTTTTATCGGAATCACAGCCATCTGGATAGTAGCTCATCAAACAATAAATGTTTCTCTCTAAATGTTGTAAAGCTCCTGCGGGGATTTAAACTGTAATGACCGAGAGCATGGTGCTGATGGCTGAAAGAGAAACTACAATACCTTAATGTAATAGTGAAACTCGATGGGCATGGCAGGAGCAGGATGCCAGGAGCGAGTGTGCCAAAGAAAAACAAGTAGTTAACCCCTTTAGAGACTATTAAGGTTGCAGTGTGTTTCAGAAACGGGAAATCAAAGCATGATGAGAACAAACCAGCATGTAGCAGCAGATATGACAGATGTGGTAAAGTATGCCTCAGTCTGGAGGACAGGCGAAGAAATTCAGCCCTCTCTGGATTCTCTTTAATTTTCTTTTTTTCGTCTTTGTTCCACCTTCAAACATGACCGAAAAACATTTCATTCAGACACACAAAGACAGAAATATGCATACTTAGAATTTCTCTCTTCTGAAGAAATTCGTTTCTTTCTGAATTATGGATTCTTTTCTTTTTCCAACTTTTATTCCTAATTAGTAAATGATGTTTAATCCCGCTGGCACATTGACATGCCAAGCGAGTATACATACAGATCAGAGGCTTTTGATGCTTCTTGAATAACACTGAAAGAGGTTCGCTGTTATGCACAGAGACAGAATATTGACCCAGGACCGTGCTCACAAAACATTCTGAGGCTGAAAGTCTCTCTTAACTGGCTCAGGTCGAAAGAAACCCAAATCAACAGGCTTCTGACTGCGTAATTTAGGGTCTTGCATACATAATAGTCCAGATTTTAAATACTGTTTTTGGTTATGCTCAGACGTTTATTATGCTCTGTAAACCAAGTCATTAAAAATCCATGTCACAAAACAAAATCTACATTTAGTACAATAAATAAACTTAAAAATATTCATATTGTTTTTTTTTATTTTGGTGATAAAACATGTTCTGCTGCTTCCCATCCACAGCAGTACATTACTTAGCTTCTGCTGGTGCTCATGAGGAGAGCTGTCAATCAGAACATGATCTGCTCACACAGACCTGAGGAATAGTGTGATCGTCAAAATTTGCTGATTTTCTAATATTTATGAACATTTATTTTCTCTCAGACTTTTATGGATGCTTAATGAGACACTAAACTTCATATCATATATGACTTTGTACTTTTCAAAACACATTTATGGAGGCTAAGGACCCTTTACGTTTGGTCTGAGAGTAATTTACAGAATATTTGAACTCTTTTTAATTTGAAGTTGCTCCATCAGCTCGAGCAGTTCAAATCCTCAAAGGCGTCCTCATACCATTAACATTATGCAGGAAAATACATTAGTGTTGTGATGCAGCCATTCTTTTGTCTTATGAAGAACAAAAATACAAGACCAACTCTACAACAGAATTGTACTGCATATCATTCAGCTCTTCCAGGCCATAGCTGAACAGAGCAGTACGATGAAAATTCAAGCCAGGCAGGCAAAAGTCAGTTACAAATCAAGGAGAGACACAGGTATATGAGCAGGCTGGGGAAACATGCTAAAAGGCGGTGGCAGGTAAGGCACACTATGATCTGGAGGGAATGAGGGGAAATGTGCAGGTGGACGTGGGAGTCAGGTGATCAGGTGGTGCTGGCTCTCCTCACTTTTACCCCTATCAAGTCTAAACCCTTTAGATCATATTTGAATTCCTTTTTCAATTAAATCGTATAGTATATACGCATGGTGCGTGTTGTGCATATGCACTTTGTGTGTTAGAGCACACATGTAGACAATGACACTTCCTTCCTGTTCATATGTACACTAGTTAAGTCTATACCTGCCAAGTCACTGTCAACAAACTTAATTCCTTCCTTCCATCCTTGCCTTATCATAACCATAAGCATTATGTGTTTAAGCCCAACCACAGTGGTGGCAGATCAGAAATCAGTTACATGATCTGTATTCTCTAATAATCATATATAATGATTTTGGAAGAAAATGAATAGCAGCTTGTCATGTGGTGCCCCATTATAAAATGCTATTTTGATGCCTAGGACTTCAAGTCAGGTTTTACTCATTCATGCTATTCATGACATAGTTAAAACAAACAGGAGCAATGTGTACGATATGAGCAGAATTATAGTTAATGAAAGATTTACTAATATTATCAACAGAATAGCTATGACATTATGTCAAAGACCTCTATCTGTTGTGATGCAGGCATAGCTACTGAAATTAGCATGATAACAGACTAGCTTTGGCACACATTTTCTTACCTCGAGAGGCGACAGTGACTCACTGTAGCCTTCAGTTTGCTGTCGGTCCAACGTGAGGACAAATAAGTAGTGAATCAGGCAGAGCAGCTTTTGTGAAAGAAGTAGCTGTAAACATATAGTACGGTGAATATATTTTTGAGCGTCACTACACCAACACACACTACACAAAATGACAGCAACTGAATTTGATCCATCTCGTCTGAGGTGTAGAAAATTTTATCCACACTGAAGTTAGTGTACAGGCGAACTTTATCCTGCGGTGTCATAGATCTGACAAAGTATGAACCACCATCGTGATGTAGTTACTGTATTTCAGCATCAGAAATCTCTGTTCATAGTTACTCGCACAAATAAAAACAAATGATCCCGCAGTCATATTATAACCAGTTGGCATTACTGTCACATGTCACAGAGAACATTTCTGATTATGCAAAGTTCCTCTCAAGCTATGTATTTTTCTGGGCAGTAAAATTGTTTTTGAATTTATCTTCTCTTGCCAACCTGAAACTCTCTGCATGTTAATGAAGTGTGTTTTCCTGACAAGCTGGTGCTGAGACTGTTATGTTAGGGGTTGCAGCATGGAGAACTTAAGCAATAATTGCTATTAGAACCACTGAGTTCCAGTCAATAATATTCTTTTCACAGCTCGTGGCTATGCTGTTTTCTAAAGCTTTCAGGACGCCCTCATAGTGATGCAGCACTTGCAGTTTCAACTGCAACACAGAGTCTGAACACGCTTTGAATCCATAAGTGAAACTGTGCAACAGTATGAAGGATTATATATCACAAAACCAAAATATACATCACTAGAACACAGTGAGCATTTTGTAGACTGCGTTTCCAATAATTACATCTTTTACTAATGTAATTTGATACGTAGAGTTTCAGTGCTGACAAAGATGCTTGCAGCTCATTTAGATGGTAACAGATGCTTCGTGGCTGCACTTGAATATGACAAGCTTCTGTTCCTAACTCTCACTTTAAATGTGGGTGAAGTCGATCTCACAGCACAGCTGCTGTCATTAACCTGTATCTTTGTATATTTTGTGTGACGATGTCGTGATCATAACATAATGATTTTATCTGCAGCTCAGCAGCTCGGTAATGGCCGCTGGTCAATGCAGTATTTATGAGCTGCAATCAAATTTCATATCCGTTCAGTTGTCAACAACAGAAACAGAAAATATGTCAGTGAGGAGTGAACTCTGCAGTCAGTCATTAAAACACAGTGACGCTGATCACAGAGAGCAGGTGGAGACTGAAATGAGGTGGAACAGGCCATCTCCCTCTTTCCCTCACTTTCTCCTGCTCTCTCTCTACCCACAAACACACACATACACACACACACACACACACATGTTCTGGTGTCTATGTAGACAAAAACAAATGAAATGCACTTAAAAATACATTTGAAGTCTATTGTCAGGTATTTCTGTATATATACAATATATGAATATGAATTTCACACCTCAGATATGTGAGCTGCCCCGGTACAGAGTTAACTCTATCTGCTGATGAAGACCACAAGATAAAATTGCATTACAAAGTCCTATCAAATATTAACAAGCAGAAGTTGAACTAAAGAGAATGGTAGGGTAGGACATGTTTATATATTTGTTATTGCCAAAAAAAAAAAAATCACGAAAACTTAAACTTACATTTCATTAAAGTCCCAAGTCCATTCCACCATGTAGATGTAAATCTTATAAACCAGCTCAGAAGTAAATTTATGTTTTATTTGTTGTTATTTTATATGTTAAGAACACAAAAGAACTGATTATCAACTCTTCCAGTATCCACAGCTCAGCACACAACTTCATCCATAACCCCACAACGATCAATGATGAATCTGTGGAGATTGTGGAGTCCATCAAATACCTCACCCTGGACAATAAACTGAACTTAGATCATCACACCACTGTCATCCACAAACACAGCCAACAAAGACTCTACTGAACAAAAGCATAGTCCAACCCGTCATCCTCTACTGTTGAGCCTGTTTCTACAACATGTTAACTGCCTCAAATAAGAACATACTGACAAGCTCACTATGGCAGGAGTTTTGTACCTTCTGCCATAGCATCGCTCAACAAAGCACCCCAGTAACCACCATGGATGGGTGCTATACACAAGACAGGGAGGGTTATATGTGATAAATGTGCTGTATTGAATGTCTATTCTTGTTGTTATGTCATGGTGTCTCTATGTATCTTTGTATCTATGTACATATGTATGCCTGACAGACTGCGGTAACAAATTTCATTGTAAAGGACAATAAAGTATCTATCTATCTATCTATCTATCTATCTATCTATCTATCTATCTATCTATCTATCTATCTATCTATCTATTTTGAAAAAAAGCTGATCTCCTGGCACTTCATTTATGAAATGGACTTAAAATCAATTATGATTTTTATTATGATTTACACACACGTTGCCAGGATTGGAATGTAGATGGACTGGAAACTTTAGAGCAGGGGTCGGCAATTAGCGGCCCGTGGCCCAAAACTGGCCGCCATCAATTCTATCTGGCCGCTAGATGACGTTGATCGATTTTAAAATATATATTTTTTTAATATATCTTTTAAACCTCATGTTTTCTGTCAAAAATACAACAATTCCACAGATTTTACAACATTTATTGAAAAGTAGCTGATAAGTAACGTCACAAAACAGCAGCCAGAACATCCTTGCAGCCTCTTTACTTGATGCACAGGTTGGGCGCTAATTACGCGTCGTGCGCTGTAACCTGTGGAAAATAAAAGTGTCCTGTGTCCCTCTTGCAACACCAACGTGAACAAATATGTTTCATTAAATAAAAACTAAAAAAAAAACCAAACAAGGTCGGCTTAAATATCAAATAGCCGAATTAAAAAATGTAAAAATGAATGCACATCAGCGGCATGGGGAAACAGATCTGCGCTGCTGTATACATTAGTTACGGCAGGTTGCTAGGGCAGGTTGCCTGTTTCATGACAGACGCCAGGAGATGCAGCAGTGGGCGTAATAACAGCACATAGAAGCAAATTAATGTTTTAAATTAAATTAAATGCATTTTTAAAGTTAAATAATGTTTATTTTTAATATAATGGAAAAAATAGAAAACCTTTTTTTTCCAGTAGGAAAGCATGGTCATGGCCCGCGATGGAATTGTCAGAAAAAAAATTGGCCCGGGTCCAAACTTATTTGCTGACTCCTGCTTTAGAGCTTCACCTTCCGGCTCAGTTCCCTCTTCCCCATAATGGTCCGGTACAGCGTCCAAGGTACTGCAGACAGCACACCAACCCGCTGGTCTATCTCATGCTCCATTTTCCCATGACTCATGAACAAGACCTTGAGAGCCTTGAACTCCTTTACTTGGGGCAGCAACTCACTCCCAACCCACATCAATGTAATAAAATATAAATATCACATATTCCTGTATTATGAAGAAACTTCACGCTTTGTGGCCTCAACTCGCTCCACCATAGCTACCCTTAGTGGGAGAAGACCGTATGAATTAGAGGCAACCATTCCAAAAATTAAGATTTCTCACTAAAATTAGTGCTGATTGGTGGATCAGATGTATTTAAACACATAGACTCATTACACAGTTCATTCACCATCTATCACATGTATGTCTCTTGCTCTGTGGATATTCCTGAATAAACCCTCATTTGTGGCAGAGTTATATGAGAGGAAAGAAAGACAGGTGCCATCAATTTTAATTGTGCGTAAATTATGAAAAGCAAGGGTTTTTATGCTCTGTATCTTTTATGAATCGAACATTAGCACAAATAAGGGCCCCTGGGCATTGTAGGTTTTAGCAAACTTTACTTAAACAGGAGGAAATGCATTTAGTGGGGACACATTTCGGCTGCATATTTTGGCACATTAGTCTGAATGTTCAGCACCAAGAATGTATGTGGGATCAATTTTTAAACAGTAATGAAGCAACACAACAGTTGCTCTGCAAACAAACTCACAAGTACACTAATGTGATCAGAGTTTTCATGCAGTGAAACGTTAGCAAGGAATCTAGACGAGAATGCTTGTAAAAAATTTAGATTTGTGTTTAAATGTGACACTTAGCAGAACCTGACAAATGCATGCACTTGCTCTTTTCCTGAATTTCAAATCCATCTTTGAGTCCTGATATGAGTGAATGACACTGATTGGCTGTGTGCTTGAATGGATGACTGGTTAAATAAATTGGCCAGATGACTGGGTTACTGGCTGACTGAATGCTTGCACTGAACAAATTGCAGAGCGGAACACCACACAGCATGAAAATAGAGTTTCCTCTTGGGACAAATTAATACATTTTATTCATTTTAATTTCTGTTCCATTTCCCATTTTCTATTCAGCCTCGTATGAATTAGTATGAAATTATTATAAGTGGTAATGTATCCGAGCTGTTGACAGGGCAATATACCAAAACTGTACAAGGTAAATGGTATGACGGGGTGACCAGCCTGCCTCCTGCCCGACTGACTGACTGGCTTGACTGAGTTTTTAGATTGACCTTGTTTCTGTCTGACTGAAGCAGCAGCTGGTAGCCTGATTGGCTGTCTGGAAGATTGACTAGGGGGACTCATTGATTGGCATTTGAATGCTTAGCTCAACCGATGGATGGATGTATAAATAAACACAACAGCAGATGAGTCTCACTGTTAGAAAAAGAAAAAGATTTTTTTTTGCTGTAGTGCCCCAGTATATCTGTAGTAGAATTTCATAGGATCAGTGGACTGACTGGGGATTCACACAGGGGACGTAAGCGGCATGGAACAGCTGCGCCACAGTTTTGCTCCGGCCTCTGCCCAGCGTCAGTTCACACCGGGCATGTGACGTGACCGAGCCAGCCGTATTCACACGAGATCACGCGAGAATCCTGTACGTACGCAAGACCCCACGATAAACTGTGTATAAAGGAAACAAAGACAACAAACAGCTTATTTTGCTTCTCCGACGTGGAAGAGATTATAAAAAGGATCTGTTGTGTCATAAATTATTGTGTGTTGTTCCACTTCAACAATTAGTCTCTCATGGTTCATGTTGAGACCCTTTGATCGACTGACTGCTGACCTGGTGCCACCAGTCATGGCGTTGATGTGAAGTTGTGATAGGCTACATGAACTGCATGTGTTTTGAATATTTTGAAAGGGGTGGAAGTGTATTACGTTGATTCTGTGTCGGATTTCCTGTCTGGTGCAATCTGCTCTGTTGAGATTTAGCGGTTCGCGTCAAAAATAGAAGTGCTACGGAATGATAGCACTGCAGTGCGGAGTCGCTGCTGGGGCGCTGCTGAGGCGTTCCGCGGCACGCCGGTGTGAATGGTTTAATTGATTGAGCGATCAGCTCCAGTGACTGCGGCGCAGCCGTTCCGCGGCGCTTACGTCCCCGGTGTGAATAAGGCCTATCAGGGGTGCTTGCTATGGTATATACCAACTCCTATTTTGTTGATTTTCATGTTTTATCCCTGGTCAACACCTCCAAAACCAAGCTAAAAAACAAGTTACTTTGTCCTTGTATTCGTAATGTGTGTTCTTTTGTATACAAGCATCTATAGGTTCATGTTTTTGTCATGATCCCACAATCATCGTTACCTGATTTATCATTCTGTCTATCCTCTGTTATCTTTATAAATCCAGATATTCACAGTGTTCACTTGATCCTTTACCTGCCTGTGCACCTGCGCATTACTCTGTTCCCTCCATAGTATACCCGCCCAGTAAAAGCCTACTCACGCTGAAAAGTTTGCACAAAAACCCCAAATCCCACAATATGGGATGGAAATATGTCATCTAAATGCTAACAGGCTAGCCAGCTGGTAAGAAGATAGTCAGTAACAACAGTTGGTTTTCCAAGCGTCTCAACAATCACCGAGAGGACAAGAACGTAACATGTTTATTGAAGAGAAACATTTTTACCATTGGACAGATCTGAAAACCGTGCCTCCTTTTTATGGAGCAGTTTGTACGCAGAGCGGAGGCACATAAAAGCGGATGGTGCAACACAGCTAATAAGCTACGATATCTGCTTTCTGTTTCAGTCTCCTCAGTCGCTCAAAGGTCAGCGCTGTCAGGATGGTGTTTGCCGTTGTTCAAAGGCACAAACGGGTACAGCAAAGTTTAACTTAACCCATCCTGTGAGCAGAACTGTGGATCACAGCGTTTTTTTTATCATTTAACTATGGGATGTTATTTTTAAAATACTGGCTTGACGGCCCATAGCTGCAGTCTGTTGTAAGATCACCTATTTTTTCCAGGTCTGCCTGACCTGACCTTTTGGTTTGCCTCCTGTGAGAGCCTACTGAAAAAGTCAAGCCTGTTGTTATCCTGAACCATAATTCAGAATTGTGACAAGACTAGGTCGGATTTATTGTATCAAGACAAACCATCTTATTTGCAGCTTTTTGATGAATTCAGATAATCTACACTGCATTAAACATCTGACATTTCACCAAGTGCATTTTTAATCTAAGGAATGAGCATGCATTTATGAAGCAACACTCAAAAATCTATAACATTTTGAGAAAAAATGCTCTATAGTAAATAGAATCTGCTCATTCAATGCTCGTGAAGAACACATCAACACGGGCTAAACGAGTGTTTTCCCGAGCAGTGTGACATTTGGTGCATTGCTCCCATATTTCAGGTGAAACCATGGCGTAGCTCACCTCGGAGTACACAAAGCAATCTTTCTGAAGGAATCCAATTAATTCTTTGTCTCGGCGAGAGAAATCAATGCTTCAAAAGGAACTGCTTGCCATTCAAACAATAATTTATTTAAACAAAGTCTTGTCTGCAGGCTATAACCCTTGTAATGGAGTGGAGTACAATTGCAGCAGCGGAGTAGCACATCATCAGCTTGCAAAAGTGGTTTCAGTGCCGTTTGTTAAGGAGAGTAACTTATATAACAACATGATGTGCTAACCTGATGTTAACTCTGAAAAATGATGTGCTATGTAAACGTCTACCAAGTACCCATGACACACACACACACACACACGGACACACACACACACACAGACACACATTCTTTGTTCCTGTTTTTTTTTTTTTTTGGTTTGTTTGTTTATTTGTTTAGAAAGTATCAGAATTGCAGCCTGAAGCTGCCGGAGTTGATGCTGCTGATGCTGCCATTTCAGAGATGTGTCACCATTCTTCTCAAGTCTTTTATACCAGACGCAACAAAGCAAGATTGTTCAGCAACAACGCTCTGCTACCCTATCTGGCTTCTGGCAAACACACATTTTTTTTGCACGGACTCGAGCCAGACACACACGAGCATGGCGCGTCAGCAAGAAAGGACTACCTCAACCACAAAGGAACAATACTGAGCGGGAGCATCGGCACACAACCAGCCAATGAAGCGTGGTATCAGTCAACATGAGTCCCAGGTCATTTAAACTACCTCCAAAGACTGGGAGATGTATACACACACCTCAAACACACAACTGTCTGGTGTTTTGTCTCGCTCTGATGGCCTAACTGTGTGTGTGTGTATGTGTGTGTGTGTGAGTGAGTTACTGTAGTGCAGCCAGATGCTGCTGTAAGAACTGACAAGCACGTCCCAACCCATGAGACACAGTGAGACGTACAGAAAGACAGTGGGTGAGACTGAAAGGAGAGAAAAAATAACAGAATAAAGAAAGGGAGAAAGAGGGAGAGTGGGGTAGATGCAGAGAGATTTGTAAGAGAAAGCTGACAGCTGTCTTGTACACACACTGCTCTAACCCATCCCAAAGGAAAGTGCAATTTATACACCATTTCCCAACACTCCCGAAGGGAAAGCTTCATTTTCCACGGCATAATAAACGGCAGAGTGGAGGAGAGGCAGCAATAACACTTATTGAATAGAAATCCCATCACTGCGGGATGAGCTCAGCTGTCTCCATCCCTCACACACAAACACACCTAGGTGGCTGACACTTGTGAGGTCTTTCAACATTTTAAAGAGGAGAGAGTCTGTCGCCCAGAAAATGATGCAGTTAATATTTACACTTGGAAAATGAAGAGCAGAAGACAGCGTGATGGTGGTGGACAAGCAGTGTGATTCATGTGTGAGCTCGGTGCAGCGCTCACAGCTTTGTGCCACACGCTGAGACTAATCAGTACTTGTGCCAAATGATGCATGTCACAATGTGACTGATTTGAACAGGAGCTTGTTGCTGTGCTGTGCTTGTGCTGATACGTTGGGCAATCAAGAGAAGCGAATCGATTTTTTTAACTAAAGTGCACGAAAAGTGAGCAGCTATATACTAATCTTCAGGCTGATTACAGAGGTGCCTGAATTAGAGCCATCGTGCAGAAATGAAATGACAGTGTAAGCAGTACTGGTCGGATTGATTGCAGATGGCAATCACCACCTCCCAGAATGAATCTAACACGTATGTTGAACCTGGAGGAAACCCATGAAAACAAGGGGACAATAACCTTCCACACAGAAAGGCCTTGTCCCAGTAGGGATTCAAACATTCTTGTTGTGAGGCAACAGTACTACCCAGGGTGGTAGGAGCTGGGTTCGGCATCCTCTTGCATCACCAGCTGTGCACTGAGCTCTGTGTTGGTTTGAGTTCATTTAGATTAACAAATAGACATAGAAGCGAACTAACTAACAGTTCAGGGCAAGGAGTTATCATTTATTCATCCATCACAGTCTCAACTAAAAGTTCCATTCCATTCTACTTGGTACTTTTTACCTTGCACATTATAATCACAGTTTCAATCACATTTACTTAAAGTCCTAAAAACAATTAAAAATAGAGAATCCTTACATATACTGCAGCACCATTACTTGGTTTTACAAAGGGCTTGCGGTAGGGTGAGGTGGAGGAGCTGTAGCTAAGCAGACAATAAGAAATGTTCAGATATTCCACGGCATACAGCATGGTGTAAACATCCAAGGCAAAATCATTTGGGAAAACATCGGTAAGTAGGTAGTAGGAAAATGTATCGGCTTTTTCAGTTGTGCAAGTGTGTGCAAGGTTTAGAAAACCAACCAGTTGAGGGGTAAACACACCCAAAAAAGCCAATACATCAACCACTGGACCAGCAGCTAAGCTGGAGGAAAATATATTTAACGAGAAACATAAATGTATTGTTTTTCCTCCGTCTAAGTATTAATCCTGAATTAGCCTGATGTAGAAGTGAAGAGCAAACTCCGTCTCTCAAGGTGTAACCTCGACTGATTCTAACTAGTATGGAAATACACACACATTCATCCACACGCACACAATCTCAATCTTTACTGGCTCTCGACTGCAGCACTCATTAGGTTTGTGGAAAGCATTACCCTCTTCTGTCTCCCTATTGTTCGACTCTTCCACCGTCTCTCTCCTCTCTCCACCTCCATCTATTAAGCACTTGAGTGATAGTGAGTTTTTCTCTCATGGCTGTGCTCCTCTCACCAGCTCCCAGCGCTCATGACAAATTCTTAACAATGCTCATGTTCCAAGGCATAGAGTTAAATATTAATGAAGCCACTGTTCAATTCCAAACTTTTACTGCACGTACACTATTGCCCTTTTACTCCAATGAAGGCTTATTCTGCTCACTACTCAGGTGTCTATAAGCTATTCTGTCCCTGGTTAAAATTCATCTTTGGAAAAACACACAAGCAATGTGAACTGAATTTTAAAAAAACAATAAAACCTGTATTTATCTTTAACCAGCTGCTTTTGGCTGCATAGTAAGTCAGCATCCATGTTACGTTGAGATCAGCAAGGAAACTAAAAAGCATAGATTAAAGACAACAGGCAACTTATTTGGTTTACTGGCCACGACTCACAGGTGGAGGATCCTAATGAAAAGGCAGATAATCACTACACGTGATCAAAATGTAATGAATGACATACACTGGGATGTCGATGTGCCACACAGGCTACTTTTTACTTCACTTTGCGGTCCAACTCACATGGGTCATCTGACACTTAAAGACACAGTGTTTACTGTATGCAAACACTACCTTTGAATGACACAACTGATGGTCTCAAACACATTCAGATGGCAAGAAATTCCACTAATTAACTTTCGAGAAGGCAGACCTGGTTCCAAGTGACAAACTCATGAATCTGACTGAGAGGATGCCAGAAGTGTGCAAGCTGTCATCAAAGAAAATGTGGCTACTTTGAAGAAACTGAAATGTAGAAACATTTTGCTATGTTTACAAAGTTTTCCACATAATTCCATATGTGTTATTTCATAGTTTTGATGTCTTCTGTCTTAATATACAAGGGAAGTCATAAAATAACAACAACAACAAAAAAAAGGTGAAAATAAAATGAATTCCTACATGTATTTTATCACCAAAGACAGAGTTATGATAATGTTCCACACCTCATTCATAGGATCAATGTAACACTCTGTTAATGGACAGGGAACGCATGTACTCATGCTAAGAAACCACTTTGATTCTTAAGCTACCCCTCTCTCTCTGGCTCCCCAGCCAGGAGTTCATTCTAATGAATTGTATAATGAAGTGTTGTGGCCTTGTGCCATTTGAGAGCAGGTGGTTGTGGGGCGGCGAGGACGCAGACCCTGTGATTTAAATTGGAAGCATGCTACCAGGAAACACAGTCATGACTTGGTGATGTAATGCCGAATCACATGGCCTCAGTGTGAGAAAGGGATGAAGAGTGGGAGAGGCATGCAGTTAAAGTTTAAGTAGTGCTGTTATAACATTATGGTTATATAACAAAACCTAACAATAACCTTTTGCACATAAAAACTGATAGCATCTAAAAACCAAACCAAAATATAGCATTTCTTTGATGATGTAAGGCAATTTATCCAAGCCAGAGAATAATATTGTAATCAGAGTTCATGTGCACACAGTTATTTCAGTGTGTTTGTTTGTTTGTTTGAGGCAAGAGTCATAATCCTTTAGCTGCTTACTCACTAAATATCAAAATATCAAATAACCCAACAGTGTTTGAGATGTTCCAGCACACGGTAAATATTGTCCCGTATTCATGTTATCCATATTAATCTGTTTATCCTTCTGCTACTTCAACATTGTGTTGTGGACACTGCCCACAATGTCATTCACTTCACACACATACAAACAGACACTGTTATGCAAAAGACTGAAACACAAACAGCCTGCACTGATCTACACGACATTCTCACGTAAAGTTTGGGACATGTCACAGACACACAAAAGTATCGTAGATTGCGCAAAGCATCTCTTACAACAAGAGAAAATGAGCTTCAAATGTATATTCAGTGTGATTCTGAAACACAAAATGTTGAAAAGCAACTAGATATTATATTGCAAATGTGGCTGCTAAAGAACAGATGGTTTGTTTCAAAGCTTCCAGTGGACAAACCACCATGGAGGTGTTATGGAGAATGACAGAGACATGGCACAACCAGAACACAAAGCAGCCACATGCACAAGTTCTGCATATTAACATTGTCATTGTGAGCTTTAGCAAAATGACATTAGAATTTAGCTCAAAGCTACGAGGCTGTGTCTTAGTAATCTCCCCCTGATTCTGTGGACAATGACTCTGAAGCCTTATGGGTAGTTTTGCATTATGGATGTGGCCATCTTGTTTTCTTTGGAGCAGGAAATGATCACTGGACCAAATGGACCAGTTTGGATCCATATTTGATCAGCACTGCCTTGTTTGACAGTTTGATTTCGTGAGCTGGTAAGCCTCACTGAGGTGACTTGTCAGTTACAAGGTAGCTACACTCTAAAGCATCCCGTGCTTTATCATCATCATTTTACTCTAAATGGAACCATCATTTACAGAATATCATCATGCTGTATGGAAGAAGACTTGGAATGTCCCGGAAGCTCTGTCCACTATTTATACTGTCTGTAGTGAATCCTTTACAATGATTGTGTACTGGGCTCTATTGCTTGAACTGTGCAGCCCGTCTACAGAGGGTGTTGTTAAATTCTTGACACTGTGCTACATGCATATTTTTGGTCTGTAGTCATGCTAAAAAAAGATGTATTCATTTGAACACAGATAATGAACATGTAACTATTCACATTTCCCTTTTTTGTGACATCGTCTAATATTTTCTTGTCAGCTGGGTGGAGACAAATCTGTGCTCTGTATCACAGTATTATAACAGAGCAAAAGGCAGAAATGATCCTCTCCCTCAGCTGGTCTCAGACATCAAAATGAGTCTGCTGAATTATATAAATAAAGCGGAGTTGATGTTTTGATTCCAGGGTTACAAAAATACCTCTTGTAAAGTTCTCCCTGACATGCAGCGGCACCTTTTGTAGACGAGTCATTTCAGCCTTTGGTGTTAAAATAGCCAAGCTCTGCTGCGTTAACTCAGACATTTAATCTGCGCTGAAGAAAGGGCTCTATTGATGGTTGATGTTTTGTTCTTTGTTATTCACTCAGAAAGACATCAACACTGACATGAGCCCTTCTCTGGTGTATGAGAGAATGTGATAGGATCAGTTTCCATGACAGATAGAACGACGGAAAAGCAGAGAGAGAAAGATAAATTAGTGGTAATAAACCAGAGGACAGAGCCAAAGAGCTGATAGCTGGCTCTCATCCACAGAATAGCCCAAACCATCTCCCAGAGGAAACTGCAACGTTTGCATCTGTAGTGTATGTGTGAGTCAGAGTGTGTGTATTTCTCTATGGACTTTTGAGCTTAGTGTCAATCTGCTACATTTGAGATCCTGTCTTCAAAACAATAAGACTTGTGCCAATGACTCCTAAAACATGACCATTCCAAACATATGATTGGTGGAGAGTTCCAGTGACAAATAAACTGGACTTTATGTTATATGTAAATCACGTGGCATATTGGTGCAGTGTGAAATGGTCACAGCTTAGTTAGGTTTGGGAAAGATCATAATAATTTCCCTTCGGGGATGAATAAAGTAATCTATCTATCTATACATAACTTAAATAACTCTAAATAAATCGGTCGACCAACGACGGCCCTCTTTTTTTTTTTTTTAGAAATATGTTTATTGATCTTCAAGAGAAAATTTAAAAAAGGAGAGAAAGAAGAGAGAGAAAAAAGAACAGCTAACAAAGATCACATAACATACAGAACACAGCACATGGTCATAGTTAAGATGGGTACTATAAACAAAAACATCTAAAAGTAGAAAAAATAAATAAATTCGACAAAATCACATACGTTTGCACTGTGAGGTTCTATGCAATAGCCAATGTCTATGAGCTCACATTTTTAAGGTAATTTGGTACCAGGTCCCATGTTTTTATCAAACTTTTCTCCTCTATCTTCGTTATAGAATCTCAGTCTCTCCAGATGTAATGTAATGTGTTTGACAATTCTCCCAACCACTAGGGATGTAACGATACACTCAACTCACGACTCGATACGGTTCACGATTTTTTGTTCACGATATGATTTTCTCACAATTTTTTTTTTTTTTTCAAAATGAGCTACAGACAAATTATGACCAAATGAAATTATCTTTTTATTTGTAGGAAAAAAAATCTTTCCTTTACAGAAATCTTTTTCTTTACAGAAACTCTCAAACAGTTTGTGTTCTCTTATAAAAAGTGCAACTTACATGGTCATCTTAAACAACAAAATACATGAAAAATATCTCCTTTCTTTAGAAACAATCTCACAAGTAAACTGGTGTTAACTGGTGTAATTCAGTATCTTAAATAACAAAAGAATATAAAATCTAAATCTCAAATTTCTTGCGCTCTTGCGTTGTTGTGGGGGAGAGGAGATGCAAAGCCTCGTCAGGGTGGTTTGCCCCCTCGGCAATTTTCGCTCACGAGGTGGCGTAACGTTACTTTGCTTCTCACTGTGGTGGCGGCTAATATGCTGCTGCATGTTGCTCGTGTTGCCGCTATATGTTAGCAGTCTCTTGCAATATGTACATGCTGTTTTGGTTTTGTCTGTCCATTTCTCTCCGGTTGTATTTGTGTATATAGGGAATCCAAAATGCCGCCACACAGGTGATTTTAAACTGTTCGGTGCATCCTCTATTTCAAAGCTATTTTCTACCGTCGCCATGTCTTCCGTCGTTCTGTGCTCCGTACCTACGTAGTGACGTAAGTCACATGACTTGACGTCTGATGTTGAACAAATGAATCACCAACCAGTGACTTTTTTAAGATAACGTAACCTATTTCTAAAAAAGGAAAAAAGAAAAAGAACATATCCTACTTCTCTCGCATTCACGAAGAATCGCGATTCATTTTTTCTGTCAACCGGTGCGAATCGTCACGCATTTGTACCGATTTTTAATCGTGTCACGATGCATCGTTACATCCCTACCAACCACAAATTATATTTAGGCACAGAGTCCATTTTCCACACATGTAAAATCAGCCTTTTTGCAATCACCATTCCAAATTGAATAACTCTTCTTTCAGATTTATTGATGGAAGAAAGGACACTTGTGGCCCCAGGATCGCCACCAGAGGGCTGGGTACCAGATTCTTACCAAAAGCCTCAGAAAAACACAGAAAAATACACTTCCAATATGAATGAAGTTTACTACATGCCCAGAAAGAATGTGCTAGAGTACCTATCGTGGATTTACGTCGGTTACATACTGGTGGGATATCAGGATAACATTTGTGTAGCTTTTCCTGCGAATAATAGTCTGTGGAGTGTTTTAAATTGTATTTGGTTGTGTTTGGTGTTAACTGAACACTTTTGCACGTTATGTAGACATTCTTCCCAAATTTCATCACTTAATTCCATATTCAACTCATCTGCCCATACCCGTTTATACACCTCTGTATTCATCAGAGCTCCATCATGAAGCATTCGATAGAAAACGGAGATTGCCCCTCGGGAGCCCGGGTCAAATCTGTTAACTGCCTCAAGACTATCATGTTTATTTAGAACTTCAAAGTTTGGTACATTTTTTTAACAAAATCTCTAATCTGCAAAAACCTGAAAAAAGTTGAGGCAGATATTCTATATTTGGCTTGTAACTGTGTATATGAGGCAAAATTTCCCCCAATATACAAATCATTTATGTTATTAATGCCTTTTTGTTTCCAAGCAGAGAAAGCAATATCATTTATTTTTCATTTTTTCATTCATTTTCACAAATTGGAGTATCAGTATATACATTTGGGGCCTTGATATGAAGTTTTATCTGCTCCCATGTGCGCATAGTGCCATTGATTACAAAGCTGTTACTATAATGTGACTTCCTAACTTTGGTAGGGCTGTTGAGCAATGCTAGCAAGGAGGTCTTGTTACAAAGTAATCATTCTATGCATAGCCAGGCAGGGCAGGAATAAGAAGAGGAGTGGGGGGGCTTTCCTCCACCAAGCAAGTATAGACAGATGAGCCGCCCAGTAATACATTTTAAAATTTGGTAAGGCAAAGCCTCCAGCATTTTTTGGTTTACATGGATGTTTTTTGGAGATCCTGATGGCTTTGTAGTTCCAGAGAAAAGGTACAATAATTGAATCTAATTGTTTAAAGTAATACTGGGAAATGTGGTCCTCTCTTTTTTTTAACCCATTCATCCAACTTCAATCAATCTACAATACATTGACTTATTGCTCCAGTCACAGGTATGGCCATTAAAGGTCATCACCTAATAATAAATGTAAATATGGGTTGCAATAAGCTGCAAACACAGACAACTTATACCGCAATTAAAAAAAAAATATATTGTCCCCAATGAAGGTCTAGTAAACAATGTTCAGAGAGAGATATGGCCTCCTTGGCCCATAGCATTTGGAAAGTCCATTGCAGTCATGTCTATGTTCTAATGTAAAAGAATAGCCCAAAAATGCACTCGTTCTTGACCTTGTAGATAGTTGTTTGGCCGTTCAATTTTGATTCAGAAGATGTCTTAGGTTATTGGCTTCAATTTGCCTGAACTGATAGAGAACTGATAGACAGTGATGGTTTGTCAGAATCCATTTAGATAGTGTGATGTAGGAACATTTCATAGAATATTTTATTTAATAATCTAAAGGTTGGAAACTTCCTTAGAGCACTTCATATTCCTGTTAGGTGGAGCGGTAAATTTAGATGTTGGTGATTTCCAACAGTTTTGGATTATTATGCAACACCGCGCATGGTAAAGATAAAAGTTTCAAATCATGTCTTTACTCTGCTTTACCTTTTTTATTAATGGTCACACCAGACTAGGGCTGATCCCAGCATGCATTGGTACACTGTGCACAGGTCACCAGTCCATAACAAGAATGACAGAAATAAAAAAAATATATATTTGCACGCACAGACAACTGACAGAAAACCCATGCAGACACTGTAAAGACATAAAAATGCTAAATACCTTCAAAATGTCAACAAATCAATAAACTGGTCTGAATAGACCACAGACCACCCAAAGCTGTTCCATGCTGTGGAATCCCCTCATAAATAATCAATCAGTCCAAGATCCTAATGATTGAGAGTGTAACAAACATATAGCTGCACCAAATATTAGTGAAATTAAACCATAGACTTCTGAAAACAACTTCACTTTGACAGCAGAAGCCACTGATGAGACACTGACGTTTACCAGCTTGCAACAAGAAAAGCAAAAGTGGCCAATTCCTATGGAACATTCAGTTTACTCTGATACCTCGACTTTCAGTAATTATAAATTCATTAAGCAAACAATCTCTAAAAGCAAGTAATTTAGTTAAAATTCTTTATTTGTCTATTGCCGGGTTCTCAAAATTCTACCAGCGGACCAATGAGGACCCCAATGATGACATGAAATGTGTGTATTATATTTTAATCAGTTGATTTCAGTATGTTTGTTTTTAATAGTTTACATTTAACACACCAATCTGTGTCAGGGTAGAAATTGTAACTTGTAGAAAGTTACTGGTTGCATGATAACTAGTGTCATAGTAGCAGCTCACAAATGTCATGGGAATTACACTCTGTCATCAATGCCTAGTGCTGGATTTTGGTGGACAGCTCAACAGTTTAATGTGGAAGTGAGATAGGAAAGCCACCACAGACACAACAAAACAGTGTTGGTAGAGAAGCTTTTGGGAAAACCCTTATTTTGTCAGACCTTCAGGGGACAGGCATGTTCGTTTCTGAAGGTTTTCTAAATGACTTTTTAAAAAATCCCTATGACAAAGTGGGTGAGAACACGTTATTGTCCCCAGATTATTTGACCATTGTATGTTTAGCAATAGTTCCATTATTGTTTAGTAACATGCAGAGACTATTCCAGGTTTCTTTTGCATTATATTTGGTTATATTTCACTTACTTACTTACCAAAATTGTTGATGTATAACTGTTAAATAAGTATAATTGTTCAATTTAGTGATTTGTTGGTTATCTTTCTTTTGCTGCTTACCATCACTTACTATCATTTGCTACACCACCACCAGGAATTCCAGGGACGTGATATCCAAGTATGTGGGGGGAGGTAAATAAGTTAGCAGGTATTTATGTTGATTTGTAATCTGTTTATGTACGATTGCGATGTATGTTTCATAGTTAACAATATAAAAGTGTTCGCATTGTGAATTTAACAAAAAAAATATTACTTTGTCAATAATCTGTTTCAGGATAAGCAGTGGTGTTATCGCTGAGTAGTACAGTGTTTTGTACATATGTCTGAATACACATGTAACCTAATGCCACTTTTCATAAATGAATCACCTATGCTATGATGCAGAACTACGATGGTTATCATAGAAAAAGATCACAGCTTAACTTAGGTATCTTAGCTTTAGCATGTTAGCATTGTCAGTGTGAGCATGTCAGTATTATGGATGTGGTTAGCATGCTAAAGTTAGTTTCCAGCCTCACAGAGAACTTGTAGTCAGTCATTGCTGTGGTAAGATGTTTCCCACTACTGTCATGATTAGTCTAAAATGAAACTCGACATTACATTATCTTTTTTTTTAAGCATGCCAATGAAAAGTGTTTACTGTAGTTGTGACACACTGTATATACAGTAATTTAGTATTAGTATAGTAATTTACCAAAAGGTTTTGTTATAGTAAATGGCATGATTATGTAAGATGTTCATCCATGAGCAAAAGTAATGACAGTGTTACTTAAAACTATCAATCACACTTTGGCCTGTTGACCTATTGTGTCTCTCCATGATGGATGCTGTCATTTCAAATGAATCAATTGCATAATCAATCTTTTTCATTTCAAAACAGTAATTACGTTGATCGAGGATTTGTGTTACCTGCCTTGATTGGCTGGATGTGTGATTAATGTAATGTGATTTTCAGAATGTGAGACAAATTAGTTTTGATCAGGGGTGTTAGTGGTGTCACGGTCGGCCTCATCAAGACTGTTTGCCATTGTTTGTCTTAATTGCTGAATGCAATGGCATCTCGTGAACTGCTCTCACTTTCTGATCTCCCTCTCTGTTTCACCATCAGCCTCTCACTCCACTGTTTCACTCCTTCTCTCTTTCAGTTTTTATTGTGTCTTTTTTTCCGACGGCAATCACTAATTGCTTACTCAGTTACTCATCAGCTTGCGTTTCACACACTGACCTTATGAGAAAAAACATATACTTCACATATAGTAACATTTCCTCACATGAGATGCATGTACAGCACTGCCATTCATCACACTAATTATGTTGGAACGTGCTAACAAGTGCAAGAATGATGTAGAATTGTGTGCTATTTTATGGGCACAGGTGGAATCAATATTAACACACTGAAACATGCAGCCTCTTAAATCTGCAGAAATCAATACTTGCATTACCAAAAATTGATCAACCGATTAGTGTGGTTGTGAAGGAGGTTGCTCATAATGTCTCAGAAGTAGGTCAGCTGTTTGTGTTAGTTCACCATGGTATGTCAGTGTTATGTCATATTACCATACATTATTATACAGCTGCCTGCTTGCTAAAACATCCATGAGTGTAGCTTTAAATGACTTGTTTTATATATATATATATGAAATTTTAATTTACTGAGGAAGATAATCAAAATCAAATTTGTGTGGACAATGACAGACATTCTTTGCCTTTGTTGGCTTTTGCAAAACCTAAAATAAAGTCAACAAGAATGGGTATCATGATTATCAGCTTTCTTGGGTTACTCAGGTTCTCTTGATCAGGCTCTGTGCGTGCTCCGTAAAAAGCGCCACCTACAGGTTGTCAAGCTGAGTGAATGAAGCGCTGCAATACCAGCAGCGTAAAACTGATCTATAAGGAACAATGGAAAGGAGATTTGGTATTTGCCAAAGCCCTGACATTATGTTAGCCAAGCTTCAAATCAGGAGTTTGCAAAACTGTTATTGCACAGCTCTGTACAGTGACATCACTATATGGCTCAACAGGTTAGCATATACAAAATATTTCCTTAGCTGATCACTCATAGAATATTGTCAGGAAAAGATTTATGCTTTTTATAGCCAATTTCAAATCCAAAACAGCATTAGCTTTAGGCTTCAACATACTTTCCTAAGACATTATTCATGAGTCGTAGTACACACACGTCTGTTCTGGATGTTTTGCAGGTTATCAGTTTATCAGGTTAACACTTTGTTTCTGTCTTTACCATCGTCCAAACTTATAACATCTCGCTAGGTGTTATATTTGACGCCGATCAAAGCAATATAGGTAACTTCTTCCAAATCTGAACCATCTCCAAAATTAGGCACCTCATGTCAGCAGCAGATATAGAAAGACTCATTCATGGACTAATATCATCAAAGCTTGATTACTGTAACTCACTCTACCTAGGCATCTCTCAGGCCACCTTTTCCTAATTGCAACTAGTTCAAAATGTTGCAGCTCAGGTACTAACAAGATCCAAGAAATGAGAACACATGAGCCCTTCATCCTTACACTGGCTCCCAGCTCACTTCAGGATCACGTTCAAAGTCCTTTCAACTGTCTATAAATCTCCCCACTGCCTTGCATCTGCATATATCTCAGAACTTCTCACTCTTTACAGCACCACCAGATGCCTCACATCCCTCCCACCACGGTATGTTGGTTGTGCTTTGTTTGAAGCTCTGGAATAGCCTCCAGGAGGCCATTTGATTGGCTGAGTCTGTTAATGCTTTGGTCTCTATAGCTAATTTCCCCGTTCATGACAACTGTACTGAGGGTGAATTTTTATACAACTCACCTCTTCAAATTATATCAGTGCTTGAAGTTATGCACACTGGCCGCTTTGATTGACTTTGGCTACCGTCACACACGGCTTAATTGATCAACCAGGCTTCATTCTGCCTCAGCTCCACCCACGCTCCATGTCTTTGTCCATTTTTTAGATTAAAACGGAGCTGACAAGGCACGATGGCCAAGATGCCATCTGGCAGTCCTGCACAGCGGCTCTTCAGAAACCTGTGTTGTTAAAGTGCTATTCTATTAATAAAATAAAACTTGAACCTTGATGTGGAGACTTCACCATATTTGTTAATCATGCAATGTTGTAGTTACAGCTCAAAGAAAACTACCTGTGCATTTCACCGTTTTAACAGTGAACAATGAACCATAACCAATGTGTTATTAAAGACAACAACATGCTTTTAACCCCCTTTAGCAGGTCACATGGTGGGTTGATTGTTACCACATGGGATTACAGTATATGTGTGAAGTAATATTTCAACACAAATAAACACACAGTGATGTACTGTACCTACAGTGACACACACACAAACTAACAGAGCACGTGTACACCCACATGTGCACGCAGGTAATATATTGCCTTCCTTGCTCCTTCTGGATTACACACACACGCACACACTACTTGTTTCTATGGTTGTTGTCGTGCTGTCATGTTGGATTTACCAGGAACACGCTCAGTCAAGCGGTTCTAAGAATACGTGCAGGGAATCATTTCTAAATATTGATCCCTTCCATGTAATATAAAATTTATTACAGGGATGATGTTCAATCCAAATATTGACTCTTTCCCAGCAGCAAGCTTCTAAAATTACTGCAGGGACAGCCTTCATTCCAATTAGAGTGCAGCCATGGCAAAGTGGAGTCCAGATCTTGACAGCATGAAAAAATATACAGAGAGAGAATTCACTCGGCAGAAAAGAAACTACATGCACGAGTTTCACCACCGGCTTCTATGACAACAATGAAAACATGTAAAGAAAAGTTGAAAAAAAGACTGTAAGTACAGTATTGATTTTAATCACTCTCATAGAAAGAACTCACCGCATCTGTATATTCTCGTTCCCACTTGATCTATCCTTTAAATATTTCAGGCTAAATAAGTATACAACGCAGTGTGACAGGAAAGATGGATGAGCTGGAACTGAACCTATAACATTAGAGGTTTATGATTTGTCCATTACTAACCAGGATATGATTTTTTAAATGGCATTCCTGATATATTGCTTCCAATGGAGAATGTCATGAAATATGATTTGGAGATGGGCTTTAATAATGCAGCCATTATTAAATATCAGCAGGCATTTATCTGCAGAAGGACACGAGTGAAAATGTGGACAGTAGAATTCAAATCAAAAGAGTGAGAAGCATACATACAGAAAAGAACTGTATTTGTATTGTTATGCTGTCCATGGTTCACAGAAACAATATAAATATAATATACTTTCCCAGTGGTGGAAAGTAACCAAGTCTGTTTACTCAAGGGCTGTACTTAAGTACAATTTCGAAGTACTTGTGCAAGAGATTATTCTGCATTTTCCATTCCAACATTTTCCCTATGCGAATGAGATCACAGATAATGGCGGCCGAAATGAGTTTCCGCCATAGAGTGGTTGGGCTCAGCCTTAGAGAGAGGCAGAGGAGCTTAAACATCCGGAGAGAGCCTAGAGTAGAGCCGCTGCTGCTTCGCATTGAAAGTAGCCAGCTGAGGTGGTTCCAGCATCTGATTAGAATGCCTCCTGGGTGCCTTCCTTTGAGTTTTCCAAGCACGTCCAACAGGCAAGGAGACCCCAGGGCAGACCCAGAACTCTCTGGAGGGAATATATAGCCCATCTGGCTTGGGAAAGCCTCAGGGTCCCCCAGGAGGAGCTGGAATGTGCTGCTGGGAGAAGGACATTCGGAACGCCCTAATAAACCTGCTGCCACCTTGACCTAACCCCGGATAAGAATGGACGGATGGATTTACATTATATTTTCAGGAACAATTTGTAGAATAATAGTCAAACAAAGTCTACTAGATATCCATAGGAACAAAAGATGGATTCAGTATCAAATCAAAGTTTGTCACACATAACCTTGTATAACTTAGGTTCAGAGGTCGATGCTCCCAGTTTAGAACTTGTACCCTTCCTAGTTGAGAACTGGTACCTACTGGCAACTGGAAGACATAATGGTATTCCTGAAGAGCAGCATTTGTGTTTTACTGTCATCCTCAACCACATTTTGTACATTTAAATCCATCCTCAACCACATTTTGATGTGGTTGAGGATGGATTAATTTTGTTTCACAGTTTTATGTACAGTCATTTGAAGAACTGTCAGTTTGAAAAATTCCAGCAAAAGAGCCTCGATTTGTTTGGGCGCTGAAGGTGATGTGTTGAGTTGGCTCTTCATTGGAGGACATTTTTGTCTTAGTAAGATTTAAAAAAAAAAAAAAAAATGCTTGGCAAGACAGAGAACTGTATCCAACATAAAAGTTATTTCTGTGATGAAATTGAATGCTATGAAATGTACTTTTTTACATTTTTAGTTTACTTCCTAGCTGTCAAATCAAATCAAATCAAATTTTATTTGTATAGCCCAAAGTCACAAAGTACATTTGCCTCGGAGGGCTTTACAATCTGTACAGGGAGTGACACCCTCTGTCCTTAGACCCTCGGTTCGAGTGAGGAAAAACTTGCCCACAAAAAACCCTTTTAACAGGGAAAAAAGGTGGAAGAAACCTCAGGAAGAGCCACAGAGGAGGGATCCCTCTCCCAGGACGGACAGACGTGCAATAGATGTCACGTGTACAGAACAAATCAACACAAACATATTGTACAATTACAATGAATGATAAAATGATTACAGTAGCAGTGGAACCTGTGACAGAGATAGAGACACAGATGCACAGCAGCAGCAAATCATTAACTAACTAGAAACTGTAATGGAGATATGGTAGCAATAATGACAGTAATAATATATGTAGTGGACGTCATGCAGGACCACAGCAGCAGCCACGATCCATGAGAACCTTCTGGACGAGAGAGCACAGAAACTCCAGGGAAGAAGTTTAGTTAGTAACATGTATTAACATGCATTCCATGTTAATAAATAATAATAATAATAATAAAAATAAAGTAAAGCACAACAAAAAGACCTGGTGTGTAAGCTATATCAGACCTGATAATAACAGAAAATATGTTGGCATCTTTGTTTGAAATAAAAGCTGTGCTTTATTGTCTAATCAATGATTGATGTTCAATTCTAGGGTCTTTTTATGAGAATATTATCCACTACACATTGTCACCTGTAAATCACAATATCATTTTTTTTTTTTCAGTGGAAAGGAAGAGGCAATCAGGCTGCATAAAGTGCAAATAAGATTCAGCAATCAGATACTAGAACAGCCCGTGTGAAGCAGAGAGGTGAAACCAGGGCAAAAAGAAAAATAAATAAATGAAGCGTTTGCCGCTTGTAAAGGTTATAAGCCTACAATTGTTTCCGTGCCCTGAATGATTTATGAGCCTAGATCAAATCATCATTTTCAGAGTCATGTGATGACTTATCTGGATTATGACATCTAGGCAGTAAAAAAGAAGACTCAGAGTGATTTATTGTGTAAACTGAATTAAGCTGTTTAAGTGACAAAACACAAACAGGATTTTTAAAAGCAAGGAAGCATTCCCTCCTCCAGTGGAAATGATGTCCTTGTCCATCATAACGTGTTAAGTTACACAATGAGTAACAACTTTAATATCAGTCAGTTTTACATATTTGTGGTTCAATCAATGCATGTAAAAGTGTGTAAACAGAAAGTCCTAACCTTCAGATAGAAACCTTTTTAATCAGGACACATTGCGTAGTTAAGTGAACAGCAGTCAGCATCCTGTTGCTCGCACTTGCACTTCGTAGGAGCAAGAAAGCTGAATTCAGATCATCGAGAATAACGTTAATATTTTCAACATTCCAGTATTTTACTTGGACCATTGGTTTCATGATACTAACTAGCTTCCTGTTTGCAAATCACCTTAAGTCAACATCATGAAGCAACCAATGCCAGACCGACACCACACTGCCGGCCAAAGCCAGCCGGCTGTGGCTAAGCTTTGATTACAGGTAGCTAGTTGGCCCCTGCCTTGCATCACTCTTGGTTAGTTAGTAATTGTTTATTACCTGGCTGAAATCAGCAGTTTGTCTTGATACATATCCACTCAGATACTATTTTGCTAGTGATAACATAAAAAAAGCAAGCAACCAAAGGTTAACTAGCCAACCTAACAATATGGCGACTCCGTGTGTATGCATGTGCTGGATTTTTTTAGTCAGAGTCTTACTGTGCACTTTAGATCAGAGCCTGTGCACACTTGACTTGACACATATTGCCATACGTTGGCAGACTGATGGTTCCATAGGAAACCACATGGACAGAAGGGAGTGTCTGCTGCTCTTTAACAGAGGTACGGAAGTTAACTAGGCTTGCATTTGCCAAACCAACCAGTTAGTCTTTGTCCTTGAAGTATTCTCTCTTGTAAAAACAAACAAACAAAAAGAAATCTCTATTCATAGAATATGTCACATATAATATGTTTTCATCAGCATGTTAGAGTGTGTTATTAGTTTCTCTTAGAATGAGGCTTTTATACCTAAATTCCTCTACTATGTGAAGCCACCATGCTTCTACAGTACCCTAGAAGAAGCTTAGAAAAGAGAATTTTTTTGTGCTTTTCACAGCCAGCATAGTTTCTCCTTCACGCTAAGAAGGAGAGGGTGAAACGAGTGGATTATGATTATCAACCACACTGCTAGACACCACTAAAGAGCGGAGCACAGGCTGAGCTTTTCTATGCAACCATCTGGGAATGTTTCCCTTTCTGCGTTCCACATAGTTCCTTCATGGCTGGACACTCTTGCCTTCAGCCTTTAGGTCATTTTCTACCCCAGTTTTGCCAATTGCCTCCAATCGACTGACATGTGTGAACCATCTGGAACCTGTCATGGAAGAAGTGGACCTCAGACGATTATGGCTGAGTAGCAAAAATTTCAAAATTTTGAGTCCTTCTTGCCAATAATCACAAATGGTGCTGGCATGCATGCATCTATCAACACCCAAAGCTGGAGGGACAGCCATGTGGCAGGTCTAAAAGCATATTCACCCACAACTTACTTTATTGCAACTTGCTCACAACTTGCCAAATACCTCATGCTGATTTCTTATACACAGCCATCTGTCAGGCCAGAAATCAGTCTGAGCCCTCATCTAAACCATTACCCACCATTGTCCACCCAGGCAGCTTGTCCTTCATATAGCCTTAACAAATCCTTCATCTATTTCAACCATCAGTTTATCTCTCAGCGAAAGGCCAACATCTTTAAAAGGGCCTCATCTGGCACCACTAACTCTAAATTTGTTAATGTGTGGACAGCACTTGCCTGTCGCGTACTTATAAAATACATTGTTTTTGATGTGCAACGACTGACAGCAAATGTTTTGTGGAGTGATTTTGTGCAAGGTGAAAGAAGTCGAGGTAAAATGTAAGGTTCAACTGATAATTACCAAAACAAAAAAACACTAAGATATATTAGATATAGCTCTGCTACATATTTGCGGAATAAATGTGTGTTTAACATTCATTGCGTGATTTGTTTTGCACTTGCTAACCCTGAAAAATCAAAGGATAGTAATGCTGCTCACTGAGTACTTGTTTAACTTGCTCACTGCAATGTCCAATGGGAAAGTTTAACTTGATATTTTTATGCTAACTGTCTGACTTGTTGCATCTCATCTCAGCATATGCAACTTTGTTTAACCCCTTTGGTATTTTGAACCCAGCCGCTTTGGGTCACCTTGAGCCGCTCCTCTCAGAGTTTCATATTTTGCCTCCATTAGAACACTGCCAGACATCTTAGCATGCAAAGCTGCAAAGCTCTGAACTGAATATTAGCAGGGGGTGTGCTGAAGTTTCTGCAAGGGCTGCTCAGGAATTCAGAAGAGAAAGTTCTGTAACATTAACTCCAAATATTTTCAGCAATTAGTGGCAACCTGCAGAGTTTTGACCTAGTTTTAACCTGTGACATTAATTAACATTTAACCCTGAGAAAAGACCTTTTTCACACCATTTGACATTTTGATATGACATAATAAGAAAAGCATCAGCATTGCATTCTATTTAGGTTTCAGTTTAATATTGATAAAATATTTTACTTGGTTTCTATTATGAAGAAAAATATTTAAAAGCTACCTATAGAACTTTATTTTTTGTCAACTCTGACAATTCATTATTGTGTTTACCAAAAGTTATCAGGTAACTGACAAAGTCTGTCCCGTTCATGAATAACTTGAAGTGGAAATAGATCATTATGAGGTACATGTTGAATGTACAGTGTAATGACACCATCCACATTCAGATTGGTTCACTATGAGCCTCACACATGTCTGCCAGCTGGTATGAGATTCCACAGGAACGAAGGCTCAATTTACAAGACTTTAAATGAACAAACTCAAACTCTTTCTCCTACCTAGAAAGTCCAGCCTCCACCCCACCACCAACCCCTGTAGTTACAGTGCCTAAAAAAAAAAAAAAAAAAGCTCTTTAATGTCAAAGTGAAAACAGATTTCTATAAAGTAATGTCAATGAAATGAAATTATATAAAGAAAAATAATTGTTTGCATAATTATTCACCCTCTTTAAGTCAGTATTTAGTAGATACACCTTTGGCTGCAATCACAGCACTGAGTCTGTGTGGATAAGTCTCAAACAGTCTTGTACATCTGCACACTGCAATTTTGCTCCATTCTTCTTTGCAAAACTGCTCAAGCTCTGTCAGGTTGCGTGGGTATCGGCATGAACAGCCAAGTCCAGCCACAGATTCTCTTGAGAATTGAGGTCTGGGCTTTGACTCGGCCACTCCAGAATATTTACCTGGTTCTTTTTAAACCATTCCTGTGTAGCTTTGGCAGTATGCTTTGGATCGTTGTCTTCCTGGAAAATAAATCTTCTCCCAAGCCGTAGTTCTCTTACAGACTGAATAAGATTATCCCCCAGGATTTCTGTGCATTTTGCAGCATTCATTCTGCCCTCTATCTTTACAGGCCTTCCAGGGCTGGCTGCTGAGAAACATCCCCACAGCATGATGCTGCCACCACCATGCTTCACAGTGGGGATGGTGTGTTTTTGGTGATGTGCAGTGTTTGGTTTCCGCCAAACATAACGTCTTGTCTAATGGCCAAAAAGCTCAATTTTGGTCTCATCAGACCAAATAATCTTCTTTCACTTGACCATGGAGTCTTCCACATGCCTTTTGGCGAACTCTAGTGGAGATCTATTATGAATTTTCTTCAACAGTGGCTTTCTCATTGCCACTGTCCCATAAAGCTTTGACCGGTGAAGAACCTGGGCAGCAGTTGCTATATGCACAGTCTCTCCCATCTCAGCAGCTGAAGCTTGTAACTCCTTCAGAGTAGTCGTAGGGCCTTGGTGGCTTCTCTCACTAGTCTCCTACTTGCACGGTCACTCAGTTTACGAGGGCAGTCTGATCTAGGCAGATTCACACATGTGCCATATTCCTCCATTTCTTGATGATTGATTTCACTGAACTCCGGGGGATGTTCAATGCCTTGGAAATTTTTTGGTATCCATCCCCTGAATTGTACTTTTCAATAACCCTTTCCCTGAGTTGCTTGGAGTGTTCTTCTGTCTTCATGGTGTAATGGTAGCCATGAATACTGACCAGCCAGTCTCTGGACCCTTCAGACACAGGTGTTTTACAGTATACCTCAATCACTTGAGACACACCCACACCACTCAGGTGATCTTCATTTTACTAATTGTGAGACTATTGGCACTAATTGGCTGGACCTCTATTGAATTAGACCATTAAATTAAAAAAAAGGGTGAATAATTATGCAAACAATTATATTTCTTTATATATTTTTGTTTCATTGACATTACTTTGTAGAATTCTGTTTTCACTTAAGATTAAAGAGTTTTCCAATAAATCTTTGTGTGAAAATGATTGCTTTATGAAAGCAATAAAAGGGTAAGACATCCAAGGGGTTGAATACTTATGATAGGCACTGTACTTGTTTGAGTGAAGGAGTAACATCACTCTGGACTGTTTGAGAAAGGCTGAATCTGGACAAAAACCTCTTGGATGAGAGGTGAAACGTCTTCACAGATCTACAACGAAGTCCAGTTGCCCCAGATTCAGCCCTTCTCAAGAAAGACAACTTGGATGACTGAGAATCTTCACTGATGTTCAGTAGAGGACCTTGGGGATCTTGCTTTCGTTGCTAAAACTGGATGGAAGTTATTCAGGCATTTCAGATCCAAAGTTTTCACGGTGCTGACGTATGGAAGTCACATACTTGTAAACAATCTCCAGTTTGTTTCACTATGGAGGAGACTAGAGGGCGGCACAGTGGTGGAGTAGTTAACACTGTCGCCTCATAGCAAGAAGGTTCTTTGCTTGAGCCTTGTTCAGGGCCTTTCTGCATGGTGTCTCTGGGCTTCCTACCATAGACAGCTTGGTGACTCTAATTTGGCCGTAGGTGTGAATGTAAACGTTGGTTGTTTGTCTCTATTATGTGTCAGCCCTGTGATTAACTGGTGACTTGTTCAGGTTGTATCCGGCCTCTCACCCAATGTCAGCTGAAAATGGAATGGATGGAGAACAGGAGGAGAGTCATGGTTTCTGGTTTGGCATTTCCTGTTTTATGATGAAAGAGTCTTTCTTTACTGTTACTGTGTTACTTTCCTGCCTTTGTCTTGTTTCCACCTGCTCTCTGTCACCTGTGTTTAATTAATGAATTAGTTCTTTTTTTATTCAGTCCATGTTTGCTCACTTGTCAGGTCATCTGTGTTTGTTCTGTGGTCCTGCTCCGACTTCTTGTGTATCTCAGTTGTGTTTTTTGTTGTTGGACTACTGTTTTATTGTCTTTTGTTATTTTGTGTTAACTTGCCTGTATAGTAAGTCATTAAAGTTACCTTTTATTCATTCCATCTATCTGTTTGCATTCGGGTTCACTTTTTTTTTAAAACTAAACTATCTCAGGTTTCTGTTCCTTGAATTAAACATTTATTCACAGCTATTCAAGCACCTACTTCACATTGAGACGCTGGGTTGATCTCTGATTGTCTGGTACTGTGAGACTAACATTACTCAGATTGCCATTACTATGCAGTGTGCATCATTACAATAGCTTTTGCCTGTTGTGAAATAATTTACCTCTTCAGTGAACACCTTTCTTTATTCTGTCTTATTACTTCATGGTCCTGGAGGTTTTATCAAACCATATGTTCCAGATTTTGACTCACATACCTGCAAATCAATCGTTTTTTCCAGGAAAAACCTTGCTAGGTGTGAAAGTACATTTATTTTTTCTAGAAATGCTGTTAATTATTGAATTACAGGCTCTTTTATATCTGCAGGTGAAGATCTACAGGCAATGACACGTGAGGCTACATGACATGTGAACCCCAAATATGACTTGATGTCGCGTGGAATAAAGCGGTGCATTGAAAATAATGAGAAGAGGTGACAGAGTCCATGTGCATTTCATGAAGCCAAAGCTTTTCCTTCCATCCCGTCCCAGAGGAGCACTGAGTGGAGTGAGAGATGGGGAGCAGGAGTGGTTTCATTTCTCCCTTTAGGCTTCAGTTGACGGGGCTTTCAATAGACTGCTGGGATTAGGCGGCGACAGTAGAAGAAGAAGGCAGTACTTCAAGTGGAATCAGGGGTGTCCTGTAGATGAGTGTGTTCTCAATGTCAACAATCAGTCTGCCAACGCAGAATCCTCTGTGTGTGTTTGGCGGTCTCTCAACTCCGAGCACTTTAAATTGAAAAAAGAAGCACTGAACTGTGGGTTGTCTTTCTTTTTGTCCAACCCCACCCTCTCCACTTCCTCCTTCACCCTCACACCTCTGTCTCCTCAAATTTGCAGCAGTGCACAAATATAGCTCCTGACAAAGCATCTTGTTTCCTTGTTTTCTTTGCTTTTGCGCCATCACTTTCTTCTTGTGTTGTTTCTTCTTTTCATTCCTTTACTTTAATCTGCATTGTTGCAGTGATGGCGCATGCCGTGTTGCATCAATTTCTGCTGCCCTCGTTCTCCTCCTGCTCGGCCTCTCATTTCTCAAACTCATAGTGCCACCCGGTGGTGAGGAAAAAAAATAAAATGACAAAATGAATCATCAGAATGAATTTAAAATGTTTAAATCAAAGGGCTGATGGCTTTTACAAGAGTACACATCTGCTCCTGTGCACTGAAAAAAGAAGTTTCTACCATAGTGTCAGCAGACTCACCTGGAATATTCAAATTAGTGCAGTAAGTTATTTAGTATGTTTTACCACATTTCTTCAAGGGAAAAGTTTAGAGTTTTCACATGACATTAATGTAATAGCTGTCTGAAATGTAATTAATGTAGCAGTGCTACAGTATATAGCACTTTCTTCATTCCCTCGAGGCCACAATTTGTAATTAAATACTAATGAACATGTAGAGGATGACAGTCAGGAGCTGCACTGATTTTAAAGCTTTTATTTTTAGTAACAGCCAGATGCTTCACTTACAGCAGCTCAACAACAGAGGCAAAGCTGGGTGATTTAGTAATATATCACAAACCTACTTCTTGTATTATTGTATTACATTAATGTTAAGTTTGGCTGAAGTCTGTGACTTGGTGACTGGGTGGGTTAGTAAGAGTTACACCAGAGCTTTTTTAAAGTGGGAGGAGGGCCTCCTCAGGGGCCTACAACAGTTCCAGCAGAGGCTCAGTGAATGGAAGCAAAAGAATATGATATGAGTTATCAAAATGAGATCACATGAACATTTCGGGGACTTTTCCAGAGGCAGAAACTAAATAAATGCCTCATGATAGAGCGTTATTTTGTATTAAGTTTGTATTAAGTTTATTGTGTGTCACTCTTTTATTCAAAGTCACTATTTCTTATCAGGGTTGCAGGTGGCTGGAGCCGATTCCAGCTGAGATCGGGTGAAAGGCTTGGTACACCCTATGTTGGCAGTTCATTACAAGGCTATATTTGGGCAATTTAGAGTCACCAATTAAGCATGTCTGTTGGACTATGTTTCCCCTGTGTCTGCGTGGGTTCCGGCTTCCCTGCCACTTGCCCCAACCAAGTGGCAGGTTACAGTGTGGCAACAACACGACCCACAGCACCTCCATGGCACCTAATGTTGGGATCAAATAACATAATAATGATCCCATAGCAGGCATCCAGGAATTGAGTGAAACTAAGTAAGTAAACTAAAGGCTCTTTTTCCAAGCTTTGCCTTTTCCTTCGATTGTTGGGATCAGAAAACATAATAATGATCCCAGGAATTGAGCAAAACTAAGTAACTATAATTATTCGGATGAGGGTGCACCTTTTTCCAGGCTTTCACAGAGGGGAAGCCCACAGTCTCTTTAAAAGAACACTGGAGTTAAACCATTGGTCAGTTGAGTGTGTGTTTGTTTTTTTCCCCATTGGTCTTTCAAACTGAATAGCTGCAAATGTTATTTAGGTACAATAACTCTAGATTTTATTCTTTAGTTCATCTCTCACTCTCAGAGGACTGAAAACTTTTAGTTTATGCACACAAGTACTACATAGGCCCCACCTTTGTCTCACTTATAAGCTGACTTTTGCTTCAGCTAGTTAAAGGAAGCCGTACGACTCAGAGCTCAGATGGAGGGCTGCACCTGTACTATAGAATCTAGAGGTACGGTCACTTACATTCTATTTCTCCTCTAAGGCTTTCACTTGTGGAAGTATGAGGGAGAGCACATAGTTAAAAAAACGCCAAAAAAACAATCAGTCTGAAAAGTCTGTCATAGAAAAATGAAAGACGTCCCACAGGTGGAAACCAATGAAAGAGCACTGGGAGCTAATAGAAAAGTATAACAGTTATAATTCTAATTAAATGAGTTCTCTTTGAAATTAAACATTTGAAGATATGAGCGGAATATTGTTATGACAACTCTATGTGATCTTCTGCTTCAGTACACATTATTATTACTCAGATTATAAAAGTGGTAAATTAGAGAATCTAAAACAGAAAGCACAAACCAAAAAGAATTGTCTATGTTTTAAACGTTCACCTACCCTTGAGGTGAAATTCATGAAACGTGTCATGAAACAGTACTTTGTATTGAAATTCTGTCATAAAAAAAACTTATGCCACAGTCGTGCTGCTGTGTCTTTCTAGGGTTGAATTTTGAGGTCTGTGACTTGGAGTAACTCTTCTGTCATTATGTACTTTTATATCCAAAGGTGTAGGTTTGTGAATGTAGGCATAAGTATTCCTGAATGGAGCTAGCATCCAGCCGTCCGGACTGCATGAAATATTTCTCCAATGCAGAGTTCAAACATCTCTATCAGAAAACAAAGCAGGACGTCAGAATACATACATACAGGCGGTGTTTTGTACCAACTCCTGTACTTACTTGACACCAAATATTGTTTAAGTTTTGCACATGATGCCACATTGGTAGTTTGATTTTGGACAATGATAAAGTGGTCTGTTTCATCCTTGCTGGACTGGTGTGTAGCTTAAATCTCCTCTTCTATCAAGTCTCAAGTCAAAAGAAGAACAATATTTCTTTTGAACAAGACTTTTCTTTTGAAGTGCACTGAAAAAGTTTTCCACATCACAGGAGGTAATGGTGCAATATCATCGGGCTGGTATTGAGAGCATCCTCACCTTTGCAATAACTGCATCAGGGCAACACCTCGGATCGAAAAACATGAACCACCTGGACAAAGTGGTGTGAACTGTGACACAAAGCCCTGAGCTATCCTCCACTGCAGAAAGATATACCACTAGACAAAGAGACAAACCTCACCTTGCAAAACATATTTTCTTTTTTATATATATACAAAAAGGTGGGAATATTGTAAAACTAGGCCAGTCAGGTTGTGTAACAGCATTTGTCCAGAGGCTATTTGCCTGCTTAATTCTAAACACAAGCAGCATCGTTATTCTCACCCACAAGAAGTAGTAAAAGGTATGCATCATAGCTGCTTCGCTCCTAGCATTCCCTGAGGAAAGCAGGTTTTATATGTTTTTATGCACACAGTTTTTAAAATGGTTGTTTTATGTCTTCAGTGTGGTGGTGTTATGTCCTGAGATTTATTTTGTGTTTTATGTAAGCTCATCAGAACAAAAGTCTACCAATCATGTTAAAGTGGCAATATTAAATCTTCAGTCTTGAACTTGCTTCTAAAAGCATGTGCTTCAAAACACACACGATAACAGGCTGAGCCTCTGATGGAAGTACGTCCATGTCCACCAATAATAATTAATAGACTCTCCAACACTGTACGCGTCTGTTTGGTTTGGTTTTTGGCACACACCACCTGTTTTTGGACTACCTCTTTGAATTTTGACAATATTTTAATACATATGTAGCTGTTTGGAATGAAGACCACTGAGTGGATCCCTGTTGGGGGTAACAAACACTAGCGCAGCCATTATTTGTGGTGGAGATACAGAGCAAAGTAGCTGATGTCCGACAGTCTTACTGATCCTCTGCAACTGTAATGGAATCTTATCACTTTGATCTATCCTCTTTCTTCCTCATTTTATGACCTGATTTTGAATTATAATACAACACATAAAATGAGACATTATGGTTTAACGAGCAGCCAGCCTACAGTTTGGAGAGTTCTACTCCTTTTTACTAGCTGAGCCTGGGTGATGTCATGCAGCACTCCTCTTTAAGTCCTGAACTCATAGTGAAGTTATGGGGTTCACACGCCCTTCAACTCTGATCATAAACAGCTGATTTCTGAAGGAAGCTGTCCAGCAGATGATATTACCAAGCCATCTAAGAAGAAACATGAAAATAAGAGTTACCTGGAAGCACATTTCTCTTCTTTTGGTAGAGGCTAACTGCCTCCTTACAGTTCCTTTCCAACACACATTTAAGACTGAAAATGGTGCACTCCACCTGTAACAGCACTTTCTCATTGCACAGAAAAGTTGTATGTGCACACCATTACGACAGGTACAGTAAGTTAAAGTTGAACAAGGTAGTCAGTGTGTACACTGCAGAGATGTATTATTATTAACTTAATACCAGGTGCCAAGACGGTGGCTGTGGCTCTGGAGGTAGAGTCGGTTGTCCACTTATCAGTGTAAGTGAGTGTAAGTACACTCCATTTACCTATTCAATCCAGAGAGAAATGCTCACTTAGTGCATTCACCAAGAGTTTTCTAGCTTCCAGGTTTTACTTCGTGCAGCTCGCTGAATATATTTCTCCTGCTGGGCCTGCCTGTGTGTTCCCGCCTGTCCCATAAACTTTACATTGTGATAAGGTCAGATTTTTATATCACTTTTTTCCAGCTTGAGTATTACAAATACATAAAACCTCTCTGGATTAAAAAAAAAAAAAAAAAAAAAATATATATATATATATATATATATATATATATATATATATATATATATATATATATATATATATATATATAAATAAAACTGACCTTGTTTACAGAGTTCTCTGGGTGGGGCAGATCAGGTTCATACCAAGCTCCTTGTCTACAGGTTTAGTCTTGAATCCATCTCAGTCTTTGTTTGCTTTATTGTTGGTGCTCAGGACACCCCCTGCTGGGATTTTAAATGGGAGAAAGAAGTTAATGGCCAGAGGCATTTGGTGTCAGTCTACGATTTAAAAAGCCAGAAAATGTGATGTAATCATTAGCATTTACATTTAGAGTGGAAACAAAGCAGACCCCAGTTACTTCAGGGGACATTCCTAAACTTTTAATAGCTCTGTCGCTTTGTAACAATCAGCCCTAATTAGTACCAACAATCACTTAATACTGTTTACTTGTGTCTTTTTTCTGCTGCATTGAAATGCTACAATCCAGACAATAACAATAAGCTCAAAACAAGACTACACATGTCCAATAGTGTCTTCACAATCTATTGAACATGCAGATGTCCTGCAGCGGACTTTAACATCAAATAGATTTTTTTCAATCCGAGTACTCTAAACTCTCTTCACAAAGAAAACGATTGAGACAAATGAGATAGCAATTAAGACAATTACGGCTAACGATTAACACTAATGATTGGTATAGAGGGCAGCTGCAGAGTGCACAGAATTAAATAGGACAGGAAGCTATTAGGATGTGGATAGTCCAATAAGTTCACCGTTATCTTTACTGTTGATATGTACAACACTGACATGCGATGGATGGTAAATAGAAGATAAATTGACATTTGGCAGTCGTGGCACTATGTGATGAATTTTGACACAGCCCGTGTTCAACTGGCCAAAACCATGAACCCCTCCATTAAATCCTAACTATAGCAATTACCTTATTATGGTGTGAAGCAAAGTTTCACCTTGCGCTGCTCGCTTGAGTAAATATCTTGATTACCTAAATTTAACTGATTATGCTGTGATTTTATTGCAATAATCAGATCCAAAAGAGGCCAAAATAACTACATCAGTATGGCGATTTGTAAGAACTACATTTTTAAAGAAACTTTTCAAATGTTTTCTGACAGAGTTTGGATTGATCACAGCTATGCTAACACATCGTAAAGGATAAGTGATAGCTGGAGGCACATATCTGCAGCACTTAGGTACTCCAACTTGCTTACTTTCGTCCAAACAGTCTCCTTTTTTTGTTTAATCTCTGCAGGTCAGTACCTGCGTTGCGCAAAGCAAAAAAAATTACCTCAACTATTTGCAAAATTCTTGACAAATTCTTGTTGCAACTTCCATTGACTGTATTTGCTGTCTTTATAAACAAATAGTTAAACTACTGTATGTTCTAATCTATGGCTGCAACATATTGCTTCATCATCAAAACCCCAAATGTTTTATCACTATTGTGTTGTGTCCTGTGTGGTGTGCATGCAACAGCGGTAAGTGCATATTTTCCCCCGTGCTTCATCTGGAAAGCTTGTTAGGAGGCAAAAATGTTCCAGAACATAACTTCAATAAGCAGTTCATGAGACAATATTAGATTTCTTTAAATCTTTCTTATAGCCTCCTCTTCAGTTTTTGTCCAAAAAGTTGTTGTTCTTCAGTAAAACCACTTACCTTGTTCTTGGGATGTTCTTTTTAGGTGCAGACTCAGGGTGCATGCAGGTGCATGCTCACCTCCAGTCATGGATTATTTAGTCAGTAAGCAAGATACATAATATCATTTTGCACTTATTTCAGCAACATTTTAGAGGTGAACCACATCAAGTGCCACTCATCCTTGAAAACTGCATGTAATATTTAGTTGAAGAGATGCTTCAAAAAAAAAAAAAAAGGGGGAGGAAACAGAACCTGGTTGTGTCAGATTCAGACAGACAACTGGACCCACAGAGCAGACCAGAGACAGACAGGTGTGGAGAAGCGGTTTATTAAACAGTCCGGGGTCGGTACACAAAAAGGCAGTCAGCTCAGGCAGAAGTACAAAAACACGAGGCAGAAGGGAAGTCCAAAAAACAGGCGAGTGTCAAAACCATTAAACAGTGAGATCAGGCAGAGGTACAGAACACTAGGCAAAGACGGGTCAAGGAACAAACTGGGTCAAAACACGAGGAAACTAGTCACAGAGGAAAAAATGCCGGAAAGCTACTCACAAACGGATGCAGACAATCTAACAGAGACACACTGGGAGAAGCAGGCATATATACACACACGAGGGGGAGGAGCTAACAAGGCACAGGTGAAAACAATAGATAATCACACAGGGAGTGAAGACACCAAGAATGAACACAAACAGGAAGTGAGGGAAACCAAACAATAAAACAGGAAGTCAAAAACAAACTAAACTATAGCCCTGACAGGTTGGGAAAATACAGAAAACTAAGAAAGATTAGGAAGGCAATCAGACAGGTGACACACAGGCAAGTGGCCTGAAACGAGAGGAGAGTTACTTTTCGAAACAAAACAGGAAATGACGAGACAAAAACACAAAACAAGAAATGACCTCACCGAGGTGTGACAGTCTGAGCGCCCGGGTTTCATTTGGCCCGCCTTAGGTCAGCTGATGATCCACATCTTGGAGGCAGAAGAAGCAGGAGTACCAACATGGTGGCAGCCACAGCAGCCAAAATGGCTTTTCAGCAGAAATACTGTGGGTGACGTCATGCATATGCTGTCCATTCTTTATACTGTCATTGGATATATAACCAGTGGTGGAATGTAACTAAAGACATTTTCTCAAGAACTTTAATTAAGTTCAAATTTAAAAAGATATCTGTAGTAAGTTGAATAATTACATTTGATGACACTTCTACTATTCCACTACATTTAGAGGAAAATGTACTTTTCAGTGACTATAGTCACTTTATAAATCAAGATTTGACAAAACAAGAGAACTTAAAAAAATATATTTAAGTCATTTCTCAGGCAACAGTGCCAAACAGTTCATGGTTTCAACAGAACCATCTTTTTTCTTCATGTTTAGACTTTTGATATTTTAAATGTGACCTCAACAAACTACAAGAGAATTGCTGTTAAACAATAATGTATACAAGCATTCAGGATCAATGCATGATAAATTATGATAATAGTGTATCTAGAGTATATCATTACATGCTATATCAAGGTGCTCAGTGCACAGCATCTGAAGAAAGCATATGCTAATAGACAAAAAACAAGCAAATTAAGACTTTTCAAGTGTTTCCAGAGGACACTCAAAATGTCTTGGACACGCTTGTTTGTGACAGTTTGTGACGTTTGTTGTGACTATGTAGACAGAAGTGGTCAATGTAATATCCCTTGGTGATTTTGTGTATTTGCGGTGTATTTTAGTAATGCGTATTGTGTGTGTGTGTGTGTGTGTGTTTGCTGCATGCTTCTGTAGAATGTTGAAGACAGTTAGATACTTTTATATTTTATATACTACTTTACTTTTACTTTAAATTTTCAATGCAGAAATTGTACTTGTAACAGAGTATTTTTTACAGTGTGGTATTCAAACCTGTAAAGAATCTGAATACTTCCACCAGTGGTAACAGTGTTCAGTTAGAATGTATATAGATTCACTCTGTGAAAACAAAGTTGTTCCAAAAGTACCTCACAGTACAGCTTGTATTTTTATATACACTGTGTATGAGAGTGGGTGTGTTTAAGAATAGCTGCCTTAAGACTGCAAAAGCTGAGCAGCTGATAGGGAGGACATGAAAGTACGTACGCACCAACAGCTTGGCAGTCTGAAATTATTGTTCTCCTCTTAAGGGTGACAATGACTCACACAGGGAGATGCAGTCAGCGTGAGAGAGCAGTCACATCTCAGTGACTGATGGCCACTAACCTCCCACGTACAAGGTTTCGAGGTCTGAAGGAGTGGGCTTGTAAACGTACCTTGTTTGATTCCTTGAAGTACCTGAAAAATCACAAGTCACAGTGCCCCCGAGCAAGCCACTTTATTCTCCTACTGCTCCAGTAGAGAAGCTTAGTGGATTGTAGATGTTGGTAAGTGTATGTGCTTTAGGAAAAGCATCTGTGGATGCTTACTGAAAGGATTTAAAACAGTGCAATCACCTTTGTTTTAGAGAAAAACTGCTACAAGAAATGTTTCCAGGTATTGATCTAACATATGTGGTAAAACAGATAAGAACAGAGATTCTCTTCTGCCACGAACTGAAATGTACAGCTCTGAATAGCTTCAAAACCCCTGTGATAAAAAAAGTTTCCTTCCAGTAGTTCTGAAGACACGTTTGATTTTCCTCAACAGTACTTTCTTTAATGAAAACAACAGAAAAAATAGGCAGAAATGCACACCTATCCATTTACAGTAGACAGACAGTGAGATCCTCTGAAGTCTGAAAGAAACAATGATCACTTGGAAAGACTTACCAAACTACTTCAAGGCTTTCAGCATAATCAGCATCTTGTTTTCTCCTCTGCAGTGAACTGGAATGAACTCCACCTGCAACTCCACAAGGTCTTGACAATTGTGTTCCACTGTGGGGCAGTTCATCAGGCACACAGAGTGAGGCTAACACAGAGCACAGCTGCTACTGTGGCATCATCACCATCAGCAGAAATGTCCCAACCCAATCGATACCCGAGGAATTTGCAATGAATTAAAATTATAGAGGTCAAGTGAACTGGCAACCTCCTACTTTACAGGTCATTTAGGCCTTGTAAAGACAGCCAGTCCAAATGTGTTTTATGGGCATATCAAAATGAGAGATTCTGGACAACAGCTATTTTTAGAAATCTGATCCAGACTACTTATGGAGATTAATTAAAATTCCAATCCGAATTCCAATTTCATCTCATTTCAAATGCTCTTGCCACTCACATACAACGGATCAGATTTCCAAAGTGTTTTTGAGTCACTTGAACGTGACATACAATGATGATGTCAAATCCAGAGTGACTGAAGTGGATCAGAGTGACTAAACAGAATAATTCTGCCACTAGCAGAGCGATATGAAGCACAACACAGAGAACTGTTGCCTGTCTGCTGGCACCTTGGAGGGAAGTTTCTGTACAGACAAAGCTGCTTCCGTGTTGGAAAGCCACATCACCAGTGTACGTAGCTACCGGCATCTACATCTGGACACAGAAATCCAATCTGATTACTTGCAAATAACAGTGCAGCCTTGAAGATCTGAAAAACAACTCTGATAATGTGAAAGCTAATATTAGTTTTGCCACCAAGAGGCAAGTTCGGGATTCTTTTAGTTTCAAGACAAAGACTCTTTCATATGGTCACCGGTTACCCTCCCTACCTTGGAAGGCATTGTTCCAACTGAGTTGTCCCTGTGTATTACAGACCTGACAGAGTACGATAAATTATGGTAACACTGTGTCAATATTATTTGTCAAACACCTGTCTATCATTATTTCCCAGATCCATGAGGATTATTGTCTCTGTTTTCATCATCAAATTTCTTGATATCTACAATATCACCTTACAATATAAAACAATGTAGCCTTGAGAAACTGATGGAGGTAATGTATACATTCATAACGTACCCAAGAGAAGACATGGCAAAAGCCTTGGTACAAACACACTTATGTCTGAAAGAATCAGGGTCATTGTGTGGCTTGGGTCGATGGAAAAACAGCCTGAAGTTCAAGATACTTGAACTGGGTGTTGCGAACCCGACGTCCACGTGGACCATAAACACATGCTGCAAGATGCAATTCGGGGAGGTTAAACCATTTACCAAGTTGTAGCAAATGAGATTTTAAGAGATGGCTCTGCACTGTTTACTCTTTACTGTGCCTTGATGCATGTGCCCAATAACCTTCGCACATGTATCAAGAGGCTGCGAAAAGAACATGGAGCTATGGCCTCTGGTCACTGAAAAATTCTACTCAGAGTGGAGATGGACAAGATTTGACTGAATTATGTACACAAACAGTTTGATTGGTACAGAGGATTTTAATGGTTGGCCTCTCTGGAAGCTCAGAGAGATCTGAAGGGTTGAGGGGAAAAAATCATCAATCTGTAAGGCAAAGTTGTTGGTTGCTTGAAGGGTGCCTTTGAGCCAGACAATAAAATCTTCAATCATCTTTCAAATCAAGAAAGATGGCAATGACAATTTGGAGACAATAACCCTCATAGTTAATTTCTGTTGCACAGTCATCTGGGAAGTAAACATTCAACCTCAGTGTTAGCATAAGTTCGCCTTGTACCCAGTCACGTCTGTCAGGTCTGAACAAACAATTCACTCGGTCTGTCTCAGCCCGGATAATTGGCAATAATAAGCAACATGCAGCTGGAAAATTAATGCACTGAACTTCAAATAACAATACGAACTATTCAAGCATGTAAGTAAAATGTGATGTTCAAAACTATCTGTATCATTACACATTCATTTCTGCAAAGCAACCAGTTCCTTCATTTCTTTTTTAAAGTAAATTCAAATTTTCTGGGTTTACAGTGCAGTTTCTATGAATCATTCTGTCAATGCATTATGACAGAAGTCATATACCAGGTAAGCAAAATAATCTAAATAACAGGTTAGGCTTATTATTAGGTTGCTTGCCTTCTTAATTAATGACACACAATTCTTGATGCGAGGGTTTTTAAGTCATCAGTTGGTCAGTCTATATGTTTGGACCAGTCTGAAATATATCATTAATTATTAGAAGAATTGTTATGAAATGTACAAATATGTGCAGTCCGGAGAAGAACAAATAATGATCCTGACATTTTTTTTTGCAATGCCACCAACAGATTGACTTCTTTAGTGAGAGAGATGTCCAGTGTTACTAATTTTGTGGATTTCTCTCCAGATTTGGCTCCTTTACGTTTTCCTGTTTTTTAAAAAGCAACTAGTGACAACTCTTTAGACTTTTACATAGACCTTAATTTGTCTTATTTGAAAAGGGTCATCAGTATGTCTCAGTGAATATTCTCTAATGTGGCTGTAGCTCTATGGATTGACTGATGTCTCGTTGGGTGGAAAAGGGCAGCACATTCAGTGGACTAATCAGGAGCCAGAGAGAATGAGCTTTGAATATGCGTACATAATGATTTCACTGTTCCATGTCCGAGAGTAAGTAATAATTTACAACACATTCTGGCTACTTCCAGCTTTGCATAATCAAAACAACCTGTGCAACCTGTGCTTGTTCAATATAGCAGTATAGCTGGGGAGACATTACCATGGCTGACTTTTAAAGTATTAACATGTGCACTGGATGGAACTATCCCAAAAATATTAAATACATGTTGGCATGTAAGGCATGTTCATAAAAACAATTGATCATTTGAACACCACTGACATATTTCATACCGCCAGCCTAGAATATGGAAACAGAGATGAGCATTGCATAGTCACAAAAAATAAAAATACATTGCCCACATATAAATCACATCGTAAAACTTAATGGTTGAATGCATGCATTTTTATTCTAATGAGAGTTTACAAGGCAATCAATCATGCATGGGTTAGTATCAGAACACTACGTAAATAAGTATTTTGACTGTGAGCCGAGTTTGGTTGTGTGTGTGTGTCTTCATCTTTGTATGTGCAATTGCCTGTGTAATGAGTCCCATCATCCCCTGTAAGCAGAATGTCTTTAGGCACCAAGTAACCATTGGTAATGAAAAGAAAATAAGAATGATGCATCGTAAATGTTGGGCAGAGAAAAGTATAATGCAGTACTATTGCACATCATCCCTTCTTCCACTGTTATTATTACCTGGCGTGTTGTTTGTGCATGTGTGTGTGTGTGTGTGTGTGTGTGTGTGTGTGTGTGTGTGAATTATGTGGCATCAGTCTGGGAGCCATGCAGTAAAAAAAAAAAAAATGGAAATTTCATGGTAGTTATTTCTAAATTGTTATGGCCTCAAATTACCATCACCTCACTGTTTGCATTTGTTGCTAATACATAATGGATGGTGTTATCCAGCCACTTCTGCTCTCAACCATTATCCCAATTACCAGTGCACTTTACGCCACCATTACAGTCATTATAATTATTACATAGTGGGCTAGGATGAGAATTTTATAGTTCCTTTTCTGTCCCAGTACCATTAGAGTGTCAAGACTAATTTCTGAAGACTTGTCGCATCATGAATCTATCCTGCATCTGTCTGTTTTTAGCATTGTAGTCTAACAATGATGGCCACATAGAAAAATAAAGTTTGGATTCCCTAGGTTGATGTCAGAGAGTTTGTTGAGAAGCAGAGGGTGGCAAGTATGAAGAGGTCTGTGTGTAGCATTTCACACTCTATTGAAGGTTTATGAAGCATTGTTTCTGATTTGCCCAAGAAACGTTGGACTCACTGGTGGAGGAATTTATGTTTACCAGCTTTGAATGGCAGTGAAGCAACACTGCAGAAGTAGAGTAGTTCATCTCTTCACATTGGCAAGTTCTCATCATTTGTGTAATTTGCAACACAAGCAAAGCAAAGTAAGGAAATTAATTTAGAGAATCTGTGCATGCATTTCGATTCCTATGGAGCCAGCGGGTGTCAGGGAGTAAAGAAACAACAAGCAAATTTATTCCCACAAATTATGATGATCCAAGTTTCTGAATTAGTGCCATGTTACTGCAGCATTAAGACCTGAAGTTACAGGTGTGTTTTTGTTTGTTTGTTTGTTTGTTTGTTTTCTACTCCAGTCATTTAAGGAGGGGTACCTATGAGGCTAGCAGCTGTTATTTCATTTTAAGGGTGCCTACACTGAATACATTCCTTTATACATATATTATAGTCACTTTAAGGTCATGTTTTGATTTAATGCAGTTTTGGTTTTTGACAGTGGCTGTATATGAGCTCTTTTGCAGATAGCACTGGTGTTACATAGGTGGAAAAATACACTGCTCAAAAAAATTAAAGGAACACTTTGAAGACACATCAGATCTCAACAGGAAAAGAAATCACGCTGGATATCTTTCCTGATATGGACTGGGTAATGTGTTAAGAACGAAAGGATGCCACATCATTAATGGAAATGATAACTATCAACCTACAGAGGGCAAAGCAAAAAAATGATGTGGCAGGCTAGTCCATTTTGCCAAAATTTCTTTGTAACAACTCATAATGGTAATCAGTAGTTTGTATGGCCTCCACGTGCTTATATGCATGCCTGACATGGTCGGGCATGCTCCTAATGAGACGACGGATGGTGTCCTGGGGGATCTCCTCCCAGATCTGGACCAGGGCATCACTGAGCTCCTGGACAGTCTGAGGTGCAACCTGGCGGCATCAGATGGACCAAAACATAATGACCAAGAGGTGTTCTATTGGATTTAGGTCAGTCGAACATAGGGACCAGTCAATGGTATCAATTCCTTCATCCTCTGGTCATGCTGAATGATGTTGCAGGCAGCATAACGTTCTCCACAGCGTCTCCAGACCTGTTCACGTCTATCACATGTGCTCAGGTTGAACCGGCTCTCATCTGTGAAATCACAGGGCGCCAGTGGCAGACCTGACAATTCTGGTGATCTGTGGTAAATGCCACTCAAGCTCCATGGTGCCGGGCAGTGAGCACAGGGTCCAGTACAGGACATCGGGCCCTCAGGCCACCCTCATGAAGTCTGTTTCTGATTGTTTGGTCAGAGACATTCACACCAGTGGCCTCCTGTTGGTCATTCTGTAGGGCTCTGTCAGTGCTCATCCTGTTCCTCCTTGCACAAAGGAGCAGATCCTGGTCCTGCTCATGGGTTAAGGACCTTCTACGGCCCTGTCCAGGTCTCCTAGATTAACTGACCATCTCCTGGAATCTCCTCCACGCTCTTGAGACTGTGCTGGGAGACACAGCAAACCTTCTGGCAATGGCCCATATTGATGTCCCACCCTGGAGGAGTTGGACTACCTGTGCAACCTCTGTAGGGTCCAGGTACCGCACCATGCAACCCGTAGTGATACTGACTCTAGCCAAATGCAAAACTAATGAGAAATTGGTCAGAAAAGATGAGGAGCGAAAAAATGTCAGCCTCCACCTGTAAAACCATTCCTGTTTTGGGGGTCGTCTCATTGTTGCCCCTCTAGTGTACCTGTTGTTAATTTCATTAACACCAAAACAGATGAAAATGATAAACAATCCCCCAGCTACTAACCTGACCAGATTAATATCCCAGAAGTTGAAATGACCCCTGGTCAATGACCTTTGACCCCTTTCTCAATTCTATTAAGTAGTTTTGGTAACTCTTTTTTCCATTTAATTATTCATGTGACATTTAGATTGGCATGAACATGCTTCAGGAAAAATTGCCCACCTCTTAGTACAAGTAGACAAATCATTTATTATCAAGCTGTCATGCAATAAACATCTCATCGCAACTTTGCAACTTCCTTTTTTCTTCTCATAGTAATGGCAGAATCTAAGAATTATCAAATAAGAAGATGAGTGGAAATTTATGGTGAGCTATGGATGGACCTTCCAACAGGACAACCATCCACTCATCTAAGACATACTGCAAAGCAGACTGTCAGTTGGTTCCACATCACTATTTTTTTTTTTTTTATCCAAAATGTCATTGTGTGAAAACTTTGAAAAAACACTACCAGTCCAACCTCTGATTATGGTTACAGTTGTCAAGGCATCCCCTCACAACATCAGAAACGATTTTGTCTGGGTGTGCAAATAGCAAGGATAAGGATGATGTGGGTCAGCAGAGTAGTGTGAATGGGTCCACTAATGGACACTGCTGTCTTATAAAAATGTTAGTTGTAAAAAATGGAATGTGGAATATGTTTAATAATGTTTAATACTTTATCCTGTGTCATTTATCGCCTCTAACTTTTTTCATGGTTTGGTTAGTTACACTTTCTTAATCTGTGTAGTTTTGAGTTAATACTAATGATATGGGATATATCACTGATTCTTGAGAGTTGGGACAAAACACTTTCTGAAAAACTATATTGATTAGAGTTATATATTCATGTAGATAAAGACCTGTGCTATTTAACCATGTAAAGGTGCAGGCTGGAGGTTAAAAAACATTTTTAACAAATTCACATGTTTACCTTAAAAACTTTATTTGTGTCATCTCCGTCAGACACACTAAAAGTATATAATTATATAATTATAATAGCCCAACAAGAATCTAAAGTTCTGATGTGCGCTGTAATAGTGTTTAGTCACTCTGATATGCAATAAAATATAATATATAAACTAAAGGCTTAATTTCACACTGTTATGAATACACAGATTTCTAAAAAAAATTAATTTTCAAACTTTATCTTTTATTTTGCCACTAAAGAAGACAAATCCTTAAGTGAATAAGATACAAGAGGATGTAGACCTGATGATCCTTTATTACTTAAACAACAAAAACTGAAGAAAGAATTAGTTTTTTTCCCAATAAAATTACAAAAACATACATCTGATGGTGCTGGTGAAGATCTGATGGTGTTGACTTAAAGGTGCAGTGTGTGTTCCTACAACCAGATGTTGAAAACATCTACACACTGGCTTGCAGACAAAATCAATGTCCAGTGGAAGTAGTGGGAGATAAGACACAGCCATTACAATATTCCTAAGAGTAGAACACAAAATGTTCAGGATTTCTATGGAAGAATTATCCTATCTTTATTCCAGAGTGTAGATTTTCAGTTTGAGAGCATGATTTTATTCCTTTTCAGTGACACAGCTCCTTCTCGTGCTCAGATGTATTCTCCTCGTGCTCACATTTTGTGCTCGCACTGAGATTTCTGTTGCTTTCCTTCAAAATGTATGCTGGAACTCAAAAATCACATGCTTGTAATCACATTTCTTCTTGGACACAAACATTTCGCTCGCATTCAAATATGTCCTGTGCGCGCTCAGATTTAAACTCAGAACAAGCCCATCCTCTCAGGTTGAGGTATCCATAGACATATATACGTAGATGCCGATTAAGCGCTGAATCGAACGTCGACGTCGCCGCCATTTTGGATGTGGCAAAGTGGAGCGCAACCCTTAAGTTGCAGAGTGGCAACACACGGAAAAAGCTGTGCAAGAGTATTCTTTTCCAAGGTTTTTAACTAACACACACACACACACACAGGCTGCAATTGTATAGCTGTATAGATATATATGTTCATCAATTTTGCTGTTAAAATTGAAATTCATAATATTTTCCTTTATCAGGGTCAAAAAGGGATAGACACAACTTTAAAAAACGGTTGAGTTTCATTTCCTGTTTTTAAAAACAAAAGATAAAATCGTTGGAAGACAGAAACAAAAAAGCACCCGTTTTTTCATATTGTGCGACTGGAAGTTGCCGTTTTCAAAGTAAGAGCTGTGTATGAGAGAAAGAATTTTGGCGCTGCTGTGAAAATTGATGGACATGGATCAGTACATTGTTTTTCGAAACAATAAAAGAGTGTGTCTCAGGGTAGAGGACATGACTGCAGAAAAACTAAGCCGCATATTTCAGGTAAAATTCCTTATTATATGTAGTTATTTTTTAGTTTTCAAACCTGACGGCGTTGACTCTGACGGAGTTGAGGAAATGGCATGTTTTTCCCTCTGCAGAAAAAAAACGCTGCAGCTAGCTAGCTAGTTTTTTGGCTATTGTTAGCTGTCTCCATAATCTCAATAAAATACTTTCATTAAATCCACTATGGTTTAATTGTCATAATGGAGACATGGTGTTGACGTGCTCCAGCTGTGACCATAGGAAAATTGACATTGTTCATCTAAAATATAAAAAAAATGTCAAACATACCAGAGCATGTGTGGTATTAATGCATTCACCACAGCCAGGAGAATGAATAGGGATCCTCAGGGATATAGCTTGACCATGCTATTGCCCGATTTATGAGTTTATGAAAAAATCTGAGAGAGAAGTCAAAAAAAGAGGACACAACTTTGATATGTTAAATATATATATATATAAATTCTATGTTAAATATTTTTAGATGTTCATGGCATGCATTGTTTTATACATTTCTAACCCTTATCTTTGATTTCATATAAATGTTTTCACAATTTTAGAGGTTTTTAAAGGTTTTGGGGGCTGATGAATATTGTGACCTCTTGCTTAGGACAAGAGAAATAACGTGGGCCGTCTAGCCGCTGGTCATACATTTAAACAAATATCCCCCAAAAAAGTAATTATCTATGCTAAAACATAACATCAGTATTCACAATTCCTTTAGATCTAACTTTGTGAGTATGTCAATCATTATTAATTTCTTTATTTTTGATATAAATAAGACTTGTCTATGTGGGACATGTTTTGTCCCGACTCTCAAGAATCAGATATTCATTCTACTAATATTTTGTAAAATCTTAGCTTGTCTGTTCATTCATACAGTTAATCTCTGCTAAATAGAATACCTTCTTCGGTCTTATTTCTCATTTATCAAACGTATGTTCTGAATATAAATATCTTTACCAATTCAATCAAGTACATTTTTCCGCACTACCTTTGTACTGAGACCACTTAAAGCTTGGCTAGATGATTGTCTTGTGATGTCCAACTGGCCAAACCACAGAAATGTCCTTGAGCAAAAAACTGCTGTAATCCTCAGGCATTAGCACACTTTTCATTCACAGTGAGTACAACTAATTCCCCCCTTGTGAAGGACTTAAGATAACACATGTTCCTGTAATTCATATTCTGGGCGTATATGAGGATTACGAGTCACGCTATCATTTAAAAATAGCTGAGGGGATATACAGATCTTCACATCACTTGTCAGCCTCTGCACACACACACGCACAGAGGAGAGATAACATGGTGTATAACAAGTGTAGTAGTGGAGAGCGAGGCATGCTTTAACTTTCATTACTCGAGGAAAATGCTAGTCACATTAAATGGCAACATAATGGAGAGAGTGGGGGGCAGGGGAACAAGCACTGACTGAATTACACTGTATGAGGAAACAGGATGGTGAGGACAGGAAGATAGTAGTGGGAAGGGGAGAGGGAGAAAATCCATTTGGTTTACAGCAAACACTGCAGCGTCAAACACAAAGAGAAAACCCCCAGCGCACTATACAGGACTGGAAGTATTTGGATTATAAAGCATGATTCAAATGTACCTTCTCTGAAATCAGCATTCTGTATGTCTTTTGTGAACATTTACAGCATACAAGCTGAGGTAAACACATTTTTTTTTGCAAGAAACTTGTTCAACAGCCTTCAAACAGTAATCACCCGACGCGAGTATGAGGAGCCGTACCTGACGCTGAAATACTGCACAGCGCTTGTTTTCTCTGGACTGCTACAATACTCAGGTGCAACATGCAGACTTGTCTTACAGTGCACAGACATTAACTTAACTTACACACTAACTTAATCTAGAGCAAGATTATATGATTTGTAAGAAAAATCACGGTGACTGTAGCAGTTAAATAAATGTAGTGAAGTCCAGTAAATGTACTTTAATTATATTAAAGGTCCAGTGTGTTAGATTTAGGGGGATCTAGTTACAGAATATGGCAGAAATGGAATATAATATTCAGAACTATGTACAGACCAGACAGATCATTTTCCACAAGTCTGTCATGTTGAACTGGTATGTTTCTACAGTAGTCCAGAACAAGCAAACACTGGCTCTGAATAAAGCCTTTCACAAAAGCCTTTCATGAATTTTGGAGCCACCGTAGTTTCTCCCTCTGGCTTGGAACAGGAAGGCGAGTAGAGGAGGTTGCAATTCACAACTACACCACTAGATGTCCCTAAATCGGACACAGCAGATGGGAAGAATCTGTTCTTGTGCCATGAGGGTTTTGTCCTGATGGACCCCAGCCTCCTGCCAGAGGGGAGTGATTCAAAGAGTTTGTGTTCCGGGTGGAAGGAGTCAGCCACAATCTTTCCTGCATGCCTCAGAGTCCTGGAGGCGTAGGGGTCCTGGAGAGACTGCAGAGAAGGTGATTGGCTGCAATCTTCTGACTAACTGATCTTATGACACTCTGCAGTCTGCCCTTGTTGATAGATTGATTGATTGATTTATTGGTAGTACTCACTGATGAAAAATAGATTTCCACCATTACACAAATGCAGCAACAACTTTGTTTGTAAAGTGAATGTAGTAAAAAGGCTATAACCATCCCGGTGACAATGAAGAGCGAGTATAGACTATAGAGTATAGAATTATAATAATACTGATTCTTCTTTTCACCTTTCCTGAAATAAATCCCATAGATTTCATGGGCAGGATGTTCTTTTTTAACGACATGGAAGTGAAGAGAGTATGAAATACGCACCAATAACCTCAAGTCTTTAGAAATGATTCATTTTAATTGGAATTTTAAAATCATTTAAAACAATCAAGTTAATCAGAGCGTTTGAATCTTTGATTTACAAACCTCCAACATAAATGAAACCCTGTTGTTAAGCAATGTTGATTTCTGATTAGATCTCCTCTAATGTAATTATCCTCTTTCTAAGACAGGCTGCCTTCCTGTTTATGTCTTGCGTCTTCTTTCTTTTCTATTGTTGCTCTCTCATCTTCCTGCCTTTTTTCCTTTTACTTGTCCTTTATTGTTGCTTCTTTCTTTCAGTTCATCTTTCTTCTCCCCATTTTAATCTCTTCTTTGCTTCTGTGTCTGTCTTTAGAGTTCCTGTTTCTCTGCATGAATGGGAGATCACATTAGGTGGGAACAATTTTCCAATCAGTGCAGCAGTTTGATTAATTATCCAACGGTCTCAGTGAGGAGGAGAGGACGTGTTCACACAGAGAAATCAGCATCGCCTCATCACTTCTGTGAAGGAGGAGGTTTGGATGATACTTTAAAGAAAAGTTTAAAGGTTACATGATTAAAAATGGTTCCTGACTTTCTAATGCATCCATGTGGGCAGCCTATCTTGCGCTGCTCACACCTACAGTGTACTTCTCGTCATGCATATTTAGAGGGTAGGTCTTTTAACAGACACTGACATGAAATGATAGATCATTTTGAAGTCACTGAGTGCAGCTGTTCTCCTCCCACTCCTCTGAAGCCAGTCGTGACTTTACATCAACCCCTGACAACTAAAGTTCCACCCTTTGCCTTGCCAGAAATTTAAATTGACTTAACGCTGAGCCTCCAAAGTACACTGAGAGCCCTCCAGAGGTTTGTTTCCTTCTGCTGCCTTCTAAGAGGACACTGTAAATTAATGACTGGTGCCATATTACAGAAGTTTTTATTTTTTTTTTTTTAAAGATGTACTTCATAATTTAACATTAAAAATTGAAGTGTGAGGATTGTGACAAGTACAGTAAACACCATATGTTAGGAAAATTACCTTATTTCTCAAATGATTGTGTTGAGTTTTTTTTTTTTTTTTTTTTTCCTTTACAGCTGTGTCACTTCGCAGAGTTGCAGCAAATTCAGGTTCTTCTGTTCACTTGAATGGTTTGGTTTAGGCTGTGACAGTGTGGGCCACAGGAGATGGCGAATGCAGCCTGCAGCAGAGAAGCTGAAACAGAATTAACTTTCAGAAAAACCCAAGCCAACACCGCGTTATGGTGACAAATGGCAGTCAGATCAGTCAAACTGCTCCACATTCAGCCTGAAATGTCACTGAAACCACTATCCAGGCGGAGTTTGTGGACTAAACTATGATACGCTTCCATTTGTGCCCCTGTTTGGTTTATTTGGGAAGCCTATGTTGTAAAATAGTGACACGAAGAAGTTTCCTTTGGTCTGTGTCCGTTTGAGAAAGAGACAGCTGTGGTCAAATGATACAGAAAGTGAATGAGAGAGAGTAAGTGCTGATAGAAGTAAAATAAAAAGTCTTTAAATAAAAGGATTTGGTCTGAATTCAACGCAGACAGATCCCATTTAGAGCCCTTTTTATTTCATGTGTCTTGGGCCGATTGATAGCTATCTGATCTTTGAACAGTGTTAATGCTTCCAAGAGGCATTTAAGATGTATTGGAGTCTAATTTTATTTGAACCGTGTTTTGATGTAGTTCAAGATGCATTCTAGCCACACGTTGAAGAGGTGTAAATGCATCCCTCTCTACAAGTCACATCTTTACTCGTCCCATAGTGTAACTGTGTCAGTAATGGAAAAGACATTGTCTGGTTATCTTAACCATAATCACTAAAATTAGTCTGGAATTAGCCATTGTGCTCATGCTCATTAAAGCAACATAAAAAAATGAAGATAAAAAAAAAAAAAAAAAAACATCAAGTGATTTCTGATTCAATGACTGAATGGTCTCCATGTGAGAGTAAACAAATGTTTCTTTATATCAAACGTGAGGGAGGTTCTGACCCACCGTGAAAGAGTTAAGGCATTGTGAGTTTTGCTCACATCACATTACACAAATACCATCAGTAAACTGCAGAGGCTGTTTCTAAGGCACAGTTCACCAAAGTTCAGTTTTTTTTATTCTGTTGACTCAAACTTGATTTAAAAATCTACAAATACAGCATGTTTTTTTTTTTTTAAATGAAAAAAAATTCTGATTGTTAATTTCTTTCTGTTTTTGAGAGCCGTTTGTTGATTCAGTAGGGGAAAAAATGGCAGCAATGTACTGACAGTAGAATTCTACTGGGGTCTAGAGGGTTAAAAGGCCCATCCCTAATCATAACTTATGCACACAATTCGCTCGTGTTTATTTTGGGTTATGGACAGTTGCTGTTGTTGGTAGCTAAGTCTAGCTAAGTCTGCTGTTGTTGTAACTAAACTGGCAAAAATACCAGAAGACATTTTAGCGGGATGCCTCAAGAGCTTCAGAAAACTAAGTTGGATTGAGTGAGATGTGATCAGGGCTGACGCATCTCTGTGGCTAAATTCAAATGAAAGTGTCTCAAATATCTGGATTCTATCCACACAGACTTGAAATGACAAGGGTAAAATGTTTGATTACTTACAGCTGAAAACACTGAATGACTTAAATTAAATGATGCAAAATGTTTAGTTATAAAGAAGCTCCAGCCATCAGTTTCAAAGTGCTGCATGCTTGTTAGGGAGTTTAGTTTACTCAGCCACTCGAGGCTTTCAGTATTTAGAAATCTAAATTATTCAGAAGCCGTTAAAGAAGTGACATTTAAAAAACACTGGGAAATAGTTTAATATATCTTTTTTTTTTCAGAAATTAGTTCTAGGGAGCTCAATGTGAAGAGATGATATCAAAGGTAACACACACCATCCGTAAAGTAGGAACCCTATTAGAGAACAGAAAAAGTGTGGACGCACAACTTATAACAAACACATATACATGTCTTTAATGTCTTTCAGTAGTCTAGAAATTATAAGTATATATTTTCAGGGTCAGGTTTAATGTACTGTGCAAAGGAATAAATAAAAAGGACAAATAAGAGGGACAGAAACGTATAAAATAGCTCATTTAAGCAACCAAACAGAATAAAAATGGCTCTTTACCTCGATAAATAAACACAGAGAAAAGTTATTTTTCTTTAATCGTTACTGAACCGTGCTATTGAATGACAGCTGCAGCCCAAGTTGCCCTCATGGATAAATCGTCTTTACCCAGACGTTGTGGAGTGACTGACAGCTGAGCGGTTCAATGGAAGGTGGGTAGATGAAAAACTTCTGTGGGTCTAAGCTGCTTTGCTGCATCATGGTGCAGGTTTTGAAATCTCATTACATTTTTCCCCACAGTCTGTCTCTTCTCTTGCCAACATGACTCCAGTGACTCAAGTTTCTACCAGTGTGGCAATATCATGAACAACTAGGTGTGGTCACACTCACTAATAAAGACAGTGTTACAGGAATGGAACATTTAGAGCAAGTAGGAACTGCAGATATCATATTGTACTAGACTCATTGATAAATATGAATTCAGTTTTAGAATCAGTGTACAAGGAACCATGTCCATTTTTTCCTGAATTCAAAACTGACCTGAGGTTTTTGAGTACAATATGTAGCCTAAAATATGTGGTCACCTGTGTTTGTGCATTACTCTGCATCTCCACAGCCCCCAATATTGTGAAACAATAGTTTAAACCAATGATAAGACAAATACTAAAGGATAGGAATATCTTGTTAGTCATGTGTCTGCCTGCCCTGGGGACTTTTACCATTTGGCAGTGTCCAGAACAACTCTAAAGGAAGGCGCTCAAGAGGCATCCTAATGATGCCCGAACCACCTCAGTTGGCTCCTGGTGAGGTTAGTTAACATGAAGATAAAACTAGGAATAAGTTAAGAGCCGACAACACCACCTAGTTTTTTTAAAAGTGCCCAGGACTCTAAAAAACTGCAAAGGTTCATACATAAAATCAAATCATCGATAAGAGTCTGGCTATCCACCCAGGCTGGATTTATAATGTCAAACAGACTCTTTTAGTAGTGGCAGGCTCTACCAGGCTAGTTCCTCCGGGGCTCCGTGCTTCCTCGTTCTGCCACAGTTTTAAACTCCCACCCGATGCTCCTTCACACCTGTCCCTCATCTGCCTAAAAGCTGCCAGTCACTAAGTCTGTGTGTAGTTTAGGGGCTGCTAGGAAAAATCACTACATTCTAAAAAAACACTCAAAATAATTAAAAACATTTGACCTTCGTTTCACCTTCGGTATGCGTCAGCTTACATAGACATGTTGGTTTGCAGTTGGTTCTATCTGTCCTGTTGTTGTCATGGTGATTCCGTTTTTATGGGCAAATTAATGCCACACATTTGTCTGTTAATTTCATTTAAAAGCCTGAGCACGGGGTGGATGCAAATTAGCTTCAGCTAGACACCCTGTACACATCAGATCTGTTGCACTGATCTGACAGTAGTCGCAATTAGTCGACACAGGACTTGCCCCTTCATTTCAACCAATCAGATTAGAGAGCCAATCATCTTGTTGTTTTGGAAATTTACAAATCTGTGCAGCTTCTTTAAAACTGTCATCTGTTGTTTCAGGGTTTGACTGATGCAACTCAGAACCTGCTGACTAATTGGTCCATCACTGAGTTCATTGGGAATGCTGCTTCAGATCTCGTCTATTTATTTATGGCCCAGAACACAGAGAAGCTCCTTAATAGAGTGATTTAAGAAAAAATGTGTCATTCAGTCTTTTCCCTCAGTCCATGTATGTGAACATCTCTCATTTAGATCAAAGAGATGAGATTGTTTTGCTGTTTGTGTGTCTCTGTGCAGTTCTGGAGTCTGCACTAATGGTTTCAGGCAAAGTGTGTGTGTGTGTGTGTGTGTGTGTGTGTGTGTGTGTGTGTGTGTGATGATTAGAGGCTAAATTATGCTGTTTGTTGTTATGGTAGCACTTGGGCAGCCTGCTAGCTACAGCGCTAATGTGCTGAATGGACAAAGAAGACTTATCATCAGGAATAATGGCCAATCAGCCACACACACACACACACACACACACACACACACAGGCAAAGTTTGACTTAATCAGACAATCAACGTCACCCACACAGATTATAACTGAGACATAAGCGCACACACATACACACACACACAATGTTATTGTGATGATGAAGTTTGGAGTGGCTCTAAGTTTTGGAAGAGCCAGAGGTTAAATAAATACACAATTAAACTGATGCAGTGTCAGACGCAGCATTTATCAAACACTCATCTTTCTCCAATATGAATTTAACAGTGACGGGACAGCACTGCTAGAAACTGCCACCACTGCTGAAGGACACTTTTTGACAGGGGACTGTCACATCAGCGTTTACACTGTAGACATTTAACATTTTATGTAAGAAGGAGAAGATCAAAAAAAGATTCTGCATTCATTATTGGGAGGAAACAAGGACACAGGGACTTTATTGTAAAGCTCTAGTTGCCATAATTCAAATGTGACACAACTGAAATTAAAATCTGGATTAACTCTTGCCCACAAGAACTGGAAAAATATGTTAAGAAATGTTCATGCTCATTTGAACAGGGACCTCTTACTTCTTACTTCCTTTTTTTGACGTGAGTGTGTGTAGATGTTGTGTTACTCCATGTGGGGTGTGGTGAAGTGTCTTCAGCTTTAACTGTTCAAATAAGTCTGTTCATTTAAGCAGATCACTGATATAACTAAGTTTAATGCTGAGATCTTGGAACATGGCAACGCTCAAAAGAAGTCAGATGGGAAAAGAAACACAAGTTCTCAGATTATCAGACAGATTTTTCGAGCGTTTGGGTGAAAAGTAGTAAATTAAACATTGACACATCATCTGGACTTCAAGATGCAACATTATCATTCCTTTGGAGTCATGTTTCTGGCAACCAGATTGATGGAAGTCTGATATTCACTCATTTTTAGCTCTGTTTTTGGTCTCTACCACCTCCTGAGGGAAATATCTGGCTCTTTAGATGCTAAATGTGCCTCTATGAACAGTATCTAGACCCTAATTGTGCCTGTCTGCTGTTTGGTGCTGGGCAGGTAGAGCACTGTGGGTTTTTAGAACCTGTTTGCTGAAAACAGCTGCCAGCTGTGACCAAAATGAGAGTGAACCAAAACAGTAAAGTTGTGGGCTATAAAACAAAACTTTATGAACTGAAATATGCCACAATGGTCCATAGAGCTGAAGAGAGCCGCAGGGTTAGTTGATAATTCTGTGTGGGTTCATCACTATGAGCGACAGCTCTCACATGGTCATGGGATAATGCGTATGTCTTGTGTCTTCAAAGGGAGATGTCTGAAAAATGTCCTCAAGTGATGTCACTTCAGTTTGTAAATGAAAAAAAAAAAAATCTGTCGGTGTGGAGTTACAGTAGAACGAGATGATCAAGGAGACCTCCATAGCTCACTCCTCATCACTGCTTGAGGCTTGATTGCATACTAGTGCAGTCAATTTTCTCTATGGGTTATGTAGATTCAACACATTCTCATCGTAGGTTGTCAAATACTGATGTTACTTTATCACTGTCCTTGGTGCTAAAATGTACCTTGTACAATGTAATCAATGCTGTGAAATGGTTGCACTTTGGTTAGATTTATGCAACAGAATTACTGGTCAATGTTGACTTTTGGTGTCAGACGGGACATGAACCCCAGTCACTATGGGTGTGGATGTAAGCCTGTTGTGTCTCATACAGGTGACTAAGGCTGGATTCAGACAGGATCTGGCGCTGTGGCGAAAACCAAGGTTTTTCCATTAATTTGAGTGGAGGTTGTCTTGGCGGTCTTCGTCAGTGAAAAACCATTCCGGCAGGCAGTGGAGAAGTTGAGCCAGATCCAACTTTTGGAAAAACAGAGCCCAACAGCAATGAGACACTCGGATCAGGTAAACCCTCCACAGTCAAACTGAAATGTCTCTGAAACCGAGACTATCCAGGTGGATTCATGGACTCTGATACTCTACCTGTGTGTGTGTTCTGTTTATTTCATGTACCCAGCTTCTAAATCTGAGTCTGACTCACAATTTATGCTGCAAAATAGAGACACGAAGAAGTCTCTTTAAAGAAGTCTGTTTCCAATGGTTTGAGAGAGCTAGAGAGAGAGAGAGCACTTTGGTCAATGACAATGAGCAAAGCGTCGGCCTTGATAAAGCCAATTAATCTGATATATCAAAAGTTATTTCCTGCTTGTTTGATAGTGATTGTTACATTAAGCACAAATAGATACTATGTGTCACACTATGATATAGACAATATGTGTCTATATGTCTCTACTACACCGCAGCACCTGATCCTGTCTGATTGCAGGACACCTTGTGCATCAGCGGATGTGACTAAACATTGGTATTTGACATTTGTGGAATGAATATGAAAATTTAATTGGAATGCAATATTAAATTGTTATTACTAAACTGAACACTATTTAAATAGCAGACAATATGACAATGCTGTTTTCTTAATTCTGAAAAGAAAAAGAACTGCTCACATCACATCCACCTTATCTGCTTTACATTGGCTTTCCATCAAGTTCAGAATTCATGTTAAGGTTCAACCATGTAGAGCCCTGCAGTCAGGCATTTGCTCCAACCTTATAGGTCTTAGGTCTTCTGACCAGGGTTTACTGGTTTCCCCAATGCATGAGAGAAAACAGAAAAAGGTGATCATGCCATTGAAAGTGGTGGCTCAGACCCTGTGGAACATTTTTCCCATAGACTTGCATTGTGCGGTCTCTATTCAAGCCTTTAACAAGCAACTCAAGACCCATGTATACAAAGTGGCCTTTGTCTTGCCTTGTGCTGTCTAATGTTCTGTTGTTGCTCGTGTTTTATTGATTGCTTCTTTTTATTGTTTAACAATTTACTCTTGTAAAGCCCTTTGTGACCTTGCTCTGTGAAAGGTGCTATACTGAATAAATTTCATTTTTATTATTACTCTCTCCCCCAGAGAGTCCAGGGGATGAGGGCAGTAACAAAAAAATTAAACCCAGAGACAAAGAATCAAGGGAAACAGAGTAATCTGCACAAACACGGTCTATTAACAAATAAAAGTCAGAAGTAAAATACTCAAAAGCCACAAAACACTAAAATGAACACTAACTTAGATGCTATATAGACACAAACTCAGCACCCCCGAACGTGAGTAGGTTTGCCTCTGCATTGGAGGTCAGCAAAGTACGCATAGAGATCATCCCTTTAGTGGGACTTTACACTAGCAGCCAAATAGACTAACCTGCCACATGGTCTACTGACTCTGTAACACAGGCCTCTCTACGGTTTTAAGTTCTGGTCCTGATTAGGTAATAACTGCCACTAACCACTCACTGGGGGTTCTCTCACTGGGGTTCACCATCTTGTCAAAGGACACTTCAGCTGGACTGAAGGAGCCCTTGAGGCCACTTTCTTTGATCAGAATCACATGCACGATAACACATAACATCCACTCACTAACACGTCAAGAAGTCAATGATAAAATATGACAAAAGATATTCTAAACATATTTACAATATGTCATTTAAATGAAAATAGCTGTACAGTTTCGCGCAGGAATGTTAGAAATGGATGTGCAAAACTTTCAACCAAGGCTCTACACAATGCATCATTATCACGTATCAGTTGTTGATCTCTGAGGTCTGCAAGGTCTCTCAGGTCATTAAAACAAGAGCTCCTAGTTGTTCTCTAAGTCTAAGTTCAAGACTTGTCCTAACGGAGATTTCGATGTCTAAGCTCTCAGGTTATAGAATAGTCTCACTCTGGAAATCAGACCAGCAAAGTGCTTCATCAAAAAGGTCGTACTTCAGACCAACAGAGAAGCTGTAATCTCCAGCTTGACATTGTTTGCCTCCCTTGTTTGTTTTCTCTTTTTCTTCATGTATCAGAGACCAGCAGCTTTGTGCAGTATTGATTTTACATTACTGACTTTCCACATCAGAGTTCAAACTGTTACATCTCACCAGCACGAGGTGCCAAAAGCACAAGCCTGGTGCAGCTTTAATATGTGCCTGCTATGTTCCAAGGCATTGTGAAGAATAGCCCTGCAGTAAGCTGGAAGATGGCTATTGTAGTACGTTGCGATGTGCTGTAAGTCTGTGACTAGTAGTATTAATACTACTGCAGTATACCTGATCCAACTGGAAGGAAAGGCAAGGGACCAAGGTTTTGGCACCAGAAATGCTCTGGTTTCTGTTTGTTGTGGGCTTTGGTTGCAAAAGTCTGTGTGGAGAGCAAAAGAGTTGCTACATCGGCTATCACAAGACGACTTCGCTTTTTACTAGCGTGTTTTAAATGTTTATTTGTAATGTGTGTTTTATGGTAATATAACTGTACTGATACTATATCTATAATATTAAACGGCTAAAGTTTTCTACAGCGTTCACATTTATTGAGATCATAAAAAAAAGATATGCTGCAGAAATACCGGGGGCATCACCATCTTTGCTCTAACAGGTTGTAGGAGCAAAATCTCAAGTATGTGCAGTTGTAGGAACAGCTGAAATGCTCCACAGAGCCCCCAGGCTTTCTCCAGAAAAGGGGGTATTTTATTCAGTGCAGCATAAAGCCTCAGTAACACATCATTTGAAACACACTGCAATTACATTTAACTTTGCTGCTTCTCGGTCCGGATGGAATTCTGGGGCTGTATAAAGGTGTGAGGGCAGTAAGTGTCTTGTCTGGTTATCCTCTGTCTGCTTTATCTGTATCGATATCGCTCTCTGGTGGTTTCTCCTCTTATTTTGTAGCAGCCTTGGTTTTCTACCTGCCTTTTTCATTTTCCCTGTCTGCCCTTTCTCTCTGTCTGTCTCTGTGAAGTGAACTTTCATTAATGTTTGCAACTTTCTCGCCTTGGCTGGAGCAAATTAAGCTGATTGCGGCTCTACAGCCACTTTTCACTGTGTTACATTAGCATGATATCTTGCCAATCTCTTTTTTTCAAATTCCATCTGCTGGTTTTAGCTTTACACTACATTCTCTTACAGTAAAAAAAATTGTGAGGTAAGTTAGCTGGCCATTAGGCTCTTGGCCTAAGCGCAGCAACTGTTACTACTGTGTTCTGGGACAAATGTTCGATTAATGATGGGGCTTTTTAGCTTGAAGCCAGATTATCCATCAGCAAGAGCCATTTTAAAAAGCATCAGATATCTGTCTTTGTAAAGAGATTGCTTACTTGGGCTCCACTCAACATTACAAAAACCAAATAAAAATTGATTTATAATCAGCACTAGATGGATGTAACACAATGTTCTAATTGCAATAACAATAAAACTGGTATTTGTATATTGTACCACTAACAACAGCACAATTGGAGGACATTTCTTTCATTGGTGTTCTCAGGGAGATAAATGTTGTCCATATGCTTGTTCTTAAAGGAAAAAAAATTTTTGCATATAAAGTCTATAATTTAGTTGTCTTTTTCAATAATGCTTTTTAAAATTAGATGTTGCTGCTGTTCTCTGGCTGGGGATAGATTCATCATTTCAATGTGTTTTTACCCTCTACTTATGTATACATTATTTATTGGGTCTTTATTCACAATGTTTAAAATGCTTTTCGTCTAGATGTATTGTGTAAAGACTAACAACAATAAAAAAGCTCTGTAGACTCATATTTAAAATAAAAAGGTCCACACCAATGTGCTTTTTGTAAAAGTGTCTGAGACCAAAACCTCTGTGATAAAAATGGGATAAACATGGTCATAGATAAAAAAAAAGAAACAGGTCTAAGAGTCTATAGTCAGTCTATAGTGGCTTCTTGCTCAGTCATGGGCTCCATTTCTCTTCATCCTCTTTGGTCTCTTTACCAATAGTTATGTCCATAGAGGTTGATGAGCCAGCTTACATTGCTCGCTCGCCCGGCTCCTGTTCTGGCATGACACGGGGGTCCGCTCCACATCAGCATTCCTCTCTACACCCTATAAAAACCTCCTCTTCCTAGTGGTCCAAAATGCCTGTGGTACAAACACTAACACTGCCCTGGTGCTCTGAGGTAACAGAAAAAACAGAACACATTTTCTCCATAAAATCTGATCCAGTTTCACCAAAATCAGGGAAATTGTTGGTGATGTGCAACTTAGTCCAAGAAAGTATTGCATAATTCTCGCTGGAGATTTTACAAAGTTACATAGTGCAGAAACATTATGTTTACATGGTAACATTTTTACATAGGCATATGCTATAAAGTGAACCCCAGCCATCCCAAATATCAATTTGATTTGAATGAGAATGAGAGTTTTTCCCACCCACACTTTAAAGCTCAGGTTTCACTTCAGCTCTATTATGTTATCATAATTGTATGAAGTTTTATCAAAATGTATTCATTCCATAATATATATATATATATATATATATATATATATATATATATATATATATATATATATATATATATATATATAAACTTCCCTCTGTCCTTTTCATTATCCTGAGGCCTGAATCTGCCCTTTCATCTTGGAACAATTCTTCTGTTTTGACAGATTGGAAAGAGCTGAAGGCTCAGACCTCCAGCTTAAATTAGTTTCCTCTGACATCCAAGACGAGGAGAGAAAGAGGCAGACCAAAGCAAAGAGGGAGGATGGAGAGATGGATGTGGAAAAACCAACTGTTAAAATTTTTTCGCTCTCTAAGATCTACTCCTGGAGGGAAGAGAGAGAAAAGGGAGAAAAAAAAGGAGAGCTTCAGACAGAAATGAAAAGAATGAGTTGAGGAATGGAGACAGAACCTGACAGTAACTATGCAAAAGTCATGCAAATAATGAATAAAACTATATATATATATATATATATGCCTGCAAAAAACACAATGCAGTTCCTTGAAATGTGCCATCTCCGTGAGGCTGGCTAATGGCCACAGAACGCACATGTTTGAATTGTATTAATGCTTAAAGTTATGCATGATTAAAACCGTGGCCGCATTAGCTCAGTCCGTAGGGACTTGGCTTGGGTTCGAGTCCAGTATGGACCAAAGTATGGAAGGTGGACTGGTAGCTGGAGGGGTGCCATTTCACCTCCTGGGCACTGCCGACTGCTTTCAGAGTGCTGCTCTGTGTGGCTGCCCATCACTCCACCATCTCTCTCCAATTTGCATGTCTATGAGCCCTTAGTCCGTGGTTGTATTTCGGGTAAAAATGCATGTATACAATTTGAGTGAAATAAAAGAAAGGGATCAATAAAGTATCTATTCTATTCTTTGATTGTTCCATCCACACTCCATGTCTTTGCTCATTTTGTGGCAGAGGAGGACTGCCAAGATGGCGGCAGCCAGAACCACCACACTGAACATCACAGTTCTTCTATAACCTGTGACGTCACCCACAGGTTGTATAAAACAATGATTTATACTGTCTTAAGAACAGCCATGCTCACTCCCAAGTCATCAATTTCAAACAAACACAAGTCAGGATTGACTTCTTTTTAACGTTAATGTGTCACACTTTTACTTTACTTTTTTCTTTTCTTTTTTTTTTTTACCAAATTAAGTAGTAACCATTGCTGGGTCCCTGACCAAGCTGCCGTTTGTGAATGAGAACATCAGCAGAGGTGGTGATGGAGAGATTACAAGGATTTAGCCAGCTGTGAGTCTATAGAGGATCAATGCTGTCCCAGTCCTTTCCCAATGCCCATAGGGACAACCTGGTGTTGTCAGATTTAGATGTTTTAGTGTGGCCATTGCCTCAGGCACCATAGTAAAAACAGATTTATGAAAAGCTAAGATTCAGTTCCCGGAGCTCATCAACATAACACAGTATTATCTACCTAAACTTCTGTTTACTCAAATGCCTGATCCCAGCACATTCAAGGGCTTGAGATGCAATATCCTTATGTAGCCGTCCAGAAAGCACAACAATATTCAGAAGTTCTCCAGGGAAAATTTCCACCTGTCATGTTCTTGCTTGTCACAGAGCTTTCCATGAAACTTTTCAGTACATGAAAAAAGGAAATAGTAAATATAGAGACAAACCAATGGCAACAGGGAGTGCTGCTGTCCTATATAAGGATCAAAGAACAGCATTTTGTAAGTTTCTAGACAGTGACGGGCATTGACAAAGCCTTCGAATGAACCTCTTCTCCCCGTTTTTTTTGTTGTTGTTGTTGTTGTTGATAGCATTAATGTTTGAAGTTCTGCAATGCTCACTTTTCCTCAAACATGGATTTTGTTGCATCCAAGTGAAAACAGCAGCTTTCACATCATATGAAATCTACAGTACATCCCACAAAACAATGTTAGTTTTTAATATGATATAAAAATGAATAAATACTTTAAATAAACATAATCATTGTGTGTAGATGGGCACAGTGGAATCAATATATAATTGGATGTGGAATGTGGATTTTTAAATGATTTTGATGTGAGCATTATACTCATAATGTTTATGGATGTGTTGTGTTTATATGCACTGCACTCACGATTCCATCATCAGTCTGTCATCCAATGCAGTGATCTTCTCTACAGTTACTGAATGTATTAATGAAATGCACACCGCAAAATATAGTGCAATAGACTTTTCTCATAAACATTTGGACTTGTCATAGATGACAGGTGAAACTAATACCATGCAACTGGCTCACCTAAATGTGATGTAGCTATTTTCCACTGCTGTCTTTGCTGTGGGCTTACTATGCCACCGTGCTGAGTGTCTGTGTAAATAATGGTGACAGTAACTGAAACTCCATCATTGCCAAAGAAGGCATGTACACATCAAACGACCAACCAATCACAATTGTAGTCTGTAGCACTGTGACATATACTCACATTTATATGATCTGATTCAACATAGAAGTATTAATCAGGCTTTAGTCAAGTCCTGTCTTCAGTGTTGGCAGAGTAACTTGGGCAGTAAGCCTCCAGATATAACAAGTCATTTTCGATACACAAGGCTAAATGTATCAGGTAAACTTTTTTTTTTTTTTTTTTTAAGATAGCCTATAAAGTTATGACTATGTTATTGTTGATAGCTAAAGCTAGCAAAATTAGCAGTCTGTGATTGCCATTAATGACAGGATTGTCATGCGTCAGCAAATCGACTTGTGAGTAGTGATATTACTACAGTCAACTAAGTTAAAGGAGCTGTGTGTGGGATTTAGTGCCATCTAGTGGTGTAGTTGTTGATTGTAACACACTCGTCGAATGTTACTACTATAAAGAAAATTTAGTTGTACTGGAAGGGGTGCTGCAGTGCACAGGAGTTCTTTCCATGGTAACAAGTGGACATGAGTCGACATGAGTGAACATGGACATCGATGTATTGTCACTGTTCCATTAATAGACACAATCTTCCACTGGAGGTAGGTCATTCATTGTTCATTTGGTAGCTTACAACATCAACAACCTGCAAATGTTGGGCCTGCTGATTCCTTCCTCCTTCTTATTTTTAAGTTGCCATTTGTCCCTATTGTCCCAACTGTCTGATCTGTGAACCTCCAGGGTTGTGACCAACTACTGTCGCCACTACTGACTGTTCTAAGTCTGCACCCAGACACTGGCAAGAGCACATTCATTCCACCCAGAAGAAGTTTACGGATTCCCATCTCCAATAAACATTCAACCGCTGACCCATGATGCTGTTATGGGTCATGCTGGAGAGTAACTATCCCAATGGGACACAGTGACACAGGGGGGACACAGCAGGCGGTACTGGGAGTCATTGTTCGGGTTTGTTTTTTTTATGTATTTGTTAAGGCGAGTTATAAAGGGCGACAGAAGCCAATTATCTGGTGTTCTGGTTCCCTCACAGATGATAAAAGGCAAACAACTCCATCCCATTGTGTACTCTACAACATCCATAGCAAGAGGCATCAGAGAGGCCGGCTACTCTCATTTATCAGGCACAATGATAAGAAAGTACAGTTGTTAGCAAGTGCCTCGAGGAGTGCACCACCAGGGGAATCGGACTATGAGACACCTGCACTTTAAATGGCCAGCTAGGCCACTGAACAGAGCAGGGAAAAGGCGTGATCGGTGTTAGATATAAGGTAAATTTGAATATGAGGCAAAAAGCTTCCTCAGTTAGCTTCAAGAAGTTCTCAGCTGTGAAACTCTGTAACTGTACCCGGGCTGTAACTCTTTTTAATGGGAGAGAGGAGACCGAAGTGCTGGCAGCCTGTCATAATATGAGAGGCGTATTATGGCAGGCTATTGTGCATCACTCAAACATCCAGTCTCTGTCAATCAGTGTCATTTCCCTTATTAGTAAGTCATCATTTCATGGGCAATGTGATTTTTTCTGTAATATTTTAATTACTGTATGCTACTTAATGAGAGGTTGAGGCAGTGTTGATGTTCTTTTTTATCTTTAAATGTGAGAGGATGAGAAGGAGGCAACACAAAGTGAGGGGAAGAAAGAAACTTTGTGCCTTTTCAGTAAAATTTGATTTTTAATGTTATGCAAAATAGATAATCATGGTTTAACTAACACAAAAGCTATCAACCACCAGTAGCAAATTCTGTAGTATACATATACTTATTTACATTGCTATTGGCAAAATGTAGCAGAATGGCTTCTGTCAGGGTTGGGTAGATTAACCTGGAGGCTTAGCAATGCTTTAAACTGTCAAATAAGTGTAGTGGAATAGGAAGTGCATAGTTCCCCTCTGAGATGTTATGTAAATGTTTGTAGGTATAAAGCAACACAAATTAGTCAATATTAACTGCATATATTTTGATTTGTCATAAAAAGCATTAACAATGGCTGAATAGTTGAGTTAATGTCATGTGCTGTTGGTTAATGGTGTAAACTTTAATGTCAAATAGGATGGGGTGGAAAGAAGAGAGCAACGTAACCCAAAATGTCACATTTGCTTGGTATATTTAACCACAAGGACACCAACACCAGACTGTTGAAGAAAGAAAAAAAAAGGACGCATGTGAACAAAAGACTGGGTGATGAAAGACAGTAAAAAGAAAAAGGATGGGGAAAAGAAAGCATTTGAATAAAAGGGCAGGACAAAGAGTTTCACTTGAAACTTAGCTAGTTGTTATAGAAGCAGAAGTCAGGAAAATGAATTAAAGCCTGGGAGCCAAGCCATGACATTAAAAGACACAGATTAACAATGTGGCAATAAAAGGAAAGGGTACACAAATACTGTTACTTAGAAGTCCGTGCCAAGCAGCAGGTTCTGGCTTTCAATACAAGGGGAACTTTAGAAAGAGCCAACAATACTGCTTCATCTTTTATGTTAGGAAATGACAACCACAATTCTTATTTTCTCTTACCTTGGCCTATATTTTCTCAATACTTCAAGTACTTCTAGCGTCAAGCTTGTGTCTTGGAGTTCAAAGAATCATTATTCTTGTAAAAGTACTCAAAATAGAGTTATCAGGTATTCGGTGGAGGTACTGTCGTGACTTTCCCATGGCTGCCGAATGACGGTACACTACTTAATGCCTATGCCTCTTCTTTTTAGTCTGTTTTAACTCTTTTATTCTTATTACTTTATTTCTTTTATTAAATTTAGAACGGCCTTCTCTTCTCAATTATCCACCAGCCTTTCCTCCACAAAGATTCTTTTGCTTGCGAACCTACCACTTTGCACCTGCAACACCTGTACACAGTACTAAAACCCACATTTTTGAGGCTAACACGTCCTTTGGACTTTACACTGTGTCGAGTTGATCCCTGCTGGCGGTTTTGCGCATTCAGTGCATCCTGTTCGTGACGCCAATAATATTGTGACTTTCCCATGGCTGCCGAAGTTGGTCTGTGGATGCTTGAAAAGAAAAGAGCCGCAAATCGTCTTAACTTAGGACTTTATTCAAAGAAACAAGTGAGTTTGCGATGCATCCCCTGATCGGATCCCTTCCGAATCTCCATGCCAAATTGCCCTGCCGAATTCTTGTCCAAACTGTTGTACCCCTCTTCTCCCGGGCTAGGTCTTATACTCACAGGAAAAACATGAATAAACATTCTGAAAATGTCCTTTTAAGGAACCAACTTCCGTCATTGTCTTCCCTAACTTAGTTTACCACATCTGTTTCATTACCAAGAGAGAGATGGCCAAAGGTCATCTTACAAACCCTATATCTCAGAAAGAGAAAGGTATGAAGTTCCGCAGAACCACACACTATCCTCCCAAGAAAGATCGTAAATACTATAGAATGTTTATTCTTCATGCAGAGAGAGAGAGAGATCTATTCTTCATGCAGAGAGAGAGAGAGAGATCATAAATACTATAGAAGGCTTATAAGAAAATACACTACAGTACACAAGCTGTTTCAGGCCATTACTGGTGACATGGGATGTGAGCCCTGTGAACTGAGCTGTTTTACATTGATGAGATGCATGAAAAGCCTGCTTGTATAAGGAGTATTTTCTTTTAGGGATAAAGAAACTAACGGACCATAGCTTGAAGTTATTACAAATCCCTTTTCTCAATATACAGCAGCCTGGCGTCTTGAAGAGATTCTTCAGGAGAGAATTTGCTATTTTGTGGGATGGACCTGAGAAACTGAGATTGTGTAGGTGAATTGGGTCTCATACTTTGACTGAACACAAGGTTCTTGTTTGATTAGTTCATTGTCTGCACAAATTAGAATAATAGTTGCAAGATACTGAAAGGGGATTTTTTGTGGGAAGTGCTGCAGTATGAGCAAAATATAGAGCATAATACTGGAGGCGTAATATGGCAGGCTGTTGGTACATCATTCAAACAGCCAGTGTCAATCAGTGTCATCTCTCTTATTAGTAAGTCATCATTTCATGAAGGCATTGGCATGTTTCTGTAACATTTTAGGCACTGAATGCTATTTTCTGTTCTATTGTTAGCATTAACTTAATTAGAAGCTTGGCAATATTCTTTATGATAATAAAATGGCAATATTCTTGAATGTGAGAGGATGAGGCAACACACAATAAAGGCAAAGGGATAAACTTTGCCGAGTCAGATCATCAACTAGCACAGAATAATCCATGGATATATTCATTGCATTAGTGGTGCTGGAAGCTTGGTGACATTGTGCCTACTTAGAGGCTAACTGGCTCTAAGCTAAGTAGAATATGCTAGCTAAGTGGTAAGATGCTAAAACAGTGTGGTGATGGGGAAACTGGAACTTCATTTAAAAGTCTAACCGGATGTTGTGTATTAATTGTTGCTAACTTGACTGCATGTGCAAAACTGACACTTCTAACAGCAAATAATGTTGCAGATATTCATTCACCTTAGAATATAGTTGGTGCAAAGTAATGCATTCAACGGTCAGCATAAGGCAAGTTAGCTTATTGGCAAAATATACTGTAATGTAGCTATGCACGACTCCAAAACATACAAATACATTTTTCTAAGTGAAAAAAAAAAAAGTGGTGGCGCTTCTCTTGTCTGACATGCCCCATAAATCATGTCTCAAGTCTTTCTCCCAAATGATTGTAGGAGGCTAATTAACATTTGAGAAACCAGTCCATCTGGTCTGTTAGAAAGTATCATCTAAGGGATGTGATACAGGAAAGATATCCCAAGGCACCCCATATGTTCCTGTTGTCCAGCGTGGATACTTCCAAGCCATTGAGCCAGTGAAAAATTTGTTATTGTCCAATAAGAAGAAGAAGATGGGCCTTGAATTAAATAAGGATTTTATTTTTAGAAATCATTCAACACAATTACCACTAGCTCAAGGACTGGCAACAATGGAACCCATAGGTTTCACTTCATTATAAAACCACCTAAGAAAAGTGAGATTAGATAGTGTTTTCAATAGCTCTACAGGGCATCACAGATGCGTCATCATCAGGCACCGTTTATGAGTTGGAAGGCACAAGAGGAACAAATACATTTGGGAAAAGAAGTCTTGCAATAAGGGTTGATTAGACTGATTGTTTTATTTTAGGTTGTTGTTCATTCCACATTACCCTGCATGAAGGGATTCAAATCTGAATGTGGATACTCCAGCATACATTGCATTGAATTTAGGCCATATGTCTGGGTTTTTCCATCTCTAACCAATAACGCACACATTTGAGAAAATGTACTCTACTTTGCTTAGCCAGGCATGACCTCTGAGCTCTTCTGCCAAGAAACATTTTCACAGCGTACATATTTGCATTTTCAGTGACAGTCTAATTGGCTCACCTATTGGGAAGACTCAAACTTTAATTGGTTGCACTTGACCTCTGGTCATCCCAATGCTGTGGAAAATAATTTACTTATTAGACCATTATATGCAGTATGTTTTCTCTCTTGATTGATTGGATGCACTGAAATTTAGCCCAACCCCAACTCTCATTGGGTCCATATTACATCACGAATGGGTCATTAGATTGGCAGCATGTTTTTCCTCTATAACGGATAGGAGATATATACAGTAGTAAATGCCAAGTCAGTCCATATTTAGCTCCATGTTCGTGGTGTGATTTCATGTGGTGAAGCAAAAAGTGATCTTTCTGGGACACTATCAAAAAATAAAACTATACATTATTTTTTTATTTTATTATTTTTTTATTTGCAGTATCTATTGCATGGCTATTTTATGGCATAACTGTCAAGTCAAACCCATTGACTTGACAGTGATGGAGTGGCCAGTCAAGTCAGCCAAAGAACTAGCTGCCACTGCCAGGGAAAGTATCAACAAGCTGCAAAAGAAGGCATTTTGTGCTGCGCTGACAAGAGCCAAAGCAAAGAAACAAGAGCCAAAGCAAGAACAGAACCAGGCCCAAACAGAGCAAAGGAGACCAACTGGAGGGTCAACCATCCATCACCTCGTGGATGTCAGGTGGTTCAGTGCTCTAACCTGACTGGTCAAAACAGTTGCGTGGATCTGGAGAGCAAAAAAAGAAAGAAAGAAAGAAAGAAAGAAAGAAAGAAAGAAAGGAAAAAGTTGGACAAAGTCAAACCATGAACAGTCAATAGTGGGTGGCAGTCTCCGGAGTAGGAGTCATCTCAGTCAGAGAAAAAAAAAAGAGGCCCCAAGAGACATCCAACCTCCGGTGGACAAAAAGGAAAGTTCCAAGCAACTGTTCTTCACAGAGACGTCAGGTGGCTAGTCATTGTACTATCTGCTGAAGAGCAGACAGAATTTCAAACTAGCAACACATAAAACATCAAACTGTGAAGCAAAGTTTGCCTTGGAACCATTTCCAAGGTAAACTTTGCTTCCCACTTCTCCCCCAGTGTTTCCATGGGAAGATCGGGACTTGGGAGGTGTCAAGTCAAACCCAAAAGACGCTGAAAACTCAACATGAATAATTAATGAACAGGCGGAACTGGAACCTTGCTGCCCACCTGACATACTAAGACAGCACACGCAACAGGTGAGAGGGAGAGAGAGAAACGGGGCAAAAAAAGAATTCAGAAGAAAACAAGTTGAAATTAGAAACCCTAAGCATCAGAAACGCGTACAAAAATCAGCGTATCAACAATAATCTCCAGAGAGGCAGCCGGTAAGGAGCCAAAGTTTTCTAGCTCACTGAGAGACATTGAAAGACTATGAAGGTTTGCTACTGCCGCTGTGAAATTGTGCTCATGCCAGCTCATGCTTTGTCTTATGCTCACCTAAGCTATCTGGTTAAAAGCTAGTTTCTGCTGAGTTATATAAATGTTATATAAGTGTTTATTTGCTAATTGAATTTAGTGTTAAATTTTGCTCACTTTGAAGTAATGATAAAATAATGATAAAAAGTTACAAAAATAGTATTTTCATTGGTTTAAAAAGATGGTTAAAAAGACTGTATAATGTAGTATAAAAGAGCTATGGTAAGGAATGTTTAACTATAAAATACACTGGTAATATATTTTAAATAAATACATTCATAATTATGAATGTGTATTTTTCTGTATTTCTTTGGTGCATTGGCAATAGTACAAGGTAATTTCTTTTCTGTGTTTATGTAAAGGTTTTTCACCTGCCTGATAACTGCCTGGTACTGCCTTTGGAAAATAAAAAGAAAGTAAAAAAGGAAGCAAGGACTTCGGACCACGGACGGAGTTATTAAAAGAGTGAAATCCAGTGTAGACTCTTATACTCTAATACTGGTCTGCTTACACGTAGAAGACTGGTAATTTTAGTTTTCCACTGACGATGTGGAATCCTTCAAACACTGAATGTCAAAAAAAACATTGACAACAGTACAAAGACACTGTTTGACATACACTGTGTCACAAACCGGGCCAGTTAGTGGCAAAAAGGGAGTCCACACATGAAATAACAAATCAAAATTAATTTATTAGTAAATCATTTTAACTTGATAAGGTAAACTTAGATAAAAATAAACCAAAAGTATGTTTGAAATGTAATGTTAAGGGTCAGTCATGTATGCAGTGTATGGATGAGTGGAGTATGTTGTGTGAAGTGTTGAATGCAGGAGGAAATAATACTTAGTTCCCCATGGCAGGTGGAAGCCTGAAACCAAGTCTCAGTCTGGAGGCAGCAAGAGCATGAACACATGGTTAGACAGCCCTTAAATCTCCAGTTCCCCATACACCCACAGGTGAGGCAAATTGGCCCGACGACCTGTCCCAACCGCCACCCAGGGAAGTCACACAGCCAATAAGCAGACAGAGGGGCAGGCCATCACAACTGTTTTAACGCCACAAGAAATTGTGTTTGTGAAAGTCACAGTCTACCAACCAGTGATTCAGTCTATAAGAAGTTTGCTTTGCAGAAAATAAAGAAAACAATTCTTTAGAAGAACAAGTAAATGTGTAACATGTAAGTTTCTTACCATGGCACATGCAAGTTCCAAGGTTCACAGAGATCATTTTCTACCAGATTGCAGCTTTTTGCTTCAGGAGCATACAGGCATTAGCCACAAATCTACAGCTGTGACTAATATGCAGCCACCTTGTCCTCAGTGTTAGTTAGGTGAGACTGACTCATGGTTTGAGTCATCTGAGACAATACTAAATACTTCTGGTACATTTAGATAAAAAACGGAGGACAAAATATTAAGCAACATTAATAAAAACGTCAGTACGACAGTTTATGGGAGACAGAACATATTTACAGGAAGAAAGAATAGTTTCTTATGCTTCAAAAAACTTTACATGGAAGGATAGAAAGAGTATTCACAGTAATTTCCCAGGAACTCCTGTGAATGAAATAAAAAATCCCAAAAATTAACAAGTAATTAAACTTGTTGGTCTGGAACATTTTTTGATTGCATTCTCAATGAAATCTTAATTTCTCACAGCAGGTATCTGGAAAAATCCCTATGGGAAAAGTGTTTTGTTACAAAAAAATGCAGCGATTGTGTCAAATGAATTTATGAAACTCACTGTGAGGCTGTGTTTTGAGTTAAACGCTAATGTCAGCATGCTAACAGGCTCACAAGGACAATGCTAACTGTCTATTATGATATATAACATGTTCACCATCTTAGTTTAACCTGTTAGCATGCCAGCATTTGCTAATTAGCACAAAGCACAAAAGAATCACAATGGCTGATGGGAATATCATGAGAGTGCTTAACTACAAGTCCAGAATACCAAAGCAAATCCAATTCAATATTTAAAAACTATGAAAAAAAACATATATGGATATGTGCTCTGCCATGAATGGATTAATTAATTGATGTAGGAGTAACAATTATCCTGACAATAGGCAATACAAGCAGTCAGGTGTAAGTTGAGTTGGGTAATTAGAACCAAGATAAGCCAATAAAATATAATAAATATATATTTCTGATTTTTTGTTTTTCAGTTTTCCATTTTCCTGTGAACATTCCAGGACTAGAAAATTTACAAAACTGACAATTAAATGAACTGAACTGAATTTAATTTTCATTCCATTTTTCATTTTTTAGATTGAAAATCTAATAGTCATTTTTACATTTCTGATTAAAAATAGGTAAAACAAACAAATATGTTCATTAGTGAGCTTTGGCACTTTAATTTAAGACAAAGCCCAGCCAGCTAAGAACGTTTTGATGCTCCAGCTAACAGCTGCTAACCTAAACTGACACATGAGACATTTCCCACTTTGTCTTAACATAAGTAAGGAGTAAGAAAAAATATACAAAAAGCAAGAGATTGACAACTCTGACAACAAAAAACAGATCTTAGAGTTTAATTTTTCAAAATAATGTCTCATCCTAACTGCCAGCACTAAATATGTATTGCAGAAGGCTCATCTCATTTATGTGCATACAGTACTTTTCAATGTTCATCAGCAAAATTACACATCATCATTTAGATTTGTAACTTCTTTGCCAGCCTGAAGCGCATCTCTAAGACTTGATTGCACAAATGATTACATGGAAATGATGGAGCTTTTTATCCTTCCATTAGTTCCTGGTTTGAATATTTGAAATAACAAGGAGTACATGGCGAAGACATGGCACATACTTACGAGAAGATGACTAGAGTACAAGCTGTCAGAGATTTTGAAATTGGCATCTGCTGAATTGATTCATAGTCGAATTATACTTTTCATTTATATGCTTGGGATCACTCTGAAAGCACACTATGTTCTAGGGTTTCATTATCATCACAGCTTGAGATAATGCATAAGTAATAGAAACTATTTCATCAAACTGTCCTTTTAAGCTATGAGGAGAAAATATGTTTAAATATACTGGTATCTACAGAACAGGTTTTGTTAAAACTGGTGGAAAAGTTGCCAATTTTTCCTGAGTTCCCTGTCCAGTTTTGTTGCTGTGAACATCATGTGGGACATGTTGCTATCAATGTGACACCAAATCCTATAAATAAAACACTGGAAGATTGTGTGAAGGAACAGAGTTGTACTCTGTAAGGAGTTTCTGTTGAAACTTTTCTTCTTCATCCTTTGACCAGTCTACTCATTCCAAGAATAGATTTTGTATGGACTCTTGAATGCCAGCATGCACTTTCATGGAAAGTGTGAAAGTTCTTCTGAGCCTCTCACCTCTCCAGACCATTTAAGATAGAAGTTGATGCCAGTGGAGTGGGTGATGGGGTTGACCATCCAGTGTGTTATTTTTCACATAAGTTGAACAAGCATCAAGTCAATTATTCCATCAAAAAGGAGACCCTTGCTTTTGTGTTGGCACTCCAACATTTTGAGGTATGTGTCAGTGCCAGCCCTTTGCCTGTTGTAATCTTAACAGATCATAATCCACACATCTTTTTGGTCCCACATGTACAACCATAACCAATGACTCATGCAGTGGGCTTTGATTGTACACGATTAGAACTAAGAAATCCAGCACAAGAAGGGTTCAGAAAATGTCACGGCTGATGCTTTGTGTAGATTGTAATGTGAAATAAACTGTTATTTATTAGATAACCCAAAACCTAACAGTTTGTGTCTTAAGAAGAGGGATGTTGGCACTACTATGTGTGACTTTACTTTTAGTCTTATTGTGTATGCAGAGTTAGGTGTGTGGTCCCCTGCTCTCAACTAAGTCGATTGGAGTTGGTGATTAAACTGTGAGTGAGATTATTAAAGTGCATTTTTTTGGATTACACTGGATACACTACAATACACACCCTTATGTGTATGCTACCTGGGAAGAAGTGTTTTCTTCTCAATTTACCTCCTGGCTACTTGGGCAAACAGGTGATGTATTGCAGATACGTGGTTATCACAGGACAGAGACAGTGTGCTATGTAAAGATGGAAGATATTCATGATTGATCATGAATGAGTGTGATAAAGCCAAATGAGTGATTTCCCTTTTTAATTCTCCTCAGACATTACGAGACATTAGGGAAATATTGGACTAAATGTAAACACTTTAAATCCATTACAGGGATAGAGTGTGTGGGACAAATGAATATATGGAGTATTAGGCTAAATGATTCGATGGTTTGTAGCTACATGATTAATTAAAGGGGCACACAAACTCATCAGACACAACAAGCTGCAGCTCTCTCACATAAACTCGCACACAGCTGCACACACATAAACTGACATTGACAATAGTAATGTGTCATTCGCGAACGAGCCAGTTCAAATAGCCGGCTCTTTTAAGTGAACAATGGGAGCTGGCTCCCATCCGTCCGCGAGCCGTTCTTTTTTTTTTTTTTTACTTTTTTCTTTAGGAAAAGTACCTGCGGGCACTGCGGGTGTTGGCTACAGGTGTCACATGCTTGCTGTGCAACCAATCATGTGAGGTTTGACAAGGATCATACCACCATACCAAGCAGGGAGGGGCGGGGGTAACAGCGCTGAGACGGTGACAGTCTTTTGTGTATCACATAACACCATGGCTATCATACTGAAACACACATGACGTCAGTTGTAGCAGTGGGACTCAAGCAATGTTCTAACCCTTAGACCAGACTCAAACATTTTGTCAATTGTTACAGGAGTCTTCTGTGTCCAAGACAGGCATTCTGTTGACCCAGAAGTGCTAAAGTACAGGTTCATACACAAGAAACGGTTTCCTGATAAAGTTTCTCAACATTTCTCCACTGTTACCCACTGTTACACTGTTCCTTCCTCTCTTGCACAGAGCTTTATGTCATGGGGCACAGAGAGAAAAACATCTAGGCTGCTACCTATATTGGGTAATTTATAGATGGGGCTAAGGAGTGCAAGGAGAGACCCTATTTTGTGAAATCACAGGTCAAACCGGTGCAACCAAACATTTATTATTTACTAGAAACTCATGAAACTCACAAAACCTTTTACTGGTTGAATGCTTGTTTAGCTGACCATTTATGATTTACAGCATTTCCCACAGCTATCTTTCTCCTCTTTATCTGCATTTCTAGAAGACATCACAGATTGCACTTAAGAGGAAATAACCTAATTCTTGCACAAATGATGATCCAATGATTCAATGATTGGATGGTAACGGGATGGTACTTGTTGCAATAAATGTGCCCAGAAAGCAACAAAGTTTTATTATGAATGCCAGTGAAAAAACCAAGCAGAGTCATTTTTATTTGGATGAGGGCATGGAAAATCCAATTTCAGTGCACACTGGAGTCACATTTTAATTTAAGGTATGAACATAATTCAGCCATAACAACGGTTTACACAAGAATTTGTTATTGAGACAACACAACTCATTTCACTGATTAACTTGACTCTCGATGGCATTTGGTTGCAGACCAGTGAACTAAATCATGTTACGCACAGCTGTAGCTGTATGTTACTGGCAGGTGTAATGGCAAGGTTTCATTTTGTGTGCTTTTCAGAGTTTCACAAAGCGATCAATTGTGATTCAGTAGCATGAGTCCATTTGGAGCCATTAAGACCATCAGCAGGTCAATGTCTGACCCTGCATCAAGAAAACATGTGTAACACAGAACAATGAACAAAATACAATAAACCAAACAAAATGTATACATCAGGACAGCCCTGTATATAAGAGACTGTTGGTGTGCTGAAGACCTTGAATGTCAAATGAATAACAGAGTGAGGCAGGTGTGATCAGACTGCCAATCTATCCGTCCTGACACAGGCCAGGGTTATACACTTGATGTGCTTTTGGCACAATCAGTCCTTGGCTTCATTGAGTTGGACATGTGACATGTCAAGGATAGCAGGCATTTATGTTATATATGTGTATGGGGAAAAGAAATTAAATTAAATAAAAAAAGTGGACAAGTATGTGGCCTCTATGCACTGATTGGATTCATCAAACTCCATGATGGAACCCTAGCGGGCATTTTCCTGTCAGGCCATGGCCGTGACGCTGATTTGGTCACCAGGAGTGTTTCAGATATGGAGTGTTTGGTCCACCAGATTTTTTTTAACTTGTTCCGGTTTGGTAATTTTCACCTGGTTTATGTGCTTCTACCTATTGTTTTATGATTGGAAGTTTGTACCATGTATTTTATTGTGAAAATCAATGTGTCTGATCTTCTGTCAGCTTAATCTGTTCTGTGCAGATTGACACGGCTGCCATTTCATCAAAACTAGAACAGCCGTGTATCCATGGCGGAGCTGAGTAGAGAGCTGCCTCTGGGATGCTTCTGAAATGGACTGCAGCGCTTCTGGTGCATTACACACACTGAGCTCCAGCGGCCATGGCACAAACAGAGTACATTGTATGTGCCTAGTGGAATTTAGCCTTTAGAGATGCCGATATAGACTTAACAAAGGATCAGCCATAACATGACCATATATTATTGCGCCCATTGGTCCACAGGAACATTAGTAAGGGCCGACACTGATATTGGGTAATAAGAACTGACTCTCAGTTGGTGTTTCTGTTCATCCCAAAGGATGGGGTTGAGGACAGGACTCTACAGGCATGTCGAGTTCCTCCACACTAAACTTGAAACAAAGTTGGAAACAAACATTTCTTTATGTCAGCATGACAATGCCCTCATGCACAACACAAGCTGGAGGCACACTACTGTGTATAACATGGCTGTTTTATTTACAACAAATTTAAAACCAGAAAATGTACATGAGACCTTTTCCATGGCCTATTTAACTCTTACACACTCTTGGTATATTTTTTACATTTTTTTTTTTTGGTAGTGGGACAAAATTTTGCAAGGGTTTTAGTTATTTTTCATGTATTGATATTGACCTCAGGGCCCATGTGTTATGCCACAGCCAGGATCAGCAGCCCAAAGACATCCTTTGAGCTCTTCATTACTGAGAAAATGATTCAGCTTATCTTCGAGAATGCCAGTCTGCAGGGAGATGAACAGCAGTGGATTGGAGAGATGTAGATGAGGAGGAGCTGTGGGCCTTCATCAGGTTGCTGATCCTGGCTGGAGTCTACAGATCCTGGGATATGTCCTCTGGGCTGAGGACACAGGATGATCAAGTTTTCACGCTACAATGTCCCGGAAGAGGTTCTAGAAGTTTAGCATGGCCCTCAGGTTCGACGACTGCCTGAGCAGACCAGCGCATCAACGGAGGGACAAGATGGCTGCCATCCAGGAATTGTGGGATTTGTGGAGCACCTGCCTACCCCTCCTTTTCAATCCAGGCTGGGAAGTATGGGTTGATGAACAGCTGGTGTCTTTCAAGGGATGCTATTCATTCAGACAATACATCCCAAGCAAACCTGCAAAGTATGGGTTGAAAGTCTCGGTAAGAAGTGGAGAGAGGTTAACCAGTGGATGTGGGTGGTCCTTGAGTTAACAGAGGAACGTGAGGACCACACTGTCACAATGGATAATTGCTTTACTTTGTTTTTGCTAGCGGAGGAGCTACGGAAGAGGAAAATTATCCTGGTGGGCACCTTGCGAAAAAACAAGCCAGGAGGGATTTTTTAGGAACATTTTTTGCACGAAGGGTAAATCATCATCATTTTCTGAAGGGTGCACAACGGTTCAACAGATGCCTGCCAACAATCCAACATATATGCACACATATGCATATAATTGTGTGGTATCAGTTATCAGAAAATTAAAACTCTTCTTCATTTTGTTGTCAGGTACCTCATCCACAATGGCCAGCATGCATTCTTTCATTGTTTCTGAGTCTTTTGCTCTTTGCCAAGATCCAGGACACATGAAGGGAATGTGCGGTAACTCCCTCTTGGTCCATGCGTGGCTGCACAAGGATAAATCTGGTCTGACTGTGATCCTTTGGAAAGTTTGTCTCGGAAATTTGTAGTAGTATTTTATTCTTTACTACAGCAAAGCACTCATTGCAAATTAAATGCATTGGTTTTGCATTTGGAGAGGCGTCACAGTTATATTAAACAAGTACTTGTCTGTCCAGACTGGTTTAAACAAGCAGGTTCATTGTCAGTTTTACATTTCAGGGTTGACAGACATATTTTCAGTGGAGCACTTCCATACTTGTGACTGTCATTAGCCAGATGCTTTGAAAAGTTCCTAGAGACAGTTAATGGATTTGTAAAAAAATATATTTGCTGTATGCTATCTCTGTAAACATCCCGCCTGTATCTGATGATGATAAGAATGAGATGACTCACGTAATTTATGTGATTTATGTACAGTATGTTGGGCATATAATATCTTTTCACTCTGCAGCATTAAACAGCAACTATTTATGAAATGTTTATTTGTTTAGGGACAAGTAAATGAACCAATGACACATACCGCAATATTTATAGACTAAGCTAAAGCAATTTCCATTCCTTGGTGGGCCTTGTAATACACAGAGTACAACAAATACAAAATAAACAAGAATGACTCCTCTGAAAAAACGCTTTCAACTTTTCGTTAAAATTATTCTCTTCTGTGGGTTAGTCCACATCAGCAATATAAAAACACGTGGAGATGCTCATTGTTGTATTTTTTCTTTTCTTTGGATTTTTAGTTGTTGAAGTTTCTTTTTCTGTATTTTTTTTTTCTTTTAGCCACTGTGACTTCATAGAGACATCAAACGACCATGTGATTCTTTTGTTTGCTCCACATGCAGTCAGACTGTGATATGCAACGTGGCCTGTGTGACAAAACAGAAAGAAAAAAAGGAAACGCTGACATAAAGTATTTATGTATAAACTTTTACAGTACTGGAATACATGTACTTTCCACACCTGAAAATAGAACATACTCTCTGTTGCTCCCCATAGTCCATGTTCTCTTTGTTGGAGTATTATATCATCCGGGCTCAAACCCAACCATGAATTAAGGCATGGCCTCCAAATCTGACGCAGCCTTCTCTTGGAGACTATATACACACACACATACTACCAAACCCCCAGGCTGGACAGGACTGGACTGACAGGAGAGTTGCTGTTGTCCTTTCCTTTTTTTCTTTGCACCACAGGAGACTATAACCTCCAGGTAATGGTCATCATGACACAGATAAAAAGAATGAATCAGTTCAGGGATGTATTTCTCTCCTTAAAGTACCATATTCTCAAAAAGCATATATCATCTAATACATGATATATGTGGGTGTTTTATATTTTAAACGACTACTGGAAACTAGTTGCTGTAAACAGTGTATCAGTAGATATACCACTGAATATGTGCATTAAGCTATTTTTGGCCAGTAGGGGGCAGAAATATTACAAAACAAAAGTGACATGTTAGTAGACTGATGTCCACTTTTACAAATCAGGACGCACAGAATAACTTGAACTTCCCACTGGACGTGTATTTCAATCCAAAAACTGTCCAAAATTCCATCTGTAGTTTGGTCCACACTAGAGGTCTTCCTGAGTCCAAACGTTTGTGCCCAAACCCCAAAGACCTGGAGAAGAACAACAGAACTGGACCTGTGCATTATCTGGATTCATGAAAAAATGAGAAATGGTGGACCTGAAACTGTCCAGGAAACATAGACCCAACGTAACAGCTACATGCTATTAACAAGTTAATGTTGATTACAAGTTAAAACAAAGAAAACACCTAATGAAACATTGATAGCCTTCTCCCTTGTGCCTGGCTGTGATGCATATAATTCATCGTCCTGGCAAAGAAAGTTGGTAAAATAGAGCACTTACATATTAATCAGCACTGTCTGTCTCGAAACCCACTTGGGTGTTGCACAATGTTAAACAGTTACGGGATCCATGGAAACAACAAGATCCAACTTAAGTGCAGAGATTAAATTGGGCCGGAGCCCTCCGGAGCTCAGCTCCGCCTCCTCACCTCGGCAGTACAGCCAGCAGGAGCTGAGCTCCCTCTGCTCCGGAGTTTATAATAATCATGGGCGTAGGTACCATTATACGGCTTTTCAAAATCATTAGTTTTGACCTCCCCTCTTTTACCATGTCAAAAATCAGTAAGCTACATCAGTCTGTTCACTCATCGCTGTTTCCAAAGCACTGTGTCAGAGCTTCATTATTGAACCTGAATCAGTGAAACTCCAGTCCATGTTTTCACTGATACGGACACCTTCTCGCATACCGCGCGTACAAACACACACAGTGCTGCTGATGCGCCACTGACAGCGGGAAGCTTAAGGTGAGTACTGTCACAACAAAATGTTCAGGTCATTGTTAACTTAGTGAAACTAAATGTCTATTTTTTCACCTTAATGTTTTGTGACAAAGTCACAGAAACATAAAGTTATAAAATCGTTCAGTTAACTAACTGTTAAGAAGACCTAAACCCGGAGGTCAGCAGACCATATAGCATGTAGACAGAGACAGGAAAGACAGAAGAAGAGACATCTAAGTCCTATTTGGAAAGTTGTGAATTAATTGTAATGACTGGCGACTGCTGATATTTGGTTTGATGTTGTGACATGTAAGAAAGTTTAGCAAACAATTGATTTGATTGATGTAGATTTATGGTGTGAGATGTAATTAACTATGTGAATTTATGGTGTGAGATGTAAATAATTAATGCAAATAATAGTGTAAATTGATGGGATGTAAAAAAAAAAATATTGTTAATATGTGAATTGATGGTGTATATTGTGAATAAGTTTTACAAATTGCAGTGTAGATTGATGGTGAAATGTAGGCTAAATAAGTTACCAATATGTGAATTGATGTGAGATAAATAAGTAGGTTATAAATGGATAAAATATGTATTAAACTGACTGTGCGGGTTGTTTTGAGAGATATTGACCACTGTGAGTGAAGAAGGGCTCCCCCTCCTTACAAAAGCCAATTTAACCACTGCTTAAGAGTGCAATAAATGTGGAAGGATATGGATCTTAGGTCCAGTTGTCTGAGTTAACCCATGATGACGTCTTAATATATCTGAAATCCAGAAAAAAAAACATGTAGCTCTTCATGCTACAAGCTTGCATATTAATATATGCTTACAGGCATAGTTTTATACAGTGGGCAAATAAGTATTCAACATGTCAACATTTTTTATTTTTTTTTATTAAGGTCTTCTGATAACAATAAAATGTCCTATCAGTACTGATTAATCTGCCAAACCTATCAATTAATCAACCTCTACTTAATAGAAATGTCTTAATATCAGTCTGCATTGTAAAATGAAATTTAGGATGTGTTGAGTATTTATTTTCTTCACTTTAAGTTTAAACATTTATGACTGAATACTGGAACCCAAATTCAGTCTGAACTAGATGCAGTCTAATGCTTTACTACAAAACTCAAATGACTGACAAGATGCTGAGGCAGTCCAAACAAGCAAACAAATCAAACTGGGAGCAGGCAGAAAATCAAAAATCCAAAAAACACCCAGGGCTTTATGTATAAACAGTGCACATTTGTGAAAAGGTTGTTTACGCTGGTTTTACCATACACAGTGGAATCTATAAAAATAAACGTGGACCATTTATGTAGATAATGGTTAAAAAAAAATCAGATCAGCGGATCCACTAAGCTGCACCTCCCACATTCATTCAGACCAAGCTGCTGAGACAGAAGCTACATGCGAAGCTAGCTCGTTGCAACATGGCTAATGCCTTAAATATACCTGAAATCGAATATCCTCCACCATCCTTCAGATCTGGCATTTGGAACTACTTTGGTTTTCGTATTAAGTATGACCCTGAAATTGAATTTAAAAACTGTACCTTTGACTTGAAACAAATGTTGGTAATTTCAATAACTTCCAAGTTTAAAAAAAGGCATGGAAATTTCTCTTTTTTGTATTGAACCGAACCGAACCGTGAATCGTTAGTGTATCGTTGCACTAATATATATATATATATATATATATATATATATATATATATAGAAATGGACGAAGGTATCAATTAGACCTGTCCTGTCTAATTAGCCTCAGGGTAGTTTTCCACAGATGAAATGCCTAATTGCCAACCAGGTTTTTCCAGTTCATGTTGACATCATGTTAACATCTACGACATGTAGATGACTGTACAGACACTGTACAGTTGCAGACGCACATCCATGATGCCCAGAAGGCAAGGTGCACAGATCCATGTCAGGTGGGCAAATGCACTAACATGTAATCAATGACAGTATAAAGAATGGACAGAGCCTGAGTGACATAACTCATAGGTTTCTGAAGTGCCGTTTTTAAGCCAAAAATATGTGGCACCTCCACCATGTTGGCTGTACTGCTTCTTCCGCCTCTTGGCTAATCTAAATATCACCAAAGACATGGATCATCAGTGGACCTAAGGCAGGCCGAATGACGCCTGGGTGCTCTATACGCCATCTGTAATGGCACTTACCTGTCAAGGTAAAGTGGCCACACTGTTAATTCTGCACAATTTTAAGCCTTAACCCTTTATGGGGCGAGGAACCATATATGGTCACTTCCATGGGCTTTTATAATGGTGTCCCACGTCTCTCAATAAAGGAGCAGAATCACGTGACTTTCTCCAGCCAATCAGCGAATGTCAGGCAACGTCACAGATAGCTTTGCTATGGCCTCTAATGGATGCTACTGTAACCCTATCGTAAGCATAATTGTTCCAATGGATGATGTGAACAGTGTGTAGGAAATTAGTTATGGCTTCTAAAAGGTTGTGTTGATGATTTTCCCTACTTGATAAGCAATAGCTGCCTTGGCACTGCTGGAGGACATCACTAATGGTAGAGTTTGGAGGGAGTGTGTGTTCAATGAACATGCCAATTCATCTGAACGAGATGATGACTTGTCTTTCGCCAAGCTTGGGTTGCTTGCAATGGGGGCTTTCCAAAGAGTGCTGGCTGAGCGAGCTGTCAGGTATCTCCCAATCATCCCTGAGCTGTGCTATGCCAGCTTTATGGGATGGTGTCATCTGTACGTCAACCAGGTGCATAAAATTCCCCTACACTGTGGGTGAGCAGGCCAACATTAAAATGCAATTTGCAGCGACAAGCCGATTTCCAAACGTAATCAGAGCAATCAGCTGCACTCCATTTGCTATCAGGGCACCATCGGACGATGAATTTGCTCATGTCAAGAGAAAGCATTCTCACTCCATCAATGTGAAAATGATCGGTGATGCGCAAACGTGTCTGACAAATGTTGTGTCGCGATGGCTTGGCTGTACTGATGATTCATTCGTCCTGCAGAGTTGTAGTGTTGGGAACAGACTTCAAGCCGAGGCCGTGCAGTATTGCTGGCTTGGTAAGTTATGGCATTTATTATTATTAGCATTATTATTAGAGACAACACCTCATTCTCACTATATATGAAATCATTTCCTTTCTGCTTTATCTGCAACAGCGTTGTGCGTTGTGATTTCAACAATAGATTTGCATAGTGATTTATGGAGGAAGGCAAGACGGGGTAAGTGGCTAGTTCACACGTTGATGGATATATAAGGGGAAGGTGTGCAGGACCTGGTGTATGCTGGGTTTTATACATGTGGTATTTTTGTACTTTTAAAGATTTGTGAGTACTCCACTTACAGTATAGTGAGGAAAGTTGCACTGTCTTTGAAAGAAATGCCAACGGCTGAGCGCTTGAACATGAAATGAGTTTCAGTTCTGAACTGAGACAAGGGAACATAAAGAGTAAGTACACTAGTGAGGGCAGGATAATGAGGCACAGGGGAAATCTAATCAGGAACAGGTGCAGCTAATCAGAGCAGAACAAACAAAAACGGCGGGAAATGCACAAAGGCAGGAAGTAAAGTTACAGATAGGAGGAGAGGGGAGACTTACAAAATAAAACAGGAAACACTAAACAAGAAACCTAAAAACATGACCGGATGGAGAGTGGTTGATTCTCAGTGGGTCCATCACTGTGTGAACGTTAAGAGCACAGGTTTGAATAGATGAATTGACCTTCATAATATATAATAACATATGATATATTGCAGAATACTCATAATTGCAAGGTGCTCATGTTCAGAAGTTCCCAAAGGTCTCAAATGACCTAGTAAAAAAAAAAAAAAACATCTTAAAAGTACTAAATAAAACAGTTAAGACTTCTATCAAACTAACTTCTTGTAAAATGTAAAAGCAAGAACTCTCAACCCCGAGCTGCTGGAGGAAATGTTCTCGATATTGATCAATAATTCAGCTCTGTGCAGATACTGGATATTACTGACAGTAAAAGTCATTCTTATTGGCCCTTTAGCTGTCCAGCAGGATGATTCTCCTGTTGTAACAGAAAATTATTTGATAGCTGCGCTCTACTTTACAGTAATTGAATCATGTGTCAGCATAACAGAATCCAATTCTGTGTTCTGCATATACTGCAGCACAGATAGGCTATTGTGTGTGTGTGTGTGTGTGTGTGTATTGATGGTCCTTGAGAAGCTGGCAGCGTCACAGAAAGGTGTTTAGTGGTGATTAGCATCAAACACCTGCACAATCACATCAGCTACAGTTTAACTGGTAATATTGTTCAACGTTAAACGCAACCATATTTTAAATTTAACAGCATTATCCCCCAAATCCACACACACACACACACACACACACACACACACACACACAAACACTACTGAAATGGATGTTTTGTGTTTTAGCCATTATAAATATTTGAATAAATTATTAGAGCTCCAAAAAATAAGGACACCGCTTTATAAAATACTTTCTGAAAATGAATGTGTTCTATATGGCCATTTATATTCAATAAACAATTATCAGTCTTCTCTAGGCTGTAATTTAGTGTGTCTGTTGATGACGGTTATCACAGGCAGGGTAGTGTAATAGAGGCAAACCCACCTAAATCCATTTTACCCTCGTGTTTATGTGGCGTCACAAATATGCTAATTTACACTCAGGGTTTATTACAGCCTTTCTTTGTCTTATGTGTCAGGTGGCTAACATCAGCTAACCTATACATGAATAGCTGCATAAGTGACAGTAGCGAGTGTGTTTGCTGACTTTATGTGAATATTTAACTGCTTAACATACTGTGACTCATCAGGAGACATGTTTCCTTACAGTCTTGTACCACTTGCTCTTAGTCAGATGACCTCAGGATGATTGTTGAAAAATGAAATGGAACTCTACTGTACCACCATCTTATAACTGCTATACGTGGACAATTAATAACTCAGTGTTGAGATGAGATGAGTCAATGTTAGTAATGGCAACATCACTTCACCTTGCTACACAAGGTGTGTCCAAATGTTTCACTGTCCATCAACACAAAGTGTTGTTGAAACCAGTGAGTGTATACAAAGATGGAGAATACAACAGCTACCCAAAACATGTGTCCTATGAATGTTACATGTTTTCTGTCATTTTAAATAGTTCTGATGTTCAAGTGTTGATTTTTCCATCATGATTGACAGCTGAGGCCTGCTCATGATTGAGTTGGCCGGGTGTATGGGTGGGAACTCGATACCGCCGCTCTAAATCACCACACAGACTCTGGCTCCTCCAGTGTGAGATGGCAGCCCTGTATTTGGGATACTTTGGCTTCATTTTTGTACAGTGGGAGTAATCAGAGACACATGATCCATCCATATATTCAGTCTATGGTTGAAACAAATAATCACAAGTCAATGCAATACATACACAACAACTTGCACTTGAGAAATGGGATTTGTTAGTAAGTAATGTGTAAGTGTGTGTGTTAAGAGTATGGTAAAATTCCACAAATATAATAATTTTATATAACAAATTGTACCCTTAACCCTAATTACTTTGATGTGTAATGATTATGATAATGTTTCTACTGGCCATGTGTATTCATCTCTATGGATTCACCTAGATCAACTCCTGAGTCCACTTATATTATTTTATGTTGCGTAATGCTACAAACTGTATTTACTGTAGCATGATTATATTTGTATCCTCTGTCTGTCTTATTACATGTCTCATACAAAATCACAACCTCCTTCACTGCCCCTACAGGTGACATAACAACATGAAACGTGTCTACATGATGATAAATACCGACATTATAAATGTAAATGCGGTGCAGACTGAATGAAATGGTTGCAGTAAAGGTTTCACATGACTTGAGGTTGTACAGCTGCTTATAATGCTTATTGTAAAAAAGACACAGACATAATCTATGGCTATAGACACAGCTGGATCTGCTGTATAAACAGTGAGGAGAGGGAGAGGATGGGGAGGTGTGAAGCCACACACACACACACACACTGTATACAGTATGCTGCTAAGTGTTGCACTGACTGTTTATTTAATAGAGTATAGACACTGGAAGTGGCAATGAGCCCAGCTGGACATGATGTATGACACCAGGAGACTGCAGCAGGAAGAGAGCTAGACAGAGCAGCCTCAAACACACACACATACACACACCATCTCAGACCCACTACATACACTCCATATTTTACCACATCCATACTTGTGGCCAGCTGGATGTGTGCTGTGTGAAATGACAAACTGCTGCAGAGTGAGGGGGTGTACTGTTAGTATAAAGGCAGAGTGACAGGGAGAGACGGACAGGAAAAGAATGAGAGAGGGAGGAACAGAGAAAGTAACAAACACAGAAAGAGAGGGGGGTGAATGGGGAGAGAGATAGAACACACATACAGAGAGAGAGAGAGAGAGAGAGAGAGGTTAGACTGCAATGCTGCAAAAATTCTATTAGAGATTATTTTATAGCTGTACCTGCTGTTCAGGACGCATCAGTAAACCTCTACTGCCACTCTGTGGTCACACAAGGTACATGTATAAGGTTCTTGTACCTCCATTTACTGTTTGATTGTACTTCTACATCACTAGATTTATTTAACATGCAGTATATATGTACTGTACAGATTAAGACATCGTTACATTTCAAACGGTTGTTTGGGGAGAGAGTTCCAAGGTCCTGTCGCCCCAGATTCAGCGCTTGGTCTTGTGTGGTGGAGTCAGGAGGTTTGCATCGGAGGAGCGGAGGCTGTAGGATGGGGTGGTGATGGTGCAGGTAATGTGAGGTAGGACGGGCTGTGGAGGGCTTTACGTGAGGAGGATTTTGAACGGGATCTGTTGTGGGACTTGGAGCCAGTGGAGGTTCTGGAGGACAGGAGAGATATGGGTGAGGGTGAGCAGATGAGCAGCAGAGTTTTGTTTTTTTGGTGTCTTAGTAAGTCATGACAGTGTGCAGAAACAACAGAAACAGAAACATTTTGAATTGTCATAGCTTGTCAAGAAAACACAATGATGGCTGCATTCCACTCAAGGGAGGTCCTGCTGTTGTGTGTCTGTTACTGGGACACTTATAACAGTAAAAATGGCTGAGTTCAACTAAGTCCACCTGTCTTTTCCTGACTACCTCCCCCTCATTCTGTTCCTTCACTTTTGCTGAGGTCTAACTGCAGCTGTAAAGGAGTGACAGGATAGTCTGAGTGCCGCACTGATCTCTCAACACATTTAGAAATTACTCCAATTTCTCCACACTGCTGAGTTTATTTCTGCTTTTATGTTACTTGATGGCAGGGTGTTACACAGACCAGTGTTTCATCGTTTTCATTGATTTTTTTGAGGTTTATTGTCTCTGGAAAAAGAAAAAAAAACAAAGAACTGCTGTTGTAATGAACACTACAGACTGGACCAGGATCAACTGACACCATAAGTCATCATAAGTCACCATGTACAGAATTAAAAAGTGGACTTAATGTTAAGTTGAATTTGAAGGAATCATTTCCAGTTTCTTTCTTTTGTTGTGACCTTCATTTAAAACATTTTCAGCTTGTTTCTTGAATTTGCTCATTTCAGATCAGTGTTTATTGATTATTATTGGTTAGATTTAAGAAGTTCAGTGTTGACACATTTGGCCAAATAGACAAAGCAATATGTAAAGATTTTTAACTGAACCTACAGTATGAGCAGTCTACAGGTCTTTGTGATACTAAAGTGTTTATCCCACAGCATGGCAGCCAAAAACAAACCACGAAAAATGGCAGATGGACAGAAAGAAAAAGCAAGGAGAGAAGTCAGAATAGAGAAAATGATACAAAGAGAATGAGAGCTTAAAAAAGGGAGAGTGCTATTTCTTTCCAATTGTTATGGAGCTCCCGATAGATTGCAGTAGGATTTTTTACTTATTAACCTCACTATATATTTTACATTTTTCCTGATCCAACAATCAGGAGAGACAATGTTTTTAGCTAACTGATTTTATTATTATTTTTTTTTTTTTTACAAAAAAAAACAATATTTAATACAATAATATTGATAATAATACATTTTTAACATGTCTACATCATGTCTACATCTAGCAAATTTTTCTGGTATTATTGAAGACTTTTGTCTTGTCTTGTCGTTCTTACCCCCAAACCCCACCGGAGCAGCACCGTCAGCGCGAGCAATATGCGGCCATTCTAGTCAATGTATCAAACCCCACCGTGGTCCATTTCAGAAGCGTCTCTCCGCTCAGCTCTGCTCTGTTCTATTTTTGACGCTTGACGCAAGCAGCCCGCGTCTTTTTACACAGAGCACCTTGAGCGGGTGGAAGCCAGATGCAGAAAAAAGCAAAGAGAATCCGGTGGATTTTCAAAATAAAATATCCCGTGCAAACTGCCGGTCGTAAAAACAGACAAAAGAGAAACTAATTAACTACGTAGCATATTTACACATGTAGAAGCATATTTAGAAGAACATACACCGGGAAAATGGCCAAATCTGAGCAAGTAAACAAAGTCTGGTGGGCTAAATGCTTCTGAAATGCTCCTCGTGGGGTTTGAAGTCGCATGCAGCATGGACCAAAACAGCGTCGCATCCGTGACGTGACAGAGACATGTCCCGTGGGTTTTCGGTTTCACTCTCCTCCACAAGAAGCTTGTGTTGCTGTGGGCCCCTCCCTCATACCAAAGTGCTAACAGGTGGCCCGGAACTCATGCTGCAGTCACTGCCATGAGATTGATGTCCGCCCCCTTTGAGTCTTGTTACTGGCGAACAACTATGGATGAGCGAGTACAGCATTATCTGTATCTGTATCTCTTAACCATATGAATGATCTGTATCCGTATCTGTACTCGGAGTGGGCGGGGTCAAACACGGAAGTGGGCAGGATTTAACAGAAGTGGGTCGAGTTGTCTTGAAATGGGCGGGGCTTTAACCAGTATGTTATTTTAAGCATACAATTGATATGGGTTGATCAGAAATTGTTATATTTATTGCTGATTAGAAAACTATTTACAGGACAGCATCAGCATTGAGCTTCAGATCAATGGTTTTGATCACAATAGCAAACAAACTATTTACAGAATAATTTTTGCAACAATGAGTACAACACATGGTTGCAATTATGAAGTAAAATGTAATGAACAAGAGTTTTCATACTCAACTCTATTTTTTTATGACCAGTGTGATTGTTTTATTTCCACACCAGGTGTGTGTGTGTGTGTGAGAGAGTAAGAGAGAGACAGACAGAGTGTGTTTGTGTGTGTAGCTTAATTTGTAATATTATTTATACCACTACTACCTTTATTTTTTTATGAAATACAGCAAGAAAGTATCAGTACGGAAGCGCATTGCTGCCACCCTCCAAAAAATAATTTGGCTCAGTATCATGTAATTACGTGAAAAGTTTCATGTTATAACGTGATATTTATCACGTTATAACATGAATTATCAAATTATCACATAATTACGTGATATGAAATTATCATGTTATTTCGTGATGTGGTATTTTCACGTTATAACGTGAAAGTATCACGTTATTTCGTGAAATTAAATTATCACGTTATTTCGTGATATGGTGATATTTTTACGTTATAACGTGAAAACATCAAGTATGGTTTCACTTGAGATCAGCCCATGTACAAGCCAGTCTACCTTCCCTCCTTGTTTGAAAATCATGAGAGTGAAAAAGCATGGCTCAAAATGTGGATTCTCCACTGTCGAGATTTCTTCGGGCTCGTGGTGTACCTGAAGACTCTAGTTCGGTAAAGTTGGAAAGATATTCACAGATTCGGACTTCCGGGATCAATAAGTAAGAGGCGAAACATTGTTCAAACACAAATGATGCCTCTTTCACATCGTAATAGCATATACTACGAGCTACAAGAACCAAAAACCCGTTTTGTAAAAGAACAAGCCATCCTCCGAGCTGGACGCATAACATTGATCTCTACGAGCAGCCAGTGGCCCGATGAGTGCGCAGGGAGTGTCTGCAAATTTCAGTTCCAAGAGAGACGCTGCAAACAAAAATCACTCCACTGTTATACAGTATTATGACTCCAAAATCACTCCACACATCAACAGTCTCCTCGTGGTCATACTACAACAGCGGCAATTATCTCCAAAACTGCTGTTGTAGTACAAACAAAACGGGTTTTTGGTTCTTGTAGCTCGTAGTATATGCTATTACGATGTGAAAGAGGCATCATTTGTGTTTGAACAACGTCTCGCCTCTTACTTATTGATCCCGGAAGTCCGAATCTGTGAATATCTTTCCAACTTTACTAAACTGATATTTTCATGTTATAACGTGAAAATATCACCATATCATGAAATAACGTGATAAATGCCTATCACAAAATAATGTGATAATTTCACATTATAACGTGAAAATACCACATCATGAAATAACATGATAATTTCATATCACGAAATAACGTGAAAAGTTTCACATTATAACGTGATACTGAACCAATTTTTTTTTTGCATATAAGCAGTTTCTTTTCCGAGCTGTTCTGTATCGTAAAACAAAAACACGAAACACACCTGCTTACTTTCCTACTGATTTTAATTGGGACATTTTTCAACAAACTTAAAGACATTAAACGTGTGGTACACATTTCGAAGGCTGGGCGCAGAGGAGACTACCAGGCTCTCTCCGAGGGAGGGGGAGAGAGGGAGATGCCCGGCCAAGGCTCCGTCCAGCATGGACTAAAACACAGCACGGACAGTTCAGAAACAATTCGGAATGAGTTAAAAGAATTTTTTTAACAGACAAAGTAGTTTTCAAGACTGCATATTGCTAGCGGATCCATTTTCTGACTCAGAGTGCGGCTGTGACTGGTTCTGAATGAGGGCTTTATAGCAGGCAGCCGCTCTCCCATCTTCCTGGTACTGAATCTTTTAGTGGTACGCAATACCGGACCGTACCGGCTTACTTTCACGCCTTTTAAGAGCAGAGCGGGACACAGCAACACAATACATCTGTATCTGTGTAGGAGAGGGGCACTGTGACTAGTCACTCACAGAACGCAGACACAGTCAGCTATCTAATGAGGATTTTCATTCGATCCGAGCACAGATATTGACTCGTATTACTCAGCAAAAGTGCTTTATCCATACCGGATACCCGTTTCAGCTGAGTATCCGGCTCAACTCTACAAACGACACATCACTAGTCCAGACTGCAAATGAATGTTCAAAGCCACCGCTGCCACAAACCACCACGAAAATTTTGTTCTGAAATTAATCACTGCATTAAAATAAATGTGTGTCTCTTTTGGGTCACTTTGGGGACCTTGGGACTGTCAGCATTTTAATCTAATTCATTCCTAGTTTTAATTTAACTTAAAGGTACAATATGTAGATATTTACTGTACTGTTTTAAATCATAAATTGAATATGCTGTCAGTGTTGCAAACTCCTCAGTAAGGAAAGTTGCTAGTATCCTAAAAGTCGCTAGAAGACACTAAATCAGGGGTTGGCAAATAAGTTTGGACCCGGGCCAATTTTTTTTCTGACAATTCCATTGCCATGACCATGCTTTCCTACTGGGAAAAAAAAGGTTTTCTATTTTTTCTATTATATTAAAAATAAACGTTATTTAACTTAAAAATGCATTTAATTTAACTTAAAACATTAATTTTCTTCTATGTGCTGTTATTACGCCCACTGCTGCATCTCGTGGCGTCTGTCATGAAACAGGCAACCTGCCCTAGCAACCTGCCGTAACTAATGTATACAGCAGTGCAGATCTGTTTCCCCATGCCGCTGATGTGCATTCACATTTTTTAATTAGGCTATTTGATATTTGAGCCGACCTTGTTTGGTTTTGTTTTTTTTATTTATTTAATGAAACATATTTGTTCACGTTGTCCGTTGCAAGAGGGACACAGGACACTTTTATTTTCCACAGGTTACAGCGCACGCACGTGCCAATTAGCGTTCCAACCTGTGCGTAAAGAGTAAAGTAAAGTAAAGAGGCTGCAAGGATGTTCTGGCTGCTGTTTTGTCACGTTACTTATCAGCTACTTTTCAATAAATGTTGTGAAATCTGTGGAATTGTTGTATTTTTGACAGAAAACACGAGGTTTAAAAGATATATTAAAAATATATATATTTTAAAATAAATCAACATCATCTAGCGGGCCAGATATAATTGATGACGGGCCAGTTGTGGCCCGGCCGCTAATTGCCGACCCCTGCACTAAATGATCATCACCTAATTTGCATAATTGGTCATGTGCATGTATTTGTAATGGACACTGTAGGAGAGAGGAGTAATGCCACGGGAGAGACAAAAATGAGTAAAAGGCACCCTAACTATGTTTAGAACTACAAAATTATTTTTCTTCTGGGATGAGCCAGTGGCAGCTTCATGCATACGTGATTCATTTGCAGTCTGGATGTAGAGGGGTGAACATCTCCTGCTCTGACTGCAGCTGGGAGGGGCAGGAGCCCATGGCAACACCCACTGCTCACTGAGAAGACGATACATATAATAATAACACCAGAAAAAGTCACTAGATTTGTCACTAGTCACTTAAAAAAAAAAAAAAAGCTACCTGTGGCAACATTGGTTTTATTATGTGTTTTGATACAGTCTTGTACCAACACAGCTCATGCCGAAGGTAAATATCAGAGAGGATTTGAAAGATAAAAACGTTTGCTCCGGAACGACAGCGTACTCCGCGTCTGCCAATTCACACATAATCCATTTGTGATGCACACTGGTGCGGCTCCGCCGGCCACCAAGCGTCACAAGAACGCACGAGATCTCGAAAAATAGAAGCTCTGCCCATGTGTTGCGGACGGCTGCCGGTCGCCACAGTCATTCCGGAGCCGTGACGCAGCGGGACCGGAGACTGTGTGAGCTGACACATTGACTAAAATTGAAACGTATCAGCTCCGTCGCTGTGAGTCGTTCCGCATGCAGTGTATTTTAGGGTCAGACGTAGAAGCTGCTTCATAAAAAAAAAAGAAAAAAAACCTTGCTCTCATTTTGCCTTCATTTATAGTTTTAACTTCTCAGAATCAGGCCACATATAATACTGCGTGGATAAAGAAACAGAGTACTTGCTCTCTCTGTATTTTCTCTACATTTTCGTGCACCGGGGAGAGGAAGCATACATGAGTTTTCTCTCATGCAGTCCAGCTTTCTGGTGCGCAGAGGGAGGCAGTGATCATTTATTTTTTTTTATTGATGGTGCATTTTTGACCAGGAGTTTGTGGGTTATCAATGGTAACATTAGGTGGACATTTGAGAATTTCTAGGTTGAAACATATCTGTATTCACGTTACGCTTCATACAACTCCACTTTAAAAGCAATGGAGATCTTTCTGAGCGTGCGCTAGTCCAAATATATGAATTCAAAGTACTTTAACAACATAAACTTGTGTTTCCAGTCCAATACAGTTTATTTGGGAGTGTTACTACCGCTGATGTTGAGCAAGTGTGACGAGGATAAGGTGAAAGCAAAAAAAAAATAATTAAACCTAATAATTTGACCAACAACCAAATTAGGGAAAGGGAAAGGAACCGACAACGCCACCCTGGGAATTTCACCCAGAGAACTAGAAAAATTTCTAAAGAAATTTTGAGTGCGCCTGACTCTGGCCCCGTCGCCGCGTCCTTAAGGAGAGAGTTTACAAAGTCTTTTATGTTGAAGGGACTCTTATTTTGAAAGCCTTTTGTCTTGTCTGTGTGTGTGTGTGTCTGCCTGTCTGAGTATGTGTGTGTCTGTGCAGGCTTGTGCTAATGCGCTAGCCACAAATGTTAGCAATTAGCATATCTTTACTACCATGAGCAACTAGCGCGTTAGCTCTAGTTGTAATAAGATGAGGTAGTAATAAGATATGGTAAATCATGGTAGTAAAGCATTAGGAGCTAATGTTAGCAATTAGCATGTCTTTACTACAATGAGCAGCTAATGTGCTAGCCACTAATTTTAGCATTAGCCTGTCTTTTACCCTCTCTCTGTGTCTCTGTCTGTTATTTAGACAGACAAGTTCAAATTAACTGCCAATAACAGCTAAAATGGCCGCTTCTGCCTGCTGACAGACATGATGACATGAGACATGCATTTGAGGCCACTTTAAAGTTTAAATGAAGTCTCCCGGTGAAAGTATGCCAGAGCAGGTCATTGTTGAAAATGTCTCCCGAAAAATTCAGTTTTGTCGTTTTTTCGGGTTTCCCATTGATTCCTATAAGAAATTGTGTGTGCGTGTCATACATTACAAAATGTTGAAGAACTATTTACAAAATGTGTGTGTGTTTGTGTGTGTGTGTCTTAAACTTCTGCCTGAAGCACCTCTGCCTCTGCACTTAAAACTTTTCTGCCAATAACTTTGAAATTTGCGATTAAGGGGGGGCTTTCTAATTTCATCAGTTCCTCTTGCAAGGGAAGCCAGATGTCCTACCTGACTTCTAAAATGCTGTCTCCTTCAATGAGGAGCTGGAGCATGCCCTCTTCCTCCATTGGTGTTGCTCCAAAAACACCAGTTTTTAATGTAGAGGTTGTGACCTGTAGGAAAGAAACAATAGCTCAAGGAAAGAAATGCCCCAAGCATGTTTTAGGACACAGATTTGTGAAAGACATTCATCATATTTTTTCCCCATTCCATTATCTCAATATAAGTCAAGTCTAGTGCGTATCTGAATTGTATCTATCCATCCTCTATATCAGAGAAAAAGTAAATATGTTTACACAATAGTTTATGGCAACAAACCATGAAGCAAGATGATGATTGTGATGTCACAGTGCATCACATTGACATTGGCATTTATTAATCAGAGCATTCACAATAATCGCTCAAAATCCAGACATGTAGGAAAAGGTTTTCATATGACCTGTCTGATCTAAGTGATCTATGTTCTGTCTGTCTGTCTGCTTGTCTGTCTTGTCTGCTCGTCTGTCTGTCTGCTTGTCTGTCTGTCTGTCTGTCAAGTTCCTGTCTTTGGTGTCAGTACAGGAAAAGATCACACAACCTACCTCAATTGTCGAATAATTGGCACTGTTCAAACAGTAACCATACCCAGCTATTGTCCCTCTGACATGGCTCACCCTGATCTGTGAGCCTTCGGACAGAGGGAATAGTGCTGCCTCTCTCCAGAGTGACAGGGTCACCTGTGTGTTGTCCTTTAATAAATATTACACAAAATATATATGGATTATTTTTATTCTCCCTTAGCCAATAATATTCAGTAATCCATATAACTGTGTGTTTGAATTTAGTGTTAGATCTTAAATGACAGAGCTGTGGGTTGACATTGCACCCTTATAAAATAGACTCTCATGTCCCAGATATTGTAGGCTACATTTACTCAGTAGTTTACTTCAATACAATTTACATCCACACACACACACACACACACACACACACACACACTGCCCAAAACAGTAGCTGACTTTTTAAACTTGTGCCATGTATAGCCTACCTGCTGTAGACAGACAGTACACATGGGCACTGGCTGTGCCACGTTCCCCACATGTTGTACATTTTTTTATATGAGATACCTGAACAACAACATAATAATAAGATAATAATGTGTTGGAGTTAATTATACTTTTTATACTACCAAGACCACAATATGAACAATATTTGTATTTATTTTTTTATTTATTAAGGCAATTAATTAAATGACCGCACCAATAAAATAATTAACTGACCTGCAGCACCTCTCTCATGTTCTTGTCCTCCACAGTGAGCAACCCCTTAATTTCCCTTGAGGCCAGGGGTGTCATATGACGGTGGCTGCAGCAGCAGTTCTGCTCTGGCCCTCATGTTCTCGTTCAGTTGGAGTGGTGTAGTTTTAAAGAATTTTGTATTTTTTTATGATATTAATTGAGTAGGGTGCACAGTCTGAAGTTAAGCTAGGTATTTCAAATAAAGGCTTATGGACACAAAAATATGTAATGTCCATAATAACCTACCCATACTGTAAGATAAACTTATCTATATGTAATTTTATGAATTATTAGCTAATGTTACCAAAAAACAAACAAAAAAAAAACACCCACCTCTCTCAAGTTCTGTTTTCTTTTCTCTGCCTTCTTCTCTCTGCTACAGACAGGGAGCGGGAGTTTTAAAGTCAAGAAAACCTTTAAATTTCCCGCCACTACTGATGTGTCTGTGTGCGCGAGACCTTTAACTCCGCTCTGCTGCTTGTAAACTAATAATAATAAAAATATAATTTATCCAAGAAGTAATCATCTGCAATCATTGATAACAATAAAATGAATCAATACATACCCACAATGCAACCAGAGGTGTAGGATGTATGCAGATGCTGCTGGATCAGCTCAGATAAAATAAAAGTGCAGCTCTGAGAACTGAGCTCGGGTCACATGACACTTCCTGCAACTCCTGTAATTCACAAAGTGGCCACAGGGAGCTACAACAACTAGTCATAACAGAACAGTTCTATCTTTTTTATTTATTTTTTTGTATTATTATTATTATTTTTTTTTTTATGATGCCTGCTCTGTCAGTTGGACTTTTTTCTGTTATAGTCATATAACAGATATATTCTGTAATACACCTAATGTGTGTTCTTTGTAAATACAAATACAGACTACATTACTGACAGAAATTGTACGGCGCCTACAGATTAAAACATTACGCTTCCTGGACATATAAATTACAGAACTATATATATATATAACTTCACTGGTGGCAATAGTGTGTTTCCTGAAGGACTGTAATTCTTCTTTGTCCACTTGTGCTGACCATGTAAATACAGAGAGTGTATACATTTCATACACTTTGCTTCACAGGACTTTAATTTCAGAATAAGTTCATAATGATTTCCAAGACGTTTTCTTAAACAGATAAGGTACTATTTATTATAAAACAGAAAATGTTCAGTTTGAATATCCACATTTATTTAATCCCAATGAATTGCTAGTGAAACCTGGAGAGTTGATGTTGACTTCTAACAGTGTATACAGGTTCAAGAGGAGGCGTCAGGGGAGCTGATATACAGTATATGTGGAGATCTTCAAGTGCCCAGAAGCCGTGCAGTACTCTGGGGACAACCTTCACCACCACCTCTTCTGGACAGAACAGTTTGCAGCTGGGATCCTTCTTCTGCTTCTCTCTCAGGATCTCAGCGTGGGCTCGTGCCATGCTGTGGACTTCAGGATTGTCTGTAGGTTACAGTAAGTCAAATAAATTTTCCATTTCCATTTGCCATTCAGGATACCACAAAATAATAAAATGATTGCCTTATTATGTCTTTAGCAGTTACCTGAGATTGGATCGGGTTATTTTGCTGAAGGCATAGCAGTTGCACCATCAGTGCAGTCTAAAAAAACAAAAGGCAGATAAGTCATCATTAACCCTTTGGTGACATAGGTCAAAAATGACCCACGTTCATTTCCCATGCTATTTCATGCTGGCTGAGTGTTTCTTTGCTGTCCTTTGAAATCACTTTATTTCATGATTTGAATATTCCAACTATTCTTTAAATATCTTGTTTTCAAAAATATTTTTTATATTTCTACAAGTTTACACACATGGATCTTTAGCAGTGAGTGGGGCCATTAATATTTGCAACATGTTTATTTATCTTTTTGTGACACATACACATACCTGATAACTAACAGGTTACACGACTATTGAGCTGTACTGAATCTGTATTGTAACTACTGTAAACTGGAGAAATGTAACCAAAAATAAAATACAGCTGATCACATCACTAGAGCACAAATTGCCATCTCAATTTTTACATGCTTCACAAATGACCATTACTTGTTTTTGCTCCTTGCACACAGGCCTGGTGCACTCGGACTAACAGCTGCTGACTTTTCTGTCTTGGGAAATTGGGCATACCTTGGGCGTACCTCTTCCTCTTCCCTTGGCCCTCCTGTCTGATGTCCTTCTGTGGTTGGGTGGTAGCTGTGTTTTTAATTTTGTTTTGTTTTTTAAGCCACATCTTCCTGCTGCCTCGATAACATGCTTTTGTAGTTTGGCCGTGCCCTCCATGTGCCTCTTCATATGTGGCATGACAAGCTTTTTGCCCAGCTCCTTGACAAAAGCCAGCATGCAGTATTCACTGCATGCAGCATGCAGTTGAAGCATTGAGGGTGACAACATCCAGCCTATTGTACCAGAAAACCATGGGCCACGTCCGTGATCTCTGCCTACGTTAGTAGGTGCTAACCATCTGATCCATTGTGTCCACTCCTCCTTTTGTTTTGTTGTAGTACTGGATCATTTCAGGTTTCTTCTTCTGACTGCTGTCATCCACTGCTTTGTCATCATGCATGGTGCTCAGAAGGACAACAGCCGTGCCCCTCTTCTCCACATACTGCAGCTCAACATGGTCATGTTTCCATTAAATCCAAATTCTGAGCTATGAATGTCCTGTGATTAGGATGGCTTCATGATAGGTGGTATGTCCAACAATTGTTGGACGACGTTCTCTCCAAGGTTCTTCTGAACCTCCTCTCCTGGTTGTCTCCCTGTATAGACAGTTCCATCTATTGTATAATGTTTCGCAGGCTTGCTGGGCATGTATTGCAGGGACTTGCACATGCCTCGGAATGGCACAAGCTGCTCATCTATGGTTGTCCAGGAAACAGTATCTAAATGCCGCCATGTCGTCTGTTTCCACTTGCAAAGTCCTGGTCCTCTTGTCATCAAACCATATGACCAGTTGATGTCCTCATGTTTCCTGAGCCCCATGCAAGGAGGGTCAAACCATGATGGCCATGAATCATTCTTCTTTATCAATGCCTCTCCTTCTTCTGCTTTTCGTCCCCTCGTCCTCCTCTCATTTTAGAACCTCCTCAATGATGTTGTCACTCATAAAAACATGTCCCTGACATCTTTCGGTGACACAGCTGTTGATCCAGGTGTAGGTCCTGGGCAGCTCCTCAGAATGTCATGGCTTCTTGTTCTGCCATGAGTGAACGGATTCTTATTCCAGTAAGACCTGTTTTAACTCAGTCTATTGACCTTTCGCCGAGCCCCGCCCCAAAACGGCCATTGTCCAATCACACATCCTAGCAACCGTTACTATGTAAGCAAGGTCCGTTAAGCTTCAGACTCCTAGCAAGATGGTGAAGCGCTGTGCCTATGGTGTATGTAAATCGGAGCTTGACCGGAGGAGTTGTGTTCTTTCCATTCCCAAAGCCAAAAACACAACTGGAGCGGTGCGTACAATGGATTAAACAGTGTGGACGGCCCCACTCCCAGCTAAATGTGTCGAAGATAGCGAAGCATGGTGTCGTTCGCAGTGATTTAGAGCTGCCGGCGATGAAGATAGGTAGCCAGGGGGAGTTAGTGGTTCACGTATTAGGAGGGGAGGCTGGTTGCCTCCTGTAGCTAGATCAGGGCCCTTTGTAAAGAGTGCCGTGCGGCCATCGCTCCCTGTGCGGCCGCCACAGCGCCCTCCTGGCCACTAGCCAGTTCCTGTCCTCGCCGTCCAGCAAAGCCGTTACCCCGGGGAGTTGGACGGCAGTACAAGCTCAGACCCCGGGGGAGGGTCTCGCTGAGCGGGTGAGCTAAGTACAATCTATTATTTAGCTTTGTATGTACTTGTTATTTAGTATGTACAGGTCGGCCTATTTTTATATTTTATACGAAGTGGTGGGGTTGCCGGGGCAGGAGTGATGGGCCTGCAGGTGGGCGGTCTGTGAGTGCCATATGCTGCAGGTTAGCCGTGTGTGGGGTGGTGTATGGACGCTGCGTGCTGTGTTTAAAGCGTGCCTTAAAGCTAGTGAAGCTATTCGATGTGTAGTGGATTGTCACGGAGTTGTATTAGAGGCGAGCCTGTCGTTGTTGTGACCCTCCAGAAGGAAGCCTGTGCCGCCGACTGGCATCCTGTCAGATCGGAGCCCCCACATGTTTTATTAACTTTTGTTAATTATTAATAAAGATTGTTCTCTATTGTACATCATTCCTGTCTGTGTGTTTGTTCGGAGGTTCTGACATCCTTAGCTTTTATAGCTAAAGGCGAAAACCCGCATTTATTACAATACATATGTCTGCTCAAAGGTAAGGACGAACGTTTAACGTTAACTACGTACTGTGTTGTCTAGAACTAGAGGCAAGAACACAAATTGGACCAAAGTTATACCATGACTAGGATATCATTGCCAGAACGTTACCCTCTAAGCTAAGTTCAGCGAGGCCTTTAGCTTTAGCCAACATTAGTTAACGTGTTAGCTAACACTAGGTATATTAGCTGTTGTTGTGTTGGGTCTCAATGCTTGGAGCTCCCTAACCTTATTTTTCGTCAGTTTTCAACAAAGTCGAACATAGCACCCCAACAAGCAACTTCAACTCATTTTGTTTTCATCTTTCATGTAGCATTTTCTGAACGGACAGCCTACTCCTGAGTTTCCCAATCCTATAAATGCCTATAAATGCTGTGCAAAGGGACCGGTAAGCATTAGCCTCGATAGTGGTTATGTCGCCTTTGTTGCGTATTTTAATATTTTGAATATATCCCTCCACTGCATACTGTAACCCCTTTTGCCTCGATCTGGAGGATATCGCGGAGGTATTGCTCCAAAAACTGTCACTGACACGCACCTCTTCCCATCATGGCACTCTGTCGCGCTTGACGGACCTAGCAACAGTAACTAAGGGGGCGGGGCTTGGCGAAAGGTCAATTGGACTGGGTCTGAGTTTCCTCTTCAGAGGACTCATCAGATGAGTCTTCTATGTCATCATAAAACCTTCTTCATGTAGGAGAGCTGAGCAGAGCTGCGTGCTCCTCTCAGATAGGTTAAGTGTTGCATGTAGAAACTTTGGCCATCAAAGCAAGCAAACTTTAACGCAATGACCCTGACTCACACAATTAACCCTTTTCATATGCTCTCACGCCACACATCCAGTAACCTACAAATTCAGATTCCTCGCTTTCCTCCCATCTGAAATTTTGCACAGTGCTGCATGTCTGTCTCTCTGCTGTCTGTCTCTCTGCTGTCTGATGTCCTGTCTGTCTCTGCTGTCTGTGTCCTGTCTGTCTACTGTCTGTCTGATTCACGAGTCATAGTCTCCATTAACCCGGATCTTTTACCGTCCTACATCCGTCTAACAGCGGCCGAAACACAGCCACATATGCAAATGTAAAACGATAAAATGCGCCATTCACTCCTCCCCTTTTAACCTGTGCAAACTCATTACAACACGCCTCGCTAATATTGTTGACAATAAGCTCGTTTCCGCCGCTAGAATAGCTTCAGGAGTCGGGACTCAGATGAGTTAACAGCGGGTCAGCGTAACTTCCTGCAGAGCAGACTCAGACTCAGTAGCACAGACCCGGATTCAGTTTCAGATCCATCAAGTAAATCCGTACAGAGCCGGAAACACCCGAGAATCAGAAGACTCAAAAGAACCAAAAGACTCAGGAGACTCATGAGACTCATGAGACTCACGGATCGCTCACCGATCCGTCAGACTCAGACGACACAGCGGATCAGCGCAACTTCCTGCAGACTCAGACGCAGTAGCACAGACCTTGATTCAGATTCAGATTCAGATGCATCGAGTAAATCTGTACAGAGCCGGAAACACCCGAGTATCAAAAGAATCAAAAGAACCAAAAGACTCAGGGACCCGCGGATCACTCCAGCAGATCCGGATTCACGGATTCAACCGAGTCGACTGGATCTTTTCCTCCGGACAGTGAAACGAGGCAGATTCAGACTCGAATGGACTTCCTCCAGTCAAATGTAAGAAGATAAATACAGCAATAAACAAGATGATAGAAACTTTATTTAAAACACAAACACTGGTTTTATGGAGCTGAGGCTAATATAGCTCATAGGCTAAAACCAATGTAAGAGGGACGTAACCAAATTAATGTAATTGACGTAATTAATGTAATTTTAACTGCAGCATTATATGTCGTTAATAATAATGCTCTTATTTGCTGCAATTGATTTAACACAATTAAGTGTTAATAAACTTTTGGCTAGGCTAATACAGCCTAAACAGTGAGAGGAGTATTTTATTTGCAGCATTATGAGTTAGCATAATCTGTCATCAATAATTATGGAGTTATATTTGCCAAATTTGTATTATGTCATTTACTGTATTTACAGTTGAATGAGTGATGCTGACTGAGTTATATAATAGTATATAATGTTGTATTTGTGTCAGATGAATATAACGCCAGCTAAATAAAAAAATATTGTGAACTACTTACAGCCTCATATTTAATGATGAGAATTTTTAATAAGATGAAAATGCAAAGTTTTATTTCCTGCATCAAAATTTCAAATGCACAAACAGTGGACTGCCCTCCTCGTATAATAGCTCTCAAATTTGAATGTATTTAGCCTATTTGTAGTCTAAGACAGGCGGTCTTGTGTTCCACTGGTAGAATTTTTATGCTTATGGACAAACTGACTCAAATGACTGAAATGACTGAAATGACTCGTAAGATCATTTGAGTCATTTCCCTACAAGGATCCGAGTTTGACATCTCTACTTCATTCAGGCTTCGCTCTTCGGGCAGCAGCACAGTGTCTCTTCCTCTCCTCTGGCACAGTAAGTTACTATGGTTACGGGAACGCCCTGAAACTTTATAATGATTCTCAATAAAATCATGTCTGTAGCCTCAATGCTGTAATCGTGCATTATAGTATAATTGTATGTGACAAATCTAAAGCCAAATGATAGGTGAAGCCTCAAAGCGCATCCCACATGAAAATATAGAATTATGTATGTTAAATTGTTGTGTGTGCAAATCATCATCATGCTTTGATATTTATCCTTGCTCTCATTCATCAGCCAAGTATTTCCACATGCCCTGTTGTAAAAGTAGCAGTACAGTTTGAAACAGTGTGTTGTTGCAGACACTAGAGGGCAGCAGTGTGAAGGTTTTATTCTTCACAGCAGCACAGAACAGATAGAAGTGTCACCATATAAACTGTAGTATGAGGTGATAGCTACAGGTTTAAAATGAGAGCTTGAAGGGAATAAAACCTATGACCAACATAAAGATCATTTATAATATATTATATTCATTTTAATCTAAAAGTTTGATATTATCATAAATTTAACGAGTTTTGAAGGCCACAGACAAACAATGTCTTCCTGCTGATAGTTTCATCAGATCAAAAAACACTTCTATGTTAAAGGTCAGACACATTTCCTTCAAATCCATTTGTAACTAACATGATGCAGCAGACATGTAGAAATGTTTCCATTTGATGGAGTCTTGTTTGAAGATTTTGCTCAGATCATGTAGCTTTAATGAAGAGACTGAACAACAGAATACAAATAAAGATGTGATACAGTGTGTGGAAAAGCTTTGATGTGTCATAGAAATGAAATGATGAAATGAAATGACAGAAATGTTTCAGGCTTCAAATCACAGTTGAGGAGTTTTGTGGATTTGTACTTTTGTATTTTCATCACAGCTGTTAAACAACAGATAACAGTCTGTGTTACTAAATTCACCAGCAACCTGAACGTGTTTGTGCTAACATGAAGGTTTTTTTTCTGTTTCTGCATCGTCGTGACCCACATTCTGTTTTTAGCGATGGCAAACCACACAACAGCTTCAGCTGAGCTGTCAATCAGAAGCAGAGGCTGATGGGAGGTGTGAGGACGTGTTAGAAACCACGTGGCCCTCGTCTGATCTCACAGCACGTCCTTGTTTGGCCTCAGCTGCATCAGAGCGCCACTTCTCCCCAGGTTCACCAGAGCAAACAGCACTGCACAAAATGCTTTTCCTTCCAGCTGCTGCTCTGTGCTGTCTGTGTTCAGGTGAGTGTTTCCAGCCAATCAGGAGCCAACAAACTCAACCTTTAACAAACACTATCACACTAACCTTCATCTATCTGTCTGGCTCTCTACAGCGCTGGTTGCCATGGCAGCAGAGCTGATTCAGGACGATTTAACATTGACCAGGAGAGTTGGTGAAGAAGTCTCTTTCAGCTGTGGACAAACACACCAGTGTGACTACAATGGTAGAGTACTCTGGTTACAGAAGAAAGAAACATTCAGTGCGATTCTTAATATTAACATGAATGATGGTGAAAAAAATTTAGGTTATAATCATCCTCAGATAGATGATTTCTCAGTTGAGAGAAAACAGAACGTCAGTGAGTTGAAGATCCACAAAGTCAAACTCTCTCATTCAGCCTCCTACTACTGCTCCTGTTGGAAGAAAGTGGAGAATGATCACCACAGTGAGAAATGATGCGTGCAGCCTGTACAAAAACCAACAGATGAACAGAGTTTGTGACAGGAACAGAGCAGTAAACCACAGCCCAGGTTCACATTTCATCTCAATCTCAGCCAGAGTCACAAACATGCTGAACTTAGGGATTTATTTCATATTATGTGGATTCATATTTTGATCAGATACAAACACACACTAACACAATATAGATGAAAGAGTAAAATAACAAACATATATCATTTTTACATTTTGTAGAATATAACAACAAATTGTAAATTAGATTAAAATGGTCCTCTTTGTTCTGCTGCTGGAAACATTCCTCCATCACAATACTAATCTGCTCTTAATGAAAACACTTCCAGCAGCACTTGAACACGTTTAACACCTTTCAGTAGATTTCAACAGGAAATTTCACTTTATTACATTTTTAAAAAGAACACATCAGCTCCGGATTTTGTCCTTCTAGCAGCATACAGCTTTTTAAGACTAAAATTCAAGCACTTTTCAAGCACTTTCAAGGTACATGAACCAAAATCTTCCAGACTCTCAGGCCTTCATCATTACATCTGATTTGTTACAATAAATGCAGAAAAATAAGATCGACTTTATTTATTCCCCACCGGGAAATTCACCTGTTACAACAGCTCACAAAATACAAGGTGGATAATAAAATACTCAAATGAATGAACAAATAAATAAATAAAATAAATAAATAAATAAATAAGGGTGTCCTGGTGACTCAGCTGGTAGAGTGGGCTCTCCACATCTCAAAAAGCTGAGTCCTTCCTGCAGCGACCCGGTTCTGACTCCGTCCTGTGGTCCACAGACGTTTCCTTTGCTGTGTCTCTCTGCTTTCCTGTCTGTCTTCAGCTGTCCACTCTCACAAGTTGAAAGTCGTCCAGAGTTTCCAGCTAGTCCAGTGAGTTCATTCAGCTACGTCTCTGTGAGGAACATGGTGCTCCACTATCAATATTCCTCTGTAGCCTGCTATGGAGAGGGCTCAGGAGAGCAGTGCCAGGAGGTGATTAAATGGACTGTATTCATTAGTACACCTGCATCCAGTTGTCTAATCACTCTCCTTTTTAACACAGTAGTGTGCTGGACCTGAGAGAGATGATCCAGACACAGACACACGAGTCGACAGTGAGGAACCGAGAGGTTGTGAAAGCCTGCAAAACGACTCTGAGAGTGTGTGTAATTGTTGTCTGTAATAAAAACCCTGAAATCCGTCAGAACTCTCCAAGTGTCTCTGTTGAAGAAACCTACGGTGGCAACAGATCGCCACACCTGCTTAGTGCCATTAGCTCCTCCATCTCATTGTGGAGAGATCTTACATTCCCATGTTAATAGATGTTATACAACAAATAGGTCCGACCAAGCAATCTGATTGGTCAACTAGACATTTAGAATGTGCTTAAATCAGCATGACAGCACACCTGACTAATCACTAAAAATATTACTCCAATCTCCACATTGTCATGTCCTGAAAATATAGAACATGTAAACAAATTCAAATAAGTCCACTGGAAGTCAGCTTTAATACAGTAACACATCTGAATTTACAATTTCAGCTTTCTTTAATGAATATTCTGTGTTATGGAGCCGTTAGACCGCCTCGTTAATACAGGTGTGTACCTCGTTTGTGTGCAGCAAGTTAGAGATCAAACAGTTCAGTGAGGACAGAGAAAGTATTTTTAAAGACTAAAGGTGGACTAATATGGACTGAAGAGGAATATTTGGTTATATAAAAGATGTCGTTCATTTTGGAAATGATTACATTGATCTTCGTTCAATACATTTTGACTTTTGGACTTCTATGGAGATACATGGGGTATCCAGAAACGGAGATCAGAATAGAAATGACGAGCAATTATTTTTATTGAATTATTTATTTTGAGAGCAAATTTATCAGAAGGGCTCACAGAAGGATTCGAAGCAGACTCGGAGGCAAAGGTGGCAGTTCAAAAGTTACTAGACAAGCTAGGAAGTACAAAAATGTACAGGCGAAGGTACAAAATCGTAGGGCAATAATCAAGGTCAAAAACAGGCTCAAGGTCGATAATCAGGTAGATCAGAAAACTAGAAATGCAAGACAAAGTGACGCTGTACAAGACAAGACGAACTGGCGACAAACAAAGGGAGCACAGAGACTAAATACAGAGGAAAAAGGGCGAAACACAATCAGGCACAGGTGAAACACACTGAGGAAGGTAATCAGGAGCAGGGATGACTCACAAAGGCGGAGACCTAAAGACAAGACAGGTGAGACATAAGGAGAACTGAAAACATGATTTATCAAGACATGACAAAATTCCCTAAAACACTTTTGATTATATATTTTATTTAAGTTGGTAATTGTTGTATAATCGCCATATTATACTTGAGGTGCACTTCAGTGGCGGACCTGACCGATCACTGTCGTGCCAATAATGATGTCAAAGCACACCCTCTCGTGTAATATTGCTTAAGTACATATAGTTTGTACTGTCTTATCTGCTCCTGGCACTTGGATCCAGCTCTGCATCCCGTCTTCTTCTCCTCACTTCAGCAGTGATCTCCAGTCTTTCCACAGAGAGGATGCTAGCACTGCCTAACAACAGTTTTGGAGTAACGAGTTGGCTTTCTTTGAGGGTCACCGATGTATTCATGATGTAGTCTGTACAACAGAAAAAATAAACCCACAGCAATCAATGTATATTGTCAGTTTGTTTATTTCACCAGCTGTTTATCTTTGAATGTCTGTTTTGATAAATGAAGACATTTTTATGAACATCAGCTTTAAAATGTAGAATGTGGATTTCCAGTCGACTTTAGCGTGAGGATACGGAGAGAATGAATGTAGTCTTACTGCTACAAAGTGACATTACTGCTGAATGTCCACACCACTGTCTCATGAATTAGTCTCATGTTCCAAAACTAATCCAAAACATCAGTTATGTTGTGGTCATGACAATATTAGTCTGAGAAAATCAAACCATCAGGGGCTAACGCTAACGTTAAGTTGGTACTTTGTCTGAGGAGCTCAACTTATGTTGTTACCGTGTGCAAAATGGTCATGTTAGTAACATTAAAGGAGTCATCCCAGAGCTCTAACATCAGTTCAATTATACAAGAGGAACTGGAATAACAAGTAGCTAACCTCTTCCACACAGGGCCTATTTTTCCTGCCTCCTGTCCCAAATGACTTCCCCAAAATAAATGGAGTATATCTTCACAACTACAAGGGCTGTGTGTATAATCTTGGTCTCAGAAGACAGCTAAGACATGTGAGATTACTACAGAAATGTCAGAATCAAGATATGTGTTACTGTGTCAGAGTAAATTCACCTCGAACACTGTAACACTGTAGCTGTAAACAAATGACCTGAAAACCACGTTTGAAACATAAGATAGTAGCCCGATTCATCTAGGAATTAGTAAAGTAATATCTGATGAGTAACTGTGCAAAAGGAGATGCTAAAAAAGTAAACCTGAGCAGTTTTACAGATGTTTTAACACAGGTGTGTCCAGGCGGAACCACCACATGTGCCATTCACCTTTCTCATTATTGTTATTAGTATTAAACTTCACAAAGTATTAGATTAGATTAGATTAGATTAGATTAGATTAGAAATACTTTATTAATCCCTTGTGAAAAACAGTATTTTTAAGGCCTAAGCTCTGAGCTCAAGCATAAAAGTGAAACACACTGAGGCATTGTCTGAATCATTATCTCAGAAACCCATTTGGTCGATAGAGGTGTCAATCATCAAAATCGACAGTCAGAGTCAGGAGAATCAAGGGGCCTTTGAAACACCAATGACGATCCAGAATGAAGTAAACCCAAAGATAGTATATCGTATGAGGTTTAAGGTTCAAGGGGGGCTTTACTGTCATTTTAACCATATACACAGTACACAGTGAAACGAGACAGTGTTTCACAAAGGACTATGGTGCTACATATAACATAGAACATATGACTGTTATGGAGAAATTGCTGAAATCAATGGTCAACGGTGAGGTCAGGAGGGAAGAAAGTGTTCAGGAGCCTCTGATGTCTTATACTGTATTATTTATTGTTGCTTGATCAAGGAGAATTAGAGACACTCTCATAGTACATCAGAAGTGCCTGAGTCGTCTCACGTTCTGCCCAACTCATCCTGGTGGATAGACTCTAAACCCCAAGATAACACCACAGATACTATACGCCCCAAATAAGACAAAGAGAATGTTTTTACCAAGAAAGCTGTCATTGTCAACATATTCTAGTCTGGAGACACAGATGTCTGTTTACGTCAATTAGAATGTCAACGGCCAGCTATCTATTATGTCTAAGAAGGCAGCAGTAGTAGAGCTCGACAACTCCACCTGGGGGGACTTAAACCCCAGGAACTCCACCTAGGGAGTCTAAAGTTCACAGGATCGAAAATGACACTAGACAGACGTGATTTCAAATACAAAAATATTGAATATTTTATTTAATCCTTTAAAAAACCTAAGTGACAACTAAAGAAATAATACAAGGACAGCTAGCTGTGAGCTTCCTCCAAGAGACCACACTGACTTGACCTCTACAGGTGATGGTCACAGACACACAAACAATACAAACAAGGATGCAAGAAATTCCCCCAAATAATATCAAAAAGAAAACTCACAATTCCTTTTAAATAAACCACAAACAATTCAAATAATACAATTATGGGTAAATCAAACAAAATGCAAAACAATTTATAAGAAAATCAAATCATTCCTGTGTGTATGTGTGTGTCTACGATCTCTGTGCAAACTATACCGCGGCTTTTGGGGCTCAATGGTTATGCTGATTTTTGAATTTATCACTTTTATGTTTGAGACTAACTTCATCTGCATTTGCTGTGCAATATGGCCTATGATTTCAGCACAACTTATCTGATTCATGCACAGTGCCTATTTTTGCGTCACCGTCATCAGCGGCCTCTGAGCTGTCGTTAACCCCATCTCCAGCCTCTGTCGGCTCGTCTTGCCGGCTTACCAGTGCCAGCCCCAAGCGGACCACTCAATTGGCCTCCACGATGTGGCCCAATTGCTACTCCAGTCGAGGAGGGCAGGGGACAAACCAGCCATGCTACAAGACACAGAGGTGGAACATGCATAGTGCCAAAACTGGCTATGTACAAATGGCAAAGCTGAAGGGGTGCCACTTATGAATCGACTGTAGGTTTTCTGTGCCCCGAAATTGTACTGCCACCACACCAAAAGACCTCCGCCATGCTGTGTACCTGCCACCAGGCTCCAGGAAACAAGACACACCTGAGCTCTGAATTGCCTTCACCGCATTTGTATCAGTGCACCTGAGTGTGCCCATGCTCTGGTAGGTGAAAAGGGGAGAGAAAAACCCTAACCTGCCACAATAAGGTGAAATTAGCGAAATCCCTAAATTGGACATGAACTGTTTTAGTGTTTTTGTTACATGCCCATATAATAACTTGGAGTTAGAATTGTGTTTCGTTTGGGAGACAATGCTTGGTAGAGGCTTTTAGCTGAGTTTCTCCTCGTCATTTTGGTATGCTACATGTTAGGATTGGTGCTTCCTATCAGACAGATCCCAGAGGAAAAGAAAATCAGAGAAGAGATCTCAGTAGTGTTTCCTTTATTTCTCCGAGACAACTATGAGAGCTATGTGAAACCAAAATGAGACGATGGCTTATTTCTCCTCTTTCTTCTCAGGAGCAATAAGATGCACAAAATCTCAACTTAGACTCCTCCCAAGCTCAAAAAGAGATCTCATCAAGCTCTAAATGAATTCTCTGATTTTTCTCAACATTTGTGTCTCTTTTTGATCTCAGGCAGAGAAGTAAGAGAGGTCTCTCTGTGAACTCAGTCTACTCTCATCCAGCCTCCTCAATTCATGAATCTCAGGTTGATCTCAGTCAGAGCAAAGAAGGAGCTCTCTGCGAGTGCTCACTGATTTCTCATCCAGACTTAAAGTAATGTTAGAAAAAAACATGGCTCATCTGACCAAAATACCTTTTTTACCAGTACCTACACAATTATTTAATAATTAATATTGTATCATTGTAGGCTGAATGAATTGAATGAAAATAAATAGTTGTAGGCTGACAGTCATCATAGTCGTCTAAGATATATTTTATGTAAAAAACTTTACTTTGTTTCATAGACCACTTAATAAAACAAAACATATAAAACTGATCTGTCATTTATTACATCCACTAATTTTATATTGCCAAATGAAAACAAAAAGGATTTATTGGTAACTGGAGGGTAATAAATGGCATTTTGAAATTGTTAGTGTCTGACTACAACTTCTGATAACATGATGAGGTCATCGTTTGATGGACATGTTAATAAAATGGTAGATGGCACAAGAATATGCAGAAATACTAAATGCCTATTTATAATAGTAATCCCTTATTATCTGGTTGAACATGATTCAGAGTTCAGATACTACTTTTTCCTATTTCTGAATACAGTTAAAATTAATATAAACATACTTGGCTGCTATGACAAAGTTAATAATTTAATCTTCAGTAAAAGTCATATTAAATAATTGTGCCAGCACACACAGAAGCTGCACAGCGTAGGCGCAAGAAGATGTGACCTATAACCCTGGATATGTACGCACGCGTCATTACAAAATCTCATAGGATAACAGCGTTGTCCATCACTGTGCACTGTAGCACAGGGATGGGTGAACAGATACCGGTTGACAAAACTAAGATGAAAAAAAAAACTTTTAAAAAGAAATGCTGCATTAGACCTGCAAAGACTCTTGATTCATGAATGTGGCACATAAGAGAAAAAGACATTTGTTGAGGTGACCGTGGTCAAAAAAGCCCTCAAAAGCTGCTCAAAGACTGTAGTAGCGGAATGCTTTGCGTTGTTGTGCTGCTGAACACTTTTACAGACAGTTATAAAAATATAGTCTTGCTGAGAAGAGGCAGATTTATAGTTGTGATTTTCTAAATGATGAGCACATGGGACTAGCTGTTGTATTACAAGTTGTAGCCTGTTATTCAAAGTCATCTGAAATACTTTTGTTTGTTTTTGGGCCAGTTGAGGAAATCTGCAGTCATTTATCTGTGAAAAGATCGCCAATTATTGTTGCCAATTTTAAAGATGAAGTTTTTGGATCTTGTGTATTATCAACTGTGTGAAAAACTGTTAGACACTGTTCTTAAATCAGCCTTTCTGAGAGATTCATTGAGAAACTATTACACAGCGAGCTGAAATAGTCAATTGTTATTGGTCAGTTAATCTGCAGATCACTATTGTCAGCTATTGGGGCAGCTGTGGCTCAGAGGTAGAGCGGGTCCACTAATCAGATGATCGGCGATTCGATCCCCGGCTGCTCCAGTCTGCATGAAGTGTCCTTGGGAAAGCTACTGAACCCCAAATTGCTCCCGAAGGCTGTGTGTGAATGGTTAGCTCCTAAAACTGATGAGTCAGCTAATGCCATCAGTGTATGAATGTGTGTGAATGGGTGAATGAGATATGTAGAGTAAAAGTGCTTTGAGTGGTCCGAGATTGAGTTTCATGACTTGGACACTTTAATAAATGGACTTTTTTCAGCATTTTAAGTTTCCTTGATATATATATATGTGTGTGTGTGTGTGTGTGTGTGTGTGTGTGTGTGTGTGTGTGTGTGTGTGCGCGTGCACATGCACGTGTGTGTGTCTCTTGGCCTTAAGAGGCTAGCTAAAGTTGGACTTAATGTAAATAATGTTAATATTACATCCAAAGAAAGCTCGCCTTCTCTGAATCCAAATAATTCAACCTTCTCATGCTAATTAACGTTAACAGTCACAAGCCTGACATATCGTCACATGAGACAAATAAAGTTATCATAATGCTACTGGAAGTGACTCTTACCTTAAAACACACAGCCAATCAAAAACTGACCTCCCAGAGACACTCTGCTTTTTTTCACAACTCATTCTCTGTGACTGTCCTCTGCTGGGATGCCATCTGGCCCTGGTGCCTTGCCTCCTGTGTGAAGGAGGGATGAGCAGGTTCATGAAAGGGAAAGGCACTCAGCAGCTCCTCACAGACAGCAGACTCATTATGGATGTCAAAGCGTTTACAAAGTTTTCAGAGTGTCTGCAAAGGTGTTGGAGTCACTTATTGTGGAGTGATTTTGACTTGATTCAGTTCATGCTTTAACTTCATGAAAGGACTGTTTTGTGTTCATTTGGACTCGTTCACCTCAGCTGACACATTCAACAGCAGACAGGTTTTTGTATCAGTCTTTTTCAATGTGTCTACACCATCTTTGGCTCTGGAACTAAACTGTATGTAACAGGTAAGAATAAACATTCATTTTCCTTCAGTTGTTTATTGAACATGTTTAAATGTGTTTTTAATGAGTTTCTGCTGCTTCAAGTTTTACATCTTAGTTTTTCATCATTTTGTTCCATAAAAAAGGTTCATAATTCATGAAAAGATGTTTAAATCTCACTGCACAACTGAAGTTATTCTTTATTTCTGCAGACATAAAACCAATTTATAGAGAAAAAGTATGATATTGGCAGTGTTAGAAATATACAGTGTTTGATCATCTCAGTAATTCAGCACCATCTCTTGTTTTTATAAAACATGATAATATATGATATTAAATCGAATTTAATATATGTCAGTAAATTTATTTTACTGACATATATTAAATTCGATTTTATTTTTAAAGTATATCACTTTATTTATTAATTATCCTTCAACATATTTAATTTGAAATGGTCAAATTGACCTCATGACAACTGTATCTTATATAATGGTACATATGTCTTTTAGTGGAAGATATATTAATACATGAAGACAAACACATACTGAATATGATATTACAATAAATAGAATGTATGCATACTGATTAATATGTTTCTATAAATGATACATATAATGTTACACATGCATATATATTTGTATCTTAATACACTAAATATAAATATTATATGATGCTTAATGTAATTTCAAATATATAACAGTAAATATATTTTCTAAAGTATACGGTGATAAAAATTATGTGTCAGATACTGCACACATTTGAATTCAAACAAGACTCAGATTATTATATTATATTAGGTTATATTAAATTATATGTGAAGTTCCCGTCAAGAATCAATAAAGTCTGATCTTTGTCATATTATATTATACAGCAGTCTTTATTCCATTTGACTTATCCCAACATATCATTGTGATTGTGTATAAAAGTTCAACTATTTATGAAATTATTGATGTATTGATTTGTTTTTTAGTGGCTGGGGTAAAGTATCTGGTGCTAAATGTATAAAATGCTATGGATATTGTAATCATTAAAATGACTATTGCATTCTGTGTGGAGGTAAATATGTAACTTATGATAATATGTATATTAACACTCATACAGAACAATTCATAAATAATATAATAGATCTTTATAGTATATTCTACATAATAGTAATGCATTTGAAAAAAATATAAATAAATAAATAAACTGAATTTTGTCATTCTCCAACATGTGATGACATGACATGATAAGTGTGTTTGATATGAAGGTGAATACAGTATATGTAGTGCAGACTGAATGCACTGATGTGCTGTTGAATGTGTCAATGTGTGTCTGTGCTGCTTGTTGCTGCCATCAAACTTCAGATGAGCAGGTAGTGAAGCCCGTGGTGAGCGTGTACCCAGCAGCACCCAGAGCCCACCTGGAGGGGAAGAGTTCCCTGCTGTGTGTGGCCTCAGCCATGTTTCCTCCTCTGGTCCAGTTCTCCTGGAAAAGGAGACCAAAACAGGAGGATGGTCCACTGGTGGAGGTGCACCGTGGTGATGGAGAGCAGCTGGAGCTCAGAGAGTCGGGACACACTGTCTCAATCTTGCTGATTCATCAGCACGAGGACAGCACATATAAATACCGCTGCTACGTCAAGCATGAGGGGGGCACAGTGGAAGCCCAAATAGAACAAGGTAATGAAGGCTTGGTGACTGTGTTCAGCAGTGATTCAACTTCATGTGGAGACACTGTCAAAGAGAGCTGAGGAGCAGAGGACCGACTTTTTTTACTCCTTTTCTGTTGCAGAGGTTCCAGCTCCAGCAGCCTCCTGTCCTCCAGAGAGAGAGCCAGCAGACCTTCCAGCTCTGCAGCAACCTGACTGTAAGATCACCTGCTGCCTTTCTGCATGGATAACTCCAATGTTCTGCTGCAGTTGGGGCTGCATATCAGTCTGTTCACTTTGTGCTCATCATTGAATGATTTAAACATACACTGCCATCCAGCAGTACAACTAATCCCAGTGAGAGAGCTCCCACTTCACAGTCTGACTAATAAGTTTTACAGACACTGTATTACATTTTGGGCTTTGAGAGTGCTGTGAAAATTTTGGGAACAGTAGCCAACCCCTGTCTTCATGTAAAAGCTGGATGTCTCGTCTGGAAAAGTCCAGGTTATAGTGATGAAGCTATGATGAGATTGTGATGTAATTTACACAGACTCAAACATTGTCTTGACTTGTCTGTCTGTCTCTGTCTGTCTGTCAGTGTTCTTCCAGTCTCAGTGCAGGGTGAAGCTGTTCTGTCTGCTCTACACAGTGCTGATCGTGAAGAGTCTGGTGTACTGCTGTGGACTCTCTCTGCTGATGATCCTCAGAAACAAGGGACCGTCCACCAACTGCACACATGCTGACTGACTGTTTTCTGCTCGCCTTTTCTAAACATCAATTCTCATCAACTCATCTTATTCATCGCTTTGATCAGCAGTCAGAAATGTCCATTTTGACGAGTTGTTGTTGGTTGTAACATTTATCTTTTACTGCACAGGTTAGATAAGTCCTCCTAACAATATAAATACATATACACACATATTTGCAGTTAAATTCTGTGCTATACTTTAATTGTGATCCTCTAGTTTCATTCCAATTTTAATTGTGACTTGTACAGTAATAGAAAAGGAACGTTCAGTGCCGACCCCCTTTTATAATTGTTTCAGTGTGGATCTAAAGCTCTACGCTGATGACACTGTTGTTTACACACATGAACAAAGAGCAGAGCGAGCTGCTTTGAAGCTAAAACTACTATAAAATGATGACAGAGCAGCTCCATCAGTCAGACTGACTTTCTGTCAAAATGATGGGTATGTTAATTTTTATAGTATAGCTAAATCAAGACTCATACTTATGTGACACATTTCAAAACAGAATCACAAAATGCTTCGTAAAGAAAAACAAAAGTTATTGTTGAAAAAATAATCATAACACTCAAGTAATAATAAGTGCCTATAATTTAGACTTCTGTGAAAAATGAACAGATGAGTTAGAAATTGTCTTTGTATTGATGTTGTTAATAATGTCTGCACATTCTGATCCTTTCCCACATATTATGTTGTATTATGTTACAAGTGTCAGGCTGGAGAAACTGATTCTGTAAAGGTGACAGTTTAATGACAGTCAAATTGAATTATAAAAACAAACTTTGTTTGTTAGAATGAGTGTGAGGTAATAAAGTGTGATCAGAGCAGACTGCAGGAGGTTGAACACATCTTCTGTTATTTCAGCTTCTCAGCTCTGAGTTCAGGATTTGAGCTGTTTCTCTCACAGATGAATAACACAGAATAAAGCTGAGACAGTGAGTACTGAGCACTGGAATTAAACTGAAGTTCCTGGAATGATTCTTTTACCAGACTTGATGGTTGTAACTGTCATTATGTTATTAATGTGGAAAAGTGCAGCTAACGGTGAGGAGGGTGCAGAGCAGAAACCCACACAGCAGCAGGAAAGGAAGTGTTTATGAGTCCTAATAACCGCTGAGAACAGATTCATATCTGCAGCTGCACATCTCATGAACTCCTCTTCCTCTCTGTAGTTATTTTTTCTCTTGCTGTCTGTAGGCCTTTTTACATTGAGCCCTCCACCAACACAAAATGGAACTGAACCCAGAGAGCAACAATTACGACCCACCTGGACTTCACATGCATGGAGTTTCTTTATGAGGATTTCAGTGATCAAACATTCACTTTACAGTTTACACTTGGTGTTGATGAGAGCCGTACAAAAATGACAACAGTCTTCTTTGTCAGCGTCCTCCAAAACAACACATATGAGTGTTTTCTGATCTGATGCCTCAGTGGTTCATGTCTGGATCAGATGTGTTGAACTGACTGTGAAGAATAGAATAGAAACTTTATTGATCCCGCGAGGAGAAATTCTCTTTTCACTCAAGTTCTTTACATGCTGCTCCACTGTCATCTCCACAGTTTTGAGTGTGTTCAAGTTGTTTTGACCGACCAGACGTTCCTGGATGAGGCGGATGACCCAAAATCCACCAGGCCTTGGTTTCCACAGCGATACACAGCTGTTCTAATCAGTGTTCCAAACCCCACCAGCTATGCCGCGGTCCGGTTCAGAGGTGTCCTGGAAGCGGGCCTCCGCTCTGCTCCACGTGAAATACGGGGCATTTGATTGATGCTGCAATTTGCACAGAGCACCTCGAACTGAGGCGCTTCCACATGAAAGTCTAAAGCCTGTAAAAATGCTACGACACTGAAAACCAAGCACCCTCTCTCTGTTAAGCTTGTGCTTGGCAGGACACTGAACCCAGGGGCGGACTGGCCATCTGTGTGATCTGGAGAATCACAGAACGGCCGGTATTCCAGGACGGCCGGCCCACCACGCAGTCATCACCTGTTTTTCCCCTGCTAATCTACTATTTCACACTCCAGTATGGTAGGTGGCAGCAATGCACCTTTAAGTTGGATGCCAGCTGCCCGCCTGTGCCCACCAATTAAGGAGAAGAAGACGTAGTAGCAGCAGCAAAGACGTTGAAGACAATAGAAACAATATGGATAATAAACGGAAACAAAAGGGTGGGGCTGAGAAGGCGAGGAAAAAAATGCAACATTTAGAGCACAAGTTCAGTTTAATATTAGCAGCATCCAATTGAGTGAAGAAGTGAGCCAGACAGCTGTGCAGTCTCAACATGATAGGGCCACCTGTGATGATGAGGGACAGAGTGATGAGCTGGTTCCACAGACAGATACCTTCATTTCTATGTGAGTATTCAAGTTAAACTAGAATACTATGCTCTTAGCACAATATCTAGTCAACATCAGTGCTAATGCTATAATTTGGATGGTATAGTATCATGAGCCACAATTAAAGTATTGTGACACTCATGCCAGGCGTCTCAGTCTGTCCCTGACTGAACCCACAATGCAGACCAAAGAGGGGTTGACTTAGAAGACTTTTTATTGCCAAGACAAAAACACAAACAGTCAAGAGAGGAGGAGTCCAGGGGAGGGACTTCAGGGCAGTACGACGAGGACAAGTGAGCAGACGAGCAGACGAGGGTTGGCTGAGCGTCGCTTGTAGGGCAGGTGAGTGTGGCCGGGCTGGAAAAAAAACAAGTGAAAAATCAAAAGAAGCTGGAACCCAAAAACATCTACAACAAAGAATCTACACAGAAGGTTTCTTTGGAGCCGTCGTTAACAGTTACCACGTGAGGTACAACGATGAACTGGCAGTCTGGAAGGGTGAACCGGAGTTAAATGCTGCAGGAGGTTAATGACATGATGAGAAGCAGGTGTGGGAGCTGAGCAGGTGAGAATCAATGAGGAGTGGTTGAAGAAATAGGTCAGCCAAGCCCAGCCTGCACAGACAGGGAGACAGACAAAAACAGACACAGAAAGGCAGGGAAACACCAGGAAAACACAGGGTAGTAGACAAACCTAGCACATCCTAACACTCTCGCTGCTAAACCAGTAGACTTCTGGTGAAAGGAGCGAGAGCTGCAAGGCCAAAAGAAAGTCCTAACTAAACAAACAACAATCCAAGGATGAACTTGCTGTGCTCCAAGCACAGTGCCCACCCATCTTATTAGGTGAGGTTAAAATAACAGTTTTGAAGAAATAATATTATGATTGTTAGGCTGTTATGTTCTTATGTGGTGATGCTTGTGTTTTGATATGCCTATTAGTGCGCGTGCGCTGTTACGCGCAACCTTTGTATACTCCTACCACCTCCGGTGATAATGGAGGTCGCTAGTCACTGGCACCGCTATTTTGGGGTCGTGGGCTGAAAAGTTTGGGAACCCCTGAATTAAATGTCTGAGCAGAGAGGAGAATTCTTTGGATCATTGCAATGATAGCTAGCAGTGGCACTTCATCAAATTCAGTAGAAGTAGCACTTTCATTATTGCAGTGATCTCTGCATTCATTTGCAGGTTTTCTTGATGTCCTCCTGCAAGGACAGATGCACACAAAGGCATCCTGGACACTCTGGATGAGGCTGCTCTTTCAAACAAACTACAAGGCCCATAGAGGAACCTTAAACAAACCTTTCTAAAACTAGTGCTGATTTTAAAATATTAGTCTATCTCAGTATAAACTGTACATGGATTGTGATGTTAATGATAAATGTAATAACTTTTGGTTAAATTTAGAGAACTTTGTGTACACCCTGTGTATCTCTACACATACATACACATGCACAATCTGTCTATTTCAGGCCACATTGTGTGTGTGCGTGTGTGTAGGTGGGTGTGTGTCCCCAGTGAAGTGTATCAGTCTCTGCAGTAGCTTCCAGCTGCAGCAGTCAGTTCAGTTTCTGTTCAGTCTGACTGAGGAGGTTTTGCACGACCCTTTTCACTGTGTGAACACTGTCTGACTGTTGATAATGTGTTCACTCTGACAGTAGTAAACTGCTGCATCTTCAGTCTGAACTCCACTGATGTCAGAGTGAAGTCAGAGTTTGATCCACTGCCTGTAAAACGATCTGGAATCCCTGATTGTCGATTAGTAGCACTATTAATGAACAGTTTAGGAGTTTCTCCATCTCTCTCTTGGTACCAGGCTAAACGGCGGTAATTGCCCGAAACATAAAACTTGGACTGGTCCTACAGTTGATGGTGACGGAGCCTCCCAGAGCAGAGCTCACACAAACGTAAACATATACTTGATACTGAGATTTTCTTTCCATGACATGAGTTTATTTGTTGAAATTAACATTTGGTTTGATTTTGGGGTGTACAGGTTTTGTTTGTCTCTGCATTGATTAAGAAAGTTTATTTCTGTCTTTGAAAATTTGAACAGCTGTGATCCAGAATAAGGCTGAGGTCAAAGGTCATGACCAGGCCTTCTCTCATCAACAGTTTCAGGTTGGTTCCTCACATGAGAACATGTGATTATAACAGAACATGTACAGATAGTGAGACACTGTGATGGAGAAAGTCATTTCATTTCATCCAAGATAATGTGATAAAATGTTCAATCCACTTCATGAAATTGTTGACATCCTGTCATTTGGGCGGCTGTGGCTCAGGAGGTAGTGGTTGTGGTTTTGGTGGTGGTTGTCCACTGATCAATATTAAAAACATTATGTGACCTTGTGTAATATATATTTATTCTAATTGTTGTAATCTTATCTCTGAAATAGGCTGAACATGCATTACACTGAGAAAAAGTCACTATAGAGTGACATGTCGTAGTTGAAGTTGGAATTTTTAGGTTGTCAAAGGTCTCCAGGAGTGTTTGGTGCTTATTGATGAATTAAAAGGTGAGTTTGATTGGAGTCTCTGTACTCATTTGTATTGCTCCTTGCTCCTTTGTTTATAATTTGTGTGTGTGTGTGTGTGTGTGTGTGTGTGTGTCACTATCTAAGTTCAGTTTGTAGTTCTTAATGAGTCAAAATGTGGGGTTGGATTGTGTCAGACAAGAAATCCACAAATAGCATGTTTTCTTCAAGATGTTTCAAATTAAGGTTAAGCAGAGGAGCTGTAGCATCTTCAGTGGAGACAATGGAGATCATTTGTGCCCACTGCCATCAGACTGTACAACAGCGGTGGAGACCAGAGACTATACCAATCACTGTGAGCAGCCAGCTTTGTAAGATCATATTTCTACATTAATCCAGACAAACACTAAGTATCATTACATTACTATCATATGATCTATCATTTTGCTGCTTTGTGTTATAGTAGATGGTATCATATTATTCTCACATGTACTAACTATAACTATATAACTAGAACTGATCACATCATTGTGTCACTTCACTTGAGACAGTACTGCAGTATTAGTTCAAGTACAACTCTGGTTGTGGGTACTGTGTGTGTATAAACTGCCTGCCTTGTAAGTTTGATCAGTTCTTGTATAGTTTCTAGTTAACTTCCATCTTATTGTTATTGTATTGACTTCATATGATTTCTTTTTAGACTTTCTCTGTGTGTCTGTACTTATCTCTGCTCTTGTGCTGCTGCACCACTTGAATTTCACCTCTGTGGATCAATAAAGTTGAATCTGATCTTAGCAGTGTCTTTCCTATAATAATACAACATGAAAATGTTCCGATGTGAAATATGGAGTACCTCAGGGCTTGCTCTCCACACAAAGATTTGATCAAGTAACAGTAACTCTCAGTGACTGTGTGATTTCAAAATAGAAAATGTGAACTGAAAAGAGAAAAACAAAATGCAAGCGATGAACACAACAACATCAGAGTGAACTATTAGTAGAAGTAGGAACAGTTGTAGTCGTAAAAGTAGCGGTACAGTTTGAAACAGTGTGTTGTTGCAGACACTAGAGGGCAGCAGTGTGAAGGTTTTATTCTTCACAGCAGCACAGAACAGATAGTGTCACCATATAAACTGTAGTAGGAGGTGATAGCTACAGGTTTAAAATGAGAGCTTGAAGGGAATAAAACCTATGACCAACATAAAGATCATTTATAATATATTATATTCATTTTAATCTAAAAGTTTGATATTATCATAAATTTAACGAGTTTTGAAGGCCACAGACAAACAATGTCTTCCTGCTGATAGTTTCATCAGATCAAAAAACACTTCTATGTTAAAGGTCAGACACATTTCCTTCAAATCCATTTGTAACTAACATGATGCAGCAGACATGTAGAAATGTTTCCATTTGATGGAGTCTTGTGTTTGAAGATTTTGCTCAGTCAAAGATCATGTAGCTTTAATGAAGAGACTGAACAACAGAATACAAATAAAGATGTGATACAGTGTGTGGAAAAGCTTTGATGTGTCATAGAAATGAAATGATGAAATGAAATGACAGAAATGCTTCAGGCTTCAAATCACAGTTGAGGAGTTTTGTGGATTTGTACTTTTGTATTTTCATCACAGCTGTTAAATAACAGATAACAGTCTGTGTTACTAAATTCACCAGCAACCTGAACGTGTTTGTGCTAACATGAAGGTTTTTTTCTATTTCTGCATCGTCGTGACCCACATTCTGTTTTTAGCGATGGCAAACCACACAACAGCTTCAGCTGAGCTGTCAATCAGAAGCAGGGGCTGATGGGAGGTGTGAGGACGTGTTAGAAACCACGTGGCCCTCATCTGATCTCACAGCACGTCCTTGTTTGGCCTCAGCTGCATCAGAGCGCCACTTCTCCCCAGGTTCACCAGAGCAAACAGCACTGCACAAAATGCTTTTCCTTCCAGCTGCTGCTCTGTGCTGTCTGTGTTCAGGTGAGTGTTTCCAGCCAATCAGGAGCCAACAAACTCAACCTTTAACAAACACTATCACACTAACCTTCATCTATCTGCCTGGCTCTCTACAGTGCTGGTTGCCATGGCAGCAGAGCTGATTCAGGACGATTTAACATTGACCAGGAGAGTTGGTGAAGAAGTCTCTTTCAGCTGTGGACAAACACACCAGTGTGACCACAGTGGTAGAGTAGCCTGGTTACAGAAGAAAGAAACATTCAGTGTGATTCTTGATATTAACATGAATGATGGTGAAAAATATTTAGGTTATAATCATTCTCAGATAGATGATTTCTCAGTTGAGAGAAAACAGAACGTCAGTGAGTTGAAGATCCACAAAGTCAAACTCTCTCATTCAGCCTCCTACTACTGCCGCTGTTGGAAGAAAGTGAAGAATGATCACCACAGTGAGAAATGATGCGTGCAGCCTGTACAAAAACCAACAGATGAACAGATGTCAAACAGAGTTTGTGACAGGAACAGAGCAGTAAACCACAGCCCAGGTTCACATTTCATCTCAATCTCAGCCAGAGTCACAAATATGCTGAACTGAGGGATTTATTTCATATTATGTGGATTCATATTTTGATCAGATACAAACACACACTAACACAATATAGATGAAAGAGTAAAATAACAAACATATATCATTTTTACATTTTGTAGAATATAACAACAAATTGTAAATTAGATTAAAATGGTCCTCTTTGTTCTGCTGCTGGAAACATTCCTCCATCACAATACTAATCTGCTCTTAATGAAAACACTTCCAGCAGCACTTGAACACGTTTAACACCTTTCAGTAGATTTCAACAGGAAATTTCACTTTATTACATTTTTAAAAGAACACATCAGCTCCGTTTTGTCCTTCTAGCAGCATACAGCTTTTTAAGACTAAAATTCAAGCACTTTTCAAGCACTTTCAAGGTACATGAACCAAAATCTTCCAGACTCTCAGGCCTTCATCATTACATCTGATTTGTTACAATAAATGCAGAAAAATAAGATCGACTTTATTTATTCCCCACCGGGAAATTCACCTGTTACAACAGCTCACAAAATACAAGGTGGATAATAAAATACTCAAATGAATGAACAAATAAATAAATAAATAAATAAATAGGGGTGTCCTGGTGGCTCAGCTGGTAGAGTGGGCTCTCCACATCTCAAAAGGCTGAGTCCTTCCTGCAGCGACCCGGTTCTGACTCCGTCCTGTGGTCCACAGACGTTTCCTTTGCTGTGTCTCTCTCTGCTTTCCTGTCTGTCTTCAGCTGTCCACTCTCACAAGTTAAAAGTCGTCCAGAGTTTCCAGCTAGTCCGAAGTGAGTTCATTCAGCTACGTCTCTGTGAGGAACATGGTGCTCCACCATCAATATTCCCTCTGTAGCCTGCTATGGAGAGGGCTCAGGAGAGCAGTGCCAGGGGAGGTGATTAAATGGACTGTATTCATTAGTACACCTGCATCCAGTTGTCTAATCACTCTCCCCTTTTTAACACAGTAGCGTGCTGGACCTGAGAGAGATGATCCAGACACAGACACACGAGGAGTCGACAGTGAGGAACCGAGAGGTTGTGAAAGCCTGCAAAACGACTCTGAGAGTGTGTGTAATTGTTGTCTGTAATAAAAACCCTGAAATCCGTCAGAACTCTCCAAGTGTCTCTGTTGAAGAAACCTACGGTGGCAACAGATACGCCACACCTGCTTAGTGCCATTAGCTCCTCCATCTCATTGTGGAGAGATCTTACATTCCCCATGTTAATAGATGTTATACAACAAATAGGTCCGACCAAGCAATCTGATTGGTCAACTAGACATTTAGAATGTGCTTAAATCAGCATGACAGCACACCTGACTAATCACTAAAAATATTACTCCGCAATCTCCACATTGTCATGTCCTGAAAATATAGAACATGTAAACAAATTCAAATAAGTCCACTGGAAGTCAACTTTAATACAGTAACACATCTGAATTTACAATTTCAGCTTTCTTTAATGAATATTCTGTGTTATGGAGCCGTTAGACCGCCTCGTTAATACAGGTGTGTACCTCGTTTGTGTGCAGCAAGTTAGAGATCAAACAGTTCAGTGAGGACAGAGAAAGTATTTTTAAAGACTAAAGGTGGACTAATATGGACTGAAGAGGAATATTTGGTTATATAAAAAGATGTCGTTCATTTTGGAAATGATTACATTGATCTTCGTTCAATACAGTATCCAGAAACGGAGATCAGAACAGAAATGACGAGCAAAGAAATGATTATTTTGAGAGCAAATTTATCAGAAGGGCTCACAGAAGGATTCGGGAAACAGACTCAGAGGCAAAGGTGGCAGTTCAAAAAGTTACTAGACAAGCTAGGAAGTACAAAAAATGTACAGGCGAAGGTACAAAATCGTAGGGCAATAATCAAGGTCAAAAACAGGCTCAAGGTCGATAATCAGGTAGATCAGAAAACTAGAAATGCAAGACAAAGTGACGCTGTACAAGACAAGACGAACTGGCGACAAACAAAGGGAGCAGAGACTAAATACAGAGGGAAAAAGGGACGCGAAACACAATCAGGCACAGGTGAAACACACTGAGGAAGGTAATCAGGGAGCAGGGATGACTCACAGGGGAAGGCGGAGACCTAAAAGACAAGACAGGTGAGACATAAGGAGAACTGAAAACATGATTTATCAAGACATGACAAAATTGCCCCAAAACACTTTTGATTATATATTTTATTTAAGTTGGTAATTGTTGTATAATCGCCATATTATACTTGAGGGTGTGCACTTCAGTGACGCTAACGGACCTGACCGATCACTGTCGTGCCAATAATGATGTCAAAGCACACCCTCTCGTGTAATATTGCTTAAGTACGTATAGTTTGTACTGTCTTATCTGCTCCTGGCACTTGGATCCAGCTCTGCATCCCCGTCTTCTTCTCCTCACTTCAGCAGTGATCTCCAGTCTTTCCACAGAGAGGATGCTAGCGCTGCCTAACAACAGTTTTGGAGTAAACGAGAGCCTTGGCTTTCTTTGAACGGGTCACCGATGTATTCATGATGTAGTCTGTACAACAGAAAAAATAAACCCACAGCAATCAATGTATATTGTCAGTTTGTTTATTTCACCAGCTGTTTATCTTTGAATGTCTGTTTTGATAAATGAAGACATTTTTATGAACATCAGCTTTAAAATGTAGAATGTGGATTTCCAGTCGACTTTAGCGTGAGGATACGGAGAGAATGAATGTAGTCTTACTGCTACAAAAGTGACATTACTGCTGAATGTCCACACCACTGTCTCATGAATTAGTCTCATGTTCCAAAACTAATCCAAAACATCAGTTATGTTGTGGTCATGACAATATTAGTCTGAGAAAATCAAACTATCAGGGGCTAACGCTAACGTTAAGTTGGTACTTTGTCTGAGGAGCTCAACTTATGTTGTTACCGTGTGCAAAATGGTCACGTTAGTAACATTAAAGGAGTCATCCCAGAGCTCTAACATCAGTTCAATTATACAAGAGGAACTGGAATAACAAGTAGCTAACCTCTTCCACACAGGCCTATTTTTCCTGCCTCCTGTCCCAAATGACTTCCCCCAAAATAAATGGAGTATATCTTCACAACTACAAGGGCTGTGTGTATAATCTTGGTCTCAGAAGACAGCTAAGACATGTGAGATTACTACAGAAATGTCAGAATCAAGATATGTGTTACTGTGTCAGAGTAAATTCACCTCGAACACTGTAACACTGTAGCTGTAAACAAATGACCTGAAAACCACGTTTGAAACATAAGATAGTAGCCCGATTCATCTAGGAATTAGTAAAGTAATATCTGATGAGTAACTGTGCAAAAGGAGGTGCTAAAAAGTAAACCTGAGCAGTTTTACAGATGTTTTAACACAGGTGTGTCCAGGCGGAACCACCACTGTGCCATTCACCTTTCTCATTATTGTTATTAGTATTAAACTTCACAAAGTATTAGATTAGATTAGATTAGATTAGATTAGATTAGATTAGAAATACTTTATTAATCCCTTGTGAAAAACAGTATTTTTAAGGCCTAAGCTCTGAGCTCAAGCATAAAAGTGAAACACACTGAGGCATTGTCTGAATCATTATCTCAGAAACCCATTTGGTCGATAGAGGTGTCAATCATCAAAATCGACAGTCAGAGTCAGGAGAATCAAGGGGCCTTTGAAACACCAATGACGATCCAGAATGAAGTAAACCCAAAGATAGTATATCGTATGAGGTTTAAGGTTCAAGGGGGCTTTACTGTCATTTTAACCATATACACAGTACACAGTGAAACGAGACAGTGTTTCACCAAGGACTATGGTGCTACATATAACATAGAACATATGACTGTTATGGAGAAATTGCTGAAATCAATGGTCAACGGTGAGGTCAGGAGGGAAGAAAGTGTTCGGGAGCCTTTGATGTCTTATACTGTATTATTTATTTGTGAGGGCTGGCATTTACATTTAAAGCACCGCCCTGTCAGGTGTGGCCAGAGGTAGCTCCCCGCCTTTATACGGACAGGTGAGGGCAATTAGTACCTCTTTGTCTGAGGCCTGGTTGTGTGGCAGGGTTGCTGTGGCTGTGCGGGTAAGGGAGATTGAATGAGAAAGATGTGCATATTGCCTTATGGGAAAACTAATGAGGCCTTTTGTATATTTAGTTGTGGTGTGACTGTCCTAAGGTGATCCTGTGACGGGTTTTAGGGGTAACTATTTTATTTAGTTTTTAGTTTTTGGGGTGCCAGCCAGGACTCAGCCTGACAATTAAAACTAGTTCCCTCTCCTGAAAACCACACAAAGGGTGCATAAATTCAGAACACAATTCATACAACCTTAAACCAAAATGTGAGCAAACCAAAATACCACTTTTCTTTTCGTTTCACAAAATATATTTACACACAACAGAAAACCCATAAACAATGTTCACTACTTCAGTTCCATTCAGTTTTCAATAGTTCAGTTCAATACAAACAAAAACAACTGGCTTTTTCTTTCAGTTTATTTCCAGTGGAAAAATATGTAAAAAAAAAAAAAAACTAAATCCTCCGATAAGAAAAAGGGAAAAGAAAAAACACGTTTAATACGTTTTAATATTCCAGGTTTTTTACCAGCTCACCAGCCGGCACACAGGGACTCCTCCTCCTCCGACATGGGGAAACAAACGTCCTTCCTATAAGTCCGCGTTGAGGGTCCGTTCCGCTCCAGGAAAGCACGCATAAGGGAAACGAGGGACTAAACTGCCTCAGTACTAAAACTGCCTATCTCCGCAGTGTGCGGACGAAACGCCGCACTCTCACTCGTGTTCCAAAAACCGGTAGCCCCGCCATATTGGTTATATGTCACTTTTAATGGACCGTCGCGCACATGTTGCTAGGCAACCGGGGTGATCCCATGAGACGGGGTTGTCTCGTTATAATCAAGATTGAGCTCTGTGGTCCTGTGCTGAAGAGGTATGTGTTAGTGAACTTTGGAGTTTCATTAAACTGTAAATATATCACTAATACAATATGATCATCTCTTTAGGAAAAGACTCAGCTCTTCCCTGTTTTAAACCAGAGTGGAGCCCGGCAACTGTTGGTGTTTTTGCCCCACATAGACTGAGATTTAAGGCCAGACTGCTGCTTTGCCTGAGCCAGTTCACCAAGGCTGTTGGCAAATGTGTTTGAGATATACAGTTGAATTACTATGTAGATGGCTGAAGATTGTCTTTTTCTATATATATATTTGATTGCACTGTACCGACATTTGTGAACCTGAACCAACTGAATTTCAGTGTACTCGTGTCTTTTTGGAGTTTCTCCTTTCTAGGCAAAGTCAGAGGGGTGACCTGCGGGGAGTAGTCGTGGGATATGCACCTTTCCTTGCATGCAGTGTGGTAGGTGTGAAGTGTAGTGGTCACCTCACTGGATTGTAGGTTGGTTTGTCTTTGTAGTGGTTGCAGTGATTTATGTGCACACATAGTGGTTCCTATTGGGGTCTGTGATAGAATCTCCCCGCAGTAAGTACCCTGTCCTGCCTATTGCCGTAGCCATTTTATTCTCTATTGTATTTCATGTTAAGCCATTTGCTATTTATATATTAGTAGTTTCAATTCATTTAGTATTGTGAAATAAAATAATTTGGACTAATTTGGCAGTTTCTCCTCTTGTTTTTTTAGGTTTGTTGCCAATATAGCTCTTTCCCAAATAAATATTCCTTGAACTGAATGCACGTCTCCCGCTCTTTTTGAACCCTTTAAAACTTGTGTTCACACTCATATGGTCGGTGTTTAGGGCTGATATAGCTCTCTTCTGTCTATTTGCCCCCCTTTGTAACCTGGGTGGGGTCACATATTGACGCTTGATCAAGGAGAATTAGAGACACTCTCATAGTACATCAGAAGTGCCTGAGTCGTCTCACATTCTGCCCAACTCATCCTGGTGGATAGACTTTAAACCCCAAGATAACACCACAAATACTATACGCCCCAAATAAGACAAAGAGAATGTTTTTACCAAGAAAGCTGTCATTGTCAACATATTCTAGTCTGGAGACACAGATGTCTGTTTACGTCAAGTGGAATGTCAACGGCCAGCTATCTATTATGTCTAAGAAGGCAGCAGTAGTAGAGCTCGACAACTCCACCTGGGGGGACTTAAACCCCAGGAACTCCACCTAGGGAGTCTAAAGGTCAAGGATCGAAAATGACACTAGACAGACGTGATTTCAAATACAAAAATATATTTTATTTAATCCTTTAAAATCATAAGTGACAACTAAAGAAATAATACAAGGACAGCTAGCTGTGAGCTCCCTCCAAGAGACCACACTGACTTGACCTCTACAGGTGATGGTCACAGACACACAAACAATACAAACAAGGATGCAAGAAATTCCCCCAAATAATATCAAAAAGAAAACTCACAATTCCTTTTAAATAAACCACAAACAATTCAAATAATACAATTATGGGTAAATCAAACAAAATGCAAAACAATTTATAAGAAAATCAAATCATTCCTGTGTGTATGCGTGTGTCTACGATCAGTGTGCAAACTATACCGCGGCTTTTGGGGCTCAATGGTTATGCTGATTTTTGAATTTATCACTTATGTTTGAGACTAACTTCATCTGCATTTGCTGTGCAATATGGCCTATGATTTCAGCACATGACTTATCTGATTTATGCACAGTGCCTACTTTTGCGCCATTGAGCTCCTGTAGTTTCATCAAAGGAGGGAGCTTTTTATTAGCCGGTCTTTCCTTGGCCACCATATAGGCCGATCTGAATGAATTTCTTCTTTTAACTTGGAATTTATCTCAAGTACTCTGTTTGGCAGAATCTCCATTTGCTTGGTTTCTGTGACTTCAACAGCCCTTCAACAGGGCTGAGACCCCCCTGGATCCCCCGTAGTTCACACCATGTCTACAATGTGCGCCGCACCAGGTCATATAGCATCTTTAATAGGAGGGGAGTACAGGAGAGCGGACAGCCAACCTAAACTATATTAAATCAAATTAAACCAGTTGTCACTTAAACAAAATAACCTACTAGGAAACAAGAAACAAAATAAAACAAAACGGGGCCAAAATAATGCAATAAGGCAGTTAACCAAAACAAAATAAACGGCGACAAAACCAACTTATAAAGAGTGAAAACGAAATGAAGCAAATAAACAACGAGACAAAGTTGTAGAACAGAGACAAAGTGTAAAAACACCAGAGACAAAGCAGCAGTCGGGCGTGGAGTCTGAGCAGGCTGAAGGAGGGGGAGCATGCTGGTCTGCCGGTGGCTGCAAACACACAAGTGTTAAGTAGGCCTACGCCAGACTCAGTGAATGGAGCAGGTACATACCCGGAAGCTGTCACACGCCTGCGCGTATAGCAGTTGGAGTGCAGCAGCTCAGGTAATGGACAGCAGACCCCAGGCTTACCAGTGCCAGCCCCAAGCGGACCGCTCAATTGGCCTCCACAATGAGGCCCAAATGCTACTCCAGCCGAGGAGGGCAGGGGACAAACCAGCCATGCTACAAGACACAGAGGTGGAACATGCATAGTGCCAAAACTGGCTATGTACAAATGGCAAAGCTGAAGGGGTGCCACTTATGAATCGATTCTAGGTTTTCTCCGCCACGCCGTGTACCTGCCACCAGGCTCCAGGAAACAAGACACACCTGAGCTCTGAATTGCCTTCACCGTATTTGTATCAGAGCACCTGAGTGTGCCCATGCTCTGGTGGGTGAAAAGGGGAGAGGAAAAACCCCTAACCTGCCACAAAAAGGTGAAATGAGCAAAATCCCTAAATTGGACATGAACTGTTTGTGTTTTTGTTACATGCCCATATAATCACTTGGAGTTAGAATTGTGTTTCGTTTGGGAGACAATGCTTGGTCGAGGCTTTTAGCTGAGTTTCTCCCCGTCATTTTGGTATGCTACATGTTAGATGTCAGATGATCGGCGATTCGATCCCCGGCTCCTCCAGTCTGCATGAAGTGTCCTTGGGAAAGCTACTGAACCCCAAATTGCTCCCGAAGGCTGTGTGTGAATGGTTAGCTCCTAAAACTGATGAGTCAGCTAATGCCATCAGTGTATGAATGTGTGTGAATGGGTGAATGAGATATGTAGAGTAAAAGTGCTTTGAGTGGTCCGAGATTGAGTTTCATGACTTGGACACTTTAATAAATTGATTTTTTTTCAGCATTTTTAAGTTTCCTTGATATATGTGTGTGTGCGCGCATGCACATGCACGTGTGTGTGTGTGTGTCTTGGGCTTAAGAGGCTAGCTAAAGTTAGACTTAATGTAAATAATGTTAATGTTACATCCGTGTGAAAGCTAGCCTTCACTGAATCCAGATAATTCAGCCTTCTCATGCTAATTAACATTAACAGTCACAAGCCTGACATATCGTCACATGAGACAAATAAAGTTATCATAATGCTACTGGAAGTGACTCTTACCTTAAAACACACAGCCAATCAAAAACTGACCTCCCAGAGACACTCTGCTTTTTTTCACAACTCATTCTCTGTGACTGTCCTCTGCTGGGATGCCATCTGGCCCTGGTGCCTTGCCTCCTGTGTGAAGGAGGGATGAGCAGGTTCATGAAAGGGAAAGGCACTCAGCAGCTCCTCACAGACAGCAGACTCATTATGGATGTCAAAGCGTTTATAAAGTGTTCAGAGTGTCTGCAAAGGTGTTGGAGTCACTTATTGTGGAGTGATTTTGACTTGATTCAGTTCATGCTTTAACTTCATGAAAGGACTGTTTTGTGTTCATTTGGACTCGTTCACCTCAGCTGACACATTCAACAGCAGACAGGTTTTTGTATCAGTCTTTTTCAATGTGTCTACCTCATCTTTGGCTCTGGAACTAAACTGTATGTAACAGGTAAGAATAAACATTCATTTTCCTTCAGTTGTTTATTGAACATGTTTAAATGTGTTTTTAATGAGTTTCTGCTGCTTCAAGCTTTACATGTTAGTTTTTCATCATTTGTCGAGACTTCTTGCAGCCATGCAGCTTTTGTTCCATAAAAAAGGTTCATAATTCATGGAAAGATGTTTAAATCTCACTGCACAACTGAAGTTATTCTTTATTTCTGCAGACGTAAAACTGATTTATAGAGAAAAAGTATGATATTGGCAGTGTTAGAAATATACAGTGTTTGATCATATCAGTAATTCAGCACCATCTCTTGTTTTTATAAAACATGATAATATATGATATTAAATCGAATTTAATATATGTCAGTAAATTTATTTTACTGACATATATTAAATTCGATTTTATTTTTAAAGTATATCACTTTATTTATTAATTATCCTTCAACATATTTAATTTGAAATGGTCAAATTGACCTCATGACAACTGTATCTTATATAATGGTACATATGTCTTTTAGTGGAAGATATATTAATACATGAAGACAAACACATACTGAATATGATATTACAATAAATAGAATGTATGCATACTGATTAATATGTTTCTATAAATGATACATATAATGTTACACATGCATATATATTTGTATCTTAATACACTAAATATAAATATTATATGATGCTTAATGTAATTTCAAATATATAACAGTAAATATATTTTGTAAAGTATACGGTGATAAATATTATGTGTCAGATACTGCACACATTTGAATTCAAACAAGACTCAGATTATTATATTATATTAGGTTATATTAAATTATATGTAAAGTTCCCGTCAAGAATCAATAAAGTCTGATCTTTGTCATTTTATATTATACAGCAGTCTTTATTCCATTTGACTAATCCCAACATATTATTGTGATTGTGTATAAAAGTTCAACTATTTATGAAATTATTGATGTATTGATTTGTTTTTTAGTGGCTGGGGTGAAGTATCTGGTGCTAAATGTATAAAATGCTATGGATATGGATTATGGATAATCATTAAAATGACTATTGCATTCTGTGTGTAGTTAAATATGTAACTTATGATAATATGTATATTAACACTCATACAGAACAATTCATAAATAATATAATACATCGTTATATTATATTCTACATAATAGTAATGCATTTGAAAAAAATATAAATAAATAAATAAATAAACTGAATTTTGTCATTCTCCAACATGTGATGACATGACATGATAAGTGTGTTTGATATGAAGGTGAATACAGTATATGTAGTGCAGACTGAATGCACTGATGTGCTGTTGAATGTGTCAATGTGTGTCTGTGCTGCTTGTTGCTGCCATCAAACTTCAGATGAGCAGGTAGTGAAGCCCGTGGTGAGCGTGTACCCAGCAGCACCCAGAGCCCACCTGGAGGGGAAGAGTTCCCTGCTGTGTGTGGCCTCAGCCATGTTTCCTCCTCTGGTCCAGTTCTCCTGGAAAAGGAGACCAAAAAGGAGGATGGTCCACTGGTGGAGGTGCACCGTGGTGATGGAGAGGAGCTGGAGCTCAGAGAGTTGGGACACACCGTCTCAATCTTGCTGATTCATCAGCACGAGGACAGCACATATAAATACCGCTGCTACGTCAAGCATGAGGGGGGCACAGTGGAAGCCCAAATAGAACAAGGTAATGAAGGCTTGGTGACTGTGTTCAGCAGTGATTCAACTTCATGTGGAGACACTGTCAAAGAGAGCTGAGGAGCAGAGGACCGACTTTTTTTACTCCTTTTCTGTTGCAGAGGTTCCAGCTCCAGCAGCCTCCTGTCCTCCAGAGAGAGAGCCAGCAGATCTTCCAGCTCTGCAGCAACCTGACTGTAAGATCACCTGCTGCCTTTCTGCATGGATAACTCCAATGTTCTGCTGCAGTTGGGGCTGCATATCAGTCTGTTCACTTTGTGCTCATCATTGAATGATTTAAACATACACTGCCATCCAACAGTACAACTAATCCCAGTGAGAGCTCCCACTTCACAGTCTGACTAATAAGTTTTACAGACACTGTATTACATTTTGGGCTTTGAGAGTGCTGTGAAAATTTTGGGAACAGTAGCCAACCCCTGTCTTCATGTAACAGCTGGAAAAGTCCAGGTTATAGTGATGAATCTATGATGAGATTGTGATGTAATTTACACAGACTCAAACATTGTCTTGACTTGTCTGTCTGTCTCTGTCTGTCTGTCAGTGTTCTTCCAGTCTCAGTGCAGGGTGAAGCTGTTCTGTCTGCTCTACACAGTGCTGATCGTGAAGAGTCTGGTGTACTGCTGTGGACTCTCTCTGCTGATGATCCTCAGAAACAAGGGACCGTCCACCAACTGCACACATGCTGACTGACTGTTTTCTGCTCGCCTTTTCTAAACATCAATTCTCATCAACTCATCTCATTGATCGCTTTGATCAGCAGTCAGAAATGTCCATTTTGACGAGTTGTTGTTGGTTGTAACATTTATCTTTTACTGCACCGGTTAGATAAGTCCTCCAAACAATATAAATACATATACACACATATTTGCAGTCAAATTCTGTGCTATACTTTTATTGTGATCCTCTAATTTCATTCCAATTTTAATTGTGACTTGTACAGTAATAGAAAAGGAACGTTCAGTGCCGACCCCCTTTTATAATTGTTTCAGTGTGGATGTAAAGCTCTACGCTGATGACACTGTTGTTTACACACATGAACAAAGAGCAGAGCGAGCTGCTTTGAAGCTAAAACTGCTATAAAACGATGACAGAGCAGCTCCATCAGTCAGACTGACCTTCGCTGTCAAAATGATGGGCATGTTAATCTTTATAGTATAGCTAAATCAAGACTCATACTTATGTGACACATTTCAAAACAGAATCACAAAATGCTTTGTAAAGAAAAACAAAAGTTATTGTTGAAAAAATAATCATATCACTCAAGTAATAATAAGTGCCTATAATTTAGACTTCTGTGAAAAATGAACAGATGAGTTAGAAATTGTCTTTGTATTGATGTTGTTAATAATGTCTGCACATTCTGATCCTTTCCCACATATTATGTTGTATTATGTTACAAGTGTCAGGCTGGAGAAACTGATTCTGTAAAGGTGACAGTTTAATGACAGTCAAATTGAATTATAAAAACAAACTTTGTTTGTTAGAATGAGTGTGAGGTAATAAAGTGCGATCAGAGCAGACTGCAGGAGGTTGAACACATCTTCTGTTATTTCAGCTTCTCAGCTCTGAGTTCAGGATTTGAGCTGTTTCTCTCACAGATGAATAACACAGAATAAAGCTGAGACAGTGAGTACTGAGCACTGGAATTAAACTGAAGTTCCTGGAATGATTCTTTTACCAGACTTGATGGTTGTAACTGTCATTGTGTTATTAATGTGAAAAAGTGCAGCTAACGGTGAGGAGGGTGCAGAGCAGAAACCCACACAGCAGCAGGAAAGGAAGTGTTTATGAGTCCTAATAACCGCTGAGAACAGATTCATATCTGCAGCTGCACACTCTCATGAACTCCTCTTCCTCTCTGTAGTTATTTTTTCTCTTGCTGTCTGTAGGCCTTTTTTACATTGAGCCCTCCACCAACACAAAATGGAACTGAACCCAGAGAGCAACAGAGACCACATGGATGTTCCAGGAGTTTTAGTGTGTTTCTGTTTAAATTTTCACAGCATAAAGAACTGTGAAATATAGGATTTCAAAGTACAAGATATGTTGTCATGGCATTATTTGGAGTAAATAATTGTTGATGCGTATCAACGACATCCTCGGCATTGAGTCAGTTTTCCTGTTTGTTACAGTGCAGCAAACTGAGAGAGGTCAACCTAACAAACAAGGACAGTAAACTAAAAGAAAAAAATGACCCATTATAAAATCACTGAATAAAGAACTGGTAGTGGTGATAGTGTGATGGTGCAGAGTGCAAAGGATGATGGAATAAATATAGTTTGTGTGATGATGCAGAGTGCAAAGGATGATGGAATAAATATAGTTTGTACAACCGGTTGTCTTATGTACAATAGATAAGTGGATATGACACATATATGAACAGCATGAATAGATTGCATATGAATGAACAAAAATGTGTTTTGGTGGCCTATCCAGACCAAACAGTGATGGATGAACAGAGAACAGACTAAACATTGGCGTATAAAACTGGATCAGCAGCTCCTTAGGCAGGTTGATCTTCTGCAGGAAGTACGTCCTCTGCTGGGCCTTTTTGATGATAGTGTCTGTGTTGGTCTCCCACTTCAGGTCCTGGGAGATTGCGGATCCCAGAAACCTGAAAGTTTCCAGAGCAGACACAGTGTTGTTGGTTATGGTGATGGCCGGCAGGGTAGGTGGAAGTCCACTGTCATCTACACAGTTTTGAGCGTGTTCAGCTGCAGGTTGTTTTAAGTGACCAGACGTTCAACCTCTCATCTGTATGTAGACTCATCACCGTCCTGGATGAGGTGGATGACCGTGACACCATTGGTGCAAAGGGAGAAGAGCAGTAGGGAGCGCACACACCCCTGGAGGGCGCCGGTGCTGATCGTTCAAGTGCTGGATGTGATGCTCCCCAGCCTCATCTGCTGCCTCCTGTCAGTCATAAAGTTTGTGATCCACTGACAAGTTGAGGCGGGCACAATGAGCTGGGTGAGTTTGGTGTGGAGGATGTCCAGGTGTTGCAGGATGCAGTGATACAGTTTGTTGGCTCCTGATTGGCTGGAAAAACTCACCTGAACACAGACAGCATGGAGCAGCAGCTGGAAGGAAAAGCATTTTGTGCAGTGCTGTTTGCTCTGGTGAACTTGGGGAGAAGTGGCGCTATGATGCAGCTGAGGCCAAACAAGGACGTGCTGTGAGATCAGACGAGGGCCACGTGGTTTCTAACACGTCCTCACACCTCCCATCAGCCCACAGATAGCCGACAGACAAGACTGTGACCTGACAACAGGCCTTTTTTGACTTGTCATAGAGGAAAAACACATGTTAATTCTAACATTAAGGATGGTTCAGATCTGTTTGAATATTTTCAATGTACTATTTGAAAATGTCTGAATATTTTAGTTTTGTATCATCTCAAAGTCTTTGGTACAATCTGAACACTTGAACTGAAATTCAGTAATATAAATTAAATAATAAACTTAATGTGAAGCAAGTAATAAGATTGATGTAATAGTACTAATTAACTCAACGTGCTTCCACTACACAGTAGTGTAGTAGTAGTAACCAGATTTATGCATTCAATAGTAATAAAGCCATTTTTTTGCCCAAACCCAACAGCGAAAATGAAAGCAGTCATTTTGAGTTTATTTGTACTATTACATAAATCTTATTACTTACTTCACATTAAGTTTGTTAGTTAATTTATATTAAAACTATGTAATTCAAATGAATGGAAGTTTTTTTGTTTTGTTTTGTTTTCTGGAGCTGACATTAAACAGCAAAGAGAAACACCGCCACCTTGTGGACAGTCATTGGAAGTGCAAGAAGGTCCAGACGATGCTCATGATGATCACCATGATGACATGATGATGCTTACAGTGACATCTAGTGGATAATATGTATATTGAAAAGCATTCTACTTTTAATACTTAAAAATATTCAACTTTGTAGTCCCATCGGCACAGGCCACATTGTGTGTCTGTGTGTACTTCTCTGTCCTGTGCTGAGACAGATTTTGTTTCCTAATATAAGTTCATATGATACACGACAGTTTTGTCTTCTACAATCCATTTAGTCTCAGTTCCTTCTGCAACTGCTGTAGCTGGAAAGAATATGAAGAAATATCTGGTTTATAGAAGAAGATTTGACTTGATTAATCACTCAATGAGGAAAGTATCTTTTCCTATATAGGCCAAAATACAACTACACTTATACAAAGGGCCTATATTCATGCAAATGTGGAGAGGTGGTGAAGTGGTGCTTTGGGATCAGTTAAGGGACAGTTTGGAATATAGTGTCATTTTTAAAATATTAGTTTATCTACATTGTTTGTGATATTGATAATAATTGTCATAACTTTTTAGTGAAATTCATCTACAGACCGTATACAAGATATGTGAAAAGTAAAGTTCCCATTCATTAATGAATGATAAATGAGTATTTACTTGGGTTTGAATGGGGCAGATGTTTTAAAAAAAATCACATACAAATTCAATTTAACAATAAATGCGTTATTCCCAGAAAATGTTCAAAACATTGTTAGAAAGGAACTGAAAAATGAAGCTCACTGTTGAAATTGTTTCACTTGAAGGAAAGCTGCTCAAGAGCTGTAGGTCTGTAATATGGCCACCAGAGGGAGGTATACTTTACCATGAGCTATTTATTTATATGAAAAGCACAAATTCATTGTTTTACTTCTTCATCAGTAAATTGTGTATCTCTACACACACACATACACATACACAATTTCAGCTTGTCTCTACATATTTTTACATCTCTTTGACAAGACAAACATATTGATGGCATTAACCAAGATCAGAGATCATATTTCTCCTATTTTGGCTACTTTGGGTTCTCACCTACAAAGCTCTTTGTGGTCAGGCACCATCATATCTAAAAGAGCTCATAGTCATCCCTTAGTTATGCTGCTATAGGACTAAACTGCCGGGGGACAAATGGTGCACTGGGCTCCTCTCTCTCTCTCTCTCTGTCTCTGTCTCTCTCTCTCTCCCTCCATCACCATTACCACAACCATCTGTAAACATACATGTCTCATTAATGCATGTTAATGCATGTTACTAACTAAACTTCTTGGCTGGAGTTTCTGTGCTCTCTCTCGTCCAGCAGGTTCTCATGGATCGTGTTCCTGCATGACGTCCACTACATATATTATTACTGTCATTATTGCTACCATATCTCCATTACAGTTCATAGTTAGTTAGTTAGTTATCTCTATCTGCCCCTCTCTATCTTTAACTCAACTGGTTGCGGTGCTCTGCTCGAGGTTTCTGCCTGTTAAAAGGAAGTTTTTCCTCGCCACCGTCACCAAGTGCTTGCTCATGGTGGAACTGTTGGTCTCTGTAAATAATATTATGAGTACGGTCTAGACCTGCTCTGTATGAAAAGTGCCATGAGATATTTTTGTTATGATTTGGCGCTATATAAATAAAATTGAATTGAATTGAATTAATCAGCACACATTATTAATCAAGTAAGACACATATTGGTTTCTTTCCCTTTAGGCTTTTAACATGTGTTGAAACTCATCAATGGTTTTGTACGTCAATGGTGACCTCTGCAGGTTGCAGTTTGCACGACCACAAACTGCGGGCAGATACACAGATGCTGTTCATATGTGTAGGCTTTTTTACTCTTCAACTGATTTCCCCAGTATATGTTTACTTATTAATTTTACTTTTGCTTCAGAATATTCTTACTATGTTTATTAACTATGGCAAAATCAAGTGGAGTCAGAACACACCACACATACCAGTCACACTGCTGCTACATACCAGCCAACCTTTGCAAAATATTTCCAAAAGTAAATAAAAGTAGAAAAAATGGGCAAAAAAACAAAACAAAAACAAACACTGCACAGTATATAAAATATAAATAAAAGTGTGGCTCCATGGCCCACTGGTTTTCAGTTCACAGAACAGAATTCCTCATAGATATTATGACAGAACATGCATCATACTAATTTCTGCGTAGGAATTGGTATTTTTGCATTTTAGTGCCCTGAGTTTCAGAGTGTAATACCACTGTGTAACAGCTTTTCAGCCTTTTATTTCACCAGCTCTCACCACTAACTGAAAGTCAGTCCAAGGTTTACTTTTGTCCGGAGGCCTTTTTCTCGGTCACTCTTTACGTCTTCTTAGCTTTCTTCATCGACGTTGCCTTTGGGCTTTTCGCCTCCGTTATTATGTCCCTAGAGGCTGCTCTGTTGACCAGTGGTCCAAAACGCCTGTGGTACAAACACCAATGATTCCCCGGTGCTCTGAGCTCACAGTCCGGGTAGCCTGGCTTACAAAATGAGCTAATGTTAGATAGAGAGTTGATGTGGAGCAGCCGGAGGACATAAGAGGAAAAAACAGAAAACATTTTCTCCATAAAATATGATCCAGTTTCACTAAAATCTGTGAAATTGTTGCTGGTGTGTGACTTAGTGACGTAAAGCGTCATGTACTTTTCACAGGTGATGATATGGAGGACAAAGTTACATAGTGCAAGCACGGACGTACAGGATGCAGAGTAAAAATGACTGTTACGGCCAGCTTAAGGGGTATCAGGAAGTAACATAAAACCAAGATTGTAAGGTTATTAAACAAAGGTATTTATTAAATGAAAATTCAAATCGTTTTACCAAAAGGAGGTGAGGAGCTAAGGGAACAAAGGGCGAGCGGATGCTGTTCAACAAAACAAAGAAATATAACAGAAAGAGAACTCTAAACAGAGCTTATACTACTCTCAGTTGAAACAAAAACCTCACTATCTAATTTAATACTCAATAACAAAAAACACACCAAAACTAAACTAATGAATCTAACAGAAATATTCTACGAGTGTATAATCAGTAATATATATATAAACCAAACCCTGCCCAGTCCCAGTGACAAACAAAAAATAGCCTCTTTAAACAACGAACGACCACGCCTCCTCAGCTGGGGTCCAATCCATGAACGGCAACCGCACACCTAGGTTTACATACATGATTTTAAATCTGCTTTTATTGGTAGAAAATGTACACAATGTTTTTTGTTTTTTTTTGTAGATTGTTAAAGTAGTAGTTCTGATTCAAGTCTGAACTGAAACATTGAGCCTCCAGTTCCAAACACTCCTCTAAATGATCCCTTTTGGCTCAATGAAGCTCAAGGGAAAACTCAAAAGATCCTTTTCTGTCCCGGACCAAGCTGTAAATAACACCCACATCACGCTTGAAGATGCCTCTACCTTCTGTTGTGCTGCTGTGCCACCCAGACTCTCATATTTCTGAGCAAATTATGCATTCTCCTAAATGCATGTGACTGGAGCTATTAAAGCTAATGCGCTGGTTGTGCTTTTTTTTTTTATCCACGTAACTAGAGGCTTAATTTAAGTTGGCATGTATATGGTGTTTAATGTTGCTGTTGAGGGCCAGCTCGTGTCATTGTTATAGAGCAAGAAGAGAAACTCCACTTGAGGCTGCTGGAGAAACAAGATGAGATGAGGAGTGAACTGAAATTCCAAAGCTGTCAAATGAGATGAACCTTTAGTACATACGCAAATTAAATTGTGTTAATGAATAAAAAACTAATTAAATTAATGCATGATTCATGGGAGCAGCTTATTCATAATTCCCTGTAACATTTGTGATACAGCCAATGACCTTTGTGGACTAAACAGTTATAATTGGTTTGAAAGGGAATAAAGAAAACAGAGGTTACATTGCAGTTAATTCAAAAAGTACTTTAAAGTTAATTACAATGTAAGAGTTTGTTAAGAAGACTTTGTACAATGCAGACAAGTCATTAAATTTGTCTTTTTTTGTTTTAAATAGTCTTAAAATCACCTTCATACACTTGCATGTATATCAATTCTATGAAAACCTTCTAGCAAATTGTAAAGGGTCGCTTTTTTTGCAATTGCACTGTGATATAAATATAATATTGATGAATATATATCATAAATCAGTATTATATAATTAATATTTGGTTGTCTTTACTTACGCAATTTAGGAATTAACAGGTGTGGCTTCACAAAAGTCAATAGCGTAATATCTTGCTTAATGTGTTTGAGACCATCAGTTGTGTTGTTCAGAGATAATGTTGGCATACTGTACAGTAAATAGCTCTATTTGACTTCTATAGTAATCCAGATTATGGCAACAGCCATTCAACTGGTAAATGGTAAATGGACTGTATTTATATAGTGCCTGTCTAGTCTTTCCAACCCCTCAAAGCGCTTTTACAGTACGTATCTCATTCACCCATTCACACACATTCAGAGGCATTAGCTGCCCTTAATTTAATTAGTTAGATACATTCATGGCATTAGCTGCCATGCAAGGTGCCAACTGCTCATCAGATTTCAGGAGCTAACCATTCATATGCTTTCACACATCTTCTGAAGCAATTTGGGGTTCAGTATCTTGCCCAAGGACACTTTGACATGCAGACTGGAGGAGCCAGGTATCAAACCGCAGATCATCTGATTAGTGGACGACCCGCTCTGCCTCTTTAGAACAGTACAACAATCCATCATGAAGGTCAATCAATCCAGGAAATTTTGAGAACTTTTAGAATGCGTCATCATCATCAAGAGTTGGTGCAGTCTGGTGCAAAGAATAAGTTCATCACAGTTACCAGCCTCAGAAATCACCAGTTAATAGGACCTCTCTAGGCCACATAAATGCTTCACAGAGTTCAAGTAGACACATCTCTATATCAACAGTTCCGAGGAGGAGACTGTGTGAATCAGGTTTCATGGTCGATATGCTGCAAGAGAGATCGACATGAAGACAAGAACTGCTTGGACCATGGACATTAGACCAGTGGGAATCTGTACTTTGGTCTGATGACTCAAATGGGAGGTAGATTTATATTTTTTTGATAATTGATTGATTGTATTTACATGTATTTTTTGAAGTAAAAGTCAGAAATTTGATTTAAATAAAGCAAACGTTATCTTGTTTAGAACTGGATCATTGGTCTAACAACAGGAGGAAGGAAAGGGAAATGTTTGAAGGTGTTATGGTGGGCTGCTGGAATCTGTGATTGGCGTTTTTCATTATTTTCTGACATTTAATCTACATTTGAGGCACGCTGCAGATTTTCACATGAAAGCTTTAAATTTTTTTCAGCATGTTGTACTCTTCTTGTACAGGATTGTAATTTTTTAGTCCTATTTAATTACATTTTCGCTGTTTCAAAAAAAGAAGTACTTCTTTCTCGAGAGAAGAGTAAACTGAAACATTCAGAGAAAATCTGTGCCTCTGACAATAAATATTTGAATCTTAATTAAATCTTTAAATGTATGTTTTCCTACATGTCTGGGTTTCATTTCCGCGATTCTTCCATTTGCATAACTCTCTCTGAAAATGCTGTGTATTGGAAATGAATAGTTTTCTATTCCTCTGCATATTTTTGCAAATACATCAAACAGCTCTGATTTGTGTCGCAGAGGAACATTTTGAATGCTGAGCATTTAAAAAGGCGCTCCCTCACTTGAACTCATCACTGAGGATTCTGCGATATCCCTCTTTGTGTTAAAGGGTAGAGTGGGGGGAATTTGTCAGTGGTGTGCCACTGTCTATCTGTTGTCATTTTTAATATTTGTAAGTTTTGCCACCAAGGTTTTCCTCACCGCAACAGATGGCTTTGAACTCATCACAGGAAGCTTTGTGCATAATCTTCTTGTTGTCGCCTGTCAATTGTGTCTGGCGGGAGTGGCAATCAGAGTGGATGCTGATCGTATTTACCTGTATGGGAATGTCAAGGTGGTAGTATAGAGAAGGTGCTTTGAGAGCAGAGTTTGAACACAAAGATGCTACTCAGAGAGAAGCAGTGCATTTCCAGAGCAGAAGTCACACAGAGGATTGTGCACCTGTCAGCTTGTAGGTGTAAACAGAGAGCTGCTGGGAGATTTGCACTCGTAGCTAAGTGTTCTTTAGTGACAGTGTATTTTTATTAACCTCGACATGTACGACAAAGTCATGCTGTACATTTTCATTTTGGAGGAGCATTGCACTGCTTACTCATTACACTGAACATTACACACAAGCTCTGTTCCATATAATCTAACATGACTAATACTTCAGTGACTAATAGCTTGAACTTTCTGGATTTCTCTTCTTTGGTACATTTCGATACTTAAATTAATGAACATATGAGAGTCTATGTGACATTAGCCTCATTAGACATTTAGACTTCATTTGTGTCATCAAATCATGCGCAAGTGCTTTAAGTAATTAATGCATTAGTCATTTTTTCATGCGTTAAATGATTTAAGAAACTTATTACAGAATTTTGGCCCAAGGACGACTGTGAGTTTTTGTATCCTTGAGTGAACTTTAAAACTGCCATCAAATGAGAGAAGCACATAAAAGATGATCATAAAGTAACTGCAGAACTTTGCAGCACATTGTGATTCAATTCAATTGTTGTCTGTTTTCCTCTGGCTGCTCTGCCTTCTTTCTGGCTGGACAATAAAGAAAGGCTGTTAGCTAATGTTAGCTCAGTTTGTTAGCCAGGCTGCCCAGACTGTGAGCTCAAAGCACCATGGAAGTGTTATTGTTTGTACCACAGGCATTTTGGACCACCAGAAAGAGGATGGTTTTAGGCCTGGGACACTGGAATAGGGAATAGGTACCAGAACCAGAACTGGACAAGTGAACAACCTGACCTGGATCAGCAGAGTCAGAGCATGGGAGAGGCATAAAGACTGAAGATACGTTGGTGAGGAAGCTAAGAAGAGAAAAGAGTAAATGAATGAGCAAGAAGCTGCCAGACAAGAGATATAGACAAGACAATTTTTGATTATAAGCAATATAATCATAACAAATCATGTGTACAACTGTCCATATTTGTACAGTATAGTTGTATTACATTTTAAAAATACCAATTTCTATGTAATTTTGTTTTAAACAGGTATAATTTTTGCCATGTTCACCATCAAAAGGTGGGCCATTTACAGTTGCAATCAAATTTATTCAACCCCCATTCCAATTAGGTTTATTGGTAAAATGTACATTTTTTTTCATCGTTGTGCAATAAATAAATTACACCTGTTTAAATAGTTCGGGTTTTATCCAAATACTTGGACTGGGGTTTGTCGACTGCGATGTTTGATTGCATGTTATAAGTATGTCCAGAGAATTGTCCAAAAAGTTAGAGAGAAGAGATCATTGCCTTGCAGAAACACAGAAAATACAAAAGGATAGGAAAGGCATTGAATGTTTCTAGAGATACAATTTGAAGCATAGTTCACAAGTTAAAAGTTAAAGGAACAGTGGCTACACTACCTGGACGAGGACGCTACCAACAGCTGCCACCGGATTCCTGAGGAGGCGGGTGGTCAAATACACTCAAATGACTGCAAAAGACTTGGTGGCAAGAAGCCTGCATTTCAGCTGTTCTGTGGAGCAATGAAACAAAACTGGAACTTTCCGTATCTATGGCTCAGTGTCATGTCTGGAGGAGGACAAATGAAGAATGTCCTGAATAGAACACCCTGCCTACAGTGAAGCATGGCGGTGGCTCTGTGATGCTCTGACACTGGCACTAGAAACCTGCACCGTGTGGAGGGCAAGATGGATTCATTCAAGTAACTTGAAATACTAGGAGGAAACGTCATGCCATCTGTGAGGAAGCTGAAGCCTGGGTGTCACTGGACCTTCCAACAGGACAATGATCCTAAGTGTACCTCAAAGTCCGCCAAGGCTTAGTTTCAGAAGAAGTCTTGGAAAATTCTAGAGAGGCCTTCACAGTCACCTGACTTGAATCCCATCAAAAGTCTCTGGTGGGATTTGAAAAAGGTGGTTGCAGCATGCAAACCCAAGAATATTAGTGAACTGGAGGCCATTGCCCATGAGAAATGGGCTAAGATTCCTCAGGAATGCTGCCAGAAGCTTGTGTCTGGCTATGCATCACGTTTGCAGCAGCTCATAACAGCAAAAGGGTGCTCTACTAAGCACTTAAGACGCTTGTCATTAGGGCTTGAATCATTTTGAGACTGCAGTAGTCATTAAAAGTGGCATTTTGTGTTGAATTTGGGGAAACCACTTGTAATATTAGTTGTCTTGAGCTACTTACATTTTTTAAAATTTATTTAAGCTTATTGCAAACAACTACATTTTGTCAATAAACCTAATTTTCAATGGGAGTTGAATAATTTTGATTGCAAGAAGTGACTAAAAAAGTAAGTAGTAAAAAAACAGCTAAAAAAATCAACCATAGATCTCTTTAATCAAAATTATGATCCACAACACTTTTGAGCGCCTCAAACATAATTGAATTGTTTACAATAGAACAACCAAGAATGGACTACGTTAAGTAACTCATCCAATCAGCCGTTTGGTTGTACATCACTCTATTCATTTGTTCACACAGCGCGGCTGATGATAGCATTTACAATTTACAATTACACTACAATTATACTACAACAATTATATACAGACTGATATTATTACAGAAGTTCTACAGTGCATGATACACTATATGAGATATGACATCAACAAAAAATCCTGACCATGGAAGGGGTGAGAAAGAGCAGTGTAGAACACTGAAGACGTTCCAATCAAAGGATAAACTACCACAGGCAATGAGTAGACTACTGCAATGAAACATTGGGGGAAAGTGAAATTACATTATACTGTAAGTGAGGCGCCAGCTGCAAGAAAGAAAATGAAACATATAGAAGAAAAGGAGGCGCCAACTAAAGTAATTATCAATAAAGAAAGAATCCTAAATGAAAAACCCGGTTGTGGGAAAATAAGGATGGAGTCAATAGAGAGGAGGGAGGAGAGCTGAAGGAAGTATAAGAAAACAAGAGAAATGGTTGTTGGAGAGAAGTGAACATTTAAATAAGTTTCTTGATGAACTAAAGACTTCAAAACTCTTTGCAAGAGAACAAGTGAACTACAGAGGCAGATGAAAGTAGAGAAGGATAAAACAGTTGAAAGAGGAACTAAAGAATGTGTTGGAGCAAATGGAGGAGATGGAGGGAGAGGTGGGGATAGTTTGAAAGACGTGATAGGGAGGAGACACATAGACAGAAGAGGGAGAAAATAAGAGATCTCAGACATGAAGAAGAAAGAAACCCCGATGAGGATGATTCCCCACATCTTGGACTCAAAGACAGACGAGGAAAAACTTTGAAAGACAGGTGGAGGAGAGCGACAGATAGAAAGCAAACCAGAAGAAAAGTTAGGCGAGTTAGATCTGTGAATGTTTTTCAGTACTGGAGGAGGTCGGGCTGAAACTGCTGATGAGAAACAGACAAGCAGGACATGGAGGAGGATGAATATCAAAGAAAGACGGGTCAATAATGTAATGGCCGTAAAAACAAGTGGAAAAATGTTGCTGCCTGTGATTCCTGCACTAGAAACTACTCATCTAAGACATGCACATTGGATTTTGAGTGAATTCAAGCACCATTGGTGCTAAAACCATGAACATTTCCCGTATTTATAGAGATATCAAATCAACATTTCAGAAATAGAAGACTAATTTTCACCCTTGAGACAGAGACATTTCTATTACGACTGTTTGAGGATAAAAGTCAATATACTTTGCATTAATCTGACATGTTTGACTGGAACAGTCAAAAGAGAGATTATTTTTGAAGGTGAGGTGGCAATTAGGTATTCCTCTGGGTGCAGAGATGGAACTAGATGGGCAGTTTTATCAGGATTTACAGGCACAGTTGATTAGTTGGCAAAGACACAATGAATAACACACTTTATCTGCGACAACAGGGTGAAAATTCAAATTCATAGAAACGGATGGTAAGATTCTAAAAAAATATAGTTTGACATATAGTTTGATAGTCCATGTGTTGTTTTGCAGTAGATTTAAGTGAAGTTTCCTTTCAGTGCTTTAATTTAGTGGCTATTTGCCAAAGGAGTTAAGCTGGCCAAAGCAGGAGGGTGTATGACCAACTCTGTTGAGGAAGCAGAGCACTTTTTGTCTTGTACTATGCTGTTTTGGAATAAATGTGAACATATTCATCTTTGCCACTGAAGGCCCAAGAGCCTCTGTAAAATCATAAGGGGAGAAAAGGGGTGGAAGCCAGTATGACAAACAAAAGATTTATGGAGCCTAATATGAGTATCATCAAGTGTCCAAAGAGTCCAATCCGATAACTACGTGATTGAAATAACAGCTGTATCCTACCTAATCTGAGCTGTTGTATAATTATTAGTATATCACTACACCTTATTCATCTTTATATGACCCGATCTGAACTGAGTACGTGAACACCTGGACGGACCTGACTTTCTAATAATAAATAGTACAAAAGCCATTTCTCAGCAACACTTGGATTGATATGGACTTTACGGAAAACCCTCTCAAACAGTGCGAGGTCGAAGTGACCTACTCAAGATCTTGGTGTTCCCCCAAAAATCCAAGCAATGTTGATAGTGAGTCTGGCAGTGTGAAAGCGAGCCAAAGAGTGATTAGATATCCATAACTCATGTGGCTCATTGGCGTTTATCGAATTGGTGGCAGTTATTTAACCCTCTTTTCTGTTGATTATGAATGTAAGGGTGTTTCCACATATCTACAATCTTTTTCGTGGTGTTCTGCAAGATCTGATCTCTTGGCTCGACATCCTGGTCAAAAAAAAGTAAGAAACATAAGCCATTGGTATGATATGAATGAAATATTAACTGGGAGAATATGTGACTCCTGAAACTGTAGTGAAGTGATCAGCTGGAGAGAAACGCTCATAATTGTATTGTGGTATTACACAGTCATTGCTTGCAGAGATCACTTTTATCAAACAATAAACCAGTTTATTTTGGCCTGTTATCAAATCACTCACAGCATTAGAATTAATTACTACAGCTGATATGATCAGACACTGATGATTTCGTCATTTTAAACGGTGAAATATGTCGACTAAAACTAAGAAGGTGCTGCATGAATCTTCCGTGCACTGCTCTTTGCTACTGAAAGTTAGATTTGGTCTTCAGAGAACCCATTGCATCATTGCAGTACCATTAATGCTGACCACTGTCAAAGAATCCACAAGGTCAGAGGAGCAGATCTCTGACTGATCTCTTGATTGGATGAAAATAAAACTAGATTTAATGAGTTCACAGATATTGTTAATTAAGATTGGACATTTTATGAATAAAGTCTCTCAGCCTGCAAGCACAAATTTACATCCTAAAAAAAATAATACTGAAATGATTTAGTCATCTTAACCACAAAAAAAAAAAAAAAAACTTCACTTTTAATTCAAATTATAGCTGTATGGAGAGGCTGTATGTTCTTTAGCATCTGCTTGTGCTGGTTGTCTTGATGTCAGTTATTAATTCATGTAAAACTCTTTTGATGTTTGATGACCTTGTTTACTGCCTGTATTGCTCATAAACCTGTGCACTTGGTTAAAAACACTAGATGGCAGCAATGTATCAGAGGATATCTAACTAGGTGTTCTCTCTAATGAGACTCAAATTCTGTCCTGCACCAGCCAAATTCAGGTATAGTAAATATTTTACTGGATAGTAAATAGTAGAGCCCTACAGGAAATGTATTGCTGAAAGATTAACAGAGGAAAGGAGAACTGAACTCCTGCTTTTGCTCTCAGTGCCTTTATTGATTGCCTATAATCAATAGGCCTAACATTTCCTCAGTGACCAGAGAACAGGATAGAAGGTTACTTCTTGGCATCAACACTGACCCCCCTGCTGATTTGGAACAGATTGAATTAGAAACTCCATCAGTTGGAGGTTCAACCACTTCCTGAAAACCATGCTGTGACACTGGATTGGATCTCCCTCAAAGGAAATCATCTCCCAAAGTCTGTATTAACACCATCTTGCCCCCCTGCCAAGTTAGGCCAACCTGTTCCACTTGTCTCTTGCCAGGGTTACAACTGGCACAGACGGCAGCAGGTACCTTTAAATGCAGGCCAGGGCACAATTCTCCAAAGGTGGGCTTCTGATTAATTGAGCCTGAGGATATGCGGCCTAGCCACTGACAGATACTAAGTGCGGGTGCCATGTTGAGGGAAAGAGCTCTCCATCTTGCCCCTGGTGACTCATTTTGTATGGAGGAATAGAGTGGGGAAATCCCTTTGGAGCCCCATCTTGAAGAGCTACGCTGACCAGATGCACAACATTTGAACATTGCCAGCGTGCTGGGAGATGTCTCCCCTGTGATCGATATCTCGTCCCAAACTGCAACACCTTGTCGAGGATTCAATTTAAATTCCATTTCATTGAAAAATGATTCCTATTGGCTGATCATTGTCTGTACACTCAATTAAATATCACTTTCCCCGCTCAGTGGCGATCAGTGAGAAATGAAATAGGTTACTACCATGGTAATGGTCTACTAGCTCTGCAGTCAATTTCAATCTACTGTCTATGAGGCTGCTACTCATTCTGTAAACAAGTCATGCCTTTGCCTCTTTGTCCCATGGCTAACAATGTTTGATGCCGTGGTAGGAGGCTTGCAGCAAGTTACAGCGACGGTTTGAAAGGTAATTACTGTGAAATTGTAAACATACATTTTACATACACATACCTACATTTTCTCATGCAGATCTAAGCATGTACTGTATGCACACAGAGACACATACACAGAGGGCATGTTCATGTGTGCAAGTGAAGATGCTAACTACTCAGACAGTTAGGCAGCGCTATCCTCCCTGGAGACACAGAAAACCTCTCTGTAGTGCTGCATAAATGATCTCTAACTGCCTTCTGTTGTAAATATGTTCATGTTTATGGCATTTTAACAACAACTGGCATGCAAAATGAAGTACCTGGAGTGTGGGCGGGTGCATATTTGTGTGTGTGTGTGTGTGCGTGTGAGTCTTATGTGGATTGTGTGCTGGCATTTACAGCTGTGCCTGGATATCATGAGAATACATCGGTCTCTGTAGCTGTGGCAGAGCGAGCAGCTGAACCAGTCACTTATGATTACACTTATCACCCACTTCCATGAGCACAGGAAGCTGGAGAGAAGAGAGAGGAAGCGGGAAGGAGAGAAAAGTGGGGGCGAAAGTGGGAAGGAAACAGCGAATGAGGGTGGGAGAAAGGAACACGACGTGTGTGTGTGGTTAAGTGAGTTGTAAACATTTACAGCTAAAATGGGATTTCTCTTCTTCACGACGAGGCATACTTAAAATGATATGAGCCTTACAGAAAAGATAAGGCAAATATTTAATAGTGTAGCCAACAGAATAGAAAAGTGTGAACCTGCATGCCTTACAGGATACACTGCAGATTGAACATTCAAACGGATAGAGCTATAAGTGATACAGAGTTATTAGAGCCAAGAGGTCTGGACTGCTGCCTTTTGGTGCACATGCTCACCTCAGGACGAGTTTATGCGAAAGCGAGGTAAGATTATTATTTTTTCCTAAATCTACATTTATTCTTCTGTAGGTGATGCTAAGGTCTCTGTCTTCCCCTGGGCATTTTTTTCCTATCTGTGCAGTCGTCGTTGCCGTTTTGAAATTATTCTAAAGCTTAATTCATTTTAAATAGATATCTTGGCAGCAGACAACTATCCTCTATGTGGTCTTCATTATACATGGGGATTTCCATCTGAAAAATATGGAGGAAGCAAACGTGTAGGCGAGGAGACCAGGGATTCAAGAATACCCATGAAGATCACAGTGTCACGCTTTTATCATCCAACTTTCCTTTTTATCTTTGACCTAGCAAAGTTCTATCTTATTATAGCTTTCTTTGAATTTTTTACAAACTTGACACATTAATTGCCCTCTCATTTTTCCTCTTGAGTAGCACCTGATCCACACAGAGATTACAGCATTTGACAATAAACAGGCTCCCTGCGATAACACGTTTCTCTAAGAATATTAAAATGAGGGAGAAAACCAGCCAATCTGGCTCATGAAGCTCCACTGTTCATGTTGTTAATGGAGCAAGTGGCAAACAGGTTTTGGGTGTCAGATAGGGATCCTTGAACTAACAGCTTCACAGAATTACGCAAAGTGGTTAATATGCTAAGTGCTATTTAAATTAGAGTAATGAGTATTATCTAATAGTTTTGGAAGAAACATTCTTGCCGCGTCAAAATAATGAACCATCAAAGGCAATGAAGACGACAACTGCTAGCTAGTAAACACTTAAAATACAATTAGGTCTCGTTTGTGAGACCTCCAGGATACATACAATGTATTTTGGTGAGTAACACTGAATGCAAACATAACTTTTGCTTGTTTACAAGAGAACTGCACAGGAAGCCTTTCACTGAAAGTAGCAATGCCAAATACTTAATTACTAGCTATGTCCTGCATGCATAATTGTGCCTAAGTAGAACTCAAATAAAAAATGTTAGCATAAAAATAAGTATCAAAAGTAAAAGGACACATTAGGCATCAGAATAGTTCCTCTCAGTGTAGTATATTATCAGACTAATATAACTGATGTTTCATTGTGTATGCAGCATGGATATTTTAGCTAGTTGAAGTAATACTAATTTGAATAACTACCCAACATACACTGTTGGGTAGTTCAAATAAATGTAGTAGAGAAAACAATATAAGAAGTCTCTCTAAAATGTAGTTGTACCTGAAAATTGTACTTAAAAAAATGTACTTTCATCTACAGGGTAATTCTTGGGATGCTCCCATCTATGTACCTTTATTTCTTTGCGATCAAAGAACTTTTACAAAATACAAAATATTTAGAAACTGGGATGGGGCGTTCAGCTATCCTGCACCGTCAGAATAGAATGTATTACGGAAAGTTTGAAAACTCCATGATCTGATTTCTTTGAATACTTTAAAATCAATTTTAAAGCCATGAATCAGAATCTTCGAGGCATTGATGCTTAAACTGATACTGTTGGATTCAGAGATTGTACTGCATTTCTATTTTGTCTATTCTATTTTATGTGTTATAACACTGTCTGTTTTGTATTTCATCTGTTTTAATTTACTTGTGTTTAGTTAGTGCTGTTGCCTACATGTTTTTTGGACAGTTACTTTCCACCTCTGCACGATAATTTCAATAAAATAGTAACAGAATTGTGCAGCTTCATGTACATACTGTATGTTGAAATCATTCAGAAATTCTATGTAAAATGTGACATTGAGTGCAGATTGTAAAATGCACATTGGTACTGTAATTGTAGTTTGTCATCCTGTGAATTAACAAATAAGATTAAACTCAACATGATAATGATGATGAAGATGTTATATCTTTACCTTTTGATATTTCTGTCAGTTTGCATTCTTTGTAGCTGCAATTATGATGCAGAATAAAGTTCATTGCACTTATAGGGCTGCCGTTTACATAAAGTGACTCGTCACTTTCTATCAGTGTCTCTGTCAGTGTCAACAACTACATTGTTGTATTCTGTGATCTAACAATGCTAATGACATTGTTATCAGCTCCGTTGATGGCTCTACATCTTGTTTGCCATGTACTCCAATGAATTGTTGCTCCCAATTCACAAGCTGTTCCCAAGTCAGTGGATTAGATCAAATGAACCAAGTATGAGTATTCAAAGTAGTCAAATGAAGAGGTGATGTTTTATGAGTGTGAATCATTAATGTGATAGAAATGGATTGGAAAAAAAAAACATCACGCCACACTGTATGAGCTACTGGCTTTTAAAACAACTGAATGAATTATAAATCAAAGCTTGTGCTGCTGACTTTAGACACATGATGTATCATGCAAAGATGCATGTATATCAGATACAGTGCTGTATGTTGCAAGTAAGTACGGTTCTCTTTGAGCGAATGCAAATGGGGATGGATGAAAAAAAATCAGCCATGCATCTGTGTTAAATTATATATTTCATTTGTATGTCATGCTTGATTTCAAGCACTTATTGTTGACTCCTTTATATTCAGCGACTCTAATGCATGTACTTCATTCTTGGGTTTCCCCCTTCTGGTATCTGTCCTATATCACTGTTTTGTGGGAGAGCTTAACTCTTATCACCTCTTCATTATATATCATATCTTAACTCTCTGCCATGAACCGCCAACAATTGAAGAGTCGTTCATGAGATTTTTCGACATGGTTCCTCTGCAAACTTTCATTCCCGTCTAATGCTATGGTGCTTATCTTCCAGTGGGAAATCGGATTCATTCAGCTTCCACTGCAGACTGATTTACCATGTTCAATTCACACTCTGCGATAAGTGGATACACAATGGAGGCTATTCAGCTCCGTCAGAATGTCAAGACTCCAAGTAACAGTTTCTTTGATAGAAGAAGAGAGATCGCCTTGGATTGTACTCATTTGTATCTTGACTGTATACAGCAGAATACATGTTCAACTGATATGTCAACAACATTTTAACTTTCAGTGGCCACATTTCAAAAGGCTGAAGCGATTGTGTAGCAGTTTCTCTGGTTCCTCTGCAAAATCATCTCACACATGCTGGTCTATTCTCTTCTAACACTCCTCTTTACACTGACACAGCTTCGAGTACACACAGGACCTCAGATATTTGCAGCAACACACGTACAATGACTTGAGTAATCTATGCCTTCTTTCCACTTTCGTGAACAAGCAGTGAACGGTAATTGATGGACTTTTCTGTATCTTTACTAGCTATAGGAACAAGCTTTAAAGCTTGGTAGATGTCTTTATAATGACAAAATCTTGCTTGTAGTGTACTCATTACTGAGCAGTGAAAACTGCAAACAAAAAAAAGGAATGGGAGTAAAAATGGTGGAACCACTTAAGAGTGTCTTAAATTGCCAGCAAACACAATCCATGCAGCAATTACGTAATTTGGAGGGGATAAAGTTGCAAGTCAGATCCAGAAGTGTGGAGTTTTTCAAAGTTAAAGTGGAGCCATTAATGTTAATCAATAACGGTTCCCCACAATACATTAGATAAAACATTTGTACTTCTGCGGAATGTTTAAACCATATCAATTACAGTACAGCTCACACAGAGAGAGAATACATGATTCGGGTTCACTCAGTGGTTATTAATTAACGGTATCTCATAGCCCATTTATAGAATTAATTAATAACTGAAGGCCAAGGAAATGTTTCTATTTCTTCACCTGGACTGCTCCCAAACAATGAGTCATCACAAAGCATTGTGGCTGCACTGTGTACCAAGCTTTGCCAATGGACATTTCTGCATCACTACCAATCTTGGATAACAGGGTGAAATGATACCATTCAGTAAATATTTCCATGCATTGCAAAGAGCTTACTGCATGAGTGATTCAATGGCCATCTGACAGAAAAGGGTGATGGTACCGGGTACCTTCTATGTGTGAGTCACCAACTGATTTTTTTCCCTGAGATAGAATCATTTGCATGTCGCAGTTGCACATCAGCAGTTCTGTTACTCTTCAAGAGAGCAAGGTGAGTTATGACACACACAACTTTTAACAGAGATAATAGGCTATAAAATATTACTATAAAAACTGATTATGGTGATGTTTCTTTAACGTCTTGAACATTTTGCTTTGATAGTAAGTAGTAAGTATTTTCTGGAAGCGATTTTTTAGGTTGAAGGGACAGATGAGTTAAAAGACATTCTCTAACCCTCCCACACCAGCAGACATTTTATTTTTTATGTAGGAGTCAAAAAATGTGTGAACACTGTGACTATATACAATTTTTGATCTCCGCTTGGAGCCAGAAATGATCTGAAAGAAAGACAGATCTGAGTGAAATCCTCAATTATCACTTCAAACATGAATATTTTTATGTTTTTCCAGCAATCTTTATGGCAGATTGACTGTTTGGATCACATTGGTTATATGTTATGCCATTCACTTGCTGAACTATAGTATGTTTATTATACTGCTGAGTATGAGACACACTTTGTGTTAAATGTCCTATGATGCACAACAACTCCTATAAGCTGTAAGCATTAAAAAAAGATACTAAGGTGATTGAGAGTCAATACTTGTTGATGCACGGAGCCTTGAGAAACTAACAGACTCAAACACCTAAAGATACACAGCTTTACAATGTGCACAGTGCAGGTGTACTTCTGAATGCTTTGCATCAACGACACTGCGCGTCGTCATTCAATCACATCCACAGCATGGTCGACCTGGAATGACATACCTGTCTCGAGCTTCTCAACTGAGCAAACACATCATTTCAACAACCGGGATTTCTCCAGTTACTTCCCTGCTCGTTTGATACAGGCCAGCGCTCCCACGCCGTGCAGAACCATGGGTAATGAAGGCAGTGCCAGCTGCGAATTCATTCATAGATCATCTGGTGATTTTATTAATGCATGAAGACTTGCCGGGTAGACCCACACCTCACAGTCCTCCCCGCCTCCCTCCAGGAGGACATGATTAATGGTGTTCCCCCCCAAACTGCATCAGTTAGCCAGTGCTATCTAGTATTTGTCTGTACAAGATCGCATCGACTTTTGGGAGATCATGCAGAAAATGAACTGTCATGTGTGCAGGAGCTTGCTGAACGAAGGGGTGGTAATACCTTTGTTCTGCGGGCGAACAGAAACAAGCCTCAGTGTGGAAATAGATAGCGCAGAGGTGTTGTGTAGATGATGGTGCACAGACACCTCCCCGGTCTCTTTCTGAGAAGAGAAATCTTGTTCTGCCTTTAATAAGTGTAGCCCCCCGCTTCTTTTATGGAAATGGGTTTTAACAGAGGTCTCAGCGAGGATATTACAACATATCAAGCTGTTCCACTGTTTGGTTACACCACATAATGGCATCATTATTTCTTACTTTGCATGCAGATGGAAAAATTTACCACTGAACACTGACAGCAGGCTTTGTCTTTGTACTCTGTAAATGGCTACTTACAGTCAGATTAACATCTAAGACCAAACTTCTTGGATTTCAAAGAGGTTTTTCTCTGCTCTCCTTTGTGGCTCTGACACATTTTCATGGACTTTCAGAAAGACATTATAACTAGAGATTACAGGATTCACTTTCCATAATGGCATGTTTGTTGTTGTACACTTCTCTTCAAAGTCACATTTATAAATTAGATAAAGAGGGAAACTTTGATTTTCCAAACCCGATATGACAATGACTTGCAAGGAAATAACAAATCATAATTGAAGAACCTTTTTTTTAAAAAAACTTTGCAGGCACGAGGGGCATTTTCACTTGTGGAAGCTTTACACAGTGAGTTAGAGTCATATATATTCAGGCTTTCCAAAAAAGAGACAATATGGCTCATTTATATCTGTCATCTGTCATTTTCTGCATCTTTCTGCAGTGCGCTTGTCCTTATTATTTATTTTACTGTTATGGTTTTGACTTATTTGGATATTTATCTTTAGTTCCTGCCTTTGTTTTTTCACCATTTTTGATTATCCCTTCCTCCCTGATTAGTTTCACGTATCTCTTCATCTCTCTGTGTTCTATGGTTTCCTTCGTCAGATCTTATTGCGTTCAGTCCTTCGTATATTATTATATATAATATATTATTAGTCCTATGTATAATAGCAAGTTCTGTATTCTGTTCCCCATGTTCTGCTTCTGTATCTTGGTTTTGGATTTTGCTTCTTGCATCGTTTTGGACTTCTGTAGTTTGGATTTGGTTTAATTTTGGATTCTTGGACTTTGTTTTAGCTGGTCTTTCCAGCAGCCTTGTGTTATTTTTGTGTTTAGTAAGTTAGTGAAATTACTTTTCGTTCATTACCCTGGAGTCTGCATTTGGGTCCACTTATTGAACCAAAATACAAAGGTTGTGTTTTTTTTCCTTTCTTTCCTTTCTTCCTTGTAATTCACAGTCAAATCTCAAAATCTAGAGTCACCGTGAGGTCCCAGAAGTCATCCAGCAGCTATTTTGGGGCAATCTGGAAGAAAGAGATTGCATCAACCAAGCTGATAATGCAAGTTAAGCCTGTGGCTGATTTTTCTGACAGACCGGAGATCAGCAACCAACAACCAGTGTAGGGAGGGAAAGAGGAAAGCAGCCCTCTTACTGAGGCAATTCACATCCGCCTGACGGAGGGTGGAATGACTGCTTTGGAAAGATAATTGTGCCTGGAGAAAATCCAGCTACAGGAACACTAGGAATTTTATCTGCAAACCACCTTCCTCTTTCGCCGATAAGGTGGGATATGAAAACTGGCAAGGTGCAGGTGGGAAGGCAGGGAGTGTCATTACCAGAGGGTCACTGCACACATGATAACCCCACCCGCTCTTTTATTCCTTTCAATTTGTTTATGCTCTCCACTTGGTTGCCTGCTTGATGAGGTAAACACATTGGTCCCCTGGTTTTTGAAATCAATTTGACTCTAGATTTGTCTCTGCAGACTGCAGACACCTGATGGACCCTGTGGTGCAGCTCTGTTATAGGGCCTAGAGGAGTGTTCGGGGTGCCACCCTCCCCTTCAAAAACACTGAAAGGTGGAGTTGGTGATTAACCGTGAAACAACAGCACTCCTCGCTAGCTCACAGGCACGAATAGAGATTCCGCTACAGACTCTCCTCGCCCTGCCTCTCTCTGCTCTCCAGCTGTGTTGTAGCCTTGGGTAGAGGCCAGAACTACACAGTTTTTGGATGAGCCTTGTTCCTGTGAGAGACCGTAAAGTAGGTTGAGAGGACAGCCATACCCACAAGTCTCTCCCTAAACTAATGAACACACTGGAAAATAATTAGTGAGATGCAGCCAAGTGTTGTTTTTGACCTTACCAACCTTCATCAGTCTCCTGTTAAACAAAGAGCTCCACTTAACTGCTCGTGTCTTACTTATCTATTCGTTTTACTGTATTAGTGGATAATATAACCAGCACTACATTTTGTCTGTTGGTGGTAGTTACTCTTGGAAACAAATGACTCCTATCAACTAGTGCTGTGAGAAACAAAGAGGGAAAATGACACATTGATAACTTATATTTAAGAAAATTCAAAGCATTTGCTCCGGATGTCTAAAGTCAGGATGAAGGGATGTTAAACTGGAAGGGTTCAGATAAAGCAGGGGAGGTCTGCCAATTTTTGTCATAATAATTGACAATTTTTACCAAAATAATGGTCCAAAGATGCACAACTCTTGGCATTTAACAACCAATTAGAACTATGCATGAACTTTTTATCAATCATAAACACATACAGGCTAATAACCCAACATATAAATAGGTTAATGAGGTGAAATAAAAGTTGAATTAAGTAAATATAAATGTTATTATAGGCCAGGCTTAAAATGTTAAACACTAAAAAATATTAATTACATGTGGGGCTCTCTTGTCCAAGGGGTCCTTGGGCTGATAAAGGTTAAAGACCCTTAGATAAAGGATGCATTTTCTTTATCGATGCAGACTAGATGAGGGCTGCAACTAACGATTATACGATTATATATCTGTTGATTACTGCTTTTTTAGTGGCTGATACTGATATTTGAATGTTTAAAATAAATCTGTTGCATATTCTGCATCAGCAGTTGGTTTCAGGTGAAGATGAAGCAAACACTCTTCTTATTATAGTTCCATAATGTGATCGTTAATTTACAATCAGTTTACTGCTAACCAAGCTAATCACAATTCTAGCTGTGGGCTAAGCTAACGTGTTATTTACTTCTCTTGCACTCTTGGGTGCGTTTATTGGATTACCTGTACTTCCTATGTGTATTCTCACATGAGGGATGATATAACTAGTTTCACAGTCACAGTGCTTTCTGAGAGTGCACGGTTGTTACCATTGTCTGAGTAGATGACGGTTCAACTTTTTTAACTTCCCACTGTGGCTCACCGTGGGACCGTTCACCAACATTTAAAAAACACATCAATGCAGAGAACCTGTGTTCTTGCAAATCTTCCAGTCTGATTATTCAGTCTGGGCCAATAAACATCTTGTGTTTGTTTTTTTATGATATGCAGCCCACTGTATGTAGCTGCATGATGGATTATAGTATAGAACATCGGCGGATTGGAGGTAGCGGGTAGCTGCCAGCAGGCCGCCCATTCAAAACATTGCTGGGTGGCTGACGCAGCGGCAGCATCTCGCTGTCTGAAAGCAACTTTAATCTAAACTTTTTGTGAATCCAGTTTGTTGGAATCTTTGGTCTGTCTGTTGTTTATGGCATCAAAGACTACAAAGAAACTCCTACCAGGCTGAAGACAATATATAATGCATAAATAATAAAAACAGTAGATGGCTCTATCTAACCAACAAACACTAAACAGATTCAGTTCACAATGATAGAAAACAATGACAAACAGCATATACTCACATTTAAGAAGGCAGAGCAAGAGAATAATCTGCATTTTTGCTTGATACGTAGAGATGAACCACAATTAACGGTTTATCAAAAGTGGAGTCACTGCGATGTGATTAGATTCAAAAGACAACTAATTCCCCTCACCAATTAATTGTGCCATACTACAGTGATATTACACATTCTACGTGTCAGTACCTGACATTATTTACGCAAGCACTCTTCAGCAAGTTGCTGTCAGAGGAGCCTGAACCTGATCCTCCAGGCTGAAGGATCATCTCCTCAATTACGCATCATCCTGACACGGAGATGAGGTATGATTTATAAGGGACATTATATTTTGAGTGTTCATAACAGTAATAAGAATCCAGGACACTTGAGGATGATTACAATTATTTCTATCATTAGATTATTCGGAGAGCGAGAGGGAGGGTGAGGGAAGTGCACTCGTGGCTCTCTTTATTAGTCCTGAGCTGGTGAGTGGTGGTTGTAAATAATTCCTAATATTTCTGTTAACCTACTTTAAGTAAGCGATGGGTCAGGTTTAGGTCTTTATAACAGGTCATGTCATGTTCGATCGCTTGACTTTGTGTTGTATTTTATGTCATATCCAGGTAGTTGGTATTCAAAGAAAATTGAAATTAACATCACATTTTGTTAATTAAATCACAGTGAGATATTCCCAGCAGCTATATACTGTTGAGAAATATTGCTATGGACAACTTAGTCCATAGTGGGCTAATTTGCTACTGTCTTATTCAAAAGGGTACATGAGTCAAGTTGAAAAGAGACTTTCCTCACAAGAACAATGACAGCATCATCAACAATCAACAATACTGTATTTCCACAAAATCAACCAAGTGTTTGTCAAATCAGAAATTCCTTGTGTGTGTTGATCTAAAGGGAAAACAAACGAACACATTTGGTGATTTAATTTGGAGGACTTGTTGGTTGCAAGAGTACTGAAATACACTTGACGTGAAAGATTTAATAAATACATGAAGGGTTTGGTGAAATTATAGAAATGAAAAATTTCTGCAGACAAATCTCTGTTGGCTTGATCCCGCTAGGCACGGTTGCAATGCGTTCTGGCTGCACCGCGGCTGCCAGTGCTGACTGCAGCCATTCTAGCATTTCAGGAGTGTCCCAGAAGCGGCTCTCCTCTCAGCTTCTATTTCTGACAAACAGCGCGATCAGCAGCACAGACCAAGTTGAGACAGACACAGAAACGACATGAGGAATACGGTTAATTTTCAGACTGCCGATCATGAAAACAGACGGAAGGGAAACTATTTAATCACATAGAATACTTGCTCATGGTAGAAGCACATAAACCCGGGAAAAATGTTTAACGTTTGGCGGGAAAAACTCTCCACTCCTGATATACTGGTGGGGTTTGAAGACGCATGGAGAACGAACCAAAACAGCATCTGGGCCATGACATCACAGATTTGTCCCCAATGGCATCCAGGGGTGACCACAAAGAATTTTTAATTGTCACCCTCAAGCTATCCCAAACCTATGTCAGTTACAGAAGCTGCGGGGGTATAGGTGAAGAGGATGCACCTACAATCAAAGGATTTTTTTATTTTATCATATCAGATATATGAAACTCTATTGTCTGAAAATACATGATCCTGTTTAATTTCATTTGGTGTTTTTTTCTCCAGCTTATTTGGTCAAAGTCCAAGAGCAGCTGTGCACCCGAATTAGCCTGATTACTACAACACCGAAATAAAGACCTGAAGTCCGACAGCGAGCTGACATGCACCGGTTTTTCTCCCTGCGAGCCGAATAGCTCAAGGTGAGATCAATAGACGAGGCCCTTTCTACATGAGTTAAGTCTCCTGCGAACTAGCCCTAAAGAGCCATTATTTACTGCCTGCTCACGCTGTGACAAATGAACTCAGCACGGACCCATTAATGTGTAATTAGACAAAAGAATGGGACAAATATTTAACAACACAAGTGTTTCTGCTCATTAGATCAGCTTCAATGGGGGATTATTAACAGCTTCCAGGTTTAAGTTGAGGTGATGAGCTCAGGTTACAGGAGAGAGTTCAAGTATGATTTATTATTAAGCCTGCTTACAAGATACAGAGATTAGTTTTTCACTGTTACTTAGTATTGCTATATATCTATCTTCATGTCACTGATATTTGAATACTCAAACATGACTTTGGTCTCTTGTACTTTGAAACAAGCATGTGTCATCATTTTTGACATTTTAGTAGTGTCATGCTAAAAACTCACAATACACTTTTTCTCTATTAAAAAAAAACACACAAACAAACAAAAAAAATTAACAAAAAGAAATCTTGCAATAATAAATATTTGGCCACTTTGCAACAGAACTAAGCTGTGAACACAACAGAGACATATCACTTTTTGAGTTGATATTGCAAACGTGTTAGCAAACAGTCATTTATTTACACATCTGACAAAGTTCTGAGCAAAATTAGCATTCATTAGACTTGATGTTTAAGTAAGTCCAAGATTCGCTCTGTTATTGGACTCTGCTAAATGCCTCTGTTCACTAGCCACTTTTTTCTGACTTTGCCTGCTGAGCAGGTGCTGCTGGAGCTTTTGATTTGTATTCTTTTTTGCTGAAAATGATGCTGATGAGAGCAATAAAGCTGAACAAAAATAGAAAAATTGCTGGCCATAAAATCAAAATAATGAGTAGAACGATAAGCAGAGTACGTCCATTAACAGTTCCAAAATGTTAAATCTCAAACTTGAGTCTGATTTGAGCTAACAATGAAGTCCTTCATCTTCATCCCTGTAAACAGAGTCATAAAAGCTGAAATACTGCTCCATGTGAAATAAGAAAACTTTAGTTTCACAGGGATCGCATTAAAGAAGATGATATCTGGCACGCTCCAGGACTTAACAGAGGTAGTGGAGTTAGAACTGTCTGAATTAGGCAGACCGGCTGCAGTGGGAAAACTACTCTCCACCCTCAGCTTGCTCATGTTGGTCTGATTAAAATTAATGCAACAGTCTGGTTGGTTTGGCAGTGGTGAAGCTTTCCCATGTCTTGTAATGGTTAATTCATACGCTGGTTGTATTTTTTTTTCTTCTTCTTCTTCATTCCACTCCATAGTATTTTTAGGGCTTGTTCGCTCACACCTGAGGAGGATTCCTTCCTGTCCATCCAGTTCTCAGCGGCAGTTGATCATGCTCCACAACATCCCCCATAATCCCTTGCTCTGCTTCTATTTGATGTCATCTTCTCCCAGGGATTAACACAGTTGCCCCAAGGGCTCGCGATAAGCACGTCTTCTTGGAACAGCCCAGTCAATGAAAACCAGAATCAGGACTTAAAAGTTTCACTTACACACACACACACAAGCACACACACAGTATATCTATAAAACTGAAAAAAATAACCACCAGATAGGGTATTTCTTTAGAGCTTTGATAAACCCGCAGCAATTATCCAATGAGAGAGGGTGCTGCTCAATAAAATACATTTGATGGGATTTTGGCACTTTATGACATTAAATAAAATGAATTAATAAGTAAAATTACATTTTTCTCCACAGCAGCTGTATCTGTCAGCAGCTGAACAGTGAGCCCTGAGGCGAGAGGGTGATGGTTGTATGCAGCAGTGTTAGAACAATATTCAGTCAAATACTCAGTGTGGGTTTTTATTGAGGTCCCAGTGGACTGTGGATTTTTAGCATTTGCCACCGTGTCCTAAAAATAAGAAACTACTTTTCTTTTAGGTTGTTTGGCTTACAGCCTTTTTTTTTCTTCATAAATGTGGATTAAGCTTGTAAGCTTCAGACAAAAAATAAATAATAATAATAAATAAATACCATTGCTTGGTTTAGAAGTTTATCTCGTCAGACATGTAAATGGTAAACCACAGAAAGAAGAAAGGCAAAACACGTATTTGTACGGGGGAGATACATTCATAGAAACAGGCCTTAAAAACATCTCAAAGAGCAGAGTGTTTTTTTTTTTTGATTACAATACAAGCTAGCTGACAACAAAAATCACGAGGAGGTAAAATGACATTACAAAAGCTTAATGCATCATAAGAGAAGTAGAGTGAATGACAAGACTTTGAAGTGGACTGTTAAATCATACGAAAAATGACGCCTTTATTCTCAGACAAAGCAAATTGCTTGAAAACCAACCCATATGTTTGACACTATTCAGAGTTACAAAATGGGACTTTCATTCAGAGAGTTTTTCAATTGTGCATCATTGTGGATGACAATGAAATTTCAGATAAACACACACACACACACACACACACTCACACACACACACAGCTAAACCACTTGTACTTAATGAGCAAAAAAAAAAAAAAAAAGCACAAAACAAAACAAAGCTGCATTAATACAGCACCCTCATGTTTTACCAATTGAATCTGACACCTTGGTCTGCAGTCAATACCCAGTGATCAATACTTGGACCATGCTGAAACCAACATTTTCACATGATGCCAAGCATAAATCATTCATGTCATGGCTGAGTTATTGACCTCAAGATGGGAAAAACAAAAACAAAATACACTCATCCACACACACACACACACAGACACACACAGACCCACACAAGAGTAGTCTTTCTGTATTCCGGGATAGCTTTACTTGAACATGAAATGCAACCACCTTTTATAGTCCCATTTCTTATTCTTTCGCCACTTATGTGCAGAAAAACTGAATCATTTGCATTTCTCTGGGGGACATCCCAGTTGGGCTTTGTGTGGGTTACGTTGCTCATGTCAGTCTGATTACTATAAATTTTTCCTCATTGCACTTCTAATCATTCAGCAGATAAGGGTGGGCTGCTCTCTGAAAAAAAAATAAAAATAATGAGGGACACACAAAAAAAAAAAGTTAATGAGGTTTTTCCTGTACTACACCTCTAGAGGCAGGGGTCGGCTTAGCAGCAATGTCATTAGGCAGGAATTAAACCGGGACTGTTGTTTTGCTGTGCTATCAATTTACATGCTTTAATTGCATAACCAAACTGCTCTGCCAAAACAAGGAAAGCTAAAGATGCAGCAGTGTGACTGGTTATCAGCAAACATGAGCTTTCTTGCTGTTTCTCTGCACTACTTGCTTGCCGCACACCCGCAAAGAAACCCTGCTGTCTATTTTTTTTTTTTTTTAGGTGCATTTGTTGCAAACTTTTAAACTAGAGCAGAACCAAACTCAGTCCCAAGAGAAGCAATACATTAGCGAACACCCTTTAGCGAGCCGGGGACTATGTCCTAATAGTATTTTAAAGCAGCTGCACTTGGCAATCCATCATAGAGATAGCAATCTCAGTCTGTCCCCTCATACCGCAATAGACTTACCGTCATCACATACACCGGCGCCTGCATATACATTTATGCACCAAGTAATTCAGGACTGCTTGAAAATGCGGCATGACGCAACAAAATACTATAAAATGTGTTCAATCTCGATTTGATTACAAGTAACATTAAACTTTATCTGGACTTTTTATCAGTCCGCTACGAAATTGGAGAGAAATCTGTGCCCTGCAGACCAGGTAGGCAGAATGGACTCAGTCCAAGATAATGTCATTCAAAAGGAAGCTGTCCCACTTCTTTCACTAACTGCTCATGTCCCCAAAACTGAAAAGTGGGATAAAATAGGCTCCTGCGATTTTCTCTGAAAAATGTCATGTGTGCTGTGAGGTTAAGATATTTTTGAGGGGGAAGGCGCTCATTTGAATTCCACCCACTGAATAAGAGCAAGTATATTTACATATCAGAGTCATAATACAGAGTGAAACACGCATTGAAAAAGGCAGAGATCGGAAAACTCACCACTATGCAAGGTTGACTTATTAGAATACAGTTTACTATATTAACAGGTGACACGATATATTAACTGCAAACTGCAATGTGTGGAAATCAGCCTTAAGATTTTCACGTTTGCTGTTATTGTTCATCTTGTCATTCTTGCGAAGCCTACTGAACTAAATGTAATTGATTTGAACAGAAGGGGTGTGTGTCAGGGATAGCATGCACAGATAGACACACAAATAGACACACAAATCTGATAGAAGATATGTCAAAATGACAAATAATACAATTTCTTTTCATCCGTATTTTTTTTTTTTGTTTGTTTTATTACACTTGTCGTGCTTTCTCTGCATCTTCTCGTTTGATATCCTGCCACGATGAAGGCATCCTTTATTCCCACACTGATGCCTTGACTGAGTGATGTTTTGTTCAAAAGCATATTAATATTTTCATTTGCCTGATTGCATTGTGGGGAAACTCTTTCAGCTCTGTGGAACAGAAAGTGGGGAGAACAGTCTGGGAGCGTTTTCCACATCCATCCTCAGCCCACACACCTCAGCCCTTCATTGCTGCTACCGCAACAAACCTTTGTAATTGAACCTGAGATATCAGGATGGGCGGCGCTGATGCCAGGTGCATACTAAAAATAGTGCTCTCTCATTGGACCCTCTCTTAGGGATGCCATTTTGTCATGCATTATGCATATATGTAAATATGGGACAAGGAAATGGATTACTTGAAAGGGCACCTGTGGTTCCCTGCTCAAAGATATACGCAACAAGGGAAATGAAGCGAGCCGCGCTATCATTTAGCCGACGCACAGCTGTACGGAGAAGTGCAAAAACACTCTCTCTCAGACAGTTCTGTAATTCAAAAGTGATAAGTAGGGATGAAATCACAAGCAGACTTGAGGGTATATGCAGGTATATGGAGGGCACTCTCATCTCTTTCTCTGGGTTTGTGTACAAGACCATTAGCTTAATTACCCCTGAAATATAAATGAAAGTTGGAGCACAGTATAGAAAGGTATAGCATCAATCCTCACCACTAATCACTTTCATAACAACAACTTGATGAATGGCATCAGTATGAGGAAAATATGGGAAAAGAGAGGAAAGAACTTATAGCAAAGACCACAGACCAGATTTACTAATGTATACTTAGGTGTGAAGCGGGGGTGGGGGCTGCTGGTTTTGGAAAGTAGGTTAACCATCATGAATCTACCAGTTAAAAGTTTGGACACACCTCATTCAATGTTTTTCTTGGCTTTTATTACTTTCTACATTGTACAACCCCATTTCCAATGAAGTTGGGACGTTGTGTAAAATGTAAATAAAAACAGAATGCAATGATGTGCAAATCTCACAAACCCATATTTTATTCCCAATAGAACATAAACAACATATCATGTGTTGAAACTGAAAATTTTTTATCATTTCATGGAAAATACTAGCTCATTTTGAAATTGATGGCAGCAACACATCTCAAAAAAGTTGGGACAGAGCGATGCTCACCATCGTGTAGTAAGTGAGAAGATCACTTGCTGGAGTTTTGGGAGAAGAATGTTGTCCCTTTCTTGTCTAATGTAGGATTCTAACTGCTCAACAGTCCTGGGCCTTCGTTGCTTTTTTGTTTTATTTTGTTTTATGATACACCAGTCCCACCCCTAACCAATTTGGCACCCTAGGCAAGATTTAAGGTGGTGCCCCCCTTGCATGGCAGCACTGCCAGTTTACATACAAGCACACAAGAAACTGAATACAATATATACATTTAATATAAAAAGCCTACACAGAGTATAAGATTTAACTGCCCACAAAATAAAAACTGTAAACAAGAGGTGGGGCGACAGGAGGATCGCTTGATGTTGCTGAAGTGGAGATAACTGGTGACTGTGGGAGATTCAGATATCTCAGCAGCACATATGAAGAGAGAAGAGTGTGTGTCTGACACCGTTAACGTGTGTTACAGTCTAATCATAAAAAAAACATGAAGCCAAGAATAAAATGATACGAAATAATAAAAATGAAAAACCTAAGAGAGGCATGATTTCCCCTATTCTGTACATGTATCATACAGTGCAGTTATTTCTGATATGCAAATTAGATTCAATCTTATTACAGCATTACATTGCAGCGAACTGCTGATTAGCAGAAAGAAGCATTAAACTGCAGTATAATATAACATATGGGAATGTTAAGTTATGAAGAATTAACATTATTGATGTGAACTTTAACACTGATGTAAAGTTTAACACTATAAACACACTTTAGACAATATGAACTGTAACACAACAAACAACCAGCCTTACAACTCTGATATATGAAGGTGTGGAAAATGAAAAAACATTTTGATTGATTTTTACAAGCAGAGCAAACGTTAGATAACCACATGTCAATAAAAATGTAGACAGATGTAAACACCTGCTGAATAGATCTAATCTTTACAAATGACCCTGAGAAATGCAAGGTGGGAGTAGTTACCTACATTATTATTTTCCATAACAGCTGTTAGGCCCCTCCATAACATTAACTAACGTCAAAACAAGCTAACACTATTTATTGATTATCAAACCGTGTTAGGCTGAAAGTTACTTTCGTTCTGCAACAGACCAATAAATACATGACATCATCTTTACTGTACCTCTGTCTTTGTCGCATTTTTCCTCCTCTTCTTTTCTTCCTTCCCCGATCGGTCGTTTTCACATTATTGTTGTCAATAAGGAGGTGACGTCAGAAAACTGAGAGTAGGTACAGTCTAATGAGTCAGAGGAGGGGGGGCTTAGGAAATTATTATTGTTATTATTATTTTTTAATAGGCTTTGCTATTCAGTTAAATGAACGTGGGCTTATTTTTTCATATCAAGGAATAATAGTACCAACTAGTTTTACTATAAGAAAAGTAAAAGTCACTCTTTTTTTTCTCCCCCCATTTGTGACGCCCCCTGGATGGACGGTGCCCTTAGCATTTGCCTATACTGCCTATGCCACGGGCCGGCACCTTGATACACCAAATGTTTTCTATTGTTGAAAGGTCTGGACTGCAGGCAGGCCAGTTCAGCAGCCATACTCTTTTCCTCCAAAGCCATGATGTTGTGAAGGATGCAGTATGTGGTTTAGCATTGCCTTGCAATATGAAATATGCAAGGCCTTCCCTGAAAGATACATCGTCTGGATGTGAACATATGTTGCTCTAAAACCTCTATGTACTTTTCAGCATTGATGGTACCTTTCCAGATGTGTAAGCTGCTGACGACATAGGCACTAATACAACCCCATACCATCAGAGAGGCTTTTGAACTGTCTGCTGATAACAAGCTGGTTGGTCCTTCTCCTCTTTAGTCTGCAGGACAGTGCCCATGGTTTACAAAAAGAATTTAAATGTTTGATTGATCTGACCTCAGAACAGTTTTCCATTTTCCTCAGACCATTTTAAATGAGCTTTGGCCCAGAGAAGACGGCGGCATTTCTGGATAGTGTTCACATATGACTTCTTCTTTGCATGATACAGCTTTAACTTGCATTTGTGGATTCCACGACAAACTGTGTTTATAGACAGTGATTTCTGGAAGTGTTCCTGAGCCTGTGCAGTGATTTCCAGTTGAGAATCATGCCTGTTTTTAATCCAGTGCCGTCTGAGGGCCCAAAGATCATGAACATCCAGTTTTGACCTTTGACCTCGTCCTTTGCACACAGAGACTCCTCCTGATTCTCTGAATGTTTGATGATATTTTACACTGTAGATGGTGGGATCTTCAAAGTCTTTGCAATTTTACATTAAAGAACATTTTTATGAAGTTGTTACACCATTTTTAGACGTAGTTTGTCGCAGATTGGTGAACCTCTGCCCATCTTTACATCTGAGAGGCTCTGCCTCTCTGAAATGCTCCTTTTATACCCAGTCATGTTACTGATCTGTTGCCAATTAACCTAAATAACTGTCAAATGCTCCTCCAGTTGTTTTTGATTTGTGCCGTATACTTTTCCAGCCTTTTGTCGCCCCTGTCCCAACCTTTTTGAGATGTGTTGCTGCCATCAATGTCAAAATGAGCTAATATTTTCCATGAAATGGTAAAATGTCTCAGTTTTAACACGTGACATGTTGTTTATGTTCTATTGGGAATAAAATATGGGTTTGCAACGATTTGCAAATTATTGCATTCTGTTTTTATTTACATTTTACACAACGTCCCAACTTCATTGGAATTGGGGTTGTAGATTCACGTTAAAGGCATGTTGAAGTAGGTATTCTGATGAAGCCCTCAACAACTCTACTTGTTCAAATAGCCTTTACGTAGCCTGGAGGTATTTTTTATGTCATTGTCCTGTTCCATAATTTCACTGAGAACAAACCGGAGTGCTATGGTAGCCATGCTGGTCTTTGCTTTTGAATAAATTACCAACAGTGTTACTATCACACCTCCTCCTCTATGCTTCACTGTGGGAACCTCACATGCAGATACTATCTCATAAAGACACAGCAGTTAGAACCAAAAAACTCAAATTTGGACTCATCAGACTTCATTACAGATTTCCACTAGTCTAATGTCCATTCCTTGTGTTTCTTGGCCCAAGCAATTCTCTTCTTCTTGTAGGTGTCCCTCAGTAGTTGTTTCTTTGCAGCAATTCGACCATGAAGGCACAGTCTCCTGAAAGGTTGAGGTTGAGATGTGACTGCTATGTGAACTCTGTAAAGGTGTTTCTTAAGGCTGGTAACTGTAATGGACTTCTCCTCTGCAGCAGAGGTAACTCTTGGTCTTCCTTTCCTGGGGCAGTTCTCATGAAAGCCAGTTTCATCATAGCGTTTGTGTATTCAAGTGAAGTCTCAAAAAAACATCAAAGTTCTTGAAATTTGTTAAATTGAATGCAGGACTGCACAATTTTGGTCATAATGTGATCACAAGTTTCCCCGCAATCCTTTGAGGCAAACTTTTTCTCTAAGAAAACTGATTTACTGCAGTCCATTTTGTCTTCGTGCTGACAGAACAAACAATACGATTATTACTGGTGAAGGACAGAAATTTAAACTCGGTAATTGGGTGTTTTTATAACAAAATGCTTTATAGGAGTTGAACTTGACTTAAAGATTTTTAAGTACACATACTTATAAAGAACCTCTTATTTTACAACACTGTTGCTTATCTGTAAACTTCTGATAATTCAGTCAGGAGCCCGTCCAAGCTTTGTTGGCGCTCCAGCAGCCAGTCATCTATCAAATATCTGCAGAATATGACTTTTACCTGTTTTTCCCTGAACTCTAAATACCTCTTAACAATACCACTTGCCCACTCTGTTATACATACAGTTGCTGGAGCTGCATAGCACAACAGAATAGTTTTTGTTCTTTTAGTCCTACTTCCTGTGGTCAAGCCAAAGTGGTAACTTATCTCACCTCAAAAAGAAAGGTGCCTCTACAATACCATCCATTACAGACTGATCAAATAATGTTACTTCCTTACTCAGCAACAACAACCTTAATTTCTTCAGCATCCACTCACAACTATATTCAGTCTTCTACTTCATCATGTTATGTATAACTGTATGCCACAATCAGCCCAGCATTCCCTGACAGTGTCACTCTGAATCGAACTCTTTAAATACCTCCATTTCCTGTCTTTTGCGTCACTTTATTACATCGAGGATCTTTTATGTCCCAGAAGATCTTAAAAGCACTGGATTGAGTACATTTTACCTCTTTCTTCAAGTTTGCATTTTCCCCTTGTCTATAAAACTCTGATTGCTCGTCTTGTAGGCCTAATTGCTGCAATATATTTCTAAATCCAGTCTGTCCTTCACTGCTTCCTAGAAAGCTTGAAATAAGGTTAGAACCCTGTCTGCCTCATATTCTATTCATGTATAACTTCCGTGTGGTCTTCTGCTGCTCACTATCACCATGTGCTGTAGCTTTTGCTTTTGCATTCTTATCTGACAACTTGTGATTTATTGATAAAAGTAAATGAATGCTTATTTGAATATGTGCATGTATAGTTCAGATTTACGTATAGCCGAATGCATATTTTATACACCTTTTTCCAACATGTATAGTTGTTTTAATACATTCACATGCACAGTGAATCTCTGTATTTCAATCATTCCACTGAAATACATTCTTGTTAAATCATTTTACTGGGTAAACTCTAACTTTTCAAACACCTGCTACCTCTTCTTCCAATAATGAAGCAAGTCTAGTACTGCATCTTGGCATTTGTAACTTCAGAAGGGCCCAAGGGAGATGAATGAGGCCCAGCCCCCTGCTGCGAAGTAATCCCTCTCCTTCCTGACAAGATGTCATCCTATACAAAGCAAACCGAGGCACACTTTCTTTTATCCTTTCATGTGGGCACAACACAGCCCCCTATAGAATGTAGAAAGCAGACGGATGCACTGTTAGTTCTGAACAAAGGTGACAGCTCTCAGTCATCCACTCACTGCAGGTGAAATTGGGGTCTAAGTCTTGACTCTGGCAGGGACCCTTGTGACTGGGGTTCAGATTGAAGCTTGAATGGCAGCTACACGTGTGAAGCGCGAGAACAGGGAAGCAAAAAGTCAAGGAACCAGGGTAATATCCTTAGTCACACGTCTGCGTCCGTGCAGATACGTGAACTTTGTGCACTGATGGCGTGAATAAAAATTGATTCTATTGTCTCTGAAGAAGCAGTGCAATTATCCTCTGTGTCTCCCTTCCATCTGCTGCATCTTTGTGCTCAGGATGCGTAAGCTATATAAACTACGAGTGCTGACTGACAAAGAAGTATTTTAGCCCATAAGCTTCTGTCTCATCGGTACAAGCTATAGTAGCTGATTTCCCCAGTGTCCCCCGCATATGTGATGCAGAGTGCACCCACACTGTATGTTCTGTTTGTTTGGACGTAACACAGTCAACATTAATTAGCTTCACTATGAGGATCTTCTAGTCCCTCTGTAAACACATTGTTGTTTAGTTATACAAACACATAGTCACGAGTCATTTCACTCATTTATATTGCAGTTTCTTATCTTATTGATACTGAGTGATTTTAAATGATTGTCTTATTGTTGTTGTTGTTTTTGTGTGAATCACCAGAAGACTAGCATCCACTTTGTGGAAGCTAAACAGGATCCAAATAAAGAATAACTACTGTATACTCAAAGCTGACCAATGAAATGGACTTTTGAGGCTGATATCAATCAATCAACCAAGGTTTGATGATTTATTCAATAATTTTGACCGAAATATGTACAATAACAGTTTGTGTACGTGAAATACAGATTACAATATATCTACAATAAGCTAGAGTCTAGCTCTACTGTATGTCATAGTGTTAATATGTATATGTTGTATAAGTTGAAATGATTAGAATATAATGTATTCATTAAAAGCAATTTATAAGCAATAATGCCCAAAATTCAGTACTTGCAGCATTTTAATTATGAAAATTTGCTGGTCTCACTAATCTAAAGATTAAAGCCATTATCTCATGATAATAAGTTCATTTCATTTGTTTTCTTGAGACCTGAAGTTATTTATGTCATTATCTCAAAATAACAAATGTTATTATCCTGGGATAACGGGATAATTTTCTCGAGATCTTAAGATCGCAAAACTTTGTTTTCCCAAGATAACAACATAATTAATTTGAGATCTCGAGAAAACAAAAGGATAGTCTAGTATGTTAAATCATCGCAGGAAACATCATTCAGTGTAGCAATGTCAGACAAGCAGGAGAATGTTCCAACTGCAATGATTTAATATACTAGACTATCCTTTTGATTTACTGAGATCTCAAATTAATTATGGCATTATCTCAGGGAAACAAAGTTTGGTTATCTTGAGAAATTCATCCTGTTATCTCAGGATAACAATATTAGTTATTAGTTGGACATGAATAAATAACTTGAGATCTCAGGAAAACAAATGAAATTAACTTATCACGAGAAAACACAGCAAATAAAATGTATGAATGCATGCCCGCTTAGTGCTTCCGTAGCCCTTCCATTGGACAAAACATCAATTTGAATATGTAAATTTGAAATTTTGGAAATTGTACTTCTAAACTAATACCTTATTCTTTATGGATGAAACAGTTAATCATTATCTGTAACCCTAGTAGATCCAAGTCTGTGTATACCTTTAAACAGCAGTAATGTGTGATGATGCGGGGCACATGTCCTTAAAGGTGTGCATGTCTTTGTGTCCTCCTGATCTCCAGCCAGCTGTGGCCATTAGCCGGAGGCTGAGCCCGTTCAGACGTGCAGGTCAGAGTTTTGATCTAATCTGGAGGATCCGTGTCTGATGAGGTCTCCACTGTAAACAGAGTGCAAACAGAAACAGAAATCATGGAGCCAGTGGGCACTGGGGATGGAGTAGGCAGGCAGACATTAGCACAAGGGTAATTGCTGTCCCCATGGCAGCCCACTGAATGACATCTAATATTGCTGGGGAGGGCATCTAACCATTACCTGGCGCAGAATAAGAGCTTTTTCTGATGGCCACTGAAGTCCAATTGGGCTGGAAAATGGTTCATCATACACCCCGGTCGACCAATTTAGCCTCATATGCTGTTGTGTCTGAGAAAGGTACAGCAACTAGATTATTGATTGTCCTTGAGATTTTTCATACATTGATGTTTTTCCATAGACTTTGAACTGACATGAGGGTTGTTAAAATGACGAGGGTGACTGCTGCATTTATGGATATGGTGCACTGCAGAGGCACACAAGCCTGATAATTGGGGGCCTTTGGTGACTTAATCTAACCGTAGGCTCCCTCAGCTATGCAGGATTTGAATTTGCTAGAATAATGTGCTCCATAAGCAAAATGTGGTCTGAAAATGTGCTTTGTGTTTGTTTGCAGCCGGTTTCATCATTCTGTAGTGATTCATTCTGACATATTAAACATGCTTTGATCACTCTTTGAAGGAAAAAAAAAAAAGACTTTTGTTTTCAGAAATATCTATTCTTTTTTTTTAAAGTGTCACAGCTCATGCTTGCATAGCTAAAAGTTTTGTATGAGGAAAAAAAAAAAAAAAAGTGCATCTCATGAATATATCCCCATGGGGTATACACAAGATTATGGCTCAGCGATAAACAGATGCTGCAAAAGAAAAGAGTAAATCAATAAAGCCATATATTGGAATGATGAAACAGTTACTTCACTGCTACTGTTTTCAGAGGCCATTGGACTGCCTCTTTTTCATCATTTTATTACATTGAACATCTCTTATGTCCCAAAAGACTCTAAAAGCACTGGACTGAGTACACCTTTTCCTCATTCTTCAAGTTTGCATTTTTCCCTTGTCTATAAAACTCTGATTGCTCCTCTAGCAGGCCTAATTGCTGCAATATATTTCTAAATCCAGTCTCTCCTTTACTGCTTGCCAGAAAGCTTGAAATAAGGCTAGAACCCCATCTGGCTTATAGTTTCCAGATCAGCTCTACAGCTGGTCTTCAGAACCTGGTTGATGTGCACATGTGGGGTTTCATTTATATGCCTAACTCCAAAAATTACAACTAAAATTAGGCAATTTGTGAAGGTCAAAACTTTACTCACGCTCGACAACTTAAACAGGACTGTGATTTACACCGTGCACACAAAGATGGTGTATAGCACAGGGAAATGTCAATTCTCGCATAGCTGTTCACACCAGTATTACATTTCTGTTCGCAGGTCAACGATGGATTCTGCTTCTCTGCTCTCATCTAATCAAACATAGAACATCTTTAACCTCATGTGCTTGTGATTTTATACTGTAAAGCCTAAATTAAAGTTAGAAGTTTAAGCGACCATCGTCTGATTTGCGGGGAGGGGCTTTGTAATGACACAGCTCACAAATATGTGCTATAAGTGCAAAATAATAAAAAGCAGCAGTGATACTATTTCTAGATGTTAATTTTTGAGCAATGGGTGGACATAAATCAGGAAGAGGGGCAGAAAAATCTAAATGTTTGGCAAAACCAGATGCATATTTAATCAATTAACAAAACTGCAACATTTATGTTTGGTCGTTTATAATAGAATATGAGCTTACTGTATAGTCAGTACTTATAGTAATATATTACCTCTTACCTACAGTAGGTGGCCGTCAGTGCAACCCTAGTTTGGCGAAATATACCGGGATCCTGGCACAGAAGCAGGGCTATGCACCGCTGTGGACAGGGTTAGTAGAAAAATGTATATTAGCCAAATAAAAAAGTCTCACCCAAAAAAAATCAATATCCATTTAAGTATATGCTATATTAAGAATATATTCACTGCCTTTATCTTGCTTTCATATAGCCTTATTCTCTGACACTAACCATAGTATTTTTGTATTCCCATGCATATGCCTGATTGTGCCACAAATTGTATTACATCACAGATCAGCTGTTTGGATCAGAGTTACTGTGTCACAGCCAGAAAAAACACAAATATACAAAAGTTTGATTTCAGTCTGATCTGACCAAGGTAAAGTGGTGAAAATATTCTTAATATAGCATACGCTTAAATGGATATTGATTTTTTCGACTTTTTTTCCGTCGACCCTGTCTACAGCAGCGCACAGCTCTGCTTCTGTGCCAGCATCTTCGTTTGCTTCTCCAAACCTGGGTTGCGTTGAGTATGGATAAGTACCTCATACGACCCCACTTCAAAACACTGCTTCATAACTATCCCTTTAACATGGGCTCCAATATGAGGTGGGCAGTGCTTCGCGGGGCTTCCGCCTACTGTCTGTCCCCTGCGTTGCACTTAAGATTTCATGAACTGCAACAACTGCAGACTTTTAAGAGTTTGATTGCTTTCCCTAGTGTGTATACCTTCCCACTTCCTATGCATATATTTAGCCATGGTTTGAACCTAACTCTCAGGTCAATGATAGATAACGTTGCTTGAACAACTTCAGCAGTGTCTCCTTGTGTGCTACACCTGAAGAAATGGTCCCTCTCGCCGCACTTTGTGAACCAAAACATGTAGCTACCAGCAAGTTATTCAAAATTTACAACCCAGTTCCTCTCATCATTGCAGCAGTCGGTCGTGCTTCTCGCAGATTCAACTCGGCAGCCAGTCTTTCCTCAGCACCGGAGTTCCTTTATTTTGTGCCGGCCTGGGCTACAGTTCAACCACTGTCTCAAAAACAACAGCATAGTTTGAACACAGGAGGACGAGTCAGTGAGTGCTGCACTGTTAACACTGCAGTAACTCTCCAAGGCTGGAGGTCATTTCTGGCCAACTACTGCTGCATCCTCTATGATGTAGCTCCAGGCAACCTTCTCTATATATCCATCATTTATCTGACTTCATCTCTATCATGCCACATATCACTTCACACATCAATTCTATTTTAGAAACTTTAAACTGTGATTGTTTATTCGTTATTTCATGGCTTTAGTCATCATTTCTATCGCTTCATGATTCTTTAGAGTTTGTCTCTGACTTCTATGGTTAGAATCGAATGACTGTCATGGCATTATTGTGGCTCAAGTACACCGACATCACTCAAGATCATTTTCTCTCAAATTAGAGGAGGGAGGCTCCTGCAGTATGCTTATAACCGAACCAATCAGTCAGTCATTCAGTCTGTCATGAGCCATCTGAAGAAGGCAGCAACCAGGAAGCAACCGAGCGTTGGAGGGAAATTGGAGGCGAAGAAGACACGGGGTAAGATTATCAAAGAGAGCAGAGGGCTGTGTGTCTAAAGGCTTAGCAGAGGCACACCAAACACCAACAAGAAGTAAGCGGGTCGGGTGTGTGGGGGGTCATTTCGGTGGCAGGATGAGTGGGAGAGACAGAAATGACAGAGACGGAGAATGAGAGAAATTCAGATAAAGAGAAGTGATCGGGAATGAAACCGCCTCTGCTGACAATCGTGAGAGGAATGACGTGTCTGTGTGATTAGGTGCGTGTGAGAGAGGGAGAGAGTGAGAGTGGAAGTGAGGGTGACAATGTGTGTGAGAAAGCGAGTGTGTGTGTCTCTGCATGCGTACTCGCACACCGGGGCTCTCACATGGGAAGCTTCTCCCGGGGGCTGTTGTTTGTTTCCCTATCTGTCAAATTGTATACAGGAAATATTCAAAACATATTCAGACAGACACCTAGTTGGTGATGATGAACTTTAGAGGTCACACACGATCTTAAGAGGGAAACAATGTTTACTGTGCCAAAGATTTTATGCTAAGTAGTGTATTATTTATAGGAGTTTGAACATGTGCGGTATTTTAATTCAGCGCGGCTGTATAAAATAATAAATCACAGGTTTGATCCACAGCCAATAAATGAAATCTGTCCGTCTACCTGTCTAAACATGCGGTCCAGACAACAGACACCAGTGGTTCTGAATGAGCATTATCCTCTCTGTGTCTACAGTTACTGTTTTGGGGATCTCAGCAGACATGTGCAGCATATAAATTGGACTTTTGCTTCATAGCATTTTATTATCTCATACCCTCTCTGAATAAGAATCAGCTTCACTTTATTCATCATGTACGACGAATGAGCTAGAGTTCCTGTCCTGCAGACATATTAACAAACTTAATGGCATTACTGACAACTGACAATCAATATGCAGCAGTATTGTATGCTAACACATGTCTGTGTGTATTAAGCTGCCAGACAACGATGAAAATCCTTTCAAAAAAATCTAATATTTGCTGGTTCCAGCTTTTCTCTTTAACGTTTCCTCAGTCAAGTGATCTGAAGACATAATTTATTAGCAATCTACTAATTATTAAAAAAAAAAAGCTATAGATTAGATTAATTGACAGTGTGTATAAAACATTTGCTCGACCTTTTGGGTAAGTTGCCCTTCTTCAGCATGTGTTCTAGCAATTTCACAACCAGTATACAGGATGCTGCTTGTTTGTGTGACAGTGTCTTGCACAGTACATGATTGGCTGATGTATAACTGAGTATCACTGTGTCTTGCTGTTATCATGACGTAGACCTTCCTTGGGATCTTGTCTTGTTTTGTTAGGTTGTTCATTTTGTGTAATTTAGTATCAGTTATCATCATCATTGTTGTTGTGAGGGTAGCGTATGCTGGGGGGGCAGGTGGGCACTGGGGCTGTGTGTGAGGGGGATCTGAAAAAGCCAAAGAGACACAGCACAGCTTATATGCACTTCATAAGAAACAAGCAGATAAAATATCCTCATTTCTCCCTTTGGGAATGAAGGCATCAAGGAAGTGTATCCAATACGCCTCCCGCTGGAGAAGGATTCTTGCATTTAATTATGTAAACAGCCTGAATAATTTCTCGCCAATGGCAGTCCTAGTTATGTCTGACAATAACAAGTATGTATTTACAGAGGTTTTGTTTGACGTATTTACAATAGTGAGTCCCCACCTCTTGATCAAAGCTGTTTTCAGAGGTTTTTCTCTTCCCTGTGCCTCACTCTCTTCTCTCCAACTGCTGATGTGAAATAAATAAATAAATCAACTAAACAGTAAAGTTAAGTGGGCTGCCTGCCCCCTTCATAAAAAAAAGCTTAAGACATTTTCTGGTGTGTGTTAAATTTAGTCTGCCAAACCTGTCTGGAGGTTTGCCCTGTTAGAAAATACAGTCTTTTCCAATTGAACACCGGATGATATCTGAAGCAAGAATATCCGCGTCGCGGTAGAAAAACACGAGATAAACTGTGACAAATCTGCTTTCCATGTGAGAGTCTGTGATGATGATAGGAGGAAGCTAGAATCATTTGCACTCTGCTTGCGGTCACTGTTAGGGCATCAGAATTTACTATCAATTCTCATTTAAAATTGATTCAGTTTGTTGCCTACTGCCCAAATCTAAATGTAGCAGGAGATGAGTCAAATGCTTAGAGGAGAAAGATGTCTCCTCTTCACTCAATGAGTTGCCATGCATATTAGTCATCCCTCAAATGTCACACACTAAAGAAAAAAGTGTCATTCGTTGTCATTGGTGAGGCGTGCAAATATTAAACGCTGCAAAGTATAAATAATTCTTAAAGCATCTCAAAGCCATTTCTATCTCCAGGATGATGTCAGATGTCACATTTGCAGATCTGTTTGTCCACGCTCGCACATTCAAATCTGAAGTTTGTACAGTTTTCGCTCCAAGTTTATTACAGCATCTACAGTTTTTCACCTCATCTTAGCTGGTATGACAGCTGTCCAATAGAGATCAAAAGCAATGCAACACTGTCTGATTCAAGTTCACATATTTACCACGCACACTAGCCACAGGTATTTTAAACCGGAATCAATTTCCACAACGTCAGCATATACCTCACCTCCGGGACAGCTGCATTTCCTTGGAGCCCCCACCCCCGCCTCTACGCCTTGTTAGCCAGAAAGCTGAACGTTCTGCAGATCCGGCAACACTGCCAACCTCTTCACAGCTGTCTAAAAATGCCCACAAATCACCTCAAGCATCTTCTGCCACTTTGCTCCTAAATTCAACCCCTGACAAATTTCCAGCCCATTTTATTTCATGTGCCCACAAGAATGACGGCCTGTTGTTGGTGTGCTTCCCCTGTCAACCAAGTGGGGGCACTGTTGCATTTCTAAGTTCATTTTCCCATGCAGGACACCGAGGTGCTGAGGCACAGGAGTGCCACAAATATATCCTGTGTTATTCATGGTTGCAGGCAGAGCCCCACTGTTTAGGGAGACTTTGGTCAAAGGTTTGGGCACAATTTTTCTGTTCACACGCTTGCCAAAGACCTTTTAAGGTGCAAGTCAACGTACCGCCTCACACCAGAAACACAGAGGAGTGGAGAGTGGAGAGAGAGAGAGAGAGAGAGAGAGAGAGAGAGAGAGAGAGACAGACTTGAATTCAGGAACTGTGGGAGCTGCATTGTGTTGACTCCTGAAGCAAATGAAAATGACAAGTTCCTGCCGACTCAGTTTGCAGACGAATACCGAATCAGTCGTCGCTAAGCCCAGACTTTGTGTCTGAATGTGCATCTCTACTCGCCTCGCTAGAATCACCCGCAGACGGGACATGGCAAGGCAAACTTATTTGTGTAACACCTTTCAACATTAAGCCGTCGGGACAAGATAAAAGATATAAAAGGATACACATAGAGATACACAAAGTCAAATAGAAGATTAAAATAAGATATAATAGAATAAAACAGATTGAACAGTGGGATTGCAAAGCAGCTACAGTGCCATGTAAAACCTCTGTTCCTATCTGCCATTGTTGAGAGAGAAAAACATGTGTTGTGTTTTCTTAGCCTTATCTCACCGTGATGAGTACAAAAAACTCTTGTTCAAAGAGAGATTGCTGTGAGCTCAATTGTTTTGCAATCATTAGAAAATAAGTCTTGTTCCCCCAAAACGGCTCCACAGAGGATCAAAAAACACACAATTATATCTGAAAAAAAACAAACAAAAAACCACAATCCAAGCGTGGTTTTCTTTTTTTTTTTTTCTGAGATATTCAGAAAAGTCAGATTGCAGGTAAACTGTCATGGTACCTTTTTAAAATTACTTGATTGAAATAATTCGCAACAACAATTAACTGTACATCTCTTCAGTATTACGCTGATTAAATGATTCCAAAACATTACCTATCTGTATTGAACATTGGGTAACAGACTCTTTTCTGGGGTAAATTATAACATTACAGTATTCCACTAAGTGTCTCAGTAAACCAACGTCAGTGAGGAAGCATGCAACTGGCTCTCCTAAATGGAAAACAACCATCATTAATGTTATTAACTCCACCTGTACAACAGAAAATGTCTGCTGTGAGAAGTGACTGTTGGTGTTTTTGCTGCAGTTGCTAGCGAGGGCTTCAAATTGTCCCTAATTCATATAATGTTGCAACTATTACTCCCATATTGAACTAGTTCCATTTTGTCATCAATCAGATCATAAAGTCTGCGTTTCCATTTCTCCAGATTTGCTGACCAGCACTTCACTGCGTGCTCAGATGATAGTCATACGGTGATGTATTACAGAACCCAAAGAAAAACGACAAGCGTGACACTGATACAAAATAACTTGACCTGTGCATACAGCATTAAGTGGTCTAAGATGTATGTAGATGACACTGCACCAAACTGCCAACCATGTTAGTGGTGAATTTGTATTACAAATGCCACACTAAACCCTTTCTCTGCGTGCTGGGGTGTACTGACAGATAGCTGGAGCCATCAATCAGAAGAATCCCATGATAGTAATTTCCTTTCTGTCTGATCAAACCATCAAACTTGAATGTCTCTGAGGGAGGTGGTTGGCAAGGTGATCATCGGATGTGAGCGATGGTTAGGAGGAGAGGTAGAAGAGGAAGGAGGGATGGAAGGAGAACTTATTTAGAGTTTACCACCATCTATGTATAATGAAGTGCAAACATCAATTATTAAAAAATCCTAATCACTGCATCAGCTGTCCATGACCTCTGACCTGCTGGGGTGATTAAGAGTGACCTTCATTAGGTCAGAGGTCATGGAGAACTACAAAATAACACATTCAGTGTTCTAAAATAATGTCACGCTTCTGTTCATGCTTCCTTTATATCGACTCCCAAATGGACCATTATTGACCTCATAAACTGTGACCTTGTGACCTTCCCACTAAAACTAATGTCTCCTTTCATAGTGGGTAGGCCTTAAGAATAACAGCCCTGCTGTTCCTGTCACAGCATCAATATAAAGCGGACAAAAAGATGTGCAATGTACCTTTCAAACACACAATCAGTGTTAGACGGATGCTGATGCTTGATATCAACACGCTCATACAGTTGAGAGACTAAATGGACTGAATGTATGCTGTGACGTCTGCTTCACTCTACAGCAAGAGATTATTTTATCAGCCACGTTACTTCACTGAAGGCCAATTAAAATGTAAGCTGTGCTAGCCCACTGTGTATTGTGTCAGGATGGAAGAGGTGGGATTTTATTGTTTGGCTACTGACACAATTCATTTTTTTTTTTGTCTTTATATTTTTATTTTATCTGCTCAGTCAATCAGTTTTCAAACACAAATGGCAAACCTTTGCAGGTTCCAGCCTTTAAACGTGAGGATTTCCTGCTTTTCTTCGATTCAGTAGATTTTTCTTGGCAGTTTATAGGCTAAACAATCAATGAAACAATTGGCAGAATAATGAAAATAATTGTACACTGAAATCACAAAATAAAGATAATATTCTCCAAGGATTTCCGTCTTTCAAACATATTTATCCTTTTCTTTCAAAAAAAGGGGAGACTGTGTGTTGAATTGTCTGCTTTTTACGGTGGATTGGCATTTTAAGAGTCAAATTGGGGCCAGAGTTAGAGTCGAAGCTAAGATGGCAGCATCAAAATTACACTGGCACCACTGCAAGTCATGAACTGAGACTCTGCAGCTGGGTCCCAAATCTCCCTAGCAACCACAGATGGCATTGTCATGAAGGTTCACAAGCTGTAGACAAATAAAGGTTTACCACGTAACAGCCAGGCAGGAAAACAGGCCATACACCGCACAATATGGATGTGATGTGGGCTGCACTTGTTCAGATGCAGCGACTGGCACCGTCTTGTAGAACTATCTTCAGTTTGAGGTCCATATAAGCACCAAAGTGCTATCTGAATAATAACAGAGGCTAACTGATATATTTTATCACATCAGTATCAGCAATGCTTTCCAATATGCACCAATATGAAAACTGACAGAAGAATAATGCTTGTGTTTTGGTGTTTTGACGTATAATATTGTGCAAGAAAAGCCTCAGAAACGCCAAGTAGAACTGGTTGATGTGTTAAATTATTGAACACGTTAAAGAATATTTAACTTAAATATCTCAGCAGGCTGCTTTCTTAAACAAATAACTTTATTAAAGAATACCTTTGCATCGTCATCAGTGCAAGACCAGTACACGATCCACATTTTCTAAAAATCAGTATCAGTTTCCAAAATCTCTAAATAGTGACTTGATGAAGTCTGACAAATGAAAACACATAAATCATGAGTTATTCAATCCAGTAAAAATTACATAATAAATAACCATAGTCTACATATTCATTCAGTAGGCTACGTTATAAGAGCTGCACTATTTCCCAAGATGTGGATAACTTCAATATGGCTTCTGTGACTTGAAGCTGTCATACAGATAAAGCCAGCTCTGAGAGCGAGGGCCTGTCTGTGGCGCCCTGTGACATTTTGATGTAAAAAAAAACAAACAAAAAAACATCCACTTCTTTTCTTGTTTTTGTTCAGGAGACCTTGTCTATTGTTTTGTACAAGCCAAATGTGATATTCAAGACAATTTAAAGCAGAACTCAGTAGTACATCAATGCAAGGAGAACAATGACATTCACTGTGTTGAAACGTAATACGTTGTATGATTTTATTCATGTTTGGGCCACATGTGTCAAGCGTGGAACACTGAATATGAAATATCAACAGTCCCTGGATTCAAAAGGCAGACAGCAGATTTTTTTCTTGGACTGAACTCAGTCAGACTCACTGATCATTTCATCTCTTGCAGGTGTGAAGATAATCGCCTAATGATGGCTGTTTTCTCTCTTCTATCACATAGCGAAGTGGCTCTTTCCATAACAGCTAATATGATGCATTTATTCAAATGCATACATAACACAGACATTACCAGTGTTTTCATATGCAATAACAATATTCAGCCTGTTTATCATCCAGCCTGGATGGTTTTATGTATACATTTTAGGGCCTTGAGCAGGTACACAGCAGATGGGGGTGGTTCTGGGATGATTCATTGTTGAGAGTCCTGGAGGTGTTGTACTGTACATGATTAACTGAACAAATCACTTATAGGAGATGCCCACTTGATGTCCACCCTTACTTAACATACCTGCACTTATGTTTTTAACCTACTAACAGAGGTAACTAGAATTATATTCCTTTATGCGCCTACAGAGAGCATGTAGTATTATTTACTCATCCTACTACCCTTTACAATCATTTAATATTCACTTTTTACCTTTATTTTAGTCATCAAATATCCCACATTTGGTTGACTAAGATCACATTTGCTTCTCTTTATGATTCACAATGACTGGCGCATTCTCTCCTAACCCAGACACTTAGCCTGTTGTGGACGTACAGCCTTCAGATCTCAGAAATGAGTCATCCGAGTTCGTAAGCATTCAGCCCTGTAGTCCAGAGTCCACACAATGGGATTCAGCCTTGGTGTGAGTGACTCACTGCTCGGCATCATGCACACTCAACTCACTGCTTGTGCTCCTCTTTAGTGGGCCTGAATCCATAAGCAGTAGCAGTGACTGAAAACTGGAGTTTCGAGATTAAATACTACTACTACTTGTGCAATTAGATAGATAGATAGATCGATCGATCAGCATGCAAACATACATTAGAATGAACCTATAACACCTATAATGCCATATGTTAAAATTAATAGTCATGATTTTCAATAAAAACGATATCAATAACAACACTATGAACTAAGATGCAAATTAAGCCGATACTGCTGCACAAAGGTGGGTGAAATGTTTTTCTGCAATAAGCAGAACTCTGTGCTTTAATGAGCTGGAGTGTAGCTATGCACACATTTATATATGACAAACCAAATATTCAGGCAGTACAGTCAGAAGCTACACATGATTTGCAAACACTCCTGTGATACCTTCGGCTTGCTATAGGCTATTAATAGTAATTCATTCTTGTAGACATCAACACATAAACAGGCACTCATGTGTTTCATGTTACAAAAACATTAATTTTATGTCAACAAGCCCTACAGTATAGCGGCATAAGCATACTAAATTAATTAAATAATGCCTACCTAAGATGAACACAACTCTGTGCAACTCTGAACAATACATAATACCTCTGTTCTCATTGGCCCAACCATTTCTCTTCCCACAATGGATTTGTGAGGCCAATTCAAATATTATATATACACACATGTGTAATAAGCATCCCTTAATGTGGCTATTAAACCTATAACACCTGGCATTTCGGGCAACTTGGGGGCAGCAGAAACTCGCAGTTAGACTCCTGATTCTAAAATAAAAAAAAATTGGACCCAATGTCCATGATTTCCGAAAACAATTAAAAATGTGGATTTATTAGATCACAGAACGCTTTCTGTCAGTCCATCTAAGATGAACTCGGGCTCAGAGAATTGGACTGCGTTTCTGGATGTTGTTGATTGCATTTGTAGATTCAGCGATGAACTGTGTTTAACGACAATGATTTTCTGAAGTGTTCCTGAGCCCACGTAGTAATATCCTTCATACCACCATGTCGGTTTTCAATGCAGTGCAGCCTGAGTGATCGTAGATCACAGACATTTAAGGTTGGGTTTTGGTTTTGCCTTTTAAGTGCAAAGACTTCTCTGAATTCACTCTCTGTTTTAATGATATTATGGAATGTAGATGGTGAAATCCCTAAATTTCTTGTCATTGTGTGTTGAGAAACGTTGCTCTCAAACTGTTGGACTATTTGCCCACACCTTCTTTAACAAAAGACACAAAAGATATATTCTTTTAAACTGTCTTTTATGTGAACTGAAAAGGATTGTCTTTTTTTTTTTTTTTTTTTACATATCATACGAACTATTTTGCAATCACGGTAGTCTGAACACAACATTTCATGTCATCTTGTTTTGAGCGAACATGGTGAACCTATAATTTATTAACAGTTGCATACAGTATTTACACATCCAGCAGTTACTGATCAACATTCATTTAGAGCTGTCTCTAACAAACCCTGAGAATAATATCTGGCTCTTTAGCTCCTAGGTGCTCAGCAGGTAGTTTTCAGAGCTTTTTCGCTTAAAACGGCTGCCTGCTGCAGCTGAAAACAAAGCTATGAGAGCGGTAAAGGTGAACCAAAAGACTGCAGACTGGAAGGCTGAACAATCAGCTAAAAAAAAAAAGCTGCAGAGTCAGGTGATAATTATCTGAAGGTTCTTCATCTTTCACGCATTATCATATTCATATTGTTATTGTATAGATTGTATAAAATTATTAATTATAGCTGCTTTAAAGAACTGGGCTTGTGGTTATTAAAGACGATGCATGTACTGAACAGGGTACTGCAAATTCTTGTAATTTACGGGCTGACATATACACAGGTAGCTATATATCTTTGAGTTGATCAGCTCATATAAAGGCCAGGCTGATTTATCGGTTGGTCTGTCGAGTATAAATTACTAAATAAAACTGTACATCTTTTACACAGTGCAAACACAGTGCATGTTCACATAAATAAACATGAATGTTTGTATTGTGCCTAAACTCAGTGGAAAATTCTCCACTTTAAACACAACGTATCGTGAGGGGCCAATGAGAAACCAACTATTGCTGAGTGGACGGCTGTGTTTTCCCCATTGACAGCACAACGAATGGACCTCGTATCCATGACATCACCCACAGGTTTCTGAAGAGCCATTTTAAGCTCAGAGCGTGGTGGCTCTGGGCGGCCCCATGTTTTGCCTGTGCTCCCTCCCTAAAAAATCAGCAAAGATGTGGATCATCATCACCACCTGAGGCAGGCTGAATGAAGCCTGGGTGCTCAAACAAGCCATCTGTAATGGCAACAAATTAATCAGAGTGGCCACGCTGTTAATTCTTAATAACTTTAAGACTTAATATGATTGGAACTGGTGAGTTATATAAAAAGTATATAAAAATTCACCCTAACCGAAACTGTTTTTGTACCAGGCTGTAAACATGTTTATTTCTGCTGTGAAGTTGGACATTTTAACATGGGGACTTATGGAGATTGACTCGTTCTGTAGCCAGCCTCAAGTGGATGTTTGAGAAACTGCAGTTTTTTTGGCACTTTTGTATTGACTTCAATTAATGCCACGGAGGTTGTCGCTTTGGTTTTCCAATTACCAAAAACTAAATGTATGTAATTAAGTGGTATTGATTTGAGAAATGATCCACATACAGGCAGTGTCACTGGATTAAAGGACTGTTATCTTTGGTAATGTGTCGCTTTGTATCACGTGGTGCTAGGTCTGTTTCAAGTGAGCAATTAACAAGAAATGTGTACTCTGTATAGTCACAGTGAGATCCCCTTTCTTTTTGGGTCAAAGCAAAGTTGTCTGTCATTGTCAGTTTCCCACCCTTTGTGCTGTTCAAAGCTAGCAGGTTTTAATTTGTTGCAAAATCAAAACAAAATCAAATAAAAAAAAATCACATCAGGATGTTTGGAGGAGCTAGCCTCATCTTACAGGCAGATCAAGCACCCAGTGCACCATCATCTCCATGATACTTTGGGTTTTGGACTTCCACAGATATAACAGCCATGATATATGTTACATGCAGGAGTAGTGGCATTATACTTAATAGGTTAATACATTCAAAAACTGTATGTGAATAAAACAAGCAGACAAAACTGGCAGTGGCAATGATACTGTGTTTCACTTGTCCTGCTTACAGACATTAAATGACAGAGAAGGGCATGTTGTCATGGACTTTTGACTGCGGTGCATTACCAATAAAAGCCTTTGGCATTTTAATTTTGAAAGCCATCCAAAGCTATTATTTTCATTGTCAACAAAGTCTCCTGGAAGCAAAAGGGATCCTGTTTGACACCTCTTAAATATACTCCAGAGGTAGAGCAGTCATCTTTGCTGACAAGAACAATCATTGCATTTCAATTGAGACTACAATTACTGCGACATTTAACCATCTATTCACTTAGTGTACCATTCGTCAGGGTCACGCTCACTCCAACTGCAATGCGTGATGGACATAAAACGTCTTTGTGATATTTCTGACATACTGTCGACCACACTCTGACTCCCACTTTCCAGTACACAAGCAAAGGCACAGAGAAACATATGCTGTGAAAGTATCTGCCACGCATATCACCCTGCAAACATGTGATGGACACTGGATGTTGAACTCACTTTGAACTTTATGCAACATGCTGGTACAGACCTCAGCACCACCTGTGAATGTAAAGTAGGTTAGAGTATGGGTTTGTTACAGCACACACCTCGTGGCTAAAACACTGTAAACAACACTGCCTACAAGCCCAGAGGGATGCGGGTCAGGAGGCTGCACAGTATGATGGTTCACATCTACAAGATTGGTAGCAGAACTCCGTGTGTAACACTGAGTGTAGGATCCACGTTTAACTGTTGTATCCAAATGCCCCATGCACAAGCTACATTTTATTTATTTTTTTAATATATTTTTACAAATATGAAGCTGAGGAGTGCTGCAAATTAATGCGTCACAAATGCAGACGGCAGCAGATTCTTAAAATTTCTGCACACAGTTATCTATTTTGTTTAACAGTGACATTGAAGATTTGTCTACATGTGTTGGTCCTCGGTGTAAGTCCACAGCTAATCTGCTCAGCTAGCTTTCTACACTAGGTGCAGTTGCATTGCCTCCCTCAGCCAGTGGAAGGATCAACGCAGGCTGGGCGGTATAATCCCCATTGTGCTAATCTTAGAGACTTGCCTCTGGAATTCCACAAAATTTTGTGGCTGAAAAGGTGATCTCTGGTGATCAGCATGAAACCTCCCTCCTGACCACAAAACATGAACTAACTGGCTTCGAGTTGTCTTGTCATTCAAGAATGGCCTCACCACAACAAAGCAGCCATGATTCAAATTGAAAGGGACAACCTCAGACCCGGGAAGAGGTGAGTCATTTGAGTTTTGTCCATATTCTTCCCTCAGGATATCAACATGACAAAGTAGCTTCAGGAGACATTAATCTGACAAAAATAACGTCAGGAATAGAAAATGCTTTGGAGAAGCGTAATGAATGTATTGCACCACATTAGTGTGTAGATTTGATGTTGGTGGATGAAACTAATCTGCAGCAGGCAACAGGAAACATTCAGGTTTGGACAGATTTGGACTGACAAAAACACTCGTATTTAACAAGCTTATGTAAGATTAGCAGGAATGCAAGCTGAATAATTGTCATATGCAGACAACTACGTTTCTTAGTATGACTGAATATCAGCCTTCGGCTGGGAAGCAGGACCATTTCTTCCTTTGTGATGATGTTATTCATAAATTCAATAGTCTTGCTTATTTTGCATTAATTAACATGCGGCACAAAACCCGCACCACCACAAATTAATCATGACCTAAAAATAAGAACAGACTGTAATTTTGTTTTTGGCACCACACAGAAAACTAGTCTGCATTGCATTTAACATGGCTTCCAACACCCAAGTGTGAGCACTCACTAATCCTTCATTATCGCTTTGGTTCTTAACAACACTCAATTAACGAAGAGACTTTATTTTACAATAATTCAGGGGGTCTTTACCAGGGTCCCTGGGAGGTTCACAACCACACACATGCTGCTCTTCTGGCAGAGTCAGTAGGCAGATTTCTATGAGCAGCGTGTTTGTGTCTGCTGTTGTCACTAGAACCGAGCCATGCCACACTCCGCTCTGCTGAGCAACATTTTGTGATGCAGTTCTAAGAAAAGCACGATTTCACTCTCGCAGAAAGAACTCCAAATCCTCAGCCCTGTGATATCAACCTCCATCTGACCATGAGTTCAGCCTTTTTTCTCTTCTCCATCCTATTCACCTACACTTATTGTATCATTGTTAAGCCAGTATGGTACTCTCAGTGAGTATAATAATAAGTAGCTATACTCCGGCAGCCCTGTGTCCTAGAAATTCTAAATGAATTATGTTTATACAGCAAGTAGTTTCAACCAAGCAGTCAGATTAGTCATTAGACATTTAGAATGTGATCAAATCAGCATGGCATCATTGGAGCACATGTGTTGGACTTTATTTTCATGTATGTCTTTATTTCAAAGTAACTTAGACAAAACCCTGAGAAGATGAGTAAACAATAGGATTGTTAGAATATGTCATAAGGTTATTATTGACATATTTCTATTCTTTAAATGAAATCGTGAACATGTGGGTGTAAATACTATGACCTCCTGTTAGGCTGTTTCTTGCAACATTTATAGAATATTTAAATCTACTTTCTTTAATTAATTTATTTATGGTGTGGTTAGATTGTTGCTAGACTACCCTGTTCATATAGCAGCGGGAGATCAATACGTTTAGTGACCACAGAGAAATGTTGTTATTGGAAGGTTAAAACCCAACAATTATGGATTGAAGCAGAATATTTTTACTTTTTTTATTGCTCTTATACTGTGTTTAGTGCCAAATACAGTCTAAGCAGCTCGCTAAACAGAGCTTTGTCTCTGGCGTCAGTTTTTTTCACTGCCAATCACGCAAAGAAAGTGTTGAATCGTCATCTTCTTCTCGCAGCATCTACGTTTCCTTAAGGCTCGTGATTCCACATCCTCTTAGTCCTACACCAGATCAGGGCCAAAACATGAAAACATCTGAAAATATAAAATCTGCAACTGAACAAAATAAAGCCCCAAATATCCAAATATATCTAAAAGTGAAATTTAGTAGAAAAACATTTATCTTACTTTTATTTTGAATACATTGTTGAATTCCTCAACTAAGTTAAGTGTATTCCTAACTTAACTTTCAGTTTCAAGTTTTTAATTCTCAAAACTTTTTGGCCCTGATTTGACTCCATACTGGAATTGGATATCTTTGGATCATATAGACACTTTGTCCAGCCTTGATATCTTGATACTAATTAGACACTCTGTCATCCTCAATCAGCTGTTGCTGGTGAGTTCACAAACATGGTACAGTAGCTAAACCTGTTCATGGAATTTATTTATTTATTTTTTCAGCAGATATCTAACATTAAAACTGACCTCACGAGCCAGTTCTTATTTATGATATTTATACAATTTGGGAAATTCCACAACCTCTAGAACACATGGACTCGGAATCTATTGACGTGACAGATTGTTTTTCAGCTACTAATCAGACCACTTGTATTTCCAGAGAGATGGAGATACCACTAGCAAGATGATTTTTTTATTTTATTTCAGAGTGCACTGCCCCACAAATACATTTTGATTATACACTGGACAATGAGCTTTACTCTCATAATTGGCACAACAGTGATGCGGTCAGGACAAGGCGCTTAATTTAATATTGTTTAATCATATACAACTAGTCTACAACAGAAAATATGTTTTAGGGGAAATGTAATGAAAAGTGAATTCCATTTTTATCAGCTTAATGAGGAAACATAGTTAATTAATGTAAAGTCACAGAAATGTTGATAGAGAATGCATCAGTAAAATGTCCTGCTAATGTATAGCTCTGTTCTCTGCCAATAGGCAGCCTGTGACTAGAGAATTGTTCAACTTTCTTATTATTATGTTTGACTGAATCTTCACCTTTCCCTCGCCTTAATCAAAGTCGCTATGTTGTTGTCAGGACACAAACCCTGAATTCTGGTGTCACTGTATGTGTGGCATCCAACCCGACCACCTCTGAACATAATCCAAGCAGCGATTACGTTTGTCGCCACAATATAATTATGAAAATAGATTTAGTAATATACAAACATAATTTCCTGGAGTCAGGGTTGACTAGCAAGAGGCTTCCAGTTTAGCACCATCACAATTTGTTCTGGCTCCCTCTCCACTTGTTTCTATTAATTTGTAAAGGGTACAGTTTCAGTGAAGAAGGAAATAATCCTTATTTTCTCATCAATAGCCTTTTTTTACTTGAACAAAGCTGTTTCTAAGAAAATGACCACTTGCATTCAGGTAAGGAAAGAGAGGAAAAACAGTGACCGCCAAAGTGTGTTGACATTTGTGCTACTACTCTACTTTAAGTGACAGCTAAACTTTCCAGTCTGAATCAATATGCAGCGCTGTTATGCTATCCCCTACTGCTGCACAGTGCACACCGAGCCTGTGTTGTTTCATTTCCAGTCCAGTCCATTTTTCTAAGCGACACCATTCTGTGGTTGTGTATCCGAGAGTCAAACTGGTGGCGTGATTGGTGAAAAAATGTGTTTTTCAGCCACACTGCCATGTATGAAATAAAACAAAAAGCACACACAAACACACTTCTCTTTACAGGAAGCTGCCAGATGTCCCATGGGATGACTGTGGTTTCGAGAGGTTGGAAGGTTTTTGGCTTGTTGACTGAGAATGGCGTTCCCCCTAGGACTGAACGTTGACAAAACACTTTGCTGCCAATCGAACATGCCGACCAATCATTTGACCACCACGTAATCCGGCATCCTACTGAAAATCAATGTCACAAAAATAAAAGTAAATCTTTGGTACCACATTTTTTTCCTATCGGGGGAAAAGAAATCACATTCACAATGAATAAAAAAGTATTTAGTCTACCTATCATGAGAGGTGACACAAGAGGCAGTGTTTGCAGTAAACCACATATCCAAGCAGAGAGAGTATTTTCTAGTTTAAAATTTGACCTAGGAGATAAAAAAAGTTTGTCTCTAATACAATATACAATGATCCAGGGAAGAATACATTTACGAAAGCACGCATCATTATTCAACCACTTATTTGAATCTAGCAGATAAGCATCCTCCAGAGATATCAATTATGGTTAGGCTGAGACACTGGTCACTGAGGGTGTTTTGTGCCTCAGTGTGGATAATATAAATGCAATAATGCAAGAGCATAGTTCTGAAACCAACTCATTTTCACTTGGAGATTGGGTATCCCTCATTCAGGCGATGATTGGATTTGTGACACGCTCTCCACTTAGGTAAAAGCACTGTAATTATGGGCTTGACCTTTAGGGGCATTTTCTGCATCAAATCCTCTTAACAGCATTCAAAAGTGAGCGTAAAGCTGTGATTGGTCGAGTTTTGAACATTTCATGGGCCGCACTTCTATTTTGTGGGGTTAACTCATCTTGTGCTGGCATACACGAGCACATGAAGAGGTTTCTTTTTTTTTAAAAACTAACCACGTTTGTAGGGAGAGGAGGGAGAAGTGGAGACCTAGGATAAGGGCATTGGTTTTATGAGTGTCTTAAAACAGTATTAGGATTATGGACATTGTTTGGAGCAAAGAAAATGCATGACTAAATATGGAATAAATATAGAATAGCCACATTGTCATTAGTTCTTATTTTAATGCACATTCATTGATTTTTCATTAATTTGGTAATTTCATTGGTCACATAATTGTAAAAATCTATCTACCTGATGCAAATGGTACACTATATGTACAGTATGTACATACAGTATGTTTCCAACCTAATGGAAATTAATAATCCTAATTGAACAGTTACATCAACTTTTATTTCGGATTCAAACTAATCGACATGATGCACCAGCTCAAACCTGAACGCTGTAAGTTTGAATTGTTTTTGTTGTTGAAGTTTATTGTGTTGTTTAGCTGGCTAAACCAAGCAACAACCTCCATGGCTGTGATGTGAAGCCAAAGGCTGCAGTTCCTCAAGCAGCCACTTGAGGCTGGCTATAGAAACAAGTAAATTTCCATAAGCCTCCATATTAAAATGTAAATAAAAACAGTGTTGGTCTCTATAGCTAATTTCACTGTTCATGACAACTGTATTGAGGCTGAATTTCTATTTAACACAGCCGTTTATTAAGGTGTATAGTTATGAATAATTAACAGTGCCACTGCTAAAACGGCTCTACAGAAACCTGCTTGACAACCCTGTGTAACTTTGAATAGCATTGATTAGCAGCTAGCAGGTAGAGTGCACTCACTTCACTGTGGCAAATTTAGAGTGGGTAGAATTTCAGTCGAAGATTTGCTTTGCTTGACTACAGCTGTGACTACACTTTTTTTTTTTTTTTTTGACGCAGACTGTGGGTGTGTGGGGTGGATCACAGGATTATGTTATGTACTACTAGGCTGGATTAAAGAACGTAGGCAGGTATGGGGATGTCAGCGTGTGATGGTAATCTCACTGTACAGTTAAAATGTTGCAAAAGTTGCACGTCTGGTACAGCAATGAAGGTTATGTAGAGGATTGAACACCGGCCCCTCCAGTCAATATGAACAGTCTATTCTGAGAAGAGCACAGAGGCTATTGTCTGACCCAGCTCATATTCTCGCTGAGTATGAGCTCTTACCCTCTGGCAGATGATATGGAGTACCTCCAATGTAAACTCAACCATTTTAAAAACTCATTTTTGCCTACCTCAATTAAAATTTTAAAATAATGTTGCTTGAGGCTGCAGGTTTGTGTAATAGCTCTGTGGTGTTCTGTGTAATATATGCAATGTGTAATTTGTGGTTGTGATTTCCAACAGTGCTGTTTTGTTTATACATTATCTGTTTTTTTTTTTGTTTTGTTTTTCTACTATTTGAATCCAAGACAGATTTCCCTACAGGGACAATAACGTAAGTCACATTATATCATATGTTATATGTTTCTATCAGGTAATTTCATGAAAAACATATTGACTTTACTTGTCATGAAATGTGATATACAGTATAAAGAGAAATCCCTGGCCTTGCCTTATCTGAATCAAGCATGTTGAGGATAAAGGGAGTCGTGTGTTGGACAGATTATAAAGCTTTCTGAAGCAGGCTTTGGCAGACTTGCTTTTTCCTAAGAAGTTGGGCTTTCTTAAGTCGTCCACTTACACATGTCAGTCATATTGATAAAGCGAGACTGTGGCTGAACAGCTGCAATTTCAGCCACAAGACACGAAGATGAACAAGTGGCTTAGAGTTAATGTCATTTATACAGCATTGTTCGCCAACATAAGCCAGCGTAAGCAGCTGGTCATGCCAGATCAAATATGTCCGTAGCAGAAATATTTCTAACATGCTTTTATTTGCATTTTCTATAAGAAAATAAGTTCATGTTTATCTATTATTAGAATTTATTAAACTGTGACACAAACAGTTCTACACTGTCTAAGTGATGGATAATTGTTGCTGCACCTCTTCATTTTAGACACTGTACATCATCTAAACTTGAGCTTGATGACAATTGTTAAGATTTCTGAGATGGCTTTGCCTTCAATAGTGTTGGAATCAGTGTCACAAAGTTGTTGCGGTCTTGTTCATTGCTTTTGACTGAAACAATCTGTGCAAGAAGCAGAGCCCATCACACGCTGGATGTGCAAGAAAGATGCTTGATTGAGTTACAGTTTATTGTTTCTGACAGCACAGCGCTTGAATATTTCTTTGTCACAGCGCTCAATAGAGCTGTGACAAAGTGAGTGAATACACTGGCAATTCAGGAATTATATTTATAGTATACTTTGATTGGACTTTCTTGCACTAACTGAAACAAATGCAAATAAACCCCCATGTTCTCCGTCCATGTGAATGTATTCAAGTCAAGTTTGAAAGTTGTACCTTTGCAACCATAATAATCCTGGAATCAATGCAGTCAAGTATCTTATTGTTATTATGTTATCAGAGAAGGATGAAATTGCATGCTTGCATGCCAAGAGCACTTGACTCTCAGAGACAAGTCAGACATCATTTAAGTGTAAAGTGTCTCTTTTGTTTGACAGCCATCTTTTCTGGGGGCCCTGTTGGCAGAGGTTACTGTCCTCCCAGTACACCACACTGACTGTCTGCGTGACTGATTCTGAGCCACGGATCTGCACGGAAAGCTGTTTGGATAACTGTCAGCTCTCCCTCTCTCTCATTGCCATCAAAGATGAAGGGTCATTTTTCTCCATCTTACCGTGACTCCCCTCAAGACGTCTCCCACCAAAATTCAGATGGCTTCCTCGCCTCCCTCCCACCCAAGGTCGTAATAGATGGCTCATTTTGGAGTGACTGTCAATCCAGTGTCTGTGCTGTATTTTGTATGGCGGATTCACTCTGTATAATGCAGTTTGTGTTGAATGAAGTTCAAAATATTAAAACCATATCCTTGTGTGAGCTACAATATTGTTTTATGAAAAGAGAGTTTATCCCTGAACATGTCAAGGCCAGATTATGTCATTTTATTTTACGTGTGCACCAAAAACTGAACTGAATTAGATTTCTTTTCTGGCCATGCAAGTTAAATGCAAAATCCCCCAGCTGAAAGCAACAGAGCAGACACTGAGGATTTCATAGCAGTGGCGGCTGGCTTGTGAACATGCTGAAAACGTCTCTAACGTGGAGTTACACAACGCCCCAGACAATGCCAAATATTATAGCAGCTTCCTCTCCTCCAGTAGCCACCATTCATCATCCTCAGCCAGTGGACTTCTAAGCATCACTCCCTTTGGATGAGAGATTGATGGTGACCTCAGTTCCATTTATCGAGCGCCCACCTACTCTTTTTGCCAAGCGAACACTAATCAGGTGGTCTTACTCACCTCTGGTCCACCTCTTTCCTCGGACAGTAGGCGAACACATTTCTGCTCCTTCGACAGGTAGCCACCAAAATGATATGAAGAGATGTCAGCTGCTTATAATTCCCTGGATGCCCTATGTGACTGTTAGCCTCTGACAGATAGTGTGATAGGGTCCTGTCTGATATACTCTGGTGACCTGTTTGTCTCAGAAAACATAATTTCAAATCCACAGTGAACAAGGTGCCAGTGGCTCTGTCAAAGGACTGAGCGTACCAAAGTTTGAAACATTTTCAGTGCTTCAGAGTTTATCTGTGCGGAGCTTTTTCATCTAGTTGGTGCATTTCTGGCCCAGTATATTGTATACTTTGCCTTCCACGGACATAAAGAAATCTAACAACAAGATCTTCTCTGGGTTGCTTCATTTCATACATCTCATATTTGCAGTCACTTGAAAAAAAACAAACCATCAGTTGTAACACACCTAAAACAATCACACCACTCAGCCTCGCTGACAAGGAATGATTGATTTTTAAATAGAGACGTTATTGATCCTTATCCAGGATGTAAATGAAAGCCTCCTCGACACTGCTCCTGACAAGCCTGCACCAGTTCTATTAGGGAGATGAGAGAGAACATGTGGTAAAATGTAAGCCATCTGTCTTGATGGTGCCATGTCCTCTGTATGCTGTGCCTGATGTAAACAACACCATTTGTCAAGATATGACAAACCTTGGACTGTCAAAACACCCACTGAGACCTCCAGCCTCTAAGAAGCAAAACTCAGCAACCTCTGACTGATTTGTGCTCACTCAATCTCTCAGCTGCATACATCTTTTATGCACCAATTGCTTTCAGAAAACAAAAGTTCCAAATGGTCAGTGGACATTGACAAATTACAGTGGCAGACTAACATGACTGACTTGAAGTATATGTGCAGTCGATAATATCGTATATATTAGGGTGTTCCAAGACTGAGCACAGATCCTTAGTAATTTCACTTGAGGCACAAAGGCAAGTCCTCCTTCACGCATCAACCCTATAAGTGCCCACTCAGTCAGTCAACTGCCCATCACAGCATGTATGTTAGAAGATTGAGTCATTTTAGTAAACCCTGTAGAAGCATGCAATGGTAATCTCTTTATTTTAAACAATTTGCAGGTTTACGGTGTTCATTTTAGGATGTCCTCAGATCTCAGACTCAGGTGTCAGACTCAAGCGAAAAGGCATCAGAGTCGCCTAAAAGTCACTCAGTCTCAGAAAAACCTTTGTCATCTCCAGACAAAACGGCATCATCCTCACACAAAACGGCATCATCCTCAGACAAAACGGCCTCATCCTCAGACAAAATGGCATCATCCTCACATGAACCAAGAAACGAATGCGAAACCGAAACCACACATCTCGTCAGTCAACTTAACACACAAAATTATAGCTGGTTCCTAGTCTTCTAGCAAATTCACATGGATTGCTGAGAATAGTTCTCATAGACCTATAGCCAGCGTTGGCCAGAGGAGGGAGCTGTTGAATAGCTTAATGAATTAGCAAAAGTAGCCAACAGCTTTTACAGTGACACAGTGGTGTTGTTTATGTTAACTGGTACAGCAAGCCAACATATTTGTGGTATAATAGGAAATTGTTATTTTCTGCCGTCACGTGTTGATGGCGTATTCTGATTCTTCAGCTGAGTGTTCGTAGTCTCCAAGGCAACCGGAGGACTGGAGGATAGACGGTCGTGTTGATCAGAGACGGTTGATCATAGTAAAAACGTCTCTGCGGTTGATGAACTGGTTCTGAAAATTTTCACGAATGAAATAGCTTGCAGAAAATAATGATTTCCTATTATACCACAAATATGTTGGCTTGCTGTACCAGTTAACATAAACAACACCACTGTGTCTCTGTAAAAGCTGTTGGCTACTTTTGCTAATTCATTAAGCTATTCAACAGCTCCCTCCTCTGGCCAACGCTGGCTATAGGTCTATGAGAACTTGTTTTTTTTTGTTTTTTTTGTTTTTTTAAATCGGAACGCCCATAAAGGGTTCATACGAAAAGACAAATGATTTTTCATTCTAAATTATTAAATAAATGATTTAGTATTTATTTTGGTCTGTTTATTTAGCCTAAACAGCAACAATATTGTAGCTATTCTCAGCAATCCATGTGAATTTGCTAGAAGACTAGGAACCAGCTATGATTTTGTGTGTTAAGTTGACTGACGAGACGTGTGGTTTCGGTTTCGCATTCGTTTCTTGGTTCATGTGAGGATGATGCCGTTTTGTCTGAGGATGATGCCGTTTTGTCTGAGGATGAGGCCGTTTTGTCCAAGGATGATGCCGTTTTGTGTGAGGATGAGGCCGTTGGATGATGCCGTTTTGTGTGAGGATGACAAAGGTTTTTCTGAGACTGAGTGACTTTTAGGCGACTCTGATGCCGTTTTGTGTGAGGATGATGCCGTTTTGTCTGGAGATGACAAAGGTTTTTCTGAGACTGAGTGACTTTTAGGCGACTCTGATGCCTTTTCGTTTGAGTCTGACACCTGAGTCTGAGATCTGAGGATGTCCTAAAATGAACACCGTACAGGTTGCAGTAAGTCAACACAAGTCGACTTACTGCAACCTGCTGATGACACTCTGTGACACTCTAAGCTCAGAGGCAACTTCTTTCTGAGTACAACTGTTTGAAGCCTAACACTGGCCAGGTACTGTTGATCGATTGTTAGTTGTTGTCTTGGTCTCATGATGTGAAAAATGTGCAAAATGTGAACAGCATGATGAAGAGGACTGTTTAAATACAATCTGAACATTGAAGCAGAACATTTATATGTCCATTCATGGATCAGACAGCACATAGAGAACAGCATGTTATGCAATAAGTACAGCCATACTGAACAGTTAGATATGTGCATTCAGAAGGTTAGAGAAGGTCAAATTAAGTTCACCTGTAAAGGTTAGAGTGCATTTTAGGTGCATTCTGAAATTTCATTCGAAATCCAAATATCCCGAACTTTTTGTGAGTAGTGCACATGTAGAGTACCAGTCAAAAGTTTGGACACACCTTTTCATTCAATGTTTTTTTTTTCTTTATTTGTGGTAAACAAACAAAAAAAAATGTAAAGGAAGCAAATTGTGTTTTGTATCTTATATTCTCCAAAATAACCACTTCTGTTAGGATTTGCTAGTCTTGTCTGTTCCCCTGTGTTTTCCTGGTGTTTTCCCTGCCTGTTGTGTTCTGTGTTTGGTATGGTCTCCCCTGTCTGTGCAGGCTGGGTGTGGCTGACCTAATTTCTCCGGTCACTCCTCCATTGATCCACACCTGCTCTGCTTCCACACCTGCAACTCATCCACTCATCAAGCTCCTGCAGTACATAACTCCGGTTCATTGTTCCAGACTCCACCAGTTTGTTGTAACCTTATTGACCTTACAACTTAGCAGCTCTGGAAAGACCTTTTTGAAGAATCTTTTTTGGACTAGTGTTTTGGATGCCAGCCTTGACTGTTGCATTTGTTGTTGTTGTTGCATTCTGTTTTGTCCTCGAGCCCTGCCACTCACCTGCCCTGCCTGCCACGTTCAGCCTGCCTTTGTTTGTTCTCCAGGCTTCTCCCTCTCACCCCTGACCACCTCCCTGGACCTCACTGTCGCTCTACCCGTCTCCTGCTGTGTTTTTTGTTGCACCTTGTGTTAATAAACTTTCTCAGTCTACTCTTGCCTGTGGTCTGCGTTGTTGGTTCAGTGTTACGACTAAACTCACGCTTTAACAGATTTGGTGACAGCTTTGCACACCCTTGGCATTCTCTCAATTAACATCATGAGGTAGTCACCTGGAAAGCTTTTTAATTCATAGATGTGCCTTTATCAGTGTAATTTCTTAGCTTCTTAATGCATTTGAGACCATCAGTTGTGTTGTTCAAAGGTAGGGTTGGCGTAAAGAAGAGACCAACATAAAGAGCAGAACTGCTTATGCTAAAAAAAAAAAAAGAAATGGACATTAGACCAGTGGAAATCCGTACTTTGGTCTGATGAGTCCAATTTTATGTTTTTGGTTCCAGCTGTAGGATGTAAAGAAGGTGAACTGATTGTATCTGCATGTGTGGTTCCCACTGTGAAGCATAGACGATGAGGTGTAATGGTGTTGAGGTGCTTTGATGGTAGTGATTAGTTAGTGATTTATTTGTTCAAAGTTCAAGCAACACTTGGAGTGCTATACATCAGATGACCTGGCCTCCACAATCGCCTGACCTAAACTCAATTGAAATGGTTTGGGATGAGTTGGACTGCAGAGGGAAGAAAAAGCAGCCAACACTCCTTCAAGACTGTTGGAAACCATTACAGGTGACGAACTCATGAAGGTGACAAAGAGAATGCCAAGAGTGTGCACATCTGTCATCAAAACAAAAAGATGGCTACTTTGAAGGATCTAAGATATAAAACACATGTTGATTTGTTTATGTGTCATATGTCTTCAGTGTTCAACTACAATGTAGAAAATTATCAAAATAAAGAATAACTTGTGGATGAGAAGGTGTGTCCAAACTTTTGATTGGTATTGTGTATATACTAGTCCACTGGAATAATGAATTAATAGCCTGCCTTGGTCTTCACAACCAACAGCCCTACAGTAAAGAAAATATGAAGATAATTCTGTGTCAGAATGGACAGATTTTATGTGGTGCTGATTTCAAGGAACAGTACATTTCTAGACTGGAAGCGCAGTGCTGCCCTTTGTTGTAAATTAAAGCTAACATTTACTTTAGGCCACTTCAAAAACTTTACTGCTGAGTGAAAACTGTTCTTAATGTAATGTTCTTGTTCAGACCAAGTTAGAACTTCAAGCGAACCTCATGCAGAATTTCTGATGCTCATAGTCGGGCAGACAGACTGCTGTCTGCACCCAGATGGTTTATGTTTGTTTATTAACTATTTGCATGGGTCGGCCAACCCATTTGAATGGATAGAAACATCTATCGCAACTGGAACCTTTCCCATTATAGCTGAGATGTCCCATCAGAAATGACAAGGGAGCTAATTTATAGAAATGGTTTGTTTTCACTGCGCATAGATAACTGTGGTCTTTCCATTGCCTGTCTTTTACATATACATGCACAGATTGGGTTGTGCATTGCATGATGTTATGGGTACATAACAAACTTAAATAAATAAATAGTTATAACTGATAACTTTCTGAGTTGTGGGGATACTGATATTGACAGATCTCTCACTGATGAGACACAGGTTGAAATAAATTTTCAAATTTTTTAATCCGTATAACACAGGTACAGGAAATGACCCTTCTCCTTTCTGAGCCGTCTCGGCTGTTCAGTAGCTTACCAGTAGCCTGCAGCTGCTCTTTTCAACTTGACAACATGGTTACTGCTGGAGTTTCTGCAGCTATGTAGCTAGGTCAGTTAAGTCAAGATTTATCTGTGGTATGTAAAGAAATGCAGGATGACGGTGTGATAATGCTGCACATAGAGGAACTAACGCAACACACAGCCTTTTCATGAATATCTAGCCATGTTACGTCAATTTAAACAACTTAACTGCCTCTTATTGTATGAAACACTTTTCTGTGACTGCAGCAATGTCCTGGCCCTGTGAGAGGTTGCCTTCCCTCAACAAACCTGCTAGTCTGCGTCATATATTGTAGTTCAGGTTACCCACAAGGCCACCTTTCTTACAGAAAGCGGTTCTTGTGCAGTACCCTTTTGTAATGTAGTGATAAATGAAACCAAGTAGTGTAAAAAAAATTAAAACAGAAAATCTCATCATATCATGACCTTAAAATCTCATGCATGCCACCAGTAAATCATAATATATTTTACCTTCATGTCATCAGTGTGTCTAATAAAAAAGAAACGTCTGAAATGTTTATTACTGTATAACCTTGCATCATCACACTATCTGAATGTACAAGTATTTCTTGCTGAAAATCCCTACAGCAATACCAAAAGTGACAGTCGTGTATAAACCATCTTCTAACAAATAGCAGAACTGGGGATTTTTTGCTGCATGAGCTGAGGTTGTTTTCCCTTTGGTAGGGCAGTAACTGTAAAATTACTGCCACTAAGAGAGTATCAGTTGAACAATTTCCATCTTAATTGTGTGAAAATGAAACAGTTCTTAGTCTCAGAAGTGGGAGAAGTGTTTGTATTTTACAATCCAGTCACCATCAGATTGAATAATACAGCTCAACTCCTCACAGGATTGGATGGCCTATTTTTGAGCGTGCAAACACTCCTCCCTAAAAAAACATGTGATACAATCATATAGCCTCCAGCATGTTTTAATGAGTTGCTGAACAAAAATAACATGCTCTCTATGGTGTGTAGAGATTTATCAACTGAAAAATAAGTTGTCTGGACTCGAAACATCTTTCTCAGAGACTTTTCAATAAAGGGTCTATACGTGTTTACGCCAGGCTTTGAAGCCATCAAACTGGTAAACTAAGACGGAAATCACCTTGTCTGCTATTCACCCCCAAAGCAGTGCTTCATTTCCACACCAGATCTCTGTTGCTTTTGATCAAGTTCCCAATTACATCTATGTCTGATCTGCTCACACACCAAGCCCCCTGTCGACACTCATGCCATTTCCACTGGCAATTTAGACCTCCTGACAGGTTAGTGGATTGAATCTGCAAGACAGTATCCAACTGGTTACTGCCAGAAAAGGCCGGCTCCATCAATAGCCCAACTTTTGTTCCAGCTTTTGGGTAGCAAATTGTCACACATTCAGCCGCGCAGTGCAGTTTTACTGCTTGAGCAGCAATATTGCTCAGTGTCTAAATGAGGAATCGCCAAATGTTTTCACATCAAGAAAACCCATTTAGATACACATTAGACTAAAGACCCCCATTTCATTAGCGTTTGTTCCAAAGCATCCCATCTGATATGATCTTTGTTAGAGTTTTTGGTACAGAGTTATTTAACTGTGTGTGCAGAATTATTTAACAGTGTGCACTGTGCAGGGAGTAGTCAATGATGTGGGCAGACATGCTTATGATCTAAACAATCATCATTTTGCATGATCGTTTATATTCCAAGGCCATCAAATAATTAGCGAATGGAACTGCTTTTTCCTTTGGCTGATACAGCCAGAATCCTTCTCTGAAGACCCTGATGGTATTTTGGGACTCACAAGTCTGAGGAATATGTATGCCACACAAGATTAGTATCCTTTTGAAAATCTCTCATTAATTATTGATGTATTATTTAACATTTCTTAATTAGATTAATCCAGGTAGCTCTATTCCAGATAAAGGGAGGAATACTCTGCATGTTTACATCTGTAAAGTTAGTCACCTTTTGAGTTTGCCAACTAAAAAAAATCAAACAAGAAGCTGACTTGCAAGTGTGACACCATTTGTGTCATTTTACAAAGTGGTTATATTCAGATTTGTAATACTGTTGCACGGTGGGATACAGTAAAGGGCTTAAGCTACCATTTAACCACAGGATAACATTTAAAAACAGTTTTACCATATGTTCACATCAAAAAAGTAACAATACATGTCATAAACATGGCTTGTTATGCTGTTATGTATGAAATTACCTAATGTAATTACCTAGTGACGCTAATTTCTTATCATACAACACAGTTTATTAATAACCAATTATTAGACCTTACAGACGCCACACACCCACACACACAATAAAAAAAAAGCCAATAGTTGGCTAACAATAACTAACAAATGCATCTCTGTATACAGCAACAACACAGCAACTTCATTGTCCAGGCAAACAAGCCACATAAGTGTACCACATTTAATATGACCTTCATAGCAAAACACAGAGCTATGCAACTAATGTTAACCATTAGGAAAGCCAGCAAAGAGACAGACAGAGAGATAGAAGATAAACAGAACATCTGACTCACTTTATTTGATGAAGGTCTTTCTCCTCTCCTTCATCATCTTGGCCAATATCCATACTCCAAAACAACAGCTGTCATCATTAACAGTACTGTTAGTTAGGTTGCTCTCAATGAGCCAGCTAACTGGCAGCCAGGGTTCTTTGAGTGTTATGGGTATTCTGGTTTATGACCACAAATAACTCGTACATAACATTAGCTTCTTGAGGTTTAGCTAATCAGAGCATGACAACTCTGTGTTTCCCATTAATTTTACCTAGACTGTGGTCTAATTTGTCCAGTCACAGCCAGAAATATTTTTTACACTTCAGGCGGAACTTAAGTTTCACTCTCTAGTGGAGCTACCTCTGGGCACTACTGAAGAGAGTAAAACAATTCACGGGCTGACAAACGTTCAAAACGTTGTTATACAGTCTGTAGTTCTAGAGCAAACACCTGCGTGGACACTCAGCACAGTACAATAAAGAGAAGACAGGTGTGTTTAACTCACAGCTTCAAAATTCTTCCATTAAATAAAAATGGCACTACTTTGTAAAGCAACTCATTAAAAAAAAAAAAAAAAACAGAGAAAAGAAAATAACAAGAAATGATCTTGAACTAGTTCATTTTGGAGTGTGAATTTTGGAGTCTGAATTTAAAACAAGCTGATCACATGAACACTAAAATGAGGTGAATTAAAATGGTGAAATGTTTGTTAAACTCTAAATGCTCCCAATAACCAGGGAGGCTGCTTTAGGATAAGTTGTCTCTGAAAGATAGAGACAGTGGGACAAAGTCCCTAGACACTTCATAGAAGGTCTGAGGTCCACCAAAAATAGTCCTGTGGGAAACACTGGAAAGCACTCAGGTACTCATGTTTTAACATTCTTTCATGAACATCTTGTAGGCCATCTTCAAAAATTCTCATTTGTAGCTTCATTTGTATGCTACTTGGGAGCTGGAAATGTGATCTGATCACTATGATTTAAAGAGTCCTAACCTCAGATCATTTACATAACAAAAGAATAGGGCAGAATGCTGTGGCCATTATACAGGACTCTCTGGACAACAATCAGAGTGGGGGTCTTCATGTGGCCATGACTTTGGCTAGTCCCGGTTGTACAAGCATGTCATCAATTCTTCAGTCAAACCAAGAAATTAAATGCAGGTACCTGAAGTTAATGCAAACTGTATAATGCCATCCTTCTACAGCACCAGGACCACTGGGTTACAACACTTGCTCAACAATTTTTGTCATTCCAGGATTCTCCTGAATCACCTCTCAATTAGAGATTGATCTCACCTGAAGCTGTTTGTCTTCTGAGATGTGGCTGAGGTCACAGTCCACTGGAGCACCAGCAGGAGTCAGTTATTGCTTCAGGGTACGGTTGGAGCATTCTGTCAGTCCATTGGTCTGGGGATGTACTCATAATATCAATAGTATTGGCAGTGGACATCGAGCAGGACCACAGCAGGAGGCGCAACCATGATCCCTGATCTCGCTGTAGCCATGACCCACGAGGACCTGCGAGACAAGAAAGCAGAAAAAACTCATGAGAAGAAAGTTAGTTAGTACTAAGTTAGTAACATGCATTAATGTGACATAAAAGCTAAACTCTCTCATCAGGGTTGACCTCCAGGGAGGATACTCAACAGACAGCCAGGAATTGAGGCCAAACAGAAGAGCCGGGTTTTCTTCTTCCTGGTGCTTTTTTTCTTCCAAGTCAGTGCTTGATTTGGACAATACTACCCCCAAATGAATAACTGTTGTAAGTGCATGACGCTGTCCAGGCGGTTTGGTCTGCTTTCAAAAGTGCAGTGTGAAAGTGAACCAAACCAAATGAGGGTGTGAAATGTTTCGGCATTCCCTGCCCAAAAGAACAGTCCCCCAGACTATCCATGTGTGAAAGCAACATCAGTGCGTAGGGACTTGACTTGGGAACCAGAGGGTGCCTGGTTCAATCCCAGTATGCAAAAATACTGAGCGTTGACTGGTAATTGAAAAGGTGCCAGTTCACCTCCTGGGCAATGCAGAGGTGCCATTGAGCAAGATACTCAACCCAGGGCGTAGCTGCCACTCACTCCACCACTTCTACACACATGCATGTGTATAAGCTGTTTGTGTGTGTGTGTGTGTGTGTGTGGTTGTATCATGGTAAGCAAAACTAATTCTTCCTTGGCCTCTTTTGCATACGAGCCTGAAGACTGGAGACTAGGTCCAGCAAGATGGATACCATAGATGACAAAAATAGGTAAAGCCAAATCACCGCCTTGACATTGCAGCACATGGTTTGGCCCAATGGGTTGGATCCAGCATTTAAGAGTCCTTAGCCTTCAGCCACACCTTTTCTCCACCAGGAAGGGACCTCCCCAATAACCAAAGTAACCTAAAGACAAAGAAACAAATGATTAATATCACTTATTTCCCCCTTTTAGGCTGTCCTTTTAACGTGTCCTTGGAGGCATATGAGAGTCATACTGAAAAAGAAAAATCCAGGAGACGGAGAAACAAATGGAGGAAGCTTTCAGCGCACACAGGTTGTTATACTAGCCTGTATGTAGGCCAGTATACAAAGCTGTATGTATGATTCCCTTGACTTTATTGAAATTGGTGAAGTAGTTTATCTAAATAGATGCACATTTTACATTGAACTGCAACAATGCCATATTAATAGATTTTTTTCTTACATAATATATGAATATTAGATACAATTAATCAACAATTTAATAAACAATTTTATAGTGTGCACACTATTAAACATGTTGACTTGTATATGACGTATATGCACCAACAATGAACCCTCTTTCAAATTCACTTCTTTTCCTCGTTCTTAACTTGATACAAAATCAGAATTATCTGGGCCTCCTCAGCGTTTCTCTCCATTCCACGGAGCATGATTGGATGTTAATTGCTTAATTGTACCATGCAGTGCACCTGTGTGGAAGCAGCTGCAATTATGTTTCACCGCTCATTTTTTTCAGGTTTTTCCTTTAATCCATCACCCGTCTGTATATCAGTGTTTCCCACACTTTACCTAGTTGCTTCGCCCAGGGACATTAACAGCCAGGCAGCCATTTTAGCATTTTACAAAGAGAGACATTACATTGTATTATGTTAGATGATGGTAGACATGGTTGATGTTTTAAAAACAGGGACCAGGTAAAGCAACAGTTTCATTTCATTAACAACAAACCTCAGCTTACCTTACCTCAGCTGATGTGAAAACAAATCAAAAAAATCAAAAAAATCCTTGATAACCATTTTACAATCACTGAATTATCTTTTGCACTTATTTATTGTACATAAACTTGACGTTTGATGTTGACATGGATGGTGTTTATTTGCACAATAACACACCATGTATTGAGCTGCTGAAGTAGATTATGAATTTATCAAAATGACAATAACTGATAACCACAGCTGTAATGAAATGGCTTGAATTGACAAATATGAACAGAGTGCAGAGTGAAACCGTTAAATGTAACTCATTTAAAAGTGTTAATGCAATAATTGTGGAATTAATCCAACGATAATGGCAAGAAAGCCAATAATAGCTTGAATTTATTCTTGCATTGATCACTCAGTGTTATATTTTTCTCTCTGAACTCTGATGGGTCACAGTGCTTTTGTGTATTTGGCTAAATCAATAGTGTAATGTGTAATGTATAAACACTTTATCCTAACTACAATCAATACCCATTACAATATTTTGTTTGTTCAAGGTATAATTGTGATGTTAGGCGCAGGACTACAGGGGGTGTATGTGCGTCAGCAGTGTTCAGTTTAAGTTATTTTTTTTCTTCATCTGTTGATCAGAATGATCCAACTGGGTGGCAGCCTCACAGCAGTGGCATGATTCTACATTTACCTTTAAACAAGCACCTCATCCAATCAGCACTTGAGGATCCAAGAAAACCTTTTTTTAAAATGTATTTATTTAAAAAGGTCTGTGTGGAAAGACTATGCATAACTGTGACAAAGTTGGTTAGAGCGTACCATTTGTTGCATGTGTATCATCTATACAGTACCACATTGTTTAGTTTAACTATGCTTGTGAATTGTTTTAACCATAGTTCAGTTATCATTGTGCAGATAGGGACTATCAAAGTTTGTTTGTATTTGCATGTTTGTTAGCGTCAGTATGTGTATGTGTATATATATATATGTAGTTATAGTTTATTGGTTTATTACTGGTTGCAATAAGTTAAATTAGTATTCTTTTTGTTACCCACCATGTAGTCCAGTGACAAAAGGAGGAAGTGCCCCAACTACTTCCTGTATTTATAACCTGGCTGACATGTTTGATGATGTCACTGGACTAGTTCAAATATGCAGGGGGTAAAGGTAAACTAGTTTAAGTTTTATTTAGGTTAATTTGTGATTTATGTGTGATTGTAATGAAGGTTAAATGTAAAACAGGAAACAAAGAAAGAAAGTTTTTCTATTGTAAACTTTAAACTTTGAAGAGTGTCACTTTGAAAATCTCTGTATCTGTAGAACCTGTGACCTCCACAAATGGTACAGTCAAAGAAGTAATGCCAGGTGAACTAAACATATTGAAGCAGTTGGTTTGTTTCTGTTGGGGGGAGAACATGGAGCAAATCAGGTGTAGCTATGTGCACATTTTTCATTACATGTGTAGCAGGGTTTAGGTTTCCCACAAGGCTTCCCAACAATAAGCAACAAGGATTCTCAAGAATATTTAATGCGATTTCTGTAAAAACTGCTCACTCATATTTTTCATTATTATTCAAAATATACTCAATTATTCTGATTCATGATTTTGCAGCATCATTTCCTGGTATTTCAATTGAAGAGACATGTTGATAACCTCTTTTGTAACACAACATGTTGACACGCATGATAAACCTGATGACCTTTCCTGCAGTGTAAGCCAGCTGTGTACTTTGTTAGGCTGTGGGTGTTTATATGGTGTTACTCTAAAAATATTATTCATTCAGGTATTGAATGTTTTTCCATATACCATTCTCCTGAATTCATTTCAATCTCCTGCAACCCTATTTTCTCAAATGGCTTGGAGGTAAACGAGTTCCTATTTTATAGTGACCTGCTGAAAAAGCAGAGTTAGTGGAAGGGCTGATTTGACAGTAATCAGCTGATTAGCATACAACACTCACTATACCATACCACTTAAAGTGAGTTATTAAAAATTTCCAGACCACTTCTTGCCAACAATGTGTCATCTATTGCTGTAGCAATTACGCCCAACATCCCAGCAAACTACCATTTTTCAGCGAGAAAGCAGTTATTATGTTCCATTACGCAGAAAGGCTCCTCGGCGAGCTTAGTGTGAACGCAGCAAACCAGACCATGTTCAAGGGGGGAAAAAATTTGTATGAAAATAAAAAAATGGTCTTGCATGGCATTGTTTCTCCAAGATGGACGATACTGTCCCGTTATTGTCGATTAGAGTGTCTGTTGGACAGAATGTGAATATCTTTAGTGATTGTGAGCAAGGAAGAGTGCCTTTCAAAGGGGATTGTGGTTACTAGGCAACAAGCAGCAGAACCAACTGAGGATTAAAGTGGAAAAAAAAAAAAAAAACACATACAGGCTCTCTCTTACACATGTGTAAGTCAGTGCTTTGCCTGCAACCAAAATCCCCCCTGAATGGGGTTTGACCATAGATAGGGGACTTAACCCATTTCTTATGCTCACGTGTAGGATTTATGTCCAATGTGAAACTGAAAGGGAAAGCTTAAATAGCACAGAGGGTAGATGATGGTTGTTGAAAATCTGTGTTGGTATGCTTCTGATAGTGTCCTGGTTCCCTTTCTCCATCCCCTTTTAAAAGATATTAGGGGGCTAAAGAGCACACATGATGTAGAGGCAGACTCTCCCCATAGAAGAAAATCCCATAGAGGGAAAAACAAAAGCAGTTTGTGAAGTTTGCATATCAATACAACATTTCCAGGATGTCTTGTTTTCTTTCAGCTCCTGTTGAAACACTGTTTTTTTGTCTCTGCTAGCACATTGTCAATTAGCCACGCAATATGGGCACAGTAATTGAACACAGTGCTGTGATGACATTTTCTTCAGTCATTCGAATCTGGACATTGTTTTTTCTGTTGTCTCACCTGTCACGGGATGATATGCAGGAATTTAAATATGAACTGATGAACATCTTTGAACAAAACTGCTTACATCAGAATCATTTTAATAACCAAATGCTGTACATGTAGGCGATATTTTTTTTTTTTTTTTTTTTTTACCCGAGACCAATTATTAGTAACGCTGATGCTCGGCATCCATTAAGGGAGAGGTAGGGAGAAGGTGTGGGTCGAGAATATCTCTGCCTGGTTTTCAGCTAATTTCCAGCTTTTGTTATGTTTGCACATTCTCTCTGAGCGAGTCACGCCGGGTACACAGACAACGACAGGTATCGACTGGTGGAAGAATAAATACTGACTGACTGCTGGGAATGGATAATAACTCCTGGAGCCTCCCACAAGCATTTTATCCGCTAGCTGCAGATGCTACAGCAACCTTTGACAACAATAGCAGAACCTGCATTCACTGTTTTTGTTTTAGGTAAGGACCTCATCATACCACCACCGAGGTTAGATTTTGATCACAATTATCTCCTCAAGAAAACATGCACACTTTCAGAAATTCGGTTTAGTCAAACTGTAGGATGAAAATTAAACCTTAATTCAGTTTAAAGTCTTATCCAAGCAATGGGCTGCAGAGCATACACCTACAGGAAAAAAATGGATGCATGACTCACAGCGAATTGTACACACTCATGATCTAGGTTTCTGGAAGCCTTACAATACATATTGCTGCTGTCTACATAAAAAAACAGAGCAAGCAACGCAAAATATGATTTTAATATTGCAAAAGCTTGAAACCTAACATTACCTACATTTAGTGTTTTAATTTAGATATTTGCATGTGGAATCATATGGCAGTTTAAAACCAAAGACTTTTTTTTTCTCTAATCAAACACTACAATTAAGCTTATGTGAAGAGACTTGTAAGGGTGAGTCAAAGGTTGAAGTAGTGAGTAACAATTTCAGACAGTATTTGTTAAATGTCAGGGATTTGAGTTGGCCTTGAATAACTGCTGCTATTCATCAAAACGTTAGAGTTTACCTTTGTGTATGTTTGTTGAAAAGATAAACCTGATTATGAGGGAACACAGTATATTAAAGGTGACTCCAGCACACCTGGGAGTCAGCTAGAAAGCCTAGCCTTTGAGCCACAGTTAGTGGCATCTGTTTGATTCATACTGTGCTTCAGGACGGTGTGAGAAAAGCAGGTTTAAAGTGAAATGAATGCTCGTGTATTTGATGATGATACACAGACACTTAAAACAAAGTGTTTGAAATGCTGCCAGGGTAAAGACTGTCGTAAGTCAGGAGCTCCAGGCTCAGTGCACTGCAACACATTTTGTGCACAGTCTTCCACAATCATGTCCAGGAGGTACTGACACAGTTGATTTGATTTCACTTCATTTTATTAACAGAATATTTTTTCTGAAATTTCTCTTGTCACACAGGCACATAACAAAACACAACATTTAACCAAATGTCAGAACAAATACCACAAACATAATATTACACCAGACATTCCCTATAAGTAGCTGCAGTGCCATCAATTTCTTTGATCACTTTCACATTCAGCGCTGAGTCTACATCAGTACACTGAGCACATACGTAGCAGGTCAGCTTCAAGCTCAACAACTGTACCATGCACTGATTGCATTTTGCCTAACACTTTGTATTATTAGTTGGAAAAAGTAATAACAAAATATGTATGTTTGTTCCAAATTAGTCTCCCAAGAAAGTAAATACGCTGTTGTACCTTGCTGCACATATAACTGGAGGAAACGTGTTCAATTTGTGGTGACTGAACATCAGCAATTAGGTTCTAAGAGCCCTTGCTTTAGGGCACCTCAGTGTTTGTAGAAGGATTTTCTAATTGAATGCATTTGTTATAAGCAAAAGAAGAGCAAATATATATATATATATATATTTTTTTTTTTGCTTGCAGTCAGATGAACAGCCTTCTTTTGTGCCATGTCTTGGGGCACTATAGCAGTAGGAGGCCGATTTGGCAGAATTCTTTGAGATTATAAACACTGACATCTGTGGTCACAAGACAAAGATCTCTCTCTTGGCAGGTTGTTTTATGTCTTCCCTTGTAAAGATTCAGGTTGTGACACGGTTGACAAATAATGATAGCCTGCAGATTAAGTATTTTGGATCCATGTAAGAGCCAGGGCCGCCGTGTCATACTAAAATGACATATTAAATGTATTGTGTTCATGTAAGATATTTGTATTCATAAAATGTAAGGATACACACGTGTACGTGATCTGTCTTGTTAAACTATGCATGCACACATACATTTATTTACATGATAGGTCCTATTTTTGTGTTTTCACCGCCAACCAATCTAATTACACATCGGGCTACACAGGGCACAGTTATTCAGAGGTATGGTGATTTGTCACCGTTACATTCCAGCTGTGCACTGCAATTTGATTTTGAGGATGTCCATGATGTGATCTGAGAGCAGATAGTGTATTTTCTTCTTTTTTTTGTTTTTTGTTTTGTTTTGTTATTTTGACCAGTTACGTTAAGGAATAATATAATGTATGTGATGCCCGTGTCTTGTTTTTGTGTTGACAATGTACTGTATTTCATTTGGATATAAATTGCAGTGCATTGCCAAAGCACAGAACAATTATGTATGCCTTATCCAGTGTGGGCTCTTAACAGGTTGGTTATACAACAGCTGGCAGCAGGTGCGACTGGTATTTCATCTGCAGAGAAGCAGCCAAACAAGATTTTTTTTTTTTTAATGTAAAACATCATTTGCCAACAAAATAACTACCGCCAACAAGAGGGTCAGTTGTGCAACAGGTGGACCATCCACTTTAGACCAACCACCTGGCCGATGTGGTGATACATATTTATAATCTGAGGACGTGTCTCAAACACTAGCACATGGACGCAGTGTAAAACCAAATGATGGCCGTGTATCTGAAGCTCCACTTTGAAAAAGAGTTGAAGATTTCTTTAAAAAAAGCATTCTTAGCAAAACCTCAAGTTTTCAAAATCTGCTCTCCATAAAGGCACTCATGTGTAATGACTGCCTCACATCATCCATCAAAGCAAAGTACGGCATTTTATTCCCATGTGATTGAACATCTCTTTGTTGGCTTTTAAATATGCATAATACTCACTGTTGAAGTAGCAGTCCTGGTTTGGTTATAATTCAGTCCAAGTACACAGATTTAGAATACAGAAATAAAGCATGCAGTCTATGAAAGTATAAACTTTACCTTCAAGCACGCACAGTCAGAGATCGTGGCAGAGTTTGATGCCCTCAGGTTGTGCAGATATTGACAACATTTCATATATGAATTATGAAATAGGAAGATGATTTTCATGGTAGTTCTCACAGTATATCAGCATGTGAAATATTTTTTTCTTTTATTATTGATCTAAAACTGATTGTTGGAGAATACATTGTGACAGACAGCAATACGTGCTTTCTTTTCACTCTAACAATTCACAGATTACATTTAAGATGAGCTATTCAATCTTTAAGCAGTAAATAACTTTTCTAAGTACTCTGCATAATACTGGTGAGGTTCATAAAAAGCCACCTGGTTTTCATAAAAATGCTGAAGTGTATTGGTTTCATAACAGCACAGGTTGGAGCTGACTATTTATGAGTGATTCCCAACAATCACAATATAAGTATTATTTATACATATTTTGGGCAATATTCTTGATGGGAACTTGGTTTTGGTGTCAACCTCACATTGTTAATTTACCGGGCAGCTTTCCAGCTATGAATACTAATTTAGGAGGCTACTGCATCATGAAGGTGCTGTTATATGAAAATAATGCACCCCTTCTAGCAAGTTAGAATCATAAATGTTATAACAAAATATATGACGTCCTTTCTGAATGCCTCGTTTTAATATCAATCGGAAAAAAAAAAAAAAAAATGTAATGTGTGTAAATGCATGTTTCATACAAAATCTCCATGCCACCTGATGCTTTTTGAGTGATGACATTGTTACAGCAAAAATAAATAAATAAATAGCATGAGAACTAAATATAATCCACAAATCCCAACCCCTTAAGTCAATGCACTCTAAACATTTTAATGCACTGGATGAAAATAATCTCTCGTTCCCTGCTCCACCTCCTCTGCTTTAGAGAGGAAACAGAAAAAAATCCTTAAGGTATTCTTGTTTGCCAAATCCTTGTTTTGCCAAAATCATGCTCCATTTCCGTGGAGTGTGTGTGGGGAGAGAAAATGCTCCCTAATCATGAGGCGTCGTCAGTCATGCTGTCAATCAGGAGGATACAAAAGTTATCCCAGATAAAGCACGGTGGCTGAATACAGCAAAACGGTTTTTCATGCACCATTATCTTCCTTTTCAAGTTCTCCACAACTCAAACACAGTCAGATGAGTAAAATTGATTTCAGAGAAAAAAAATGTGGAAACACTGATGAGGTATGAATATCATTACTGTGCTGTTTGTTTGATCATTTGTGATACTTGGCAAGATCCTCAGCACAGCACACTTTTCACACCCATACACATTCACACATCACTTTTTATCACATGACATCACATAAAAGCAAGTCTATAAAAATGTGTGTTTTAAAAATGAAGGTCCAGTGTATAGGATTTAGTGGCACCTAGCAGTGAAGTTGCAGATTGCAACTAACTGAATACTCTACCATGCCTCACCCTCTCTTTCCAAGATGTAGGGAAACTCTACTGTAGTGTAGAATAATTACAGTTCAACATGACAGACTCCATGGACGAGGACCTGCATTCACTGTAAGTGTAAAGGGCTTATTATAAGACAACAAAAACACAATGATTGTTATACTCAGGTTATTATACAGTAATGAACCATACCAATGAATATTGTGTCCCATTCCTGCCAATAGATTCTCCTAAATCTTCTCTACAGTAAATCTGAAGGCGTTCCAAAGTTGATTAGCCCTGATGGCAAAAGCACGGTCACCTTTAGATTAAAGCTTTAAGGCCAGAAGGGATGCAACTGAGGACCTAAGGCTCTTAAGTGGTCAACATGTCCTCTACATAACCTGGAGGCAGAACAAGGCATGCTTTTGAGGTGATCAGTAAAATATTAATGAAAGAGGACTGGTTTAATTATGGAGATGGTTCTTTTCTGATATGTGTTTCAAAGATGAGATCTGAGAAATTACTCCAAAATTTCAGGCAGCAGGCTTTGCATGAGAAGAAAAGGGAAGAAGGCCATTTTGAATGGAACTGATGTGGTTTGGAGGACTGAGCAATATCATTTCTGATTTCGAGTGACTGAGTGTCCAGCACTTACCATCACTAAGACAGGCAGCTAGGCTTCGTGGGTCACCAGATCTCAGGAAAAGGTATCTTTGTGTCATCTGTGAAACAATGTCATCTGTTGCCTTATATCATTGACCCTCTTCATAAAGAAATGGAAAAACAAAACAAACAAAAAAAAAACAACAACAGAAAAACAAACAAACAAACAAATAAAAAACTCCTCACGCATATTTTATGTGAAATCATCTGCAAAAAGACACATTAAATAAAGTTTTGGGGTTAGAGTGATTTGCTAAAATGTAATTGGAGAAGAAGGAAGTTTTTGCTTTTTTAACTGCCTTTTGATGATACCTCATAGTGTCTTTTCAGATTTCATGAAATGAAACATAACATGAATCATTTTTCTATCCTTTCTCTTGCAGGTTCTTTTTAATTATTTGGTAAATTCATTAAGTTATGGCTGTGGTGTTTTATTTGATTTTTCTGTCTTTGCAGGGGGGCAACACATCCAGGATAGTCTGACAGGTGTGATTTAAAAAGGAGACCAGCTCGTCGGCGTCAGACTGGGAGTTAAAAGCAGTGAAAGAATCTAGCAGAAAACTTGCTAGCAGACCTAAAGTTAAAAAAACCCAGCGGACAGGTATACAAAGGTAGTCAGATTAAAAACACACTGAGAGTTTGAGGGATCACTGTGATTTAAAAAAGTCCAAATTGACAACAATTTTGACTTTTTTAAAAAGAGATTTGTGATTTAGGGATCTGATACTTAAAAGACCAAAATTTACTTTAAACTAGAGGCAGGGGAAACCTGTAGAGGGTCTATGGTAGGAATGAGAGGGGATATCAGTCCCATTTTGGAATGCTGATGTACGGGATGCTGATCTGTGCCGCCGTATCATTCCCTCAGGTCAGAGTCCATGTTTCCAGTCAGCATCTATGATCCCCTCTTGTTTGGGTGTAGGCCATCACATTTCAGTAGGATGGTCCTTGCCCAAACAGGTCAGAGTTGTTAATGAAGGGGATCCCAGAGCTGGCACAGTAGTCTTATTTAGTTTTATCCAGGTGTATTGGACAAAGAGTCGAGCCCACCTCTTGATTCCTTTGTTGTGGGTGGTGATGGTGCTGAAATGATGATGATCTTGTTACCTGTGTCCCGCAGTGAGATGTCTTGTTTTAAAATCTCTGATTGTCCAGCTCTGATGTTGTTTGTTCTGATGTGCATAATTATGGTGCCGATGTTGAGGTAGTTGGTTAGGATAGTGGAGAGTCTGTGCTGAATATCCAGAATGTGGGCACCGGGGATGTAAAAGGTCTTTGAGATTATTCTAGGCCTCTATTTGCAGCATCCATTTTAAACACATCTGCAGGTCCTGATTGAGAACTGTCTTGCTTACCAAAGTAGCCATTCCCTTAATTTGTCTTCAGCCAGTGTTCAGCTAAAGACCAATGGATCAACATCAGATCGAGCTGTTTGCTAATGTCTCTGCAAGCGGACTGGAAGCCGTGGATTAAAGAAGGGGAAGCTGGTAGAAATTGGAACGTGGATACTCTCGTGGTGAAGGCAAAAGGATGAGTTTTAGGAGTATCTATGAATGTTCCAGGTGCTCAGGAGAGTTGTGTGACAGCACCAATTGTTCTGAGAGATTGCAGCCTGTTGTGAATCTGTTGAGTATTCCTATTGGGAAGGAAGCAAACATTTGCCCTTGAAATTTGTTGTGCAGCTGAAAGTAACACATCTTAGTGAGGAGGTTTTTGTCACTGTGTGGATCTGAGCCAGGCTGTCCTCTAATGAGGACAATTTGGCTTAATACCCGGAAAACAAACTATTAACTTGTCTTTGGGAAAGAGAGAGAGAGAGAGCGAGGGAAGCAACAGCTTCATAAAAAGGAACCTAATCACTGTTCATGTAGCTGTGATTACACAAGGTACAATAAGTTCCCGATGGGTGAAAAGTGATTATGTTCCTGATAATGTTCCTTTCTTTTGTAGGAACTGTTTTCATATTCACAGGGTGTATGGCGATTTGAGGGGGGATGAACAGGGATGCCATCCCCCATGCTAGCAAAATGACCAAAATACATCTCCCTTGTTAACCTGTCATCCTTCCACTGCATCCCTAGTAGCAGAGAGAGTGCAAAGTGGTAGAAGCACTGTTCAATTGAATGTGTTAGTGTAGTCTGCCTGGCTCATTGATCCTGTATCTGACTGAAGTTTGTGTAAGTTAGAATCTATAGCTGACCATGGCTTTAAAATATCAGTAGCCTAACTGTGCTGTGTATCGAAAAATCCTTGGCACTGCCTGTGCTGCTGAAGTACCAAACAGATCTAGTATGCTATCAGCGAGTCAGTTGTGCTTTTCTCTCAATCCTGGTGTAACCCAGGTTAAAAATCTGTATTAAAAACAGCAAATTAGTTCATTGCATGTTGAAAACAAAATGTTTAATTAAGAAAAGTGAAATTCATGGTGGAAAAATCAGTTCATTAAATACTATGTTTTGGTTAATAGTTAAAAATAGATGTTCATCTGCAGTAAAAGGAGAGATAGAACCGTAATGAAATAATTTATAGAGAGTTTTAGTTTGAAGGAGACAGGTTTCGAGACGGTCTGTCACCCAATCGGAAAACAAGCCGATTGGGTGACATTGACCTGATCGGAGCAAGTTCGTTTTCTCTGAAGCTGCTGGAAAGAGAGAGAGCAAGCAACATTGAACACGACACTCACCGTAGGAAGATAAAACAATAAAAGTGGAAAAACTCTGGAAAAAAAACTGTTGGTGAAATCTCCCGGGACGACCAGGACCTGTGTGAGTGCAGTCGGAGAAACCTCTCGGGAAAAGCAATTCAAGACGGTTGCTCACCAGTCGGAGGATGTGCTAAATGCTAATAGCTAATGCTAATGCAATTGAGAGTTGGACCTACCTGGATATTGGAGCCAGTCGAAGTTTGATGGCGAGCCAGACCCTGGAGGATACTTAGAGATACGACACCGTGGAACCTGAATCCTTTTACACCTTTACATACACACACACTATCCACGCAACAGTGTGGTGGGACTGATTTTCCACCTTCACGGTGCTGACTGAACAGTGACTGAAAAAAGGGTGAACTGAACTTTAGAAAAAAACGCAGCTGCAAAACTTTATTTTATTTTTTATTTTATTATACTTACCTGTGTAAGAGTTGTGATATTTTGTGCAATTAATGTGTTTTATTTCATCCTTCCCATCCTGTAATAAATAGGGAAGCGTCATTGTTTCTTAAAGAGAATACTGAGTTTGTCTCATTCCTGCGTCATCGTTTGATCAATCCTGGGCTCCATAGTCGATCTTAGAACTTCTGATTTCACTGGCTATTGAACTCAGTTACTATTCTCTTTTTCCTCTCAAAAGGTTTACACTGGCCTTCTGTCAGTTTCATCTCGGATCTATAATATTCTCTATACTATAAAACTCAAATCTATGCTATAGTGTAGGCTATGTACTCTATAGAATAGTGTCACCTTTGTGATCAAAGTGACGTGTAGTCATCAAAAAGAGTGAGAGGATCATAGAGACACACCACTGCCTGTAGTATTCATATATCTATGATCATTCAGCTCCTCTGCTACTGAAATTACACCCCCAGACCAAGTAATGGCTAAGCAGCAATGTCCTTGGGGGCCGGGGGTGATCCCATTGGGCCATCCCCCCTGTTACATAAAAAAAGTGAGTGTGAAACATATAACAAAATGGATAATTACCACAGCTCACAATGTCCTTACAGTTTTGTTTTTTTTTTCCAGTTGCTAACACACTGAAATGACATAGATAGCACAAATATTTAAACTGACACACAGGGAGCAAAACCTCATCTCGAATCTCCAAAACTTTAAACACATTTTCTGCTTTACACACATTTTGCAATTCGAAATGGCACTTTTTAAGTGTACTGAACATGGTTCTCTGCATAAGACACAACAATCGGACATAAAGTCACATGTTTGCAATTTCAAAACACTGCCATTTAAAATGACACTACAGGAAGTAAGCAATAAAAGACCACATGTGAGCTTCTTTTTTTTTCTTTTACAACAACAATGGAAGACATTGCTGAGAGAGGAAGAGGAAGAGGGAGGGTGAGAATGAGAATGAGAGGGGGAGGAAGAGTGAGAGGTAGGGGTAGAGCAGTGTTGTTTAATTATTTTGCTTTCCTCTTTATTTATTTATTCATTTTTTTTCTGCACATTTTCTGCAATTGTATTTTTCAGATTACTGTTTTGTGAGCATATTTAAGTTCACTCCAATGTAAATATATATATTGTGCATATGTTGCAATGACTTGTTTGGTGAAAAATAAAAAAAATAAATAAATATTTCAATAGCACGTGTGTGTATCTGCAAATATTTCTGTGCATGTGAACAATCTGAAGAATTCTCTACAGTTTGAACTATGTTAGTATGATGGCAAAGCATACTAAAGATGAGAGTGCTTTTCATTATGCCCAACAGTGTGTAGTTGGTTAGACAAAAATCTGTATGAAATATGTATGTAAATCTGTACAAATGAAATGTGTGCCATCTGGTGCAAAAGTTTGATTTTGGTTGCAGTGCTTCATTTTGCAGGATATATGAGGTATTTTGCAGTTTGGGTGTGTGATTTGGTGAATTGTGTTAGTATTTTGATAAAGCCAGCCTAGTTTGCAAAATTGTGTTTAATCAATTGGAAACAACTGTAATGAGAGTAATTTGTCTGAACAGCTAGCTGCAGATTTTATTATTAGCTAGTACATTATCTGTCCAAAAAAAGATATATGTCGTAGTTGAATCCTTCCGCTTCTTTTCATTGTTCTCACCATGCAAACCAACGCTCACCCTGTTTGAGTGATTTCCGACTCATGCTGCTTCTTTTTTACACATGCTGCAGAAAATCACACCAACACCTATATTTTATTTCAATCAGACACTGTAAAAGGTGAAAAGTGAATCTACTTTTTGCACTTGATGTTGATTTCTATGCATAAATCTCCAAAAATGTTGGGAATGGAGTTACTTCCCTATTTGTTAAATTCAGCTTTTAAGCTGACAGTACAATGAGACTAATGACAAGTGATAGCAAGTCCAGTAAATGTGCTATTCGTCAACCTGCACTCTGCTCTGAAAATGACAAAAAAAATACTAAAAGTTAACCACAAGAGATTTTATATTTCAATTTAGATACATTGCAATGTTACCAGGAGTACACAAGGTATATTGTAGAGTATGAGGTTACTATTATTTTTTGTCATCACAGAAAATAAAGAGCTTGAAAAAGGAAGGAAAAAATAATGCTACTACATACATACATACATTTACCCAGTGTAGAATGAATCCCGAGGAACTGAATTCCTCCTGAAAGCCTCTGCAGTAAAATTAAGATTTTTTATTCGAAGTGAATGCCTTTTCATCAGAGGATGATGCATTTGATGCATTAACTGTGATTGAATGGTCAGGCATGAGCTGTTGCCTGCAGCATTACCTACTTCTGGCTACAGCCAACATGAGTTGGCTTTTCCTCATCAATGATTTCATAGCAGTAAGGAAACTGGGGCAGAGACAAGACTGTTTTCCATACTGGCAAGACTCCTGAATTAGATTTTGTAGGCATCTGCTCGCTGGGATAGCTCAATATGTCTTCAAGCTGGGGCACAGTGTACGGGCAGCTACCCTCCAGCCAACCACAGCAGCCTGCACGTGTTTAGAAGGAAATGATGATCAATGTGTCATGAATATCAAACGTCTCAATGAAAGAAGAGAACTCTACAGCGGAAAGGTGACGAAAGAGCAGGCGTCTGATAATGAATCAGTGCAAGCATGTGGTAGTCGCACCTGCTGCAGTGTGCTTTGATGAATATCTGGCTGTCACTGCACCAGCCCCACAGGAAAACATAATTACAACTCTTTAATTTCCTCCATCTTGAATGCACCACTGTGTCCCAGAGAAGACCAGTGTTGGTCCGGATTTATCACATGCTTATTACCACAGGTCAGACCTCCAGCCCATGCTGCACTAAACACTCAACCCCCTCCCTCCTTCCTCACTCTCTTACCGTCTACTAGATCAAGGGTAATGACTTGCTGGAAATAATTTGTCTTTCTCTGGCATCTGTGGCTGATATCTGTGGCTCTGACTATCTGATATGAAGGCTTGTTTAAAAAAAAAAACAAGTTCCAATGTGTATGATGTAGTGGCCTCTAGTGGAGAGGTTGCAGATTGTAGCCAACTGAATACCCATTCACTTAAACCACCCTTTCCAAAAGTGCTGACAAACCTGTGGTGGCATACTGTGAAAACTGCGTTTGGCACTCAGGTCAGTTTTTCATTTGTCCATACTGGACTACTGTAGAAACATTGTGGGCACTATGTAAGAGGACCCGCTGCCTCTCTCGATATAAAAAGTTCATATAAAGGCGGCTAATGAAAACATATTCATGAATATTATATTCAATTTCTGCCATATTACAACAGAATGTGATAACTACTAAAAAAACTAAACCAAAGCCGATTTACAATACACCATTTGTTAATAAATATACTACACAGTTCCAACCGAGCAATCTGATTGGTCAAGTAGACATTTAGAATGTTCTCAAATTAGCATGACAGCACACCTGACTCATCACTAAAAATGATCCACATTGTCACATCTTGAAATATTTAACATGAATAAATATGAATAAGTACACTGGAAGTCAACTTTTAATAAAGTAATACATCTGAATTTTAAATGTGTGTAATGAATATTCTGGATTTTTGGAGCTAGATTTTGACTTTTGGACTTTACAATGCTGTGGCGTTACTGGAAATGTTTGGAGCATCCTCCATCAGCTGTGCAGCGAGTCACAAAAACAGCGCTATTAGTGTAGCTCAGATACTAAGTTCTCAGAATCAGGAGCTAAATCTGTCGATAGAAAAAAAAAACCTTATACAGCAGATATATTAGTCACTACAAGACTGAGCTCACAAAGCAATTGTGTTTTCATGTGCAGTATTTATTCAGTTTGGGAAACTCTAGAAGGCTTTGACTAGTCGGCAGGGACCAAAAATCGTCTCTGTTGCTAGGTTGTTACTAAGGCTCTGGATGCTTGCTGAAGTAATAAAGTGGGCTCCATTACATATAGGAGTGTACTGCCATGACTGATGTTTTCCAGGGGGTTAATTGGTAATTGTCATAGAATCACAATATTACATTTGAGAAAAATAAACACCCTGAAAATATATATTATGTAAATGAATATGAATAAGTACACTGGAATTCTCTAGAATGACCTCAGTTGTTTTAAAATGTCTCAAGTGATCTTGTTGTTTCAGCTCATTTTTACATTTATTTAACCTCACTGAATAATACAGGGAGTTTTAAAAGTTTTGAAAGTTATTTTTATACATACAGGACTGTGCTATATGAATGCTGTAAACTCCAACCATCTGGGACTTTATGCACATTGAAGTAAATTCAAGAAATAATACATAAGCACATAAGCTCATATAAATGCCCTTGTTAAAACGTGATTTAGTTTTGAACACCTCTGCTTTAATAGTGTTCATATGTCATTGATTGAAATGGCATACGCTTCGAAACTCTGCCAAACATATTGGTGTAATCGATGCAGTGAGTCCTTGGGGTGTCAGAAACTTGTAACCAAGACTCCGACCATCTGCTTCCTCAACAGTAAATGTCAAATGAATGAATAAATATGCTAAATGACATAAGAACACTGTTTGTCAACATGACAACACCCACACAAGCAGTGCAGGAATTATGAGCCAAAGTCTCCCTCTGTGTGAGGACTTGGAGTATCACACTCAGTTGACCAGTGAGCTCATTATTAGGGCTGTTTGTTAGTGAGATACTTTATTTTTACGAGCGTAAATACAGTGTGGATGGATTTATAAAAATGAAGGCAGGAACAGAATTTTAACAAAACCTAACTTTCACATTAGCAGCAGATAACTGGTAACAACTACCCCATAAATGAATAAATAAAGGATACAAATTTAGTGTAACAATTTATCTAATGTTTCAGAAAATAACATAAAAAAATAACATTTTGGTTCCAAAATAGGAACTATCAGAACAGATCAAATATCAATATAGATGTGTATTCATAACCCTTTGAGTAAATTATTTAACAGTCTCACCCAGAATAAATCATCAAATAAACACCATAAATACCCCTTCACTACACCACAACTGTCTTTCAGTTCAAATTCCCAGCACAGGGAAGCAGTCCAGGAAATGTATCCATTAAGTCATTGTAGTAAAAGTCAAAGTCAAACAGGGGAATGGGAATGTGCTGGGCTGGAAAGTGTGTGAGTGAATTGGGGGAGCATGGCTGCAGTGAAGCATACTGCACTGGCAGGACAATGATGATTGTAGCTTGATGCAGTCTAGTTTCCAGTGAGATTTGACGTCTGGTTTCTTCACTTCAATTAGCTTGCTGTCGAGGTCACACAAAAACCTGGCCTGTCTGAGCAGACATGGAAGGAATTCTCCTTTACTTAAATAAATAAATAAATAAATAAATAAATTAAATACTACTAAATAATAATAATACATTGAAATATGTTATAAATATTCTAAGTATATAATTTAACTTATAATTACATTCATATTGTCCATTTAGTGTAAACAAAAGGTACACACAGATTTACTACTAATAAATGTGCAAACCACAGATCATATTATGTCTCTGTACTATGGTCAACCCCACACTGTTTATTTACCAGTTAGGTACTAAAACATGAAAACATACATACATACATACATTATCTGTAACCGCCTATCCTCACTAGGATCGCGGGGGGCTGAAGCCTATCCCAGCTGACACTGGGCAAGAGGTGGGGTATCAGTCGCCAGTTCATCACAGGGCACATAGAGACAACCATTCACACTCACATTCACACCTACAGAGAAGTTCGAGTCATGAAAACATTTCACACTCAAATATTCTCTAAACAGTATGATACATTACATTACACAACATCCCGACAACATCCCTAATAACCATATATCGCAAAAATGCAATTTGTTACAAATGATACAACACCGTGGCATACAACATGCAACAGGTATTTCATGAATAACATCAGCTGGGTCAATATCTACAAGCCAGTAATGGAACCCGAGACTTTATGGCTCACATTTGAAAGCAGTTTAAATTAAAAATAATTGTTAAAACTAGTTTTCATTGTGCTGACCTGCAGCAGCTCCTCTCCTTGTGGTACCACCATTCATTGCTACCATTATGTACAACTAGATTCTACCCCATGTTACATTCAGTGACCTGTAGTCTGCCTTCAATAAATACTTTATACATCTTTATCATTATACCTTTATACAGATACATCTAAATTTCTGTGTCACAGAGGCAGTTATATACAGATCCTACATTTAACTACAACTCTCACGGCTGGAAGGTTGTTCCAAACATCTTGGAGAACTAACCACAGATCTTCTGTGGACTTCCTTCCTGTAGGCTTCCTCAAATCCTTCAGTCTCTTCATGTAATCCCAGACAGACTTAATGATGTCGAGATCAGGGTTCTGTGGGGGTGCTAAAGATAGTTCTTAATGGCATTGGCTGCATGTTTGGGGTCGTTGTCCTGCTGCAGAATACATTTGTTCCTCACCCAGTTTTAAGCCTCCTACACAGCTGTGAGTGTGTTTCAACCTACATGTGAAATCGATGATCATTAGCATTTGTTTGGTATAATTGGTTGATCATACACCTGACTATAATCCTACAAAATCCCTGACTTTGTCCACGTGTGCCTTTAAGAATTGACACTGGTTTGAAGACAAAGAGTAGTAACACCAAATATTGATTGATTTAGAGTTTTCTCTTGTTGGCTCACTTTGCATTTTGTACATTGATAAAAATAAATGATTATTATTTATATTTTTGAAAGCATCCCTAGTTTACAGCATTTTCTACAACTGCCTAAAACATTTGCACAGTACTCTACTTAGAGAATGGTTAATAAGTAGTGTATAAACCATCTATAAACATTATTATTATTATTATTTTATGAATTTGCAATTACTGATAATAGTACTAACATGCTAGTTTATATGGTTAGTGCATCTATAGAAACAGCCTGTTCTCATTCCCAGGACGTCAAGCTAGCTGCTCAAAAGCAGGTGGTAATGATAGTATAATGATAGTAGCAAAAATATATATATTTCTCTACAAACTGTAGTGTAGTAGAAGTAGAAAGTAGCACAAAATGGATATACAGTAAAGTATCTTAAAATGGTCCATAAGAGCTAAAGGAAATGTACTGCTCAGCAGTTTGGTTTAACACTTTTATGGGGAATTTGTGGAAATGTGGCTCATTTGGTTGGTTTGGTTGCTGCATCATACTTTAAAGTGTTATTTTTGTCCAGGTTACACGAGGTCATGTGTGGACCTTGAGGTCCTCTGCAGTATTAATTGTTTGGCACTTAGTGTTCCCAGTCAAAGCCAGTCTATCTTAACACTGTGGTGACCAGGGTCAAAGAAACCTATGCTGTCTTCTTAGACATAATAGATAGCTTGCCGTTGACCTTCCACTTGACGTAAACAGACATCTGTGTCTCCAGACTAAAATATGTTGACAATGACAGCTTTCTTGGTAAAAACTAGGGCTGTCAAACGATTAAAAATTTTAATCTATTTAATCACAAGGGTTCTTGAATTAATTTTGATTAATCACAATCCTAAATATGACTGAAAAATTCACATTGTCTGTGTACTGTACTGTTCTCAGAACAGAATGATAAATGACAAGAAGCGGATATTACATTTTTTTATTTAATTCTAAACAATTTTGGCAACTTAGCCATTGCTCATTGCAAATACAGGATAGGTGAATGGAACATTTTTCTTTTTGAACAAACAACTCCACTTTCACACAATTACATATGGCCCTTTTACCTTTTATTTATTCATCTTTTAGCCAGTTGCTAAGGCAAACTAACTGGTTAACATTTTCTGAATGTAAAGTGGACCATTTCTTCTGAACAATATGGCCTGCAACTGAGAAGAGTCGTTTGCATGGAACTGTGGATGCAGTAATCGCTAGATATTTGTGGGCAAGCATAGCCAGCTTGTCATGTGCTCCTGAATGAGCAGCCCACCACTGCATGGGGCAGTCCTCCATACTTATGCTAGGCTCTGCTCTGTACCTGTGTATGTCTCTGTCAGGTTGCACCTCTTCATCTGACTCTGAATCTGAGCCCATCTGTAGAAGGTGAGTTTTTTTCCTGGGTGGTCCATCTTGATAAGTCAGCAGAGACCTTCTGGGTGATTGTTCATAAAGCATGCCTCCAAGTGAGGTCCACACCTCTTCCCTTTCACTCTTGGGCAGACTCTTCAAGTCTTTGAAACGTGGATCCAGCACCGTTGCAAGCTTGAGCCATGTATTGTTAGTAATTTCTTGGTGGGAGGCTAGGTTTTCCATGAAGATTGTCTTAAATCTCACCACATATGCAGGGTCTTCTTCAGAGACCTTCATCACTTGACACAGGTGGCAGAGGGCAGGCAGTACTACTGAGCAGGAGATATAGGCCTCTCCACCCAGAATCTCAGTTACATACCTGCAGTAGAACACACAAACAAACACACACACACCAGTTGGTAAAATTTAATTTGATCAGTTCAATTTGCACATTATATGTGCATTCCTTGCAGGGCTCTAGAAGAGTGCTCAGTGTCTGCAGTTTGTCCCATTCTGGTGGTGTCAGCATAACCAGTTTGTGGTGACATTATTGCCAATCATTTCAGCATGGAATCCACTATTGGAGGCTCCTGCTGTTGATGCTTGCTCTCCATGGTGTTTGCTGCGCTGTGTCTGAAGTGTGCGGCATGTGCTCATATGGCAGCTTTTTAGCTGCAGCTGTCATATTGCGAGCACTGTCCGTTCCTATAGTTGTGATTTTTCCTTCAATTTTCCACTTGTGTGCCACGGTTTGAAACTGTTGAGCACATACCTCTGCAAAGTGACACTCTTCTGTTTTCATTACGGTTAAAGCAAACGACTTCAGTTCCCAGGTTTTAGTGATGTGATGCGCCGTCACACCCAAATAATTGTTATTACTCACGGAGGTCCAGTGGTCTCCTGTCAAAGCAACATATTCCGCTGAAGCCAAATCCTCTTCCTTCGTTTTCTTTTTAGCATCATACAGTTCGTTGATTTTAGTCATCACTGTGCCTCTCGACGGTGGCTTGTAGAATGCGTCTAAAGTTGCCACTTTCAAAACTTCTGCAAGGCCTGTGTTCTGGACAATATTATTCGGTCTACAGCCCTTGGCTATCCATCTGGCAATTGTGTCTGTCAGCTTCTCAGACGTAGACTTACTTAATGCCCTGTGTTCGGTGAGGGTGGTCTGACGCATGCCAGGCGTAACACCTGAAGTTGAAACCCCAACAAATGAATGCTTGGCATTAAGATGATACTTAAGGCTCAAGGTGCTTCGGTGAAATGAAAAGTCCTTCCTGCAGTGTGAGCAACACAACATGTTTGTTTACTGTTCCATCTTTGTTTTTTTTTATACTTGAACTGTCCATCCAGAGGGCCAACGGGTTCTTCAGACTCCTCCATCTCGCACGTGTCAGCCATGCTGTTTACGCGAAGAGGAATGAATGCGGCGGGGGTTGAATTGTGGGTAAAAGAGGGCAGGAATGCATTAATGCGTTAAATATATATATATATATATATATATATATATATATATATATATATATATATATATATATATCGCTATTAATTCCAGAAATTAATCATCTCGCGTTAACACGTTAATTTTGACAGCCCTAGTAAAAACATTCACTTTGTCTTATTTGGGGCGAATGGTATTTGTGTGGTCCCCTCCTGGAGCTGCCACCTTACTGTGGTGGAGGGGTTTGCGGGGACGCTGGTGGTCCCACCCCCGGCTGCAGAAGCTGGCTCTGGGAACGTCACCTCTCTGGCGGGGAAGGAGTCTGAGCTGGTGCACGAGGTCGAGAGGTACCGGCTAGATATAGTTGGGCTCGCTTCGACGCACAGCGTGGGCTCTGGAACCAGTTTCCTTGAGAGGGGTTGGACGCTCTACCACTCTGGAGTTGCCCCCGGCGAGAGGCGCAGGGCGGGGGTGGGAATGCTTGTTTCCCCTCAGCGCCTGTACGTTGGAGTTCACCCAGGTGGACAAGAGGGTAGCCTCCCTTCGCCTTCGGGTTGGGGGACGGGTCCTGACTGTCATCTGTGCCTATGCACCGAACAGCAGTTCAGAGTACCCACCCTTTTTGGAGTCTTTGGAGGGGGTGCTGGAGAGCGCTCCCTCTGGGGACTCCCTCGTCCTCCTGGGGGACTTCAATGCTCAAGTGGGCAGCGACAGTGAGACCTGGAGGGGTGTGATTGGGAGGAACGGCCCCCCTGATCTGAACCCGAGTGGTGTTCTGTTATTGGACTTCTGTGCTCGTCATGGATTGTCTATAACGAACACCATGTTCAAGGATAAGGGTGTCCTTATGTGCACTTGGCACCAGGACGCCCTTGGCCGCAGTTCGATGATCGACTTTGTGGTCGTGTCGTCGGACTTGCGGCCACATGTTTTGGACACTCGAGTGAAGAGAGGGGCGGAGCTGTCAACTGATCACCACCTGGTGGTGAGTTGGCTCCGTTGGTGGGGGAGGATGGCGGTCAGACCTGGCAGGCCCAAACGTTCTGTGCGGGTTTGCTGGGAACATCTGGCTGAATCTCCTGTCAGAAAGAGCTTCAACTCGCACCTCCGGGAGAGCTTCACTCACATTCCGGGGGAGGCGGGGGACATTGAGTCCGAGTGGACCTTGTTCCGTGCCTCCATTGTCGAGGCAGCTGAGCGGAGCTGTGGCCGTAAGGTGGACCTCGGCGGTGAGGATGCCGTCAAGCTGAAGAAGGAGTCCTACAGAACCTTTTTGGCCTGTGGGACTCCTGAAGCAGCTGACGGGTATCGATGTGCCAAGTGGAGCGCGGCCTCGGCGGTTGCGGAGGCAAAAACTCGGGCGTGGGAGGAGTTCGGTGAGGCCATGGAGAACGACTTTCGAACGGCTTCGAGGAGGTTCTGGACCACCATCCGGCGGCTCAGGCGGGGGAAGCACTGTCAACACTGTGTTCAGTGGGGACGGTGTGCTGCTGACCTCGACTAGGGACGTCTTGGGTCGTTGGGGGGAATACTTCGAAGACCTCCTCAATCCCACCAGCACGTCTTCCACTGAGGAAGCAGAGTCTGGGGACCCCGTGGTGGTCTCGCCTATCTCTAGGGCTGATCACTGAGGTAGTCAAAAAGCTCCTCGGTGGCAAGGCCCTGGGGGTGGATGAGGTCCGCCCGGAGTTCCTCAAGGCTCTGGATGTTGTGGAGCTGTCTTGGTTGACACGTCTCTGCAACATCGCGTGGACATCGGGGGCAGTGCCTCTGGACTGGCAGACCAGGGTGGTGGTTCCCCTCTTCAAAAACGATGACGTGCTTTGCGGTAACGTATGGTGTCACTTCCGGTTATCAGTGTTGCTGCCACGGTGCTCTCTGCTCTGTTCACCTAAACAGATTTTCGTATATTTCTCACATCAGCGATTATCTACTTATCTTTGTTCTATCCTTAGACTTGTTCTGTTTGTGCACGAACAAACAGATCTCTTTACTATAGCGACCACAATCTGCTAGTTTCACCAGTTTCTGTTAGTCACACTAACTAGCGATAGCAATGGCTTCTCTCTCCTCTCCTCCTCTCTCCTCTCCTGCTCTCTCCTGCCCTGTGTGCCACATGTTTAGTTACTCCTCGTCCTCCTTTAGTGATAACGGTACTTATAATAAATGTAGTTTATTTGTAGTTTTGGAGGCGAGGGTCATTCAGTTAGAGGCCCTTTGTCACCGGTTCTGTTCATAACCTTTATGGACAGAATTTCTAGGCGCAGCCAGAGCGTTGGGGGTTCGGTGGCCTCAGGATTGGGTCGCTGCTTTTTGCGGATGATCTGGTCCTGTTGGCTTCATCGGAGCGTGACCTTCAGCTCTCTCTGGAACAGTTCACAGCCGAATGTGAAGCAGCTGGGATGAGAATCAGCACCTCCAAATCCGAGGCCATGGTTCTCAGCCGGAAAAGGGTAGAGTTCAGCCTTCGGGTCGGGGATGAGATCCTGCCTCAAGTGGAGGAGTTCAAGTATCTCGGGGTCTTGTTCACGAGTGAGGGAAGGATGGAGATTGACCGTCGGATTGGTGCAGCTTCTGCAGTAATGCGGACTCTGCACCGATCCGTCGTGGTGAAGAAGGAGCTGAGCCGAAAGGCAAAGCTCTCGATTTACCAGTCGGTCTACCCTTACCTATGGTCATGAGCTTTGGGTAGTGACCGAAAGAATGAGATCGCGAATACAAGCGGCCGAAATGAGCTTCCTTCGCAGGGTGGCTGGGCTCTCCCTTAGAGATAGGGTGAGAAGCTCGGCCATCCGCGGGGAGCTCGAAGTAGAGTCACTGCTCCTCCGCAGCGAGAGGAACCAGTTGAGGTGGCTCGGGCATCTAGTGAGGATGCCTCCTGGACGTCTCCCTGGTGAGGTGTTCCGGGCACAAACCTCCCAGTTAGATGTTTAATTGGCATATTGATCTAAAGTGAGAAATCAAGAAAGCTGACAATGGTGTAAAATTTTTAAAACAAAATATAGAAGGAGCTGTAGCAGAAATATTGATTACAGAACAGAGTGTGTGGTTGTGAAGGGGTAGCGGGTTGGGTTTGAGACCCCTGCATTGCCACTATACGTGGCTGTTTTGGTTTCTGGGGCAGTTTCGGGCTGCACTCGGGATAGAGACCTGAGATTTAAACTATAGAAAAGATATTTCCAGGGGAGTTTAAAAGTACTCCTTCATTTAAATCAAGATCGGGGATCATCTGCTCTGTGTCCTGTGGGAAACGTTGGTGCTAATTGTGTATACACTGTGGGCGAAAAAGAAATGAGTATTCGTCCTTTTACCTCAGACCACCACTGCTGTAGTTAGAAAGGTGTGGAGACAGACCTTTGATGCTGCTGTACTGTGGATTGAAATATGTTTGTCTGTATGTGTAAAGTCTTAATGCGCAAGTGAAAATGGGTAACGATCTGTCCAAAGCAGTAGACAAATGGGAATCAGCAAAAGATAAGTCAGAGACAAAACGTCTTTCTGTAAAAGATCAAGGAACCAATGTGAAATTAGACGGTCAACCTGATACGCAGCTTGCCAAAGCAGGCACACACACACACACACACACATACATATAACCAGACTTGAAAGCAATGTTTTCGCCACCCATACCAGCTGGACTCATCGGTAGACTGAAAGTACGGGATTACGTGTTTCCGTTGACTTCTCTTATGTGTGAATGGACGAATGGCATGTGGCCGTATGAGGGAACATTTGAGAAAGAAAAGCTGCAAATGGCTGAGATGAATGTTAACTCTAATGTTGGAAATTCATCCTGGGATTTCAGATACATGAATGACTGTATCCAAGCGTGGTTGACTGTGGCCCGTGAAAGATGTGGTGTGAGAGTGCATGACAAAAGCTGCGAGATTGGATCGGATGACTTAAAAAAGATAATTCATCTGATTGCCAAATGTGTCACTGCCTCTCATATGCCTGTACTAGAAGCTAAGTTGCAAACTAGAGCTTTAGAAATGGCTAAGATAAAACAGCGACATGTTGATAATTTGGAAAATTGTGCAAAAGCTATGATGTATGGCTGGGCAAAGCGCCAAGCCAAGATTCCCGGTCCCCACGATCTGTTGAACATTTTAGCCAAGGTCGGGATAACACTGCTGGAACAACAAAACAATGAAAAAGCGCTCTTCGTCTTTCCACAACTTTCAAATACAAGGCCTGCTTGCAATGCTGACATAGATGAACAACCAAGCACATCACAAACTAAAGCAGACGATGCATTTTTCCTACTAGCAGCTACAGTAGAAGAAGAAAGGGTCAGACAGGCCACTGAAGAAAGAAACAGACAGGCCGCGCTAGCGGAGAGAAGGATCAGACAGGCCACTGAAGAAAGGGACAGACAGGCTGCTGAAATGAGGGCAAGACAGGCTCAGGCAGCCGAAAATAGGGCGACAAAGCAACAGGGAGAGATGGAGAGACAGCTCAGAGAAAAAGGAGAGAATCAGGCAAGAAAGGAGAGACAGAGCTGACGCTGAGAAGGACAGAAAGATAGCAGAGTTAGAAAAGCTAGCCAAGGTCAGGCAGAGACAGGAGAAGGAAGACAGCAAGGTCAGGCAGAGACAGGAGAAGGAAGACAGCAGACAGTCAAGTGAATCAGACTCGGAAGGAGAAGGAGCCAGGCCCAGAGAGGAGGAGCCTAACACAGACCCTAGTGACGAGGAGGTGCAGGCCTTGAAACCAAAAACAAAGCAGGCTCTTTCTAAAAGACTCACGAGACGAGGGAGAGGCACAATGAGGGGGCATCTAACTAGGAGTACCAGAGTTACAGAAACCCACAGAAAAATAAGATCAGAGACCCCTGTCTCAGAAGAGTCACAAGCTTCTTCAATAAATGCTCCTAAAATAATGGTTGGCAACACAGCAGTCTGTAAACCATGGACTTCTGAAATCATAGATATGCAACCCGTTCTCATTCCCAACGCGTAAAATACAGACGATTTGTCACAAACACAAACACGCCAAAGTGTCACTGATGATTCAACAATAAGATAGCTTCAGGTTGTTCCCCTCAGTAAATGTATGTTTCACGTCTGGGTCCTGCGCCGATCATTTCTGATTGACACGAGTCAAATCTAAGGTGAGTAAGTCATGGTAAAATCTGCGGATTATTTGTAATTTGAAAGAAATAATAGACTGATATAAAATGTGAAATATTTTCAGAGAGCAGTCCGTGTACTCCTGCGACTGTTATTTTTGTTACGTATTCTCATGTGAAAGACACTTGCTTGGCCAGCTAGCTAACAGTAGTACTAGCCTATATTAGCAACGTAGTTTTAAAGCACACTTCACCAGAGATGGATGGCCCGGCCTGTAAGGCTGAAGGCTGATGGCAATAGGCAGTTAAATCTCCTCTCTAAACAATGAACTGTTTAAATGTTCTCAAAGGACTAATAATATTCAGATTTACCAAGCAGTAACTTTCCTTAAGTCTAAATTCATATTTTAATGAGGCAGTACTGTTAACTACTATTTGATACATGCTGTATAATAAGTAATACAGTACTCCTTATAGAAAGACCTATGCTCTTGACTAATTGTTTAGGGGGCTAGATTTTAGTGTGAGAATGCCAGAGGTACCCCTGCCACAAGCAGCCATGTCTGTACACCCAGACAGGCTTACACTGAGTGGCAAACACACCTGTTAGTTTACAGTACTCACTACCATCCTGTGATTCATAGCTGTCTTTATTTTTTATTTTTCTTCACAGAATATATTTTGAATTACAGAAGTGGCAATGGGAATTTTATGCGCACACAAAATCACATTTTATTTCTGGTTATTTCTTTGCTGAGAAATTACTTTTGTACCTGAAATAATCCCTACATGTTTCATTTCTATTTGCAGAAATGACACAGCCAAAAAGAAGGTGTGCACTTCTTGCCAGGCTCCCAACAATTTAAACAGGAAGACCTGCAGTGGATGCCTGTCCAGCCTGGAATCTCAGCAGAACTTAAAAAACAGCAACATAATTCTAATAAATTTTGCCCAGCTGTTGGTAAGTTTTCCGAGTTCTGATTTAACAAGGGCCTCCCAGACGATTATATATTTATCACAGTTGTCAATGTTTCCTTGTAAATCATTAAGTCAAAACTAACAAGACAGGTCTTTGCATATAAACTTGCATAAATAAATGAGGTGCTCAACATCAGAATAGATCAGAAAATCATCACAGTAAATACATCAAACTAGACATAATAATAACACGTGAGGCCATTTTTAACCTTGTATATGGCCAAAGATGAAAAAAATCTAATGTAACATTATTTGTCATCATCATCATATCATCCTATCTCCATCATCATCATCATCATCATCATATCATCATCATCATCATCATCTCTCCAGTTTTTATGTTTAAGCAAAAAGGATTTCAATAAATTAATGTACAAGTCATTCATACTGCTTGATTTTGTTTACTCCATCATATTATCATCATCATCTTCCCATCTCCATATCAGTATCATCATCATCATTATCATCATCATATCCCATCTCCATATCATCATCATCATCATCATCATCCCATCTCCATATCATCATCATCATCATCATCATCATCATCATCATCCCATCTCCATCATCATCATCATATCATCCCATCTCCATCATCATCATCATCATCATCATCATCATATCATCCCATCTCCATATTATCATCCTCACCATCATCATCATCATCATCATCATCCCATCTCCATATCAGTATCATCATCATCATCATCATCATATCCCATCTCCATATCATCATCATCATCATCATCATCATCATCATCATCATCATCATCATCATCATCATCCCATCTCCATCATCATCATCATCATATCATCCCATCTCCATCATCATCATCATCATCATCATCATCATCATCATCATCATATCATCCCATCTCCATCATCATCATCATCATCATCATCATCATCATCATCATCATCATCATCATCATCTCATATCATCATCATCATCATATCATCCCATCTCCATCATCATCATCATATCATCCCATCTCCATCATCATCATCATCATCATCATCATCATCATTATCGTCATCATCATCATCGTCATCATCATATCATCCCATCTCCATCATCATCATCATCATCATATCATCCTATCTCCATCATCATCATCATCATCATCATCATATCATCCCATCTCCATCATCATCATCATCATCATCATCTCCATATTATCATCATCATATCATCCCATCCCATCTTCATGCCCTTCATGGTACAGGATTTTGATTTCATTTACTACATATGCAGGTTACAGTTAGGGGAGGGCACTGTGTTGTGGATTGATTTGGTGCGTTCAACTACTGTTATGGGCCATCTGCCGAATGTGGGTGTCATTCTGTTACTGCTGATTGGCAGCGATTACAATTATCTGAATCCAAACATCACTATTCTTGTGAGTAAAAGGTGTGTTATCGCTGGTGATTGTAAAATATGAGGCTGCTCACGTAATTTTATATTTCCAGGAATATGTGGCTGAGGATATTTGTGATGAAATCATTCCTAAAAGTCTTCCTCAATTCACACAGGTGACATATTTCTCCATAGCTGCCTCCTCTCTGAGGAACTGTTTCTTCAAGCACATCAGCACTGACAGCACTGACCTGTCTATGTTCAAAACACTGAACCAAACTCACCTTGTGAGTGTGCTGCCTCGTGCTTATAGTGTGTATTATGAGACTTTTAACTTATGTAGAGTTTTTGAGTACCTAAGAAAGCATTCCATAAATAAAATGATGTTACTGTATATGTACTCTGTACAGTACTGTATATGTACAGTACTCATTAAATGAGATTGGGAAGAATGATCCAGGTTAAACAACTGCACACGGGGAATTCCATTTTTCCTTTCAATAGAAAAATATATCTGAATACAGTATGAGAAAAACATTTCAAATTCACATCATATATGAGCTGAATAAATTACAACCCAAAGCTAAGTATGTTGATTAATTAAAGCAATCAATTGTAGACTGACATCCAGATATCGTGAATGTAATCCAAAGCCTTGACCAGGACTCATCCTCCCCCTCTGCTCCTAAATAACTGTTGATAATGACCTTTACCTAAAAAGTCATTGTAAAAATCACATTAAACAGAGAACTTTTGATTTTATCAGTTATTTTATTAATTGTAGCTCAATCACACTCAGTCCTCTAAGAGATACTTTATTAATCCCTCAACGGGGAAATTCTTTTTTCACTCTTTCATTTTAACCCCAAAACACACAAACAAGTGCTCATAGACATGCGCACATACAAGGACTCATAGACATGCAATGTGGAGAGAGATGGTGGAGTGATGGGCAGCCCCCCTGAGAAGCGCCCTGCGAGCAGTTGGAGGGTTCGGTGCCTTGCTCAAGGGCACCTCGGCAGTGCCCAGGAGGTGAACTAGCACCTCCTCATCAGAAGTGCTGAAATCACTGTCAGCTGCATCATCTTCTCCGATCTCCCCGTCCTCCAAGTCAATACCCAGGAGCGGTTTTAGCATTTGAGCTTTAAGTTCAGTTTGTTTTGAAGCACCAGACACTGGAGTCCCTTCTGTGCATCCTCAGACATGTCAGCAAGAGAGGCTGTAAAAACAGAATATCAAAACAAAGGTCAATAAAGTCAGTAATGAAAGTGAGCTCACTATATAAACACAAGGATTTAGGATCATTTAATCAAGCCTTTCTTTAAAGCGGAGAGGGCAGTGTTAGTTGCAGACCTCAACTAGCCAAACCTCACATAGTAGCATATTATGTTTGAAGAACAGAACTTCCAACTACTGCTCAGATACTGGAGATTTGTTTAAAGATGATAAAGATGATACAGTTGAAATATTTTAACATCAAGAGCATACTTTTGCTTCTTATGTTCTGCCAAGGCCAAATGTCAGTCTGGATGAGGGCATCAATGGACACAGCTTGCCTTGATGGTTCAGACAGCTTCTTGTAGTCATCAACAGGAGCTGCCAAGCATTCTTTCTCACCCAAGATGACCTTATGAATCTCGTGTCGCCTCCTATTGCTATTTAGAAAAAACAACAACATAAAAACACACACTTGTCACATTGTGATTGTGATTCTTTAACAGTTGATCAGTTTCTAAGTGAGAGTAACATTAACGAGCATGAGTACTGTACATAAAACTGTGAGCACTCAGTTACATTCAGCAATCAGTTTTTAAAGCGGTGTTTTAATCAAGGGATGAACTGCCCCAGTAACATTCACAGAAATGTGATATGTTTTTATTGTTTCTCTTGAGTTGGCTGAGACATGTGACTCCATGTCCCTTTCCAAGAACACTGCAGAAAAGCACAGAGCTGTACTATATCTGATATACAGGGTTGGATATGAGCACCCACCAAATGCAGGAAATGTGTGCAGTGGTGGGTTCATTTGCCCCACCTATAAAAACTATTGTCAAAAAAGTGTGATGCAGAGAGAAATAGAATATGAACATAATACAGACGTGACATACTAACTTTCTTTGATCATTACACCTAATGTTACTCTACATCTTTGTGTTTATCAGTGAAGTGTATCTATTTAACTACACTGCAGACTGCAGTCTATGATACCAGTGACTTTACAGATAGATAAATATCCCTTATAACACATCTGTATCCTCACACTGTGCTGCATTATTATAAGACAAGACTGGAGTGCAGACAAGGCTCCTTGTATAAGTTGTCCACCTCAGATTTCACAGTAGCCCACTCCAAGAAGCTTATCCGCTGATCTGATATCTGCAGATATTTTGCCAGTCTTTTAAGTATACGACAAAAACAGTAAATATTCATGTCCAATAGTATTAGTATATGTGTAAGTCATCATAAACATTGATGGACTGAATGCATGCGAATTCATTAAATTTGGCAAATTTGAAAACTCGCTCACAGCATTTTGTCGTATGCCTCAAGTGACATCCGTGAGGCAGCTATCTTAATGTCACAGAAAGACTGGGAGACATCAGTTGCAAACGGTGCGGAAATTCAAGGTGCCAGGCCCTTTTGCACTATCCTGGATGTCCTTAATGGAGGGGGACCATGTTAGGCCACAGCTGATGCAGCTCACCACTAGCAGTGCAAGGTTGTATCGACTTTTAAGAAGGATACATACAAGTTCATAGATGAAGTAATAGGTTAAGTTAGCCAAGAAGCCCACATGAATGCCTTTGAGCAGTAGTAACCAACATATTTTTACCTAGTTTTATCATTTATAGACATTACAAGCTGAAAACAAAATTACAAATTCAGTGGCTCAACAAAGACGTTCAATTTTTTTTCACGTTGCTTTCAAGCCTTCTGCTAAATCCAAATGACCTTTTGACAGGTGCCCACATATGCCATGAACCAAGGATAATCCCAAACAAGATAGCAATGTGCAATATGCACAAAAACCTGTAAACACGTCTATTGTGTATGCAGTGTGTGACAAAAAGGCCACTTACCATGAGAGCCACAATTCTGCCAGGTGAAACATGAATGTTACCTGCTGAGCAGCCACACACGGTCTGGGATTTTTACAGGTAACACATAATATATAAAAAATTAGAAGTCTAATTGTCCCAATAACAGCACCGACCCATAGTAAATAGTAAGGAATGCATAGGACTTTGCACAATATAACAAGAAACAAAATGATTAAACATGGACTTTCAAATTAAGCAAATGGGAGCTGATTTAGAAACAATATAAGTAATAATGCATTACTGAGGGTTTGAGATGCTGAACATGCTGTAGAAATGTGAGTCTTTCACTCGCAACAATAAATTAGACAAGAGTGTGGCCTCTTGAACAACTGTTTCCCTACACTACAAAAATAAATAAATAAATAATAATTTAATAATAAATACATAACAAATATATAATAATAACAATAACAATAATAATAATGATAATAATAGTTATGACAACATAACTCCAAATCCTGAAAGCACCCTGAAGCTCTCCTCCAACTCCAAATCATCAGGATCACCTGAGTCACTCATTTTTCAAACTAAACAGGAAAGAGATTTCAAAAGCAGTCAAAATGATTTTCAGTATTTGTGCTAGTACGATGAAGTTAGCCAAGTCTGAAATGTGCAAACAACGTTAGCGTAGTCAGTTTTTACAGTGCTAACTTAAGTCTTATTGTACATGAACTGCACACTACATTTCAACATTACACACTACGTGAGGCTCTTTTGCGCCAGGACATTTAATATTAGCAGCGTGTAATTCCTTTAATCTTCGTAACAGACTGCATCAATCATCAGCAGATTGCCATTTTTAAATGCCTTAAACTGCTTCAGAAACCTGACACCTTTGTTTGCTTTAAAACATTTTCTGAAAAAAAGTTTTCAAGACTTCAGTGAATCAAAATCAGTCTCTGTCTTTCTGAAACATACATTACATGCTCAACGTCGTCATATATTTTTTACATACCTGCGTCAGAATCAATATGCCACCGAAGGGTCTCTCCATTCTCCCATCAACCTTTGCGCACACTGTAAAACCATTACAACCAATCACTCACCACCAAAGCATTCTGTACGTTAAATCTGTTCACTTTCAGATCCTGAAACAGTTTGGAAAACATTGTGTGATTTCAATGCGGGATCGTCCTGGGGCGTCGTCGTCCCATAGCAATGGTGGTCGAGGATTATGGGTAGTGTAGGCCTTTCCGCTATCCAAAACATACGAATAAAACTTTAAACGGGTTTATATTGGAGTCAATTGAGAACCCAGAACATTTTATACAGACGCGGAAGTGTACCCTCTTGCGTCAGTATCAGACGTCTAGGGGCGTGACAAATCATCTGTATTTTATGTGTTGGGAATGAGAACGGGTTGAGATATGACAAGCAGATCTCCCAATCCAATTACAAGCCCAGATGAGTATTGGATATGGCTAGAACAAGTATGCACAGTTTACAGCTGTCTAATACCTGATGTTCAACAACTTGTCTGATTCACATACAAAACTGAATGGATCTTGTGTAAAGATGAGTTTGTTTTCCCTGAAGCTGCTGAGGGTGGCCAGTGGCCCCCGACCAAAACCTTGACTGATTGGTTAAACGTTGAAGCAAAAAATGCAATAACCAAATGTGCACGAAAACGTACTGACTTTTCAAAAGTACTTCACTGCGTCCAAGAAGCAAAGGAGTCAGTGCCTGAATACATTCAGAGATTCACACAAACATGGGATATCAATGCTGGAATAAAGCGAGATCAACATGAATATCTCACTGTGCAAACTTTTGTGCATAATCTAAGACCGAACGTTGCAGCTGCTTACAGTACAAACTGTCAGTCACTGACTGGAACACCAAAGACTGGAAGTCAACTATAAACAAAATAATGGCTATGCACAGGAACAATGTTTTCTCCTTCAATAATAATGCTTCCAGCTCAAAACAAATGATGCACCATACACAACAGCAGTAATACAATAACAAAATACAATAACAAAAACAAGGACAAACCAAAATGTGGAAATTGTCACAAATGCGGCAAGCCGGGATATTGGGCTAAAGAGTGCAGGAGTGGTCGTCGTCGGAACAAATCCAATAACCGGAACCAGGAACAGGCAGCTACGCCATTTCCTGCTCTTCCAGCCCTACAAACAGCTACGCCATTTCCTGCTCTTCCAGCCCCACCCACACAAGCTGCTTACACGCAGTCAACATATTATAACCAAGCATAGGGAGGCCATGGAGGGGCGGGATCAGAACAACCATTTCATATTCAAGCTGCAACTATTCAACTCTCTAATATTCCCACCGAAGACCCAATAATGCCCGTTCAAGTTAATGGAAACACCGTTGAAATTGGGGTAGATAGTGGAGCAATTATTTCTACTGTAAAAACTGCAGAGCATGTGTGCACACCTACATCCAACTTTATCACCACTGTAGGCGTTTCTGGCGTTCCCATAGCGGAACCATTATCTCAGAAAACTAAAATAACTGTTGAAGGCTCTGATGTGATGCATTCTTTTCTGATATATGATAAAAGCCCAATTAATCTCATGGGGAGGGATGTACTTTGTAAACTGCATGCTACTATTCAGTGCACCCTGGATGGATTGTTTTTAACCCTCCCTGATGAAAAAGCCACTCTAGCTTTTCAGTTTTTGCAGAGTACGGAAGACAGTTTGTATTGTTGGGAATTGCCAGGTTTTAATTTGCTTTCCAGTTTCACTGTTTCAAAAGTTCAGAAAATTGCCATATCATCCCCAGCATGTGCAACATTGATGTCTGCAATGAGGCCTCTCCTGCATTGTCATTGTACCGCAGCATTTAACCCCTCTGAGCAGTATAAACAATTGGTTTCTGAGTTTTTAAATAAACAAGAGGGGTTAAAATGTGAACAATGTTTGTTTGTTGGTCCACAGGGATGTGCCATACCAGTCCAGCTATCCAGTGCACAGCAGAGATTGATTAATGCTAAAGACTCATATCCACACATCGCTGTGGCCATCACAGCTGGCTGTGAGCTGTAACACCTTGGAAATGGTGGCTCAGTGCCAGGCATTGAGAGAAGCTGCACCAGCTTCTCAACACCAAAAAGTAACACACCTAGGTGAGGAACTGTACATGTTATCTTTAAGTGAACACATTCAGTTACCAACGTCTACATTTGTTAGTCATCAGCCGCCTCTTCCTGCACAGTATGGGCCTCCTTCTGAACTGTCTGAGGTTCCATCCATTTTGTGGGCTAACCATAAAAATCATGTGGATTTTGTAAATTCGGCTCCGCCACATAAAGTCACACTCAAGCCTAATGCTAAGCTACCAATGATTAGACAATACAATTTGCCTCACAAAGCCATTTCAGGAATCGAAAGTGTCACTGAGTCTCTATTGGATCAAGATGTGCTGGTTCAAACCACCAGCCCATGTAACACTCCCATTTTACCAGTTCCCAAAGGAAACTGCCCTGATGAATGGCGGTTCATGCAGGACCTGCAAGCGATTAATAATATAGTGGTACCTACAGCTCCAATAGTGCCTGACACCAATTCGATTTTAGCTTCTTTACCCTCTAACTCCACACACTACACAGTCGTTGATCTAAGTTCTGCATTCTTCTCAATACAGTACCATTGCATCCAGATAGCCAGTGTCTGTTTGCATTCACATTCAAAAGGTAATCAATACTTGGCGACGGTTGCCGCAGGGTTTTGTCAAGAGTCCTACAGTGTATGCAGCAGCGGTAAAAAGAGATCTAGATGGGCTCCACCTGCCAAGGGGCTCCACTCTCTTGCAGTACGCAGATGACCTCCTAATAGCTTCTCCATCAAAAGAAGCTTGCCACAAAGACTCTATCTTGCTCTTACAGAGACTGGCCGAGTGTGGTCACAGAGCATTGCCGGCTAAGTTGCAATTCTGTCGACCTGAGGTGACTTTTTTGGGTCATGTTTTGAAGGATGGATAGCACCTTTTGTCACCAGAGAGGGTGAAACTGCTAGCCAACATGCCTCCCCCCACAACCAAGAAACAGATGCTCTCTTTTCTGGGGATGGTTAATTACTGCAGACACTGGATTTTTGAATATGCAACTATGGAGCCACCACATTGCAATCAGCTCCATCCATGATACAGTGGACGGAGGAAATGCACAAAGCCTTTCAAGCCTTTCTGAAAAATGCCCTCACTATGGCTCCAGCATTGGGTTTGCCTGACTATAATCAGCCGTTCCAACTACATGTGCACGAGAGAGATGGCTTTGCCACTGGCATTCTGGTACAGAAACATGGTTCTCATTATCGTCCCATTGCGTACTACTCCTCTCGACTGACCCCTGTAGTTCTCGGTATGCCAGGTTGTCTAAGAACAGTGGCCGCTGTTGCCATTTTAATCGAGAAATCTTCTCCCATTGTACTGGCTCATAATAATTTTGAACACATCTGCAACACAACACATGACGGCAGCACATCGCTCAGGTTATGAGGCAATACTTCTTTCAAGTCCCCACGTAACTTTAAAGCGCTCACCTCCAATAAATCCAGCTACTCTGCTACCACTGATACTGCAAACACCGATACCAAATTCTGATATGGTTCTTTATACTGATGGTCCACCTAGCAGACCATCTGATAACATACACCTGGCTGGTTATGCAGTAATAAATCATTGGGAAATTGTTGAAGCAGGACCTTTGTCCAACGGAACTTCAGCACAAGCAGCTGAACTATATGCTCTTACTAGAGCCTGCATCCTTGCTTCTGATAAAGTTGCCACTATCTACACTGACTCGTGATACGCGTTCGGCGCTGCTCATGATTTTGGACAATTATGGAAGATGAGAGGTTTTGTCTTATCCTCTGGTAAGCCACTACAGCATCACACTTTGGTAAATGATCTGTTTCATGTGGAAATGCAATGGCTGACACTGCAGCCAAACAAGCTGCACCTCCTCCTCCATGGTCCATCAATATACCTCCACACAACCCGTCAATCCAATTCCAGTACTTTCCGCTAATGATGTCGTGAAAAATAATGACAGGGAGAGAAGTCTTTGGTTGCGCAAAGGTTGTGCAGTTGACTCGGAGTCTGGCTTGTGGCTCCACCCGGATGGTCGACCTGTTTGCCCAAGAGCTCTCCTACATGTGTTGACATGTGTTGCACATGGACCAACACATGTCAGAAGAGGGGTGACAAATGATGTTATTCGTTCACAATGGTTTGCACCAGGCATTACACAAGTCTCACAAACGCTTGTAGACAGTTGTATGATGTGTCAACAGACCAGAAAGAAGAATAGCACAGTGAAACATGACCATCTGGAGCTTCCATCAGGTCCCTTTGTAAATTTGCAAATAGACTTTGTACATATGCCAAGTTGTCAGGGCTACAAACATTTGTTGGTTGTGACAGATCGATTCTCAAAGTGGGTTGAGGCTTTCACGACAAGAAAAGAAGACGCTAGAACAGTTTTTAAATGTCTGCTAAAAGAGGTGATCCCCAGGTTTGGAGTGCCTCAGGGAATAGATAGTGACAAAGGTCCAGCTTTTATATCAAGAATCACACAGGGTTTGTCAGATATCTTAGGGTTCAAGTGGCAGTTACATGTTCCATATCACCCACAAAGTTCTGGTCAAGTTGAGAGAATGAACACAACTATCAAAGATCGGTTGACCAAAACAGTGCTAACAACAGGCCTAAAATGGCCTGAGGCACTGCCTATTGTGTTATATTCCATTCGAAGCGCACCAAGTGCAACAACAGGACTAAGTCCTCTTGAGGTGTTAATGGGGAGACCAATGTCCACAGGGACAAGTCAACCTCTGACACCACACAAAACTTCTCTGCTTTGGATGGATGAGTTTATGACTGAATATGTAAAAAGACTAACTGAAATTTTGAGAAAATATCGGGTGGCTGACAGGCTCCCAAAGCCCTCGGAGGAGCCAATTCATCCTTTTAAGGAAGGAGATTTTGTATTAATCAAATGTCTGGAAAAGGTGTCTCCCAGGTGGCAAGGTCCATACCAGGTGTTGCTGGCAACTAGGACTGCCCTAAAAGTTGAGGGCAGAGCAGAATGTTTTCACGCCACAAGGCGCAGGTTGGCTCCACCAACCGCTGGCGAAGGAATGCTGAACCCTGGCGAGTAACTGAGAGGTTACTTTTCGTCTCCCTCCTACTGTCGAGGCTTGGACAAGGAGCTGATCAGGGCATTCCAGATCGTGGAGAGCCGGACGGTCATTGACCCCAAAAGGAGGGACGTTCTTTACTGTTCTTGAAAAGGCGAACACTGAGCCCGAATCTGAACGTAAGAACAGTTCGACAGGCCCCTGTTGACGCTGCTAAATCAGAAATGTGCGATAGAGTTACAGGTGAAGTTTCTCAAACTTTACTGTGAAAAACAAATTCAGCCCTCAGTGTAATGATTGATTACATGATTGAGATAGCGAGAGTGTCGCTATCTCAGTAACTGTTGGCTATGTCAAAATATGCCTTCTTCCATACACTCACCAATGTCTCACCCAATTCCATTCACTAGAGCGGATTATGAAATGTTCAATTGGAATGATTTGGCCACAAGATTTGAAGATGAAGCAGATGAGTGCTATACTCCTGCCAACCCTGTAGATTCTGCAAAGTCTCCACGTAATGCTGAAATTGCTAGAACAGTCAATGAACAGTACCTACCAAGCACTTTCAATTATACTATACTTTTCTGCATTACTCATATACAAATGTATGTAAAATTAAGTTTTGAATATAGAGTTCAAATAGTTCTGGCCCAAACAAACTGTACAAAACCTCTTGGAGATCAGGTGTATGTTCCCCAACCATATACTGCATCTATAATAGTAGAGGCCCTAGTTTCCGTGCAGCCGTGGTCTGGCGTTAGGTCCATAGAATCATTTCAGATACAGAAACGTAACTGGGCAGTACCACAACAAACGGAGCGAACTCCACAATGTGATTGCTCAACTTATGTGCCTCTGGTGTTCACCCATGAACTGCAAAATGTTTCTTTGTGTTTTCAGGGAATAGGAGACAGACCTGATAATTTAGGACAAAGCAACTGTAAAACTGTAGTAAATGTCACTCTAAAACAGTCTTCGTTACCTGAAAGAGTGTATCTAGTCTGTGGAGATGAAGCTTATCGCTGCATGCCCTATGAGCTGTTTCATGGTGTCTGCTACTTAGCGTACCTAATTCCCTTGATCAGAGAGGTGAAATCCACTGAAACTGCTTTGTTATACCCGCCTCTACATAAATATAAAAGAGAAATCTCAACACCTCATAAGATAGCCAGCTTCCTCTTGCCTTGGTATGGTATGTATATAACCCAGCAGGAGCTCGAATCCCTGTCCTGGAGAATCATCTCAATGCCTCCAGTAGAGCCATGTTAGCTGAACATAAGGAGCTGCAGGAAGTTAAAACTGTAGCTTTACAGAATCGTATGGCGCTTGATCTCCTGTTGGCAGCACAGGGAGGAACTTGTAAAATTATAGGTATTGAATGTTGCTCCTACATCTGTGATGTGACTGCTGATGTCATGGATATGGATATGAATTTTAATCTAGAATGTTAAATCAATTGTTTTATGGAACCCCTTCTAATTTCCAGGGTTTATCTATTAGGTGATAGAATGAATTTGATCTTTCTCCTCTCCCAGTGGTATATTTGCACATGATCTGTGACCTCCCCGATGACCTCCTTTAACACCTTGGTGTTATAGGGGATCTTCACTCACTTAAAGGCCCTTGTTGGCCTGAAAGTGGAAATCACATATCATTGGAATGGGATGAGGGGGTACATAAGAGAGGTTCTTAAAGTTTCTCACTCATTGTATGAATTAATCTTAACTGACTATTTTGTTTGAAAAATAATTTCTATTGATGTTCTTTTTGAATAATTTTGATTTCAAATACTCCTGATACTCCCGACTACTGATTTCTGTGTGATTAAGAATGCTTTGTAATGTTTGTGTCGTTCCCATTCTGACTGTACTCCCTGGTGGTCTCTAAATTTGATAATTATTAGTATTCAGTAGTTAGTATTGATCTTATGACCAATAAGAGGGGATTGTTATGGAATTTTATATCCTTAGGTTACACGAGGTCACGTGTGGGCCTTGAGGTCCTCAGCAGTATTAATTGTTTGGCTTTGACTGGGAACAGTAGGTGCCAGTCTATCTCAACACTGTGGTGACCAGGGTCGAAGAAACCTATTGCTGCCTGCTTAGACATAATAGATAGCTTGCCGTTGATATTCCAATTGACGTAAACAGACATCTATGTCTCCAGACTAGAATATGTTGACAATGACACCTTTATTGGTAAAAACATTCTCTTTGTCTTATTTGGGGCGTAAAGCATTTGTGGTGTTATCTTGAGGTTTAAAGTCTATCCACCAGCAGGAGTTCGGCAGAATGTGAGACCGACTCAGGCGCTTCTGATGTACTATGAGAGTGTCGCTAATTCTCCTTGATCAAGCGACAATAAATAATACAGTATAAGACCTTTAAAGTAGCTGTAATTAAACCTCTTCTTAAAAAGCCCACTTTAGATCCAGAGGCTTTAGCCAATTACAGACCGATATCAAACCTTCCCTTTCTCTCTAAGATACTTGAGAAAGCTGTAGTTAACCAGCTGTGTGACTTTCTCCATAAGAACAGTTTATTTGAGGATTTCCGTCAGGATTTAGAGTGCATCATAGCACAGAGACCGCACTAGTCAAAGTTACAAATGACCTCCTAATGGCATCAGACAAAGGACTCATCTCTGTACTTGTTAGATCTTAGTGCCACATTTGACACCATTGACCATCATATTCTTTTACAGAGAGTTTAGACTAAAACATCAAATTGGCATCAAAGAAACCGCCCTAAGCTGGTTTAAGTCGTATTTCTTAGATCGATCTCAGTTTGTTCACGTCAATGATGAATCCTCCATGTATACCAAAGTTTGTCATAAAGTACCACAAGTTTCTGTACTAGGACCACTTCTATTTAGTTTATATATGCTTCCTTTAGGGAACATTATTAGGAATCACTCCATTAATTTTCATTGTTATGCTGACGACACCCAATTATATTTATCAATCAAGCCTAATGAAACCAGTCAGTTAACTACAGGCATGCCTTAAGGATATAAGAAGTTGGATGACCTACAATTTTCTGATGTTAAATTCATAAAGTTCTTGTAATTGGACCCAAACACCTCATAAACTCTCTTTCTAGAGACTTAGTTACTTTAGGCGGGATCACCCTGGCCTCCAGCTCCACCGTAAAGAATCTTGGAGTTGTTTTTGATCAGGATTTGTCCTTTAATGTCCACATAAAACAAATTTCGAGGACTGTATTCTTCCACTTAAGTAACATCGCCAAAATCAGACGCATTGTATCTCAAGCGGATGCAGAAAAACTAGTCCACGCATTTGTTACTTCTAGGATGGACTATTGTAACTCTTTGTTATCAGGCTGCTCCAATAAGTCTCTTAGGACTTTGCAGCTAATTCAGAATGCTGCTGCATGTGTTCTGACATCTCTCCATTTTGGCTTCCTTGCATTGGCTACCTGTTAAATCTAGAATAGAATTTAAAATTCTTCTCCTTACATACAAAGTTCTTCATGGTCAGGCACCATCATATCTAAAAGAGCTCATAGTACATTCCTACCCCTCTAAAACACTGCACTCTCAGAATGCTGGCTTCTTTGTGGTTCCTAGTTTCCAAAAGTAGATTGGGAGCCAGAGCTTTCAGCTATCAAGCTCCTCTTCTGTGGAACAATCTACCATTCTGGGTTCAGGAGGCAGACACGGTCATCCCTTAGTTATGCTGCCCCCCCCCTCCCTCTCTCTCTCTCTCTCTCTCTCTCTATCTGTCTCTGTCTGTCTCTTTCAGGGTTATGCCTAGTCAGGCACAGTATTGGTCGAAGATGCAGTCACATCTCCCTTTACTGTAAACTGAAAACCTTTACTGAGACATTTTCAGGAAAAAAAAAAAAAAGCTTTAAAAAATGTTTAAAATTTGCTTGACAGATTTTGACAACTAGTTCAACATTTTTGTATGTAATGACTCAAGCAATGAAATGAGGACTAGTAGTTTTATATGGAATGACTATTCAGCATTCACAAGTATAGTTAATTTTGACTGACATGATATAAGCAGATGATAATGTTATAAAACAGCAGAGAGTTGTATGAAAGCAATTGATGCATGTCCAAAAGAATTTGCAATTTGTTGCAAGGAACGAGAAACTGCTACTATGATGTGCACAAATGACTAAATGTTGTGAAGGTTGAACTAACTGTTGTACAAATGTTAATAGTGATGTGGGACCACCAAAGCGACTGAGAAAAACTGTAAATGACAATATTGATTGCTGTACATATGTTTCTTATGATATGAGTGAGATTATGTCCCTGACTGTGAGGGAATTTTCTATTCCAGCATACCACATATGGGTTTTACAGACAAAGCTTTAAACAATAATTCAGTTTCCTACCTTTCAGCTTAACTCCTGCTGATAGCCTCCTCTGAATGACGCCTCGCAGTTTGGTTCATCTGCACTTACTGAAGGGTGTCAGCTGGCCCTCATTTAAAATCATCTGGCAATTCTCCTGAAGCATGGGAGATGAGGTTGTCAGAGAGTAGTGATCAGTGCCTGAGCTCAATGAAAGGAGCACTTCCTATCAAACACTCCCTGAGATTATTGCTGATGACACATCAGCAGGGTCAATAGGGTCCTCTGTGGGCCAATTGACTCACTTAATCAAAAGATGTGTCGGAGCGCTACACTACACGTTGTGACTGTGATGATGTGAGGACAGCCTGACCTTGGATTTTGCCTTTTGAGAGGTGAACATACACTTGACATAAACTAATTTGAGTATCTCTACAGGGTGCCTGTGAGCAGATTATTTCAGATGGATGTGGCAAGATCAAATCATCTTATACATTCATCTCTGTTCCAAATGAATGGGTGTGGCAGTCACAGCACACACAAATTAACACTTGAGTGAAAAGAAAAATTCAGAGAGGCAATATTGTACCTTTAAACCTTTAAATAACTCTTCTTAGCAACAAATTAGAATGAATTTCATATCAGAAATATGGGAAATATTTTGTTAAGGTAGGCATAACACGTTCCTATCTTCTTACAAGCAGAAGGTCAACTCTGTGTGTGCCTCAAAGAGTGGTAAACAGTTTTCTGAATCTCAATGTAGCCAAAACACGGACATGACTAAGAGATTGGAAGGAGTTTTTGTGTGTTGGCCAGTATGCAGCAGGGATGACTCAGCTAAAGGTCACAGAGATCACAGATGTTGACACCTGTGCACCATTTGAAAGGTTTTAGTATAAACACAGGGAGAAGTTACTTATATACTACTGCAACTTTTACTAAAGGACCTCTGTTAAGTGATCTCTCATAATGTTATTTGTTTACTGTGGCCATAAAACTTGTTTTGCTGTGATATATATATATATATATATATATATATATATATATATATATATATATCTGTCTTCTGTCTGTGGGTTCTCTCTAGCTTCCTCCAACAGTAATTGGTGACTCTAAATTTCCATAGGTCTCAATGTGAGTGTGAATGGTTGTTTGTCTCTATGTTTCATAGATGATTAACTATCAACATGTCCAGCAGAGGATAAGAGGTTACAGAAAATGGATGGATGGATTGTTGTTATATATTGTAGTATAATGCAGGTTTTGAGATACTTTTTATTTCTTATTTTTCTGTGAATTTTCTGTGTTTAGACATATTTCAATTCTAGAATGGGGATAACTGTAGCAAAACCAAATTTATATATATATATATATATATATATATATATATATATATATGCTATATTTGAGTATATATATATATATAATTTTTTTGATCACTTGCTGTTTCTCGAGGAGTCCTAATATAAACCTGGGTTGAAACCTGGCTGGCAGAAAAGGAAGAGCAGAAAAGAAAAAAATCAGAATTACATGTTCTTTTCAGATTTCAGATCCAAACTGCTGCTTTTTTCTTATGAAATTTTCACAATTTAGAATTTCACAATTTCCTCTTAAAAGTCAGACAGAGAAGGAAAGATCACTCTTTAGTTGAACTTCTCACAGCTCTCAGACATTTGAATCTTGTAACATGAAACAGGTATAGACAAATAGTTTTTTCCACAGTAGAGGGTTAAAGCTACTTGAAAATCTTCAATCAGGGCTGATCTAAAAATCTAAAAATGAGGACTGTTTATAGTCTGTGCCCTTTAATCTTTCATACAGACACAGAGGGTGTCTCCCTGTACAGATTGTAAAGCCCTCAAAGGCAAATATATTTTGTGACTTTGGGCTATACAAATAAAATTTGATTTGATTTGATTTGATATCTTTCAATCTTTCATTCTATTGCTTAGTTAATTTTACCACTGCATTTATGTCATCTATCTATGACCTTGATAAATGAGTCATTTTCCACTGCACCTTAGCAGAGTGCTACTCTATATTCAGTGCAATGTTTTTGACCTGCTGCATGATCAGCTAGACTTGTTTGGCTTAGTGAGATTGGTCAATTCAAAACTAGGCCCTGGTTCCAGATAGATAAAATACATTTCATGCATGCACTGTTTCTAAATAGTTAAGCTGTTGATATCTTCACTATCTCAAGAGGATATTTGATAATGATCAGAATAGAGCCATAGAAAATAATTTACTGAACATCTGTTAATCAGGAACGGTGTGTTCCTGATTAACAGAGAGACACGTGGTCAAAGGAAAAGAGCAGGAGGAAAGTTAAATCCCAACATGTTAAAGAGCCAATCAAATATTTGTAAAAGATACAGATGGACAGACACAAGAGGCGAGCTTGTTGGTACGTAAACTGGTCACAAGAAGTTCTCTGTTAGCTAATTATTATTGTGACTGATATTTTCCATCCTGTCCGCCTGAGGCACAGTGATGATAGAATTCACAATGATGTGAAATGCCTGGCACAGCAAACGGTTTGGCTGTGCTGGTCTCCCCACGTACTAACGCCTGCCAGGTCTCTTCACTGTAGTGATAGGACCTCTCAAATGAAAGCCTATCCTTCAATTACATTGGCAATAAAGCCAGGACAAGGCCAAGCATATAAATATCCACTCCTCACACCATAAAAAGACAGAATTACTTCTTGGAAGTAAAATATACCATGGAGAAACAATCTGGTGGGATGTTTAGTCGGATTTGCATCTTTTATTTATGGCAGGTTTTTGCTTTTGAGCTTGAGAGTCTCTTTCTAACTTGGGTTGAAATTAAATGGATATGTGGCAGAAAAATACATTAGGACTGATAGACTGGAAATATTTCCTTTACTCACACATCTATAAATATAACTATTTAAATATATTTCATAAAGCCCAGGATTAGATTTCAGTGATCTGCAATTCCAACCATTGTGTGATTATGTTTCTTTAGCCAGAACTATAAATGTGAGCAAGAGACTTTGCAAAGTCAAAATATGAACTTCACATTAACTTTCATTTATTGTTATATGATCTGTTTTGTGCGACCTCAAGTTGTGAAACTGCCAAAGGAGAAAAAAGACTGCACTGCGCCTAAATACTTAAAGAACTTAAAGTGTACATTCCCAAAGCAACATGTGACACTGCAGAGATTAAAACGTATGGTGGCTGCAGGGAGTAATTCACTAACATTGATCCTTGCACCAGAGGAGAACCACCTGGACAATGACCAGCTCTTCTCTTCTGGAGTGTTTCCTGTGGGCACCACTATTTATTACAGGGAAGTGAGAGACAGCACTCGTCCTGACCTTCAGCCTGAGCGAGATACCATCGGCAGACAGGTCCTTCCTGTTTCAATTAGCCTGAGCTGAGCCTCTTATTTCTCTACATAAATTAAAGATGTAATTACATAATGCAAGTGTACTTTTACTGAAATATAGAAATATGTATAATTTTTTCAATATCTAAATATAGAAATAGTGCTGATTCAATCAGAAAACAAATAAAGGTCAAATGACTGCATGAGTGAAAATCTAATCACTCAGTACTTCAATACAGGCATTTATCTTGACGAAGAAGAAAGAATCCATTAAATGATACTGTCCCAAATAAGATATCTAAAAACTCAAACCTTCAACCCCCAGTGTTTTCAGAGCTTTAATTTGTACGACCAAGCCACTGCTTTGACGCCTTTCTTTGTCGTCATCACACTGATGGAAGAGCAAACTCTTTGTTCAGTTTGAGAGGACTACCAAAAGGTGGTGTAAGAAAAGCTGGTTGAGACGTGTGAAAAGCATGAAATCCTTGAGCAAGAAGCAAGGTCATCAAGTGCAACCTGAAAAAAAAAAAAAAATCCTATCCTACCATAAGTTAATTTTAAGCTATGTGTGAAGTGGCCATGTCGTGTGAACATGATATATTTAATTCATCAAACTCAGACAAACAGTGACAGGGAAAAACACAATGTATGAATATGTATAATTATGAACAAAACTAGTTATAATAAACAAGTGTACAGTGCATGCAAACAATACCTGTTTTGGATGACTATATAAATGTATGGACCATCACAAAATACACACTGACTCTAGACTTAGTCTAGTCTTTCTGTCCATGCTGCACCAAAGACACAATCCACTGACTCTGTTCATTCCTGACACAGAAGTGCTGCCTTTGTTCTGTACTCTCCATCTAGCTTTTTTTTTTTTTATGTTGGTTTAGATTTTATAGTCAGGGTACTTAATATAGTTGGGTGATGAGTTTTTGAGCTTGGGATGTGAAGGACACCAGAGTGAAGATAATTAATGGAGCAGAACGCAACCTTATGACTCCAAGACTTAGTGGTGTTGGAAGTTGGCATTGATTTCTCTCTCAAATGATCTACATGTTTTCTCTTTGCTTATGTGGTGAGATCCATGCCAGGCTTACCAGATGTTTTTGTTTGCTTGAGAACAGTCTGATGTTTGCTTGAGAACAGTTTTGCAGTGAGTTTTACATCTGTCCATGGACAAATTACGAGACAAAGGGGCCCCTGGGCACAGACATGTAAAAGCACCCTCTAGACACCCAGAGAGTTTTTGCACTTTGCCATGTCTTTCTTTTTGTGGTTGCTTTGCATCTCTTTGTGAGTCTGTTGTTGTTTGTGGTTGTTTGAGCTGTTTTTGGTCGTTTTGCATCTTTTTGCATCTGACTGGTTATTTTTCATTATTTTGCCATCATTTTGTCACTTTGTGGTTGCTTTGCCCCATTTTGTAGTCTCTTTGTGGTTGTTTTGCAACTGTTGTTTTGGGTCTCTTTGTTGGTCTTTTTGCAATTGGTTTTATCGTTTTTTGTGGGAATTTTGTGTTTCTTTGTGGTAATTTTGCATCGTTCATTTCAGATATTAGTGGTTGGGTTGTGTCTTTTTGTGTCTCTTAATGGTCGTTTTGCATCTCTTTGTAGTCATTTGTTTTGCCAGCAAGAAATATTAACACTTCAGAGGCTCTGGAGCAGATCCCGCTGTCCCTATGGGCCCCTGGACCTGTTCAGTAAATAATTACATGCACCTGCCCTGTCTCGTTGTTAAAACCTGTACAAGCTGAAGCAAGGCTTCAGTTGCAATCTAACAGTAATTATTATATTATCTTTTATATTACTAAACAGTAAATGTCAGCGATTCAGATTTCTCCTGTGCTGCATTTAGGACTTATCCATTCTACCACCTTTATAAATCAAAGTAGCCTGTAATAAGTAAAAACAGCATGCTGTTCCTACACATATTTCATGGCATAGCAAAGAAATCTTAACAAGTGGTGCCAGGGAGCTGGAAGTCCTTTCTCTTGGCAGACTGTTAGACTCTATCTCTGCCACATGCTGTGTGTCTTTTTGAGATCTTAATGGCCCAATTATCACAGCTCTGGAACAGATCAATGGAGACCTGCAAGCCAGTGTTCCCTTCACAATGGGGGATGGGAAAGGTGTGACAAGATGCATGAAGACCCTTTGAAGAAGGTGACAGGTGCAGCCACTTCGCCAGAAGTCTGTCTTTCTCCAAAAGGTACGGCTGTGACAGGAAGCCGTCTGTAAAGTGGAAGTGCTCCTCTTTTATACATGAAACACAAACGCTGTAGTATATGCAGTACATCTCCTATGTCGCTGTTATATGGCAGTATGTAACTGTATTTCTTGCTGTCAGTGAGTATGCCATGAGATAGTTTACAATATGAAAACTCAGTGGCAAGTTGTCTTTGTCTTCTTTATCACTTAAAGATAAATAGTGTTTGTCACACACCTTGTTACAAAAGAGTTGTAGTTCAAGGTCAGCCAACATGTACAGCAATAGCTGTTGTGGAATTGTTCTTTAAAAATCTGTTTACTTTACCTTCTGACATCATTGCACCTTTTGGCGTTTTTATGACTAAAAAATAAAAACTAGAAACAATACATGTTCAACAGCTGAATAAACTCTGTCACTTTAGTATGATATTTGGCTGCTTAGTCATAGTGCACACATGTCGATAACCCAAGTGCATTATGTTTTTTTTTTTGCTCTTTGTTAGCAATGCACTGCTTCACAGACTCACACTTAGTACTAGCTCAAGGCTTTAGGTGTGCTCTGCACTTAGCATTGGAAAATCAATGTTCACTATAAATCTCATATCTGAGAACAGAGGAGACAGTCAGAACTGTGGATTGCTGCTTTACAGGAGCTGTGATCTCACACTGAGGACCTCTACCACTGTTCCTATCACTTGTCCACACAATGGGCTCCAGTCTATTAGCAGCTGAGAAGCTGAAAATGATATATAGCTAAAATTACAACTTACCTGCTAATTTTATGTTTTAATGTGATTGCAGTTTTCTGGAGACATTTCGTTCCCCAGGGATCATTCATCACCATTACAACTAAGCTCTTCTGCTCTTTAGTTTTTCCCTCCTAATTTAATGACCTGCTGACTAATGAAGGCTGTCATCACAGCTTTTCACCCACCATGACTCTGAACCACTTGAGACCAACAAGTTTTCCTTTTTCTCATCAGTTTTGCATGTTTTAAGGGGACCACAATGGCAAACTGGACGATGTCTTAAAATCGCTTTGAGGAAGAAAAGATGAAATTATGAATGTGATTTTGAGGATGAACTGGTAACCTTAACACACACATACACACAAAACAACTTTCCACTAACTTAGCATCATACCCTTATAACATTGTAAGACTAAAGATTTGTTTTGGAAAACAGTTTTGGAAAAAATCTGAATCAATGCTGCACAAACAGAGATATTGTCTTTTTATTCTACTTCTTCTTCCTCATCCAAACAAGGTTCTTACATAAACCACAATGCAACTAGGCCACTGACAATCCAGTTTCTGGTATGTTGGGCTACAAACCCCACATTTTATTGCAATTGCAATTTGCCTTATATAATATGCTGATGATATTTGATTGTATGTGTTCATTTTCATGTTCTGTTATCGCTGATGTTTTATTCTTTACTTCTTCTTTTTTTAGCAATTTGCTCTTATAAAACACTTTGCGACCTTGCTCCCTGAAAGGTGCTATACCATTTGAGTCTTCGGCTCCCACCAATCCTGCCTCAATCACTTCAGGCAGTTTATCAGATTTTGCAGATCTTATACAAATTATTTCACGTATGCAGTAGTATCTCCAAAAATATGTAACATTAGTGGAGTTCAGGTTCTGTATGAGCAAGGATTATTATTCATATGGCACATTAGCTGCATATCTTCAGGTATCTTGAGAGCAACAATGAGCACACTGAAGCGAACAAGTAGTTTTGCCCTCAAGGCTTTGTCAGAGTCATTCCTCCTTCCAAGAATTATGTTACTGAGTCAAACCTGGGTGAAACGTTTCCATTCTCAGCAAATACAGAATACTGCAGCTCTCTGGAGGCCTAAACACCACCCTTAGACGGCTGATTATAACTACTTGAATTGGATTTTGAGTAAAACATCAATCTGGTTTAGCTCTGTGTTGATCTCATTCTCCCAAAACTTACATGAGGGACTCAACAGGGTTATAGGTTGAATCTGGCAATTACTATCAACTGATTCTCCCTAAATTGGATGATCTTGCAAATTAAACTGTAAAAAAACAAAAAAACATTATTAATAATTATTTTCAGAACTTACAGCATATACTAACACCCACAGTGACAGTTTGCAAAGCCTTGTGGACTCTAAACGGGTCAAGAGTGAGTAAAGGAGGGCTAAAAACGGATAAAGGCATTTCTAAATGTTGCCTGTCCTCAATGCTAATTTGGCCTTTGTGGCAGAAGAAAACAATGGGGTGAAAATAATTTAACTTGCTGTCTTCAGCCAGAGGAGATGAGAAATAATGAGCAAATAGCAACAATAAAAGTGGAATAATACCAGGATTAGCAGTGGCCTCACAGGCTTCTGTCCAGCTTGGTTTATTATTTACAAGTTGTGTGCTCTGAGGCCTGCAGCTGGAGATAATAATATTGTCTTCGGCAGCAAAAGCAATAAGGGTAAGCAGAAAACTTCAGGCACACCCCACATCGCTTTCCCTCTTCCTGGTGGAATATGTGGAGGAAGGAGAGGAGGATCATGCGTAGTCATTAGCAAGCCGGAGGTGATGCTTTTTATTGTTTATTGCTAATTCATCTCATTTCTGTGGAAGATGTATCCTGATATGATCCTGTGGGGCAGAAATTTAAGTGGGACTGAACAATTTGTAGAAGAAGCTTTTTTTTTTTTTTTTTTTGCTTAACTGACTGAAAGCTGAAGCCATTTTACCCAGAGACGATCCGGACCTCCCTGGGGTCTAAAGCAAAATTCTTCTAAGAGACCGTCCAACCCTGTGAGCCATGTAAACCATTTGCCATTTCCACGCAGTCACACCTGTCCTCCCTCTACAATCCTCCCTCCTTCAAAACAGGCCAGTTTGCTCCATCTGTCGGTTGGTAGAGAATAAGTAGAGCCACACAGAAAAGAGGTATAAACAGACAGTATGTTAACATTAAGAAATTGTAGAAAATCCAATCCTCATAATGTAAACATAAGCATAGGCTATGGCAGCAGTTTAAACAAGTAACAAAAAAAAATAGTGGAATAAAACCTACCAGATTACTTTTCTATTGCTTTCTAGCTTGCCTTACCTCAGAGCATGGACTATATAATATAATAAAGATGTAATAAAAAACGTGACGTTACCAATGTGCATCTTTATAGGTGAGTTATATAAAAAAAAATTACCTCTGTACAGTTTTCATGAACGGGGAAATTAGCTATAGAGACCAAAACAGTTTTTTGTATCAAGCTGTAAACATGTCTATTCCTGCTGCTCGAGATTGACCTCAGCCAACCTCAAGTGACTGTTTGAGGAACTGCGGTTTTCGGCTTCATTTCACAGCAGAGCTGTAAACAAACCTTGACTGAGAGACTATTCTTATCATCATTATAAACACTGTTGTCCATTGGAATTCATCAATGAAACTGAGAGAGGAGAGAACATAAGTTTGCTTGATTGCTGTTTCCACAATTCATGGTGTTTTTCTTTTCACTTTTCGTGACCAGATGGATAGTTCTTCATTACTCCAAAGTGTTGTTCAGGAGTTTCCACAGATGAAAATATCTGAAGACAACATACCCCAAAAGACCTTTATCGAACTTTCACAGTGTATGTTTGCTCCACCATCTAGTGATATATACTTTACAGAATACTTTAGACCCATCAATCAACTGTCTGCTTTGTACTTTGGAGTAATGTTCTCACACATATTCCCAAGACTGCCAAAGTAAAAAAATAAAATAAATAATAATAATAAAAAAAAATGTTGAGATAAGCCTTTCAGTATTTTAGCACACAACAGTTCTTGAAAAGCGGGTCATACACAGATCTCATGATGAGTCTTTTGCATTGATTTCTGTTCCCGGAAGATGGTTTTTAGCTCCAGTCTGCCACCTTAGGTCTTGTGAAGCCCATGAGTGTCGTGATTACTCTACACAGAGCTGTTTTTTCCTTTTTCTTTCACGACTGAACCATTGTTAAAACCCCTTTTGTGTAGAGTCTCTGCCTTTGTGAGGAGTTCACTGGCTGGCCAACCCTCAGGGGTCACATACACCTTGCCGGCTGCTGAGGGGATTGCTGTAGGGCAGATGGATTGGGGAGAGATCACAGGCAAAATGGAAGTTGCTGGTTGGCTCTGCAGCAAGCAAAATTCACTTCATAGTGACCCCTTTCTTTCTGGTTCATTTAAGGATGCTCAAAAGTATGAACAAATGAATGATTCATGTTATTATTAGCAGTAGTTTTAATAGTTGTAATAGTACTAGTCGTGTTGGTTCACCTTTACAGACAATTTAAAATATCTGTTTTTATTTTTAGAATCAGAATCACTTTTATTCGCCAGGTGTATGTGCACACACAAGGAATTTGACTACGGTTTACACTTTGCTCTCGGTGTACATACGGATATAGACATAAGACAAAAACAAGGAGCTTGAAAGAAACATAGACATAAGTATACAGTAAACAACACAAGTCAAATGAGTTCTGCCAGTTGTAGAAACTGTGCACAGTGTGTAACAAAGTGGATAAACATCAACAATGAACTTTGCTAATGTCTGTAGGAACTGTAATGAGACTTGTGTTGACTTTCCCAGCAAGATGTCAGGTTAATAAATATCAGTAAGCAAATTTCTAATAAAGCCATTATTCCCAAACAGTGTCTCATTAGTAATTTAACAGCTTGAACTGAAACAAAAAACAAACAAGAACTTTGCACACAGTAACACAGTATTATATTTCAATATTTGTGAAATAATAACTCAGTCTAAACATGCTTTTATTTTTTTTGCCTCTGACTGTGTTGTTTAGAGTTACACAGTTGCATGCTGATCTGTAATTTGCCCACAAACTTCGCAAAGAAAATCTAATGTCTGCTCTTTTTTCAATAGTCGTTTGTTGCATTCAAACCTTACTGTGGAAACACAGGCCTGCAATCACTAAATATTGTATGAATAACATGCATTTTTTTCCCTTCATTTCTTTTTTCTTCTTTATGAATCATTTCACAACAAGTCGTGATGTAACGTGAAGAGCCATAAAGTCAGCATCTGGAGGAGTTTGTGGTGGATGGATGGGTCAAACAAACACTGGACTTTCACTCAGTGAGGTCATGTGAGGTCAAGTCATCAATAATGGTGTTAAATGATGCATGAAATGTCCACAAAAGAGGTGTTTTTTTTAATTGTATTCCATCCTATGATATCACATTGAGACTATTAGAGAACAACAAGGGACACACATTCTGATTATTTTCATTATCACTTAATCTGCTGATATATTTGCAAATGTAATAAAATACTAAGTGGCCATCACAAATTCATAAAGCCTAAGGCTACATCTTTCAATTTAGTTTGACCACCTGTCCAAAAATTCAGTTTATTATAACATGAAACAAGAAATGCAGCAAATACTCACAATTGACAAGCTAAAACCAGAAAGTGTTTGGTATAGTTGCTTGAAGAAAGATTGAATCCTCATGTCCTCGTGTCCTGTCATTCTGATCCCAGGACAACATGAGGGTTAACTCAACAACAGGGTATACTTTCATGTAAACAAGGTCTATTGCAACATACATGAATTCCAAAACAAAGGGAAAAAAATGTTGTAATGGGTTGGACTTAAGTAAGACTTAAGGTGTAACACAGAACTGACAATTTATACTATATGATTTAAATAACAGTCAAACCAGATGGGGCCATTTTTGACCCCAGAGGACAAAAGGTGTATGACAATTGGGAGGGCATTACAAGGTTTAAATGAAAGAAATCACCAAATAATTTTCAACTCAGTAGACCAAGACACAGATGTTTTTTTTTTTTGTTTTTTTTTTTTTATTTCAGGCTGGAGTTACCATAATTATCAATTTCTGTCTTGTAAATACTTCACATTCAACATCACAACTTTTTCTTTAAGCTCTGACATATCCATCTTGATGCTTACCAATAAAGTTGTATGGAAGTGCCTGGAACCCAAACAAATCTGGACATTGAATCTTGGACATGAAATGTCCACTCATTCAAAACTTGTAAAAATTGTTCAAAAATGTCCCTCATTCAAACTCACTTTTATTGGATGTCATCAGTGCACCGTTATTTTATACTTTATGTTACAGAAGAATCATAATGTACATTATACACAGATGACAACTGACTCTATACCTGTCTTTTTTCTGACTTAGATTTACACCTAAACATGACTGAAATTGATTCTTCTTATTGGTCCCAAAAACAACAGCAGGAAATAAATTCATATCTCAGATCATGCACCCTAAAAGCCAGTGAGGTCAGAAACCTGGATGTCATCCTTCAAAATTCACGTGTAAAGTGATACATCATCATTCCACCACCTTAGAAATACATCAGTGTTAGAATAGATTCTGAGAAACTGGTTCATGCATTCATTTTCAAGACATGTTCAATACAAAGACTTATACAAAATTCACCCACTGGATTTTTTACTGGTACTGAAAAATAAATTTCACCACAATACTTCAACATTTAAATCACTTCACAGGCAGAATTGACTTTAAAATCATCTTATTGGTTTTCAAGGCACTACATTGTTCAGCTCCTCAGCATACGTCTGACCTGCTCATTGATCAGACCCCCATCAGACCATTCAAGGCTTCAGACTGTTTGGTTCTAACCAGAATAAGATCTGAAACTGGAGTAGGTGCTAAAACTAAAGTTGCTCTATCTACAAGGCATTGGCTATAGAGCTGCTATTGAGAGATATAGACAGTGAATGGGAAGAGAGAAAGTCAGTGAATCAGAGAAATAAAACGTTATTTTGAAATATTTTCCAGTGGTTACATTCAGTAGAAATAAACACCCCCATGCTGCTGTAAAAACCCTGAACTAATCGCCACGTCTAATTTGGTCAGCCCTTAGTGTGAGTGTGTGTAGGTATATGTATAAATAGATGTTTTTTATTGTCATGCCAATGCGTTGCATATGCTTGAAGTGTAAAGTACATTGAGCGTCTTTGTGATGAAACATGCTCTATAAATAAAGCTGCGTCGCTTTACATGACCAACTCTCAAATCATAAAACCAATCATACATATAATGTTCAATTATCCAGTGAAGTAAACACTGTGAAGTTGTAAAGATGAGAGTCTTAGCCATCTCTGCCTCCCTTCCCATATGACATGAATGTGCCCTTGTTGAGTAGAGTGCTTTGCATGGCAGCTCTGCCTCCAGCAGTGTATGAATATGTGTGTAAGCAAAACATTGCACTGTATAAATGTAACACATTATGCACTTCTTGTATGAAACTCTGACAACAAGGTCAAAATCAGAGAGCTGTTTTCTGCCGAGGTCGATTAAAGAACACAATTTTTCTTTGTGACATTGGCCCAGCGACAAATCAACAGCTAAGACTGTAACAGAGACCAACACATGGGACAGCAATATTTCACATTTAGTGCACAGTGACTATGATAAACAGCAGCATACATTCGCTCAGGTATACATTCAGCAAGGTCTTGCATCACCTTGGGAATTGATATAACTTTATCTTGCCGTAACTCTTCCCTTCACAACTATATGTAAAGAATGTTTTTTTTATCAGGCATTTCACGATTCCCATATTTGATTCAGCGTGTCTCAACAACACACTGTTTCTTATCCCTCATCACAACTGAAAGACAAAGTAAAAATGCACCTCACTGAAGCAATCCACTCTTGACTGGCTACGGCTCCCATGAGGGAACAGTCTCCCCACAACAATGAGCTACTTAGACTGCCAGAGGACACAATGCCTGTGCAAAGAATAGAGATGAAAAGACAAGTTAGATGTGGAGGAGGATAGAGAGGTTATGAATTTAACATAGAACAGATGTGAGACATATTGCGCCCTGGAATGAATGAAGCCATCATCTATAGCATCCAAACGCTGAATCAAAGTGCACATGATGGGAATTAAAACGCAAATTAAAGAGATGATCTGTGCCCTGCTGCCATGTTTAATGACAGACACGGGGATTACTGGGCTGATTTAAAGTACAGGCGGGTAGATTAAGGAGATGTGATGATTTACTTTGGCAAGGAGAAGCAAACAAATAAAGCTGTTAAGAGTTGATGCCAAAAGATACAATAAAATAAAAAATATATATAATCACTTAGAACAGATCCTCCATCAAGACATGTTTTGATGAAAACATTACATTGGCAGAAAGGTACTCCACATGGGGAGTCCACCATGTTGAACTGCCATGTTTCTACAGTGGCCCAGAACAGACAAAATAAACACTGGCTGTAGGAAGAATTCAGGTTTCTCATGCATTTCTATACTTCACGCTTGAAATAATAGGGTGAAACAAGAGTCTTAAAAGTTACTCTTGTCCAGCAGCTTTTTGCTCGGCCACTCTCTTCTCTTTTCTTTTCTTCTTAGCTCCCTCTGTCAACATCTTCTTTAGTCTCTTCACCTCTGTCATTATGTTCATAGAGCTTGCTCGCCCAGCTCCGGTTCTGCCTCGACACCAGCTCTACTCTTACTTTACTATCGCGAGTCGAGACAGAGCAGCTTAAGAACATCAGAGGAAAACCAGAAAACATCCTCTCCATAAAAAATATGATCCAGTTTCACAAAAAACAAACAAACAATGAAATAGTTGTGAAACATTACATTAATCTCATGGGTAATCGGTCAAAAAATTATACAATGGAGCATTAAATAAACCGGATGGCATATTTTCTCTAAAAGGAGAACAACTACATTTAAAGCTTTGTTGATAGTCAAAATGCTTTTGCTAAACTTCTAAAATAATTTGGTAATTCCCAACTTGGTTATTCTGTGTCATGCATTCATTCCATTGCTCTAATTGGTTGTAAGTGAGAGGTTCCTGTCTGATTCACATTTGTGAACTGGTCTGGCGATACCAGGTTAAGCTTTACTAGCTACAAGAGTAAAATATGTTTACATATTGATGCATCAGCAGTAACAACGTAATGATGACATTAAATCTTACTGCTGTATAAGTACTTTTGATATTTCAAGTACATTTTGTTTTGAGCACTTAAATTGTTGTGTGTGTTCTTTTAGTTGAGTAAATTATCGAAATACTTCCACACGCTCTCTAAATTAAATATTAAATAAATCTCTAAATGAATGCACCCAAAAGTCTTTAATCATTTCAAGAATTGAGATCAGACGTATGAAAATGTTTAAATGAATCAGTGGGTTGGAAGTAAAGAAAAGATGCAATTTCTTTTTTTTTTTTAGTGAGATATCAAAACCTTATCGTTAAATATGATTCTCCACTGAGCCGCACAAGGAGACACTCTTGCTTGTCTGAACTGAAGATCTATAGTGACCTTGTGAAGGACTAAGCAAGCAGAGAAAATTAATGAATTCACACAGTTACTCATGTGAGATGTTGAATCAGCATTTTGGCATATTATATTGATGTAAATGTTTAATCCCCTTTCACAGTATACTTTATCTTCTCCCTCCTTGACAATACATCTACACAATAGACATCAGTGGGGGTGTATCTCCTCAGGCTGGTTTCTGTGGACCCTCTCATCAGACTGAAAATATTTCATTGGGTCCATTAAAGAACTTCAATTACACAGTCATTTCAATGACCTTGACAGAGTGATGTAAAAATCAATAGATGCCCCCATTTTTTTATTTTTTTACAGGTCACTCCTCTGTCTTCTCCCCCAGCTCTACTTCTTTGTTTGACAAAGGATTACTGAGCTTTATCATCTCGCTGACAAAAAAAGATGCCCATAAAAACAGAAGAACGGATCTCCTGCTTGATAATTTGGTCTATATATCAACCCTTCTGGGGACCACAGCTCTGTGTAACACAGACATATTGATGAATAGAGGGTTATTGTCAACTGCACATTGAGTTTCATTGTTATTGCCTCGCTCAAAACACATGTAGCTTCGTGTTGAAGCTCTATTGCTACTTTACTGTAATTTTTGGACATAAACACGTTATTCAAAATATTTCTTCCTGTGTGGGCTGAAATTCTCAATACTGCTGTAAAATGGTCACACTAAGTTTCTTAGGCCAGGAAGATAAAATGCCATGGAAACAAGCACTATACAGATCAGCCAGTCTTTATCAGAACAACTCAATCATCAGCTTAAAGTATGTCATTGCTCAACACTTTTTTTTTTAATTATAAAATATTGTCGTACTGCTATTTTTGATGACTCTGAGCTAGTTGTCAAAGGATACAGGCAATATAGAAGAGATAGACACAGATATGACGGTAACATTTACATTCTTACATTCTTCTTCATTGTTCAGGAACACATTTCAGTTGTGCTACAGAAAGAAATTGCAAGTACTGAAATTGTACTAATGTAGCTTCAGATTCATCTTCCATGCTGCAAGCCTACTCTTGTTGGCTGTTGTCTAATGTGAATTATTTAGGTAGAATAATAACTATGAGCGACAGATGAATGTAAGGACATCTTCCTTTTTGAGCAACTTAATACTGACCAGTTTTCTAAGAATTGTCCTATATACAAACTGATTTCTGCTGCAGATGTTTGCAAACTTACCCAAGGCGTGACTCAACCTACAAGAAATTCTCCAAACACGGTGATGTTAATGTATAAACCTCTATTGATCATATTTTCACCAACACACATGAGCTGTGTTCATAGGCAGCATTAGTGACAGTGCGATGCACGAACCATAACCTGATTGCTTTAACAAGACAGACTAAAATGCCCAAATAAAGAGATAAGATTGTTTACCGTAGGTCATATGAAAGATTTCATGCAGACTCATTTGTAGATAATGTTAAAGATTTACAGTGGCCTTGATGTATGTCAGGAAAATGGTGCAAAAATTGCTTTAAAACTGTCACGGACAAATTGTTAAAGTCAGCGTATATGCATGTTCCACTAAGAAAAAGTTGCAACGTAATTGCAATTGAGAAATAAGGTTACCAAGTTAAATTACAACAACAACAAAAAGGACATTTAGGGCAATGAGGAAAACATTGAATGAAACAATGTGAAAGAAGTAATTCTAGTAAAGGTAATTATCAAAAGAATGTGGAATATGTTCATCACCGGGCCCTCTTTCAGATGAACATTTCCTAGTATAGATAGCTTAAATTGTAAAATTGTGGTCAGTTTCCAAACCAATATGTCTTATTTTTAATTATTGCTTACTTATATTGTTATTGCTGGTTCGACTATTCCTTGTTTATTTTTTTGTGGTTTATTTTATTAGGTTGATAGGTTTGTTTTTGTCTCTATTATTGGTTTTTATTACTTACTGTTTCATGTGAGAGCCATTTCATTTAGTTATATTTGGCTTATATTGCTGTTTAATGTCTTTATTGATACTGTGTGCTTTTAAACTAATGTTGTTGTTTTTGTGTGGACCCCCAGGTAGCAACCACTTCTGTGGAAGCTAATGGAGATCCAAATAAAGAAAACAGCAACAATCCAAAAGCATCTATCTGCCAACCCAAACTGCTCTCAATACAAGTTTATTTCTGGTGAGCATGTGCCAATATTAATAGATTGGCATTTTCAGATTCATTGTTGAAGTCTTTACAGAGTCCCAAGACAAACTAAGAACAGTGTGGCAAAAACAACCAGAACTTTCTGTGGATGTTCCTGGTGGCTTCATCTCCAAGAAATCATTACAGTAATACATGTTTTTGCCCAATTGACTCAAGTTTTTATTGTTTTTGATTGATTTGACTTTTTTTTTGCTTAAATTGAGCTATGTGACCCATGTTTCCTGACAAGTAACAAATAATGACTAGTCTATCCAAATAGCAGAGAGGAAAGTAGCTGCAAGAAGTCTAAGGGTGGAAGAGAAGACAGATGTTAGTGTTCCATGTCCTGCAAACAGTCAGTTTTACTTTATTTTTACTGTGGCCACCTTATCGTAACCTTTACCAATTAGTGAGTGCCATTGTTTATTTATTTATTTTTTTACATCAAGTGCATAAATCACAAATAATTGTTAACCAACCAAGCAGCATAGAGAGCTTTTAGCCTCCTTTAGTATATACTTCAGTCTGAGCCGATCTGACAGCTGTTTTACCAAAATAACTGTGATAACTGTGCGCTGCCTGCTCAGCATCAAACTGCAGGCAAGTTAGCAGCTTGCTGTTGAAAAAAAAGTCTAATGTAAAGCCTATACTATACTATGAGGCTATGAGGCTATGAGGCTGAAATTCACAAGACCTCATCCCTGGATCTGGAATGCATGTGCTGAACTTGAGATAGATAGAAAAAAAAAAAAACAGTTTGAGACATGAAGTGCTGTGCCTTCAAAATGTAAAGTTACCAAGTGATGAAAATGTTCCTGCATGTTTAATATGAAACATTTCTTTAAGTGAAGGTGTATATATTATTATTTAAGTTGGATTTTCATCAAAAACACACCTGTGATTTAATGTTCCTGGTAGGAAATACAGTTAAACTAACCAAAACTACCTCAGTGATAATTTTCTGCTAAATTGCTTGTTTTACTTGAGATTAGATCCTATATTTCCATTTCCTTATGTAACTCTGAAGTTCTATGAGGACATGGACTGTACTTCACCTCTTATTTTTGTTAAGTGCTGAGGAAGACACTTCAAGTGAGAGTGGAGGAAGGAATCTGCTGTTTGATATTTTACCCATTCAACACAGAATAGTTCCTTAAACTATTGTATATTTATGAAAGGTAATAATGTATTGGAGTTAGACTGCATACTTATTACTCAGCCACATTATTATTATTTTTTTGAGTATGTAACTTGATCCAAATGGTACATTTTGCCATTTTCTTGTCTTCCTTGTGTGTAAAATCAGGGCTCCATATACAAAATATTTATCAAACATTATTAGTTTGTATTTTTTGTCTATATATTTTACATGCAGATTAGTTTGGAATTGTTATCTAACTGCTGTAATTTAACAAATATGTAAAATATTTTGGGATGTTTGTTTTCTTGTTATTCATATTTGTATATATATTTATAAACCATTACAGTAGTTCACATAAGAAAGCTTCTGTTCAAAGTTCCATGGGATGCCGCTGCTGACTTCCCTATTTAGTATTCATCTTTTGTATTCCTTCATTTGGAAACTAGGTGCCAAGTGCAGTTCCACTGTTTATGAATAAGTCATGTTTTACCCAGGGGTTTTTGTCTAATCTTAGACATTTAAGGGGAACACAGAGACACAAATGGAATATGTGGATTTAGTCTAATTTAAAAGAGCAGCCTCATTCCTTTGTCTGAATGGTTTCAAAGCTAAATTCAACTGACTGTTTTTAACCACAACTATCCTTCTCCAACAGAGATCTAAAATAAGAACCAAGTTTATTATCTGTCCTTAAGGCACTGGACACTGTTGTGTGTGTATATGTAAGTCCAAGATGTCTTATTCTGAAAAGTTTATTGAAGCTTGGCCAAGGAGAATGGAGAATTTATCAATAAACCTGTCCTGACATGATGATGCCTCAGTTCTGAAGAAGCTGTCCACTCTGGCTCGTCTACAGTATATGCCTTCAGAATAGTGCCACAACTACTCTATGTCCATGGTCATACTCAATGCATCTACAATGTATTGAGAAGGTATTTGTCTACGAACAAGAAAAAAACCCAATATGTTTACCCTGAATGGTCTGATTGTTATCTGACTCTGAAGAGGAGACTGCTTTATGCAACTATTAGTTATGTCAATAGAATGAGAACATTCATGTCCTCTGACATCAGTTACCATAGTAGTGATCAGAATGGCACCTGGCTTCCCTAAAGACAAACATAGAGTATATCTGCTCTGTATCTCAGGGAGAAGACGCCAGTGTCCTCATAACAAGCTAAGATTCAACACTATCTTTACAGTGACCTCAGAACATGCTTGGCCCTGTGCAACCCCATGTGTGGCATGCTAGAATAGAAATTTACCTCACACTGTCCTTCTGTGGTTTGAATGGGACATTATGGGCAGATTTTACCATCATCATTCCAGAGCACTGACATCCTACTTTTGTCATTTCATGAGTGAAAGACCCCATCAGGACCTTGCAACCATGAATGACACTGTGTCCCTGACACAACCCAGTCTTGGAGTTAGGTCAGAAAACGTATACATGCAATGCATATAACCACTGGCTAATGAAAGGCTTTATAGTCTGTAATCTAAACAGACTGGTTTACCTTTTATGAATTACTTACATCCATGTCTGCCATATGGGATCATGCTCGATCCAATGACAGCTATGAAATGGCATGACTTTGTATAACTGTTTGAAAAGATGAGCCTAGAAAGGTCATAAGTGATCTTTGTGTTGTCAATCACATGAAGTGAGAGCATTGTGTATAGGTACCTTCTCAAATCGATGGCATTACTCAATACATAAAGTTGCTTCTCCTTCGTCTGGATGGAGTAGAGATTGTACACTTCTTTGGCGATCTGTCTTGAGCACATACATTTGTAGGATTGCATCCATTGAATTGGGGCAGCTTCACATTATGCAGTATTGGTATATGTTTAGGAATCACAGTGGTGACAGTCCACAACATGCTTTGGCCAGCTTTGCCCAGGACCCAAGGTCTTCTGGCAAGTCCCTCTGGAGGGACTTGGCCCTTGGCTGTTCATTATCAAGTGGGGTGATCCTGTCATGATCTGTTTGCATGAGTTCAGCATATTCATTCAACAGCCTGGTTGGCATATGGCCTATCTCCCCCTCGTCTCTGACTCATCGCTGACACAATCACTACAAACACCTTTTTCATGCGGCGTTGCATGCCTTGTCTGGGTTGTCACTTGATCTATCTAAAACGTGGCTCAGAGTGTAATTAAGGGAAAGAACAGGGTAGATGGTTAAGTACTGTCTATGTGTATATAGCCCATAGGGACTTGGCTTGGGAATGAGAATGGCTGCTTCAGTCCAAAAAGAGATCGTCTTATGGAGTGTGGAGCTGGAGAGGCACCAATTCAGTAGCTGGAGAGGCACCAATTCACCTGGGAACTGCCGAGGTGTCCTTGAGCAAAGCACCACACCCTAAAACTGCTCACATGGTACTGTATATGCACAGTGTTATCTCACAGTTCATTCTATGACTACACTGAACAAAGCTGAGAAATTGAAATTGCATATATCAATATTAGATGCTTTAAGGATTATGGGTACCAAAGATTTTTGTCCTTGCTGGAAATACATTGATACAGTACATCACTCAATAACCTTTTTAGAGCCATGACTGAAAACCTATTTTTATGGAAACTGTTGTGACTGAATTGAACAAAATGCATTTGCATTACCATGCAAACAGAAAGTTTGTCACAACTAAAGGAGACAGTGTTCACTGTGATGGATTACCTATCCTAAAATAAATAGTTGGGTTTTGCAAGTTCATTTTCATCCTGCTGTAAATAAATTGAAACCAATATCTACCCAGAAGCTAGGAAAAATCAATCTTAAGTAGTAGTAAAAGAGCTACAAATATGCAATACAGCCAGTGTGATTCTTTCTGACTGGTACATTATAAAATTCATCAGCCACTGCACCCAAGAGAGAAAAGGGTTTGTTTCCACCCTTGCTGTCCGTAAGGTAGCTGTTCCTATATGCAGGCATTGGTCTCCTCTCTCTATGCCCATCTGTGCCTCTTCCCGCCTCATCTCTCAGGTTCGGCAGCGATATTCATGCATCAGACACTCCTCTGAGGCACATCGTGGCTGTGGTTGCAAGCCTTCCAAACGGGTGCAGCTGTCCTGGCAGGATGCCTGAGAGTTAAGCTCTGATCTGGCTACACAAGAGGCCTTTCTCTCTGCAGTCGGTTCCTTAGGTTTCTGCTCACATGACATGGCACAGTGCTGCTCATTGTCCACGTGGAAATTCAGTCCAAAAGATACAGAAGTTGTTTGGTACAGAAACAGTGAAGTGAATGTAATACTAACAGATGAAGAGACACAGATAAGTTAGCATCTCAACACTTGTGCGATTATCATATATTGTATCAAAGCAATAATTTACTAAATACAGACACAAAGTCAATGTTCTTACTGTTATTGACATTTTCTGCATAACCTCATAATGAACAGTGCTGCACAGTCTGATGTGCAGCTGCGACGATGCTTTGATGAGAGCTCTATATAGAAAACACAGAAGTCATTTACTGATTTTTTCACACATTTGTTTTCTCACTATGGTAAACGCATATTTATATCCAAAGCAATAATCTAACAGTTAATGCTGTTGTTTCATTTTTGCCACACTGGAGAATAAATGCACATTTCACATCTCTACTTTGTCACTTTACACGTTTAAAAATGCCTGCAAATGCTGCCACTCTATTAAATCTGTGACATACCTGGATCTATTTTTGTCTAACAAGAGCAGCCAGATGAAAATCATTAAAACCTCCTTTTAACAGACCTTCAGCTTCTTAAAGGGATAGATTTCTTACAGATCTGTCAAAAGTTTTTCTTCTAATCCCCAATGTGTGAACTCTTTCAATACAGATCACAAAGAGCTCTCTTTTGTGGACTATATAGCTAGACACCTTAAAAAGGAGGTCATTGTACAATTCTGTTTTATGCAAGATCATCGCCTAAAAGTTGTGACTCCCTCCATGAACTGATTTTGTTTCAAGTAATATGAATCAAACCTTAAGAAAAGGGAAAAAACGATTTAATGCTTTAAACTTGATGATGTTGCAGAAAATACATTTTTGCATACAGGCATTTATTGTTGTCATAGAATTCTGCTTCAAAAAGCACTAGAAACAGCAGTTAAGCAAGCTGTGAAGTGATGTCCGTCAGATGATTTTTAGTGCACAGATGGTTTACTGTGGTGGAAAAGTACTCAAGGTGTTATCAAACAGCCGTCACGTGTCGCTCCAAATGTTAGTTGTTTTTTTATTATTATTTGATAAAAAAATAAATAAATACAAGAACATACAAGGCATTGTCCATACTCACCATTGTGCAGCTTTGTTTGTCTGTTTTCAATATTTCACATGTAGTGCCATGTTCCATCATTAAATATCACCACGAGACGTTTTAATTGACAGTGCATGACAATGCTATAGAACACATAAAGCTCTAATTACTCTATGTCACCATGGAGACTGCTCACAGAGAAATACCTTGTTCAATGAGAACACAACAACACACAAGTAATGCTATAAAGAGGTCAGACATACATACATATAAGAAAGATAAAAATGTTAACAGTGAGTCTAAAGCATTAAGCTTTTTCACAAATAAAGGTTAACCAATAACCAATAAAAATAGTCCTGCTGACTTAAGTGGATACCCTGTGTCTGTGTCTTGGAGCTAAATTCTGCACAGGTCATTTTTTCTGGATTGGCCCATCCGCTAAAAAATCTACCGCTCTCTCACTTAATTCTAGACACTGCTAATATAAACAAAAAACAACAACAAAAAAAGCCTATAAAAACCTGAATTAACCATAAAATACTTACTTCATGCAATGCAGTCTTTTTCCTGGCTCTTCTTCGTGAGAAATCATCCACAATTCCATCAATGTCTTGGTCGGCTCACTTTGAGAGAAAGTACCTCGAGGCGTTGTTACATCATCTTGAACAAGAAAGTGATTGTCCGCCAATTACATACATCTACAGCTCTACAGCTGCCTTCATCCGGATCATAACATGCAACTACGGAGAACTTTGTCCATGGTAATGCCAAAGGTAACGTTATGTCTTTGGAAACTTCTTTTGATTATTTCCTGCTTGACCTCTGACATTACATAGATAGATAAACTTTGCTCCTGCGGCCAAACCCCGCTCCAGGAATTAGATTAAAAATAAAAGGTTAAAAAGAAGTTGAATTGCCTGCCACAAGAACTAACTGACACAAATAAAAAGTATTCAAATTGTTTAAAATAAATCACAATGGGTGGCAAAACAGCAGCAGGGGACAATACAGGGTATATATATACACATATACACACCAATGTAAACATTATATTAAAAAATCTGAATCTAAATCTAAATCCCCTAAGCAGGATTTATACTTGGCACTATACAGGAATGAATTATGAACAGACCAGAGAAAGTTGGTACATTTTTATATTCTTTCTGCATAACATAAATAAAACAAGCCCCAGTCTAACTTATTTGTGTTTCTTGAAGTAACATTTACATGGCTACTTATGTATAATCCCTGTGGTCATTGAAATATTTATAGATGCAACGTTAACAATGAGTAAATAGTCCTGGAAAAAAGATGCAGAATAATGGCTTTTACTTGGCAGTAATTCTTCCTAAAAACAGATGCTGTGACACACAAACATAGAAACACACATTCACAGAGAGCTAAACAAATATCGTCTTTAATACTTAGTGGGTTGTATGCAGGTGCAGATTATGTCCTGGCAGACGTTCTGCACCTTTAGAAACACATGTTCTCATAAATTCTTGGGTCAAACCACTTAAATAAAACGATGGGGGGAGGAACTAATTTCAAAATGCATCTGATCTCATAATTCATCCCCTTTAATGAATGAGCTCCTCTGTCCTGATAAAACTCACTAGATAAGATCAGCTGATTTTACAGTGCAGCGTGCGTAACTTGACATGAATGAATTTAACTGCTCCCCATGAATCACCACACCGTGCACCAGTCTTACTGAATATTACAATAGAGTGCTCTGCCTTGATGCTCAGCGCTCCCACAGATTGAAAGCATACACAGCTGTGCTATTAAGCATCAAGGCCTTTGCATTTAGTTGAGAAGTACGACCGACTAAATATTTAACATAGGTCTGTAAATTAACTACAGCAAGCAATTTAATGCGGAGAAGCTCTGAGTACCTATTTTGACCTTTGCAGAAAACTTCTGGGATATAGATTGATAAAACAATCTCACTTCAAGGTCCTTTTTGTAGCTGTTCTAGAGATTTTGATCATATCACATGGTCTTCAATACCAGACAGTTTTCCCAGATTGACTTCTTGTCAAAGCTGGCTGGAGTGTGGGCATTTATCACACAGGGGGGGTCTAAAAGAAAGATGATGACTGTCCACCCAAGAAAAATTGACAGCATCAGTCATTTCAACAAATGTCAAACAACAACTTACGTTTACATTCGAGTAACAAGCATCTCTAGTGGCTGTATGAATTATGTGTCTCCACTGGACGCAAAAGAGGAAATGTGTGTGATGTTGTTATAGAGCAGGGGTTGGCAATTAGCAGCCCGCGGGCTAGATGGCGATTTATTTTAAAATATATATATTTTTAAATATATCTTTTAAACCTCATGTTTTCTGTCAAAAATACAACAATTCCACAGATTTCACAACATTTATTGAAAAGTAGCTGATAAGTAACGTGACAAAGCAGCAGCCAGAACATCCTTGCAGCCTCTTTACTTGACAGACAGGTTGGAACGCTAATTGGCACGTGCGTGCGCTGTAACCTGTGGAAAATAAAAGTGTCCTGTGTCCCTCTTGCAACAGACAACGTGAACAAATATGTTTCATTAAATAAAAAAAAAAAAAACCAAACAAGGTCGGCTCAAATATCAAATAGCCTAATTAAAAAATGTGAATGCACATCAGCGGCATGGGGAAACAGATCTGTGCTGCTGTATACATTAGTTACGGCAGGTTGCTAGGGCAGGTTGCCTGTTTCATGACAGACGCCAGGAGATGCAGCAGTGGGCGTAATAACAGCACATAGAAGCAAATTAATGTTTTAAATTAAATTAAATGCATTTTTAAAGTTAAATAACGTTTATTTTTAATATAATAGAAAAAATAGAAAACCTTTTTTTTTTTTCCAGTAGGAAAGCATGGTCATGGCCCGCGATGGAATTGTCAGGAAAAAAAATTGGCCCGGGTCCAAACTTATTTGCTGACCCCTGTTATAGAGCCACAAGATCTGCACAGTAAAGAGACTAGAGTGGATAGATGGGTCAACAAAAAGACCGTAACACATCGTCGCTTCCTGTTATCAGTTAATGTAGGTCTCTTTTACCCGACCTGACCTTAAAGAAAGGACTTATTTTAACCCAAAACATGATCTTTCCTAAAAAATCACTGAACTGTAGCATGGTCAGATTAGAAAACATTTAATTTCCAAGATCTGAGCTTGTTCAAATGTGCACAAGAAAACAACCCCAAAGTTTGTGTAGGCCAGTTTTTAAAGGCTGCAGAACATCAAGCTCAGGTGATCCTCATGTGGCGGCATTGTCAGGTCGTTACATATGAGTTGAAAAAAAAACAAAAAACAAACAAAAACATGAATTTGTTGAAAAGAAGGAATCTGATTTATTTGACTCTATACTTACATTTATTTGATTTGATTTTTAAGAGATGGATAAATAAGGCTGGTATGTTCTAACTGTATCTGTGGATCGGTCCACTTCTGGTCATAATTATTCTGCAATATAAAACAATAATACATCTATTTTCTTTAAACCTTTGTAGCCAGACCTGGAAAACATCACTCAATGTATTTCTTTTATTGAGCTCAAAGGTTTAAAAGTTTAGGTTAAGCTTAACTTCATCCTACTCTGAACACAGTTTGAAAATAGAGGAACCCTTTATGAATTTCTTCCCACAGAGGAACTAATCATTTGTGCCACAGTATGTTTTTCAAATGAACGTAATAATTATTAAGTTGTTCACTGTAACATTCAAACCAAGAAATTGCAGCATGGAATGAATGAACTGAGTTCAGCTTTCTGCTCTTTGTAATAGTGTTTTTTATTCATTTAAAAAAAGCTCATTGTTCAGTGTGTTTGAATACCACCTACAGTGTACACAAACACATTTTATATACATACATATATATTGACATGTAGGGCACGATGTATTTGAGGACACAGCATTTTCAGAAAGACCCTTATGAAGAAGAAGAAACTGAGCCGCGGGGCCTTGGCTGAATAGTGACACCGGGGCCTACTCCTGGAGCCAGAACCGAGAGTAGAGCTCGCCAGCGAATGTCTGGTGGCTGGGCCCCGGGGCACGGCCTGAAGAAGCAACATGGAGCCGCCACCCTGTGGGCCCACCATCCGCAGGGAGAGGAATAGGGGTCGGGTGCTTTGCCAGCTGGGCGGCAGGCAAAGGCGGGGCCTGGGTGTGCTTCTTCCCGGCATCACGGACTGGTCCTCGGATGTGGAACGTCACCACGCTGGTCGGGAATGAACCAGAGCTGGTGCAGGAGGTGGAGCATTACCAACTAGATATAGTTGGGCTCACCTCCACACACAGCACTGGTTCAGGAACCAAAATCCTGGAGAGGGGCTGGACTCTCCTTTTCCATAGGCGGGTGTGGGGATACTCACAAGCACCCAGCTGAGTGCTGCGGTGTTGGTGTTCTCCCAGGAGAACGAGAAGGTCGCCTTCATGTGACTACGAGTCACTGAGGGGCAGGTTTTGACAGTTGTTTGTGCTTATGCACAACAGCCGTTCAGATTAAACGGCCTTCTTGGAATCTCTGGGTGGAGTCTCAGAAAGGGTTCCACCTAGGGATTCCATAGTTCTGCTCGGACACTTTATCATCCACGTAGATGATGACGGAGTAACCTGGAGGGGAGCGTTTGGGAGGAATGGCCTGCCTGATCTGAACCTGAGTGGTGCTTTGTTATTGGACTTCTATGCATCATCAATTATGGATTGACCATAACAAACACTATGTTTGAGTAATAAGGGTGTTCATAAGTCTACTTGGTACCAGAGCACCCTAGGGTGCAGGTCGACTTTGTGGTTGTGTCATCAGATCTGCGCCCATATGTCTTGGACACCTGGGTGAAGAGAGAAGCAGAGCTGTTAACTGATCACCACCTGGTGATGAGTTGGTCAGGTGACAGGCAAAATGGGGAACAGACATGTAGAGAGGGTGAACCGGGAGGATCTGGCGAAGGCCGCTGTCTGTGAGGTCTTCAACTCACACCTCCGGAGGAAGTTTTCCTGCATCCCGGGGGAGGTTGGGGACGCGGAATCCGCGTGAGCCATTTTCAAAACTTCCATTGTTGATGTGGCTGCTAGGTTGTGGTCAGAGTTGTGGTCCCTTGTCCCCGATCCAGTTCGTGACATTCATGGACCAAGTCTTAAGGTGCAGCCAGGGTGAGGAGGATGTCTGATTTGGGAACCTTATGGTTGCATCTTTGCTGTTTGCAGATCATGTGGTTCTGTTACCTGTGACTGTGACCTTCAGCAGTCACTAGGGCCATTTGTAGCTGAGTATGAAGTGGCTGTGATGCAGCACCTCCAAGTCAGAGGGCATGGTTCTCTGCCAGACAATGGTGGAATACTCCCTCCAGGTTGGGAGTGAGTTGCTGCCCCAAGCAAAGGGGTTTAAGTATCTCGGGGCCTTGTTCACAAGTGATGGGAAAATGTGTGAGATGGACCGGTGGTTTGTTACGGCATCTGCAGTACTGCAGACATTGTACTGGACCATTGTGCGGGGGTAGATTTTCGAGTCCATCTATGTTCCCTCACCTATGGTTATGAGCTTAGAGTAGTGACTAAAAGAATGAGACCCCAGATACAAAAAGATAAAATAAGCTTCCTCCGCTGGGTGCCGGCTTCAGCCTTAGAGATAAGCTTGGACATCCGGGGGGAGCTCAGAGTAGAGCTGCTCATTAGGATGGGTTCTCCGACTGGGAGGAGACCCCGGGGCAGACCCAGAACCCACTGGAAGGACTATATAGCCCAACTAGCCTGGGATCGCCACGGGATCCCCCAGGAGGAGCTGGAATGTGTTGCTGGGGAGAAGGGCATATGGAGTACCTTACCAAACCTGCTGCCAATGTGACCCGAACCTGGATAAGCGGAAGAGAATGGAGATGGACCAGCAAGTACAAACAAGTTGGACTGTAAGCTGTGATGGATATTTATGTATGATTACCAGAATACTCATTTCACATGGCCCAGTTGGACCTATGTTAAGCAATTGTCGATGTGTTCCCAAGTCTCAGCTTGTTGTTTGGTCAGTAGTATGAGGATTTGGTAAATATGAATGGACTTTGACGTGAACCCTAACAACATATGTAATGCATAACAATGAGAAGCTGATAATTTAATCTGTCAACTGATGTGACTTCATATGGGTGTGAGTTTCTAGCTCACAGTATATGAGCTGTTTTCTGTGCCAGGCATCAGCTGCTGAAAACAAAAATAAAAAATGCTATTTATAACTTGTTGAAAGTCCATGAATATCTGAATGGCAGCAATTCAAATGAGTGAGACACTTACTTCAAATGCAGGAGAAAATATGCTTGACCGCAGAATGCAGCAGGTTGAGTTCTCTTTTGTGAATCTCATCATGGTTGTGTGAAATTTTGCGAGATGAGCACCTTGTTTTAAAATGCAAATAAATGCCTTTGTGTGGTAAAAAAAACAAAACAAAACAAACAACAAAATGGACAGGAGACAAACAGGACCAGGCAGCAGCATGACCGTGAGATGGTGCAGTGGAGAGTGAGAGTGTGAAGGTACAAAGGGCGGGTGGAGAGATACATTTACTTTCAACTACAGCAGCTCAGGTTAAATGTCAGTGTCAGCAGGTTTCATGTTCTCCATGCGTGGGCTTCCTCCCACAGCCCAAAGACATACAGGATGAGTGAAATGGAGACACACAAATTGCCTCTAGGTGTAGATGTGTTTGTTCTGATCTTTTGGAGGGGCACAACCTATTAGTTGTGAACCAGTGGAACAAATTACTGAACTGTTACTGAAGCAACATTAAAATATGACTCAAACATTTATACATCAGTATTAATGATCTAATCATGTAATACTAATGTATTAATCACAGGGGACAGAAAGAGTACTTTAACTTATGATAATGATGATTATATTTTGCTGATAGTACTGTTAAAGTGGTATTTTGAATCCAGGACTTTTGTGTAACGGAGTATTTTTAGAGCATACTTTGTTGTACGTGTGTAGCATCAGTCCAAATGTGTCACAGTATGTGCTGTGAGACTTAAATGTCTGTTTCTGTGTATTAGATGCACATGGCAGTTTTTCATTGGAATAATTGCCAATTCAATTTTGATACCATGTTGATATAGAGTTGTTTTGACAATTGAAGCAACTTCAAAAAGTACTTTGTCTCATCTTTTAAAGCTAAAAGCTTAAACACCTTCAGTTTACATAAGGCTCAATAATGTTTACTGATTTTCACCAGAGCCAGAATTAACCTGACTTTCACAAACAATTTCTGTGCCCACATACTCAAAAGTTTCCTGCAGTGAGAAGAAACTGATCACCGCATAGCGAGGTTTCTGAACAGTGAGGGCACTGTTCAGAAAACGCTTCTGTTGAGAAAGAAAGAAAGTGAGGGTGAAAAAAATGAAAAGAGCACAAATGAGCTGCTGATTATGCACCAAGACACTCAAGTATAAAGAACAATAGCCTGTTAAAGTGCTGTGCTTGTGTTTGTGCTGCAAATTGCAAGTATTTTTACAATTTCACCAGGACTTTTATGCTGTTATTTATTTATTTTTTTTTAAATCTCGTCGCAGTTTCTTAATACTGGTTGTTCAGTGATCTTTAATGTCAAAGTATGAATTCAATGAGACAAATAAATGCTCTATTAGACCGTTCTATTATGTAAGGACTAAAAAATCATGCATCCACATCAGTGAAACAACTGACTAACATAAAGAATTTTAGGTGGACTGTCACTCATCCACATGATTCCAACAAGTGGGATCATTGTTTCTGCCATCATCATTCAGTTTACTCCTTCATGTCAGGCAGGCTAAATTAATCAAACATAAAGACAAGGCTTGCACCTGCATAATTTATAGAAAATACTCTGACTTTCAGGTCACGGTAAAAAAGGGCTCGACACACATCATGTACCAACAGAAAAAGAAAAAAAAAAACTCTGCTTTGCTTTCTCCTCCTCTACTCCTTCTCCTCGCTGAAAAGAGGCGATGTTGTCAGAGACCTTGAAAATCAAGCGACAGACCTGATGGTATGACGAGCCATGAAGCAAGCCGTGTTGCTTGGTTTCAGCTCACAATGCAGTAACAACTGGCGCTGACGCATTAGCAAATGAAGACGGATTGCGTGTGATTACGCGAGTTGAGTTTAATTCTCTCTTTTGCCAAAAGGGGACAGAGCTGAGGGAGAGAGATGTATCATGAGCTGCGGAAGTTAACTCAATATATAACAAAGCCCAAAGGTGTGGCTTTGATCTTCTCTCGCCGAGAGTTGTGACATTGCCTGTTCCAGCGTACATGAACTCAGGTGGCCCTTTGCACAATAGCACGGGAAAATAACTTCATCTCACAGACTAAATAAGGAGCTCTTGAAGTCCCTCCAGAATCTGGAAAAGGAAGAGGATGAAACAACCGGATAAAATTGTATTATTCTTCCCTCATGTTGTATTCATTTTATGTGGGAATAGGGCTGTGTGCTGCTGACTGAGACCTGCATGCATTGTAAATCTCTTATCTCTGCGCAGCACAGGTGGGGTCAGCTCGTTTTCAGTGCAATCAATTCAAAATGTCAGCAGAAATTCTGGTTTATTTTCCACAGTTGGAACATTCAGTCTCATTTATTTGTCAGCAGGCTGGATATATGTCGAGCTGGGATTCCTGTCGCCCTGCAAACTACGCTACTACACTACTCCTTCCTGCAGAGCCCACTTTTGTCAACAAGCCTGATTCCTGATATTGGCATGTTTAACAAGACACACAGCTCCCAACAATACATAGCATACACTGTTTATTTACATGTTATATTCGTTTTATCCTACTGTAATATTCCTATTGCGTGTGCACCTCATGTCCTCTGAGTCACAAATGACATGCACTAGCCTTCCCTTGAAGATGAATCCTCTTCTTAGAATTTTTAATAATGCTTTGTATGAAGTCTGTCTTCGTCAACAACCTCTGTGAATTCATGTGTGCTTTTCCAGGAGCCTATACACACCTCCTTTATGCACCAAACACACACACACACACAAAGATTGTTTGCCTTGTTATAGTCTCTTGTTGACTCCTCTGAGCCACTTTCTCTGGCAATCTCTGCATGAAGTGTGTGGGTGTGTGTGTGTGTGTGTGTGTGTTATGGACTTTGAATGGAAGAGAAAAACACCGGTTCTTCTGCCCATGCTACCTTTGTGTGTGACTGCACATTAAATAGCCCCAAGTTATCATCCATGCTTACTACAGACTCAATAGCTGCTAGATTGTAGAAACTCAGACAATGTGTGTACCATGATGGTGAGATTTTTTTTCTGAAAATAATAATAATAATAATAATAATAATAATAATAATAATAATAATGGGCAAAGTTTGAAAAAAGCCATTAGCTTAGTTGTTTTCAAAATCAGGAGGGTTTTCACTCCTGTCAAACTCAAACAACTCAGACTTTCTTTTGAAGATATTTTTAAATCAGTGTCTTTGTCAGACTCATTTTTGCTCTGATTCGGTTTCAAATGCTGCAGAAAGCAATCAATGTGATTGTCTATCACCAGAAATGAAAAGCAGACAATTGCGTTTTTGAGCGCTCGAACAGCGCTAACACACGACTCCAAACTTTTTGCAGTTCAGATGACTCACTCTTTTCATGTTCATCAGGAAAACATAATGTTCTACATTGTGTTGCACGTCTTCCAGGCAGCGCTGCACAGTTCTGCATGGAGCTCGGGCGCGGAGGTCAGGGGTTGATAGAGTAACCTGAATGCAAACATAAAGCTGTAGACTGTTTGAGGTGCTTTGGGGCGAGGACACCAAGGAAGGAGCAGGGCAGAATACTCTGCACCATCTGGAGTGTGGTACATTTGAGTTTTTTTTTTTTTTTTACAAAAGCGATTTGCAAGCATTGTTTGAAAGCAAATAGAAGCAGCTTCCTGATTCAGAAATGATTATCACTTGCACATTGCAGATACACTTGTGATTCCTACAGTGCTCTCAAGTGTAGCATTTGTTTCATTAGTGAAAAATTACATGCAAGAGAGGAAATTATCAACTGAAAATTGCAGATTTAATGTTGCAAATTTGGTGAAACTGAGGAAACCTGAGGAGGAGGTATGATGCTCCTCAAACAGTGAGGATCCTAGGTGTGCTCCTCAGGAACAAGCTGCAGTTTTCACCAAAAACATTTGAAGGATGTATCCCTTCCTTAGAAGCATGGGCCCGATTGCTTACATAAGACATCTTTAACTCTCTTTTCAGTGGAGCCCCAGATCCCTGAAGCTTGTGCTCTCCGACCTGCCTGGTGTCAAACCCCCCACTAATTCTCCTCTGTTCACAACACTAACTTCCTGTTGCAGTTTGCATTCACCTTTTCAGTAACAACGCCTACACGCCATGCTATCAAATTTTCTTTTCTGAAGAACCGTGAGGCAAAATCCAGCTCTTTGCTGTCATTGTAAGTTACTTTGGATAAAAGTGACTTTACTGACAAGAAATTGTACAGAGGTAGGTCTTGAATAATGCTGGAGCAGGGATAATGATCTACTAATGATCCCAATACCAGAATCCACTTTAACAGCAAAAGGTACAAAGCTGTAAGCAGTGATTCCAGGGCATCATTTGAAAATAAAGGATGAGAAAGTGTCATCAATCACCAGATTCCACTAGATCATGGCGGCCATACAGTGTTGTAGGCATACTCTTAAAGAGAAGGTGTTGATGACTTATATTCAGTAGGCTGCGTTCCTTTAACAATACCAGAATGTTGTTGTTATATCTTGGAGAACTGTGTTTGGTTAAACTCTGAGCTTTGTTGCAGTTGACTGTCACAGATTGTTGGCAGATTCTTCAATATTGGACAGCAGCTAACAATCCAGATAGCATCTGCTTAGTGAGGACAAGGGAAGCTGAACAAAGCAAATCAGTTTATTTATGCTAAACAGCCAATGGTATTGCATGTACAGTTGCATTAGCTGCAGCTAACTAGCAAGTGTATGATTTATGAATGAGGCCTAAAGATAACCAAACACGAAGTTGGTGTTTAATTTTAGAATTAATAACTGAAACAAGGGCTAGTTTGTGACCTGGAAACCGATAAGCCACCCCTGATCTTAATTTACTTGGCCTGGTGTTCCTGAGAATTTAGATCAGCTTGTGAGATGTCATGAAACATGAACGTGGACTTTTTAAGGCTACTTTTTAATTAGCCTGCAGTTCCACAGAGAGTTTCTGGCTGAATCCATGTATCCATGTTCCAATTAAATTATTGTGCAGGTGTTCAAAGCACGATCTGCCTCTCAGCTTGAGCGACTGCAACATAAGAACTATAGCAACACCAACTAGCCTCCGCAGATAAACAAACTCTTGCGTGATATTTAAGCTCTTATGAGGACAGAGGTAAAAAACTTGAGGAATGAATCACCCACTTAATAACCAGCGGTATATTTTGATGATTGTTTGCTTTTTAGATGAATGAGGAAACCATAATGACCTTGTGGTCAAGATGGTGGCAAAGATAATAAACTAACTTAACATAATTTATGTAGTTGTTTTGTCTCTAACTCTTGTAGATCATAACATATTGGTTATTAATGATGAAATTAATCTGCAGATGTACCAGTTCCAGATGTGCCCAAACTCTTCTATGGACTAATTTTTTAACCATGACAAAGGCTAAAATGTGGCCTGCAGCAGAGTACGTAAGCTTTGTTTTTAGCTTAGCAGTTGTTGATCACTACTGGCTATAACTGGCCAGGAGTGCAACTAATCATGGACAGCCAGACCTCCACACATACACCTTCACACTTCACTTTAGTGTTGTGTCAGCTCTAGAGAAAGGTCTGGCTGAACCTGCTATCATTTTGGTATAGGAGAAAAATATATTGGTTAATATATTATGAGGATGAAGGTGAAAGACTGGAATGAATCGTCAAAATATACCACATTTTATAAAGTGCTTTGTATAAAATTCATACTTGGGGATGATGGTGCCACTTCAACAATATTGCTTTCACTTCTGGAGGGAGGAATGTAAAACTTTCTGTCTCTTTGCTCCAATTTAAGAGTCCATTTGTCATTAAACAATTACACAGGCAAAGAATTCAATTTCCCTCCTCTCATTTCTTCTTTCATGAGCGTGTTTTCCAGAAAGGGCAAAAACTTAATTACAGAATGCAGCAACACACTAACAAAGAAATATCGACTGTTGGTTTACAGGAGAACATCAGTGTGAATTGTGAAGGGAGTGTTGTTGCTAATAATGTTTTCCTCTCCATTATCTAGAAGACGTTTGTCACCGCAGCCTTACAGAGCGAGAGAGCTTTATATTTAAAAAGAAGGGAATAACTCTTCTCTGGTCTCATTAATCTACCTTTTTTGTCGTGAGCACAGACAAAAACCATCTCGCCTTGCAGATCAACAGTGACACGATATGCAGGAGGCAGTGTGTGTAGATGCCTTTCAAAATGTGCCAAAGAACTGGAACATTGTGTTGTCTTTCACCAGATGCATGCCTTCTATTTTATGTTAGCGAGTGTTTGTGTGTGCAAGACGCATAGCAGCACATGCACGTCTTCCTCTTTTGCAGCCAGCCACAATTTTTGGACGTCGGGTTGGAACTGGAGTCTGCTCACATGGGAGCTCATTTGGCAGACCAGCCTGTCACCGGGGAGCGTATGAAAGCTAAACCTAATGAAAGCACACACAGCCAAAACCTGCTGGCTAACATCTGCCCCAGACTTTTAGCTACAACCAGCTCCACTCTCTCGTCAAAGCAAAACCGCACAGCTCCTGTTTGCCAGGCTTTCTTTTTCCCACTCGAGTTGCATCTCTATACGATCTTTTATGCGGTCCGTGGCCCATGGGGCTTGGAAACCTATCAAAAAACGAGGTGTGTAATTTCAAAACTGCAGAGATCTCAGTAGCAAATGTGGACTTTTTTATTCCTTACAGTGGTTTTACAAATGTGTGTATTTACATACACACAAACTGACTTTGATGAGACAACTTATTTATGAATTCATTAACTAATCTACCATGTGATTTTGTGTGATGGGTGTGTGTTGGGAGGTGTACTACGTTTGTATCCTCACAGCATCTTAATGGATTCCTTTGAGGTACTGAATAAAGCTTCTCTGAGTAATTGCAATACTGCTACTGCTTTGTGTCTGCTTGTGGTGGTGTTTACTTAAGTCAATCAACAAAAATTTGATGCTTTGAAATTCTGTACAGACATCTATGGCCTGATTAGTGGTCAAACTGACACAAGATTTGGCTCAGAAATTTGCGACATCTTTGTTTCTTTGCAAAACAACTAGTGGATGGACTGACACAAATATGACACATTCATGTTTCCCTCTGGATGAACTGTAACATATAGTGCCACCCTGGACTTCAGTTTATTAAAACTATATTTAAAACTTTAACCTCAGCTTGGGTGTTGTTTGTTGTGTGTCAGATGCAACCAGCAGAGATGTTTGCATAGCATATAGTATATATGTTCTTTCTAAGAAAAGTTTTTATAATGTGTTTTTGTAGCATCTCTATTTTCTTTAATAGATCAGAATGATCAGAATATTGTAACGGTGAGACGACATCGTCCCGGATTCAACTAACAGTATAAACTAAGAAACAATAAATGGGACAATAAGTCAAAACTTCTTAAGTTATTTATTCAGAACATTTTGTTCTGAATAAATAACTTTAAATAACAGCAATGTGCTGCAAGGCATACTGGAAAATTGTTCCTCCTGGCTCGAGCTCCCTTGCGGTCAAGATGGTGGCAAAGATAATAAACTAACTTAACATAATTTATGTAGTTGTTTTGTCTCTAACTTTAGTAGATCATAGCATATTGGTTATTAATGATGAAATTAATCTGCAGATGTACCAGTTCCAGATTGGTCCAAACTCTTCTTTGGACTCATTTTTGAACCATGAAGGCTAAAATGTGGCCTGCAGCAGAGTATGTAAGCTTTGTTTTTAGCTTAGCAGTTGTTGATCACTACTGGCTATAACTGGCCAGGAGTGCAACTAATCATGCATAGCCAGACCTCCACACATACACCTTCACACTTCACTTTAGTGTTGTGTCAGCTATGGAGAATTCCCCTATCATTTTGGTATAGGGGAAAAATATATTGGTTTATTCATATTTCTTTAAACCAATCCAGGCCAAATGCAGGCTTATACTCACGGCCTACTTCCTTCTTCCTATGAGACAGACTAAGAGGAGTCAATGGTTAGCAGTCACTGGCAGTATAAAATATATGAATCATACAACCACGAGAGATTATAAAGTTACAGTTATAAACGTGCACAGAAAACACTAGGCTGCAGACATAGACATGCGCACATATGTCCTAACAGATAAATGACTGAAATATAAATGATCTATTTCATTGACTGAGAATGGTGATATGTTAGAATTTGATATTTTTACACTTTTTTTTTTTTTATACAGAAACTGCATTAGTCAGTTTAGGCTGAGCGCCTACCAACTGTTTTGCAAAAATTATCCTCCCTAATTAGTCTGAAAATACGAGTGGTCAGATCAGTCAATAACTGATAAGCAGGGGACAAACAGTCACACAGCGCTAACAGCTTTTCAGATACAATCCAAATGCAGCAGTCCAAAAATGCAGTCAATTAGTATAAAGAGGTCTGCATATCTCAAAATGATTGTTCGAATATCACAATGCAGCTTACACAGACTCAAAAATCCAGTAGCTCACCCAGAATGATGTCAGTCATTCCAGCTGATATATGTGAGATACCATAAAAACAGTATAACCATTACTGGAAATGATTACTTTGTGTAGTACCTGTAGATGTAATCCGTATATTTTACTATAGAGATGGATGCCAGTGTTTCCTCATCATTTAACAATGAGATCTGCAATTCAGATAACAAACAGCACCATCACAGTGGACAGAATATTTCTTTCGCATTATTTGGGACACATGATGTACCCTCTGTATGTGAGCATACAAGCAGAGAGAAATGAGGTTGTACTTTAGAGGCCTCATTTGCACAGGAATGAAATGTCGTTCTCACAGGTTGAGCGAGGAAAACATTTTTTCCTGTAATTTGACTAAATGAACACTCTGGACGTGGGCACCGCTGACCTACAAAGGTAACCTTATTTCTTGGAGGAGCTGTAGCATTCGGTGCTCTGATTTCTGAAGCAGCCCAGGGGACTGCAGGCTAAGAAACCAAAGACAGTCCGTGGCTCTTAATGAGACTGCACAAATGAGGGACAGCATGAGTAATGCATGCTTTGAAAAAAAAGAAGAAAACAAATGGAAAGAGAAGGGAATCATTTCGGAAGTTTCATACAAGTAGAATCAAGTTGTTAGTGTCAGAAAAAAAAACAGTTCTTACAGTCCATGTACGGACTAAAGCAACATTTTATAACTTTTGCGCCATCAAATAACACGTTAAAAAATGTGATGCTACATTGACTTGAAATCAGGTAAATGGTCTCTGTCATTTTCAGTCTGTTTGTACGTCTGTTCATGCACTATGTAACTTTGTGCTTTGGGGACAATCACACAAGAGAAGTACATAACACCTTACAGCACTAAGTCACACACCACCAACTATTTGACTGATTTTGTTGAAATTGGATCATATTTTATGAAGAAAATGTTTTCTGGTTTTCCCTCTGATGTCCTCCAGCTGCTCCACCTCAACTCTCACTTACAGAGTTTCCTGATGGACAGTGAAGTGAACTGGTGTGAACTGTAGCTGCTGTTAGCTAGTGTTAGCTCAGTTTATTACTGGGCTGCCTGGGCCGTGAGCTCCGGGGGAGTTTGTACCACATTTCAGCAGTTTCAGTTCAGCACTACTAAAATTTGGTTTGATTAGGTTCAGGCTCAGGAATGTTGTTCATGGATTGTCACATATATTCTAAACAGCTGAAATTGTACAAATACCCCATGATCTGTAGGTGGACTAACCAAAAAAGCTTTACCACAATTTCTTCTCCTAATGGTATCATCTGGTTTTTAGCAAAAGCTAAATGATCGAAAGCTAAATGTTGTTTTCTTTTGGGGTGTATTTTTAAAAAGAATGTACTTATTTTATACTGTATATTATGAAAATATGTTACAAGGAATATATTGTAAATTTAATACAACATTCCACTGGTAAAGGTTGTGTCAGAACCTGATAAATTTTAAAAAAGAGGATGACTGCACAGTTATCACATTGTACCACCTAAATTCCAATTACATTTTGAACTGCTATAACCAAGACGCAACTTTAGCTGTGCCTTCACCAACTGTCATTTGAATCTAATTTCTTTAACTAGTTTTAGTTTGATTAAATTAATTACAGTGAATTTCAGTGTAGTTTTTTTTAGAAAAAACTATAAACATACACTGAAGTACAGAAAATGTGTCGTGCGTGGGTGAGTTTGTAAGAGGTCATCAGTGATTCAATTGCCAAAGCATACATCAAAACAATTTAATGGTTCTTTGAGAGATTGTCGCATAAAATAGTTTTAATTTTTACTGGGGTCGTTACCCATTACAACTATGCCAGTACATTTGTAGAAACTGAAGTAAAATGTACTGGCAAAGATATTTATAATTCAGCTGTGATTTCAATACATTTATACAGTAAACAGTAAATGGCTGGAAATGGACTAAGTACATTATGTACTGTTACTGAATTGTTCTTTAAACAAATTCATTATAACATTTATTAATAATAGTAACACAGTCCTGCCAAGTCAATGAATTTCATAATGGAGTGTTACAGCCGTGCATCACTGTACAATGTTAGTGTCTTTTAATATATTGCCATTTGTAAGTATATGTAAGTAATAACATACTGTATATTTTATGTGACTTGCGTGTCTGTTTCTGTAGACTTGACTTAAAGTTTCATGAGTTAAGTGCAAACTCTATATTTATTTGTTGCAATGTTAACTGAATACTGTCGTTTACAGAAGATTGTGATGTCTGTCAGTGAGGCTGAAGAGAAGAAGATTTCATTATGTTAGCCATTTAGTCAGACTCATGGGTACAAATACATCTTCATTTATTTCACATACATTTTTTTTTTTTTTTGACTTTTACTTTGAAGTTTTCACAATCTAAATGATTCAACAACAAAATGAGGAACTACCACAACAAAGTCCAAATTCCCTACTGGGGAAAATTATGCAAATGTCACTGTAGTAAAATTGACACATGTATTTTGCCAACCAGCAAAGGTACAGTTAAAGTAATAAAAAGAGACAAAAATAGGACAAAAAGCAGTTCATGTAGGTACTTTGACCAATACTGGGTCAGCTTTATGATGATCAAAGTGTAATGCCAGATCCTGAACAATATTTGAGGACTGACTTTTTGTAAAAGGCTCAACATTTGTCATAAATAAAATCTTTTTTCTTCATTTTTTATTATTATTAATAATAATATATATTCATTAATATCTATGAGTCAATTGGGGGAGAAAGGACATATAACCACCCATAGAAGCCCTTCCTGAAATCATGGAAACTTCAAAAGTCTGAAGAATGTTTTTGCTGAACATATGGGGTATATTAATTTTGGCTAATGCATCCCATGAATATTGCTGTGAATAGTTCTTTTGAATGAATATGTACATACATGTACACAATGAAGCATTAGGTACACATATGCAAAGTATTGAACATAGGAAATTATGGTCTGTTTCATTGATTTGTTCAGTGAATAAGCATGGCTCAAGACAAAACAAAGTAGGTTAATAGCTTAGATATAAATTTGTACTGTACACGGTTCAGCTCAGTCTGTAGATCCAACCCAAAGCTGTAGTGTTCTTTTTGGACATATAAATTTCAAAAAGATGATAAATGACACCTATTCCATCCAGGTCCCCATGGCGGCAACAGTTTTCCCTCCTCATCCATGCTGAAATTGCCCGCTGGCAATTACTTAAGAGGATGTCCTACTACCTTTTGATTTTTGAGTATCCAGGAATTATGTGAAGGTCCAGGGATTTAAGGTACTGCTCATCATGTTATGCTGCCCCAAATGTTTCCACTACCATTTTCCCTACAGCAGTGGGAGGTTTAGTATTCCGATTTCCAAAGAAAAATACAATGTACTTTGGGCATTTCCACCATCCAGAATCTTGGATCTATGAAAGAAGTCACATCATTTTCATGTTAAAACGACGAGGACCAGCTTGTCCCTCTGCCGAGTCAACATTAGTGCCATTAGACTTTGACCGAGGCACATATTCAACATCTATGTTGTTTTTATGTTTTCCTTTCCCTCTGCTCCAAACAAAAAGGAGCAGGAAACAAAACAAGACCACTCCCAGGAATGTGAAACACCCCATAGCTGTTGACACTAAAATAGTCTTTAGGTCTAAACCAACGGTCACACCGGTTGTCCCATTGGCAGTGGCATTGCTGGGATCTGTGTAGTACTGGGTCCTGTTGGCATACAGCGATCCCAGACTTTTCACCGCCAATGAAGTCATCAGGGTGTCATTCCCAGCAGTGTTGGAGGCAAGGCAAAGGTACACTCCGCTGTCTTGTACCTCTGCTGACTTTATCTCCAGTGTACCATTGTTGTGAACGGTTACTCTTCCATGGCTCCTACTTGTCAAAACACGTCGACGTGGGGACACCCAGGACACGGTGGGCCTTGGTGTCCCCTCAGCACTGCAGCGCAACATCGCCTGCTGGCCCTCATCCACAGTGATTGTTTGAGTTTTATTCTCACGGATTTTTGGCTTGGTACATGTCACGTAGTAAGACAGGAGAGTCTCCTTAAACTCTCTAAAAGGCCTGCCACGAATACCTTCAGGTGTGCTGCACTCTGGCTGCGAATCTCCAAAGAGTATGGAATGCCTTTTCTGTAGGATCCACATGAGACGACAGTCGCACACCAGGGGGTTGTTGTCAATCAGAAGAACCTCCAGAGCCTCAGGAGACTGAAAAACACCCTTCTCCAGTGTATCCAGTCGGTTGTGAGAGACATTGAGGACTTTGAGTCCCCGCAGGCCCTGGAAGGCGAATGGTTCAATGGTAGTTAGCTGAGCTCTAACCAAATGAAGCTCTTGAAGCCTAACCAGTTCCATCAACATCCCTCCTTCAATGTGCCTGATGCGGTTGTAGGACAGGTTAAGGTGTGTTAGATAGGGCAGATGCTTCAGGGCTTGGTAAGGGAAGGAGGACAAGTTGGTGTTGGTGATGAACAGAGTGGTCAGGTTGAGTCCATGCAGGGTATTAGCTGGCACATGGTCTAGTGACAGCCAATTATCAATTTCTAAATGCCGCAGCCGGAACAACTTTTTGAATGAGTAAGGATGTAAAGTGCTGATGCTGAGGTATCGTAGATGGAGACTGACCAGGTTGTGCAGGTGGGAAAGAGCCTCAGTGGGTACAACTGTAAGGTTGCACCTTTCTAAGGTTAGTATCTCCAGGCTTATAAGTCCACTAAATGCACGGTGAGAAATGTAAACCAGATCATTGTCACCCACTTCCAAAAACTTTAGATTGTGTAGGTCCTGGAACATGTAATCCAGGAGGATGACGATCTTGTTATCACTTATATCCAGTCGGGTAAGATTTGTTAAGCCTGTGAAGACGCCCAGAGGTATGAGCTTGATACGATTGCTCTTGAGACTGAGCGAGTGCATGTTAAACAGGGCATTGAAAGCTCCAGGCTCAACATAACTGATAATATTTCCACTGAGGTCAAGTTCCTCAAGCCCAGGAAAGGCAATAAAGTCATCAGGGTTGATCATTGTCAGCTTGTTCTTACTCAGGTCCAGGATCCTGGTCTCTGTTGGGACGCCGTCTGGAATGCTGGGCATGCGCTTGCGGTGACAGACAACTGCCTTGCTCTGCGCTGAACACTCGCAGCGCGAGGGACATCCCAGGGTAGACCCCACAAAGACAGCCACAAGGGCTAGTCCCAGGAATGGTTGCCAGCATGAGACGACCGTGTGCAGCATGACTTTGCTCATACAGTCGACCATTCTGTCACGGTTCTGTAAGAAAGAGAGACAGAGAGCAATGAGAGAGAGGTCAGTTATTCACTCATGATGCATCTTGTAACAGCTGTGTGGCTGTAGAATTAGTTTATATTACAAATAATACAGCAGGACTCTGTGTGCTTTTATGGAAAATAGCCTTAGGTACCTTTAGTAGTGTTGTACTGAACAGATTTCAGTACAAAATCTAAAAATCATTCTTGCCATCCTCACATCTAATTTCTACAAAAAAGTTGAATTGGTGGTTGCAAAATATTTTAAATTAAATAATCTATTTCTCTCTCCATTTTCAACCATCACTTTTATCTGTTTGCTGTCTTTGTTTTCCTTTTATCCACAGGATACTGATCAAGACACAAAAGTGCTGGTTAAAATGCTTCCCTGGTGAGCAATGGTATTTAATTTGATTCTCACTAGAATGAAATTAACTTTTAAATAAATAATAAGTGGAGCTTGTGTAGCTTATTGTATCACTCCACTTTCTGTGCCTTAACAACAAATGTTGCTTTTTTTCTTTTACAAGTTTTAATAGTGTTTGCTACACTTCTAAGATAGAGAAACAGATTGGGATGACAGATTGTTGTGTATTTCGAGCATACAAACATGTTATCTGATAATATAAAAAAAAAATACAAAAAGAAAAAAAAATAACACACTGAATCATTTCTCAAGTGGTGAAGTGGCAGAATGAAAGAAATCAATCGTGACAACAATGCTTGACACTTTATGCAGTTCATGGATAAGTGTGACCAAACCCAATCAACAAGTAAAAATTGTTGGAGGGCATCATTCAATGTTGGAAGAAAATATGATCGTGATTACCAAAAAGGTTTCAAAGCCAATAAACAAAGGTCTCAGATTCAATATTTTTAAATCGAATTTCTGAATTCATTTTAGAAATTCATTCAAACAGTATGCAAGCAAATGGCAGATGTATTAAATCACTTCTGGAAATCCATCTCAGTTGAACCCTAATGGCAAAATAGAGACTGTCTGACAAATATATGATGTATCATATCATATCATATAGTATATGTAATATTCTGTTCAAGTTTAAAGTTTAATTTTGAAATCAGAAAAAAAAAAAGTTTACAATTTTATTTTCACAATCAAGTATTTTATTTTACTATCATTGCAATGTTTTGCTCTTGATCACTTAATAAACTGTGTCTATTGCTGCGTTTGTACAGGATTGCTACAATACATGATCATAAACTCGATCAACCATTTGTGTGTTTAAGCACATGTTAGTAAATGAATAAGAGGAATTTCTCTCTGTACCATTGTGGTCAAAAACCACATTTGATTGATTGTACATCTGACTTCTGTTTTCATGAGGTCTCTGCAAACATTTACAATGTAACACAACATGGTCCATCTTAAATCTATTTGTTACGCTGATTTTTTATGTTCTGCTCATATTTATCACATAAACACCTACTCATATGTATCACATAAGCACAGGGAGCTAAGCAGATATATGACCTGAATGCACTGCTTGCCTCAAACAGACTGGGTGACAGGTTGCAAAGATTGCAATCTATCCTTGCCTCATTTGGTGTGCCATGGTCTGTGCTAAATTTAAACGATTTTAACGAGAGGAATAATCTGAATTTCTCCCCAGGCTCTTAATATGCTTACAGATTACAGTGCAGATAGATAATATGACGGCATATCTGTTTAAAGAGAAACATTATGTAAACCTAAGAAATCAATTCAAACAGTCAAAATATGGAACATATGAAGCTCAAACTGCAAAAGACCAAGCACTCGTGTGTCAGCTTGGAGTGACACAAACCTTGACACTCAACAACAACAGAAGTATATAAGTGTTTTCACACTTTACAATTTCAAATAAAAAAAACAACAACATTATTTTCTATTTACAAATTGCAGACATAAATGCAGCAAAATTTCCATTTCCATTTATTTTTATGTGTTATACAGCATCTAGATGGTAGCACGTTGATTTTCTGCAGTATCCATGTGAGTCACTGGCCATTGGTCATGTTTTTGGGGATTTTAAAATTAAATTCATAAATATTTATTAGTTACTTATATTCAAAGACTTTTCATTCTCTGTGTCTTTGCATTCCCTTTGCTCTAGTTTGCTATAAAGCTTTGTTGCTATAGTTAGTGGGAACCATATGTCTGGCTCTCCATTGCTGCTGACTCGAAAAACATTGCCAAATGTGCATTCGCCTGTTTAAGTGTTTAGCAGCTTTCTAATAAGTTGAAGTGTAAAGCTAAATCTTTAGCCCCTGCATTAAAACCTTTCCATATTATCCATACTGACATGCTAATTGCCTGAGTCTGTCTTCACTAAACACCTGGGTTATTGTTTCAGCTATTGCCATCTTCCATTTTGTGAACCAAAATAGGACATTATGCATTTTAAAGAAACATTATGTAACTTTCCTACAATAAAATAACATTCATTTTAATGCTACATACATTGCCATGCAATCAGGTTGATTGTGTCTCTGCCATTCCCACTCTGCACTCCGTACGCCTGCTCTTCTGCTTTGTAACTTTCGTCTTCGAGCTCCTGCGAGAAGTACGTCACATATGACCAACTATTTCACTGATTTTGGTGAAACTGGATCATATTTTATTCCCATCTAATGTCCACCGGCTGCTCTGTCGCAACAGTGAAGTAAACTACTGCAAACAGCTGCTGTTGGTTAATGGCAGCTCAGTTTGTCAGCCATGCTGCCCAGACTGGTCTTAGAGCACAAGGGGAGCGTTAGTGTCCATATTTACCTACAGTCTGAAACTGGTTTTAATATCAAGTTAAAAACTGTTAAGTACTAAATCTTTACACTGATTCTTGGTCTGAGAAGACTATCTTAATTCAATCAATCAATTTTATTTGTAGATTGTATTTTATTTTATAGTTCCTAGTTATGTGGGTTGATCTAAAATGAAACATATTTTAATTAATCCAATAATGAAAAGAAATATTGCTTCCTGTAATGTATTGGCAACATTATGATTTTGTTTACCACAACCTTCAATCAAACATTTCCACATACACATTGCTAACCTGACTGTGACACATACACACAAGCACACACATCTGGAGATTATCTCCAGTCCTTGTGTTTCTGCAAATTCTTCCCACATAATGGTGCTCTTATGCACTCACACTGGCCACCTGAATAGCAGCACCATATGATTTGATGGTTTACAAAGAGGGTGTCTAATCAGTATAATGATTGAAGGTCTTTATAACAGTGTGTAATCAGAGTAAGAGTGAGCCTGTGATGTGACCCTCTCACCTGGGCGCTACTCAATGAGAGAAGCATAATATAAGTGCATCATCAGTAGCACCTGCTGAAGAGTGTCCTGTGCAGGAGAAAATGCTGCACCGAATTAGGCAGAACCTCCAGGGCAACATCCTCACACTGACTGATTGCTACTTGTGCCCTTCAAAAGGAATCATACATTTTTAATATAATAATAAAAAAAAGAATCTGTGTGATTTTACCTTGTTTTTTTGTTGTTTTTTTTTGGCCCTGGTAAAAAGTCCTATTAGCTGTGTAACATTTCTGATTAATATGAACAAGTGGTACAATGTACACTTTTAAGGTATGCCACCGAGATCCACCATTTTATACTGATGTTCACCAATCAGAGAGATGAAGGAAAAAGAGCCAGCATCTCTACAAAAAGTGACATCAGTAGACCATACAGCTGCAAAATAAATCTTGCAAAGATTTCTTTGTCAAAAATAGCTCCCAGAATACAACGAATACCAAAAAAAAAAAAAAATTGACTTCAGGTTTTTACCATGTTCTCCAACATTTCCATTTATCACCACATTCTAGAAAATTCTGGTGACATTCAGTAACAGTCCTGTGACTGAAATCCTGCAGTGCACTATGAGATAAGACTGCACGGTGAAGGTGTTTCTATAATGTGGCCCCTGACCCACATTAGCGCAGGGTTGAATCCTGAGAGGGCCAGGATAACAGCTAATGGTGTCTGACTCAGCATAAATCAGTGAACAGACATTTCGTCGGGGTGCTGAGGTTGCCTGCGCGGTGCCATCATCCCGAGTGTATGTATACAAATGGCCCAATGTGAATCTCAAACTTATGCAACACTCAGGGCTGTTAAATGATGATTGACTCTTCTACTATGACAAATATATTAGGACAAAAGATAATATAAGATAAGATGAGATAAGATAGACTTTACTGATCCCACACCAGGTCAATTCACTTGATACAGCAGCTTGTATAAGATGGATAATAAATTGATCTTTGCTCTCCTGTCCACTCTCACAAGTTGAAAGTCGTCCAGAGTTTCCAGCGAGTCTGAAGTGAGTTCATTCAGCTACGTCTCTGTGATGCTACACTCTCCATACTCCCTGTGTTGCCTGGTTAGCGCTGTTAGCTCCTCCATCTTAATGGGGAGGGATCTGACATTCCCCATGACAACAGACAGTACAAATGGTTTGTACTCCTGATCCCCATCTCCTTCTCCTCACTTCAGCAGGCATCTCCGGCCTAACATGTGCTAGTGCTGCCTAGCCCAACAGGTGTTCTCGAGTCTAAACAAGAGAGCTGTGGCTTTTTTTGAACGGGTCATCCGATTTATCATGAAATAGTCCGTATGACAGAAAAAAAAAAAAAAATCACTGATTTCCATTGTTCCAAGTCCAAGTTTGAGATGGCCCACTCATCTGCTGAAGGTGGAACGTATATTAAGCATTTTAAGATTTTTTTAACAAAGGAATTGAACATATTTGTGGGAAAAAAATTAACAAAACAAAAACACATCAGACACAAACTATTATTCTTAAAACATAAGAGGAGTTCTTTAAATTATAGTTGTACAGCTTCTGGGACTTTACACAATAGGAAGAGATGTTATTAAGAAAAACAATGCTTAAGATGAGAATTTAGAACACTGAGTAGGATCTACAGTGTGCAAGGGTGGTGATAACAGGATGTGACAAACAAGTGAATGCACAATTTAAAAGATAAGTCAGCAATTTTCATTTAAAAAAGGTGGACAATTATCATGATTATGGCTTATTCTTCACTAAAAATATGGACGTGCAAGAAGCATAGCTAAGAAATCATACTGCAGTTTAAAAGTAATGATTTGTTTACTTGTAAAGGTATTTTAATGACAAAAACAAACATAATAAGTGTAGAAGAGCTTTTGATATTTAAAGACACTAAAATAAATAATAAACCAGACAAAAAGATTCATATTTACTGTAATAATTATAGTGGTTATTAAGGTATCTTTTAGGCATTTTGTGTCATAATGTTGTGATGATGTAGACCACAAATAATTACCTTATGTTAAAAAGTCCTCCCATCGGGACATGAAGCTTGTTTAATATACAGTATGCGGTAATATCCAAAGGAACGACTGACATGTATTTATTCATTGATTCTCTTTTATGGGAAACATCAACAACGAAAATCTCAAGTTTGAGTTCATGTCCTGCGGCATTCTTTTGCTCGGCTACATTCAAACAGCATCCATGCGCACAGGATAACAGCGGTACAAATGAATATGATCATTTTAGATACAGAACACAGCCGTGATCCTAAACTACTCTTTCCTCCGCTGAGTTTCAGTAGCCAAAATCTCCACAGAAGCACGGCTGTTGATTTTGTTCTAATTGGAGCAAATTGAATCAAGCAATCACGGGTCAGTTTGCACATCAGTGTTTCTCCCCCTGATGGGCAGAGCAGTGGACACCCACTATCCATGTTTGATTTCAAATTATTTACCAACTAATTAGCCCAACAGCTCCAATATGGAGTGAACGTAATCACGCAAAATGAAGAATTAAAGCCCTCAATGGTAAACTTCACAGTACAGGAGGCTTGTTAAACCCTCTGTTGAAATAAAATGTCATTTAAAAATCAGATTTTAAATTGATTTGAATGCCAGCTGTGCGTGCATGAAACCTGTTCGTCCGTCAAAAGATTATACAAACTATGAGTTTATGTATTTTCCGCACTGGCAATGGTGCTGTTTGTCACTGGTCGACTTTGTAACCACACTGTTTACAGTGAGTGTCTTAAGCCATAATCCTGGCAAACTATTGGCTGTAAACATTTTTTCTTTGGCTTTCATCTGAGGGCTAAGTTTGCACACCCTGAACACTCACAAGGCACTTCTTATTTTGAGGATTTAGATAACAACTTGGCCTCTGCGCAATCAACCAATAAAAAAACTACTTGTGAAATTGGCCTGCCTCTATCTACTCTAGAAAGGTTTTCAGACTGTGTTTGATGTGGCCCCCAGGCACTGATCATTGCACATAATGTGATTCCTCTTCACACAGAAGAGCCTCCTTGCGTTTATGGTGGATGGTAGTAGACAGTTGCTTTCTTTACCCGGCAATTATCAACACCCCTTAAAAGGCATAATCAAAGCTTCAAATTGTGATATTTTGACTAAGAAGACTGCTGTGGAGGAAGAGCCACTTTGGAAAGGCAAAGGAAGAGGAGCAAAATTAACTCTCAGGGCTCAAGTGAAGCCGCACAGGAACGGGGCTATGTGAGGAATAAAGCAATAATGAAAGCAACATTATGTGTAATCATGCAGGGAGAGAATGTGCTACATACTGGGTGCAGTAGTGATACAGCAAGCTCTCTTGTACATTAGCATCTGACATGGCTGCCCTCACGTCACTGGGTCCAACTCATCGCAGTGTAATTGGTTGTAATGAGAAAAAAGAAGACTAAAAAGAAAACATACGCACAATTTTCAAATCCACTTATGTCAGAAATAACTGTGACACACGCACAGACTTGAAGCATGGCGAGTAAAAGCACCTCGAATACTGTGTTTGATGTCTTAATTTCCTGGATAACTGCAAAATAACAGCACATCCTCATAAGGGTCATTGTAAGGGAAAGTTATTAAATCATCATTTTATTTTAATGAGGCTTATATCTTATAATGATGCTACCCTGAAGGAAAGATGTTATTAACTTGCAGGTTAGTTCACAGTCGGAGTGTGCAATTAACCCACCATTTCAAAAGAGCATCGACGAGTAATCAAGTGAGATCATAATGAGAGGGAAGAGACCGCGGTGCTCTTTGCCTTATCCATTATTGAATGGATCTTTGTAAAGGGCAGCGAGGCTTTAAGGTGAGCCTGCCAACATGCAAAATGACACTGTACTTCTTGATAAACCGCTGTCAATCTGACCTCTCAGGCAACATGATGGCTCCTCATGATGTGACCTGGATATGATGAAACAACTCAGCCTCCATCGGTTTTTCCAAACACAAATAATCAACAGGAAATGATCTGAAAAAAAAATCTGAAAACCCTTGTTGATAGTTCTGTTTTTTTTTTTTTTTCATAAACAGGATTCAACGTGGCAAACTGTAGAATTCATTAACACACACGGTGCAAAGAGCAACACGATCACAGTCACATGATCGAGGGTTTTGGGACCTAGAGCCCTTAACAGTGAGGATCAACAGCCTCGGGGCAATAATAGGCTTCCATGCACAAATTGCCCTTCTGCTTGGGTTGCAGAGCGAAGTCAAAGCTCAATTAATCCGTGTTAATTAGAGATAAACTTGGTAGATTGAGTCAGTTGCTCGTGTCTGTGTCTGATAACCCTTGATTTTTGGAAAGAGTCGAAAAGGCATCAACCAGTCAGATCTGGATTTATCCCACTAGAAAAGCCCCTCAGAGTGGAGAGTTAATCCTATGTTTAATAGCTATTAAAAATTCTGAACTTTGGAGACAAGACGGAGCTTGTAAAAGAAGGCAACAAAACTTGGTAATTAAATGTGCAGGGGATAAAAGTACAACAGTGAGAATATGAGAGGACTTAATAAGGCCCGGGGAACAGAGCATTGTCATTTTATTACATTTACAAAGTGACACGTGAAAAAGAAAAATCTACCAATTTGTCAGTTCATTAGGGAGCTATGTGTTAAGACTTTTATAGCAGGTGTATTTTTCTAATTAAAATGACACCCTGTCTCTACTCCCATTAGATTCATACAATATAAACATTAATGCAGCTTTATATTGCTATTGAGGTGATGTTATTGTGCTTTTTAGCACCACTTAAGCAGGTCAGAATGCTCTCCAGAGAGAAGTTTGTGTTCCTTCACTATGATTAGAACATTCAGGACAGACACTAAATCTCACATTAACAAGGGCAAATAGTCTAAATAGGTGTGAGTGGTCCAAAGCATATATATCAAATGTGTTTCCTAAAGATGAGGAGCACTTCTTGCTTCTCTGGAGGCAGATGTGGTGAGACTGCCAGCAACTCTTCTCTGCTGACTTTAACCGCATGATCGCATGTTTGATTGTTTGACATTGGGAAATCATTTAGTCTTTGATTTGACTGTGGCTGCAGATATGTTATTTTTGGCATATATCTCAGCTCATAAGCAGTACAGACGTACCATATTGTTGACTGTGGAATGAACAGTATATTGTTTGTCCATTAGAGAGCAAGGACAAGCCTTTGGAGGCACAGTCAATAGAATAAAATAGAATAAAATTAAAAAAAAAAAAAAATGAATTATACATTTTCCAAACCCTGTTTCCTCATGATTGTTATCTCTTGGTATATGCCTAATATAATGTAAAAAAAACAAACTAAAACAAAACTCATACATTTGCATAAATGTAACCAAATCAAGCGACTAGCTAAACCTCACCCTGCAGTTTCACTCACTTGCTCACTGCTCTTTCTCAGAAATGTTTCCTCATTATATGATTTTAGAGAGTGAATACCGAATCATAGATCATTGGCAGGCATTTTAACTCTTTGAGTTTTTTTTATCAGTATGAACCTCAAAACTCAAAACTCCAGCTTTGTCAGCCTCTAAAAAAACATTAATATGGTAGTTAGGTTATGCAAAAATCTAGTTTATTTTTAAATCTCTTATCTAATGTGACATGCAGCTGATAAACGTCTGTGTTGTCTTAAACACGCAGAAAATTACACAAATATTAAGGACAGAGAAAACACAATCATGAATCATAATAACTGAGAGTATTTTTAGATAATAAAAACAGATCTTTCACCATGTGCACCCAGACCATCATTTAGATTGATAACATACACCACGCGTGTGTTATATATATTCTATTACACAAACACTAAATATAACATGTGGCTCACTAGCCTACTCTGTCTGTATTGAGTGAAAAATCAATAACTGCATCAGAGACTAGAATCCCTGTCACACGAGAGTTATGCAGGCATTTATATGGATGAGTGCAGGTATATTATTGATGGATTATATTAACAAACCACTGATGATTGGTACTTAACTACGATAAGACATATGACGTTACTGTGTGTGACTAACACAGAGCGTGGTTCAGCTTTGACATTTTTCATTTCACATTTTAGGAAAGGCTACAGTGATAAGTCAGTGTGATGCCTGGAGGGATTTTCTTTTTCCCACCTGCTGCCCGCACAGTGAGATTACACAACAACAGCAGCCCTGAAGCGCCGAGAGAAGCTGTGTCTTGCTCAACCAGGACTGTATGTACCTGCATGCCAAAAAAAAAAAAAAAAACTTGAACCTGGGTGCTGCAGGTGTTAAAGAACTGCTCTCTAAATCATGGCAGACTGCTGCCAGTGAGAAAAAAAACAACAAAAAACAAAGAGAGAAGCTCTTAATCTTCATCACAAACTTGTGTAACCAGTGACCTCAAAATTCTCACACTGACCACTTATGGTTTCACTGACCTACACTAGTATTTTTTATCCAGCCTTTTTTTTAAAAGGAAAGCAGAACCTCGAGTGAATTTCTTCCTCCTCTGGCTTTGAACTAAAAAGCCTCGTGAGATAAACCGTGTGAACTGATTAAAATGCATCCGCAGCAGCCATCAACACATTGTGTGGGCTCCTGAGAGCCCTTGTGGATTCGCTTCTTGCACCTTCTCTCCCCACCCACCCACCCCTCCATGTCTGGACAGCCTACATCGGGTCTGAGTCAGGGGCTGTTTTATCAGTGCTATGACTCAAACACAGGGACAGTTAAAGGTGGTCGACAAACCCCCCTTTTACCCTCCCCACACACACACACACACATCGTTCAGCCCTATATTTACATCTAAACGGTTTCAGAAAAAAATCTAAGTATAACATACAGGATACACAGCCTGAGACAAAAGTGTCTGAATGCTGCATGGTTAACAAAATAAATAAATAAATAAATAAATAAAGCAAACACAACAACAATCAGCCTTAATAAAAAAAGCCTGTAGCAAGAATTCTGAAAACAAACAGCGTTACTGCAGCATAATGAAAGCATCATGCTTCCTATTAGTGCATCAGCTCAGAACAAGTACTGTGCTGAGAGGATGCTTTCCAGTGTATGAATGAGACACTGCAAGCATCTTACAGTGATAAGAAATTCATTCACATTATTCTAGATTCTGATATTGTCACATTTTGCACAAGCTTATTAACAAATTTATCAAAGCAGCCAGTGTCGTTTAACATCATGCTGCACGCCCATGAGAGACCACAAGAAGTAGTTTATGCCCCTCCCCACCTCAAGTACAAACAAATGAAGAGATCAAATTTTAAATTAAAGTTACAGAAATTATTCATGACGTTAGTTAAAAGCTCTGACATACCCATGCATCTTCGTTTTGTTCCAGCAGCCTCTCAGTATACTTTACAGGAAATCTTGTACAAATATCTGCGAGACATATCTCCATCTCTTCCTTTAAATCAGAATATATTCACCGCTCCTTGTTTTAAATATCATTCTGTTGTGCTGTTATTTTATTCCCCGTGTGATGCTTGTTCTTCTGTGTGTCTCCCTCTTTGTCTTCCCCCTCTCTCTCTCTCTCTCTAGTTTTCTCTCTCTTCACCCAATCAAGAGATCTGGCCTCTGACCTTGCAGCTCAATGCCATTAAAGTCCTTTCAATTCTGCGGCTTGTAGCGCCTCGGAAAAGACAATGTAGCATCACGCAGTACTTAATATCAGCCCTTGATGTCTGCTTGTATATTTTCTCTCCTCATACTGTCTCACCTTCTGATATGAAGTGTTTGGCGAGAAAAGCTTTGAAGATACATGTATGATTATTTTTTTGCTTGTATTTCAAACACGGTCGGGAAAGGTAATGATGTATTGATTGACTGCGATGGATATATGGTATTCCACACTCTACATCCGAATCCTTCAGCAAACAGCAAAGGTTTAAGGGATTATACATTTTAATATTGACAATCCACATGTGTCAATTTTTAATCATAAAATGAATTTTAGTACCGTGTCTTCATATTTGTTTTTACATTATGTAACCCTTTATCTCCACATTAAATATATATGATAAAGGTAACTTTATTATTATACTATGAGCACGATTTCTGTCTGTTGTGTGTATGCAACATAAATTTGAATGTTGTGTTGTGTCGGAAGAGGGATCCCTTCTCTGTTGCTCTTCTGAGATTTCTGAGACTTTTGTCCTATATAAATAAAAAGAAAGTATTTACTGTATACTAATTATATTTACATATTAGCCTTTTGTGAATTTTCCATCTCGCTATCCAGTCTGTCAGGGTCATCTGCTACCTATTCGATATACATTTTACAGTACTTAGAAAAGTGGTAGATAGTAGAAAGCAAACATTCAGGTGTTTTTATTTGCAAATAGAAAGCTCGGCTAGCCGGGGGCAATAAACTAATGGTCACAAAGTTGATTCCACTCGACTTCCCTGCTCTAATATCATGTTTCCAGTTCAGTACATACATTCATAACTCAAAGTGACGAAGCAATTGAAAATATGTTATAATAGGTGTAGGAGGAGGTATCACAATGTTGATGCTACTCTTATTGCTGCGTGCACTACTGCAGCAACGGTTTTACAATGGCAAAATGTAAATTTAACATCGGTGCTGATTCAAGTGAAAACAAATACATAAAGAACTCACAGCATGATCACGACCCAAGGGAATTCACACAGCTGGGCTAATCTGACTGCAGTTATAGCTGAAGAGAGAGGGTTTACAAAGGGTTAATGAAGTGTCGGCAGATAAATCAAAGCAGGCGTTTGAGTGACTTGACTGTTTTTATGGCTTGCCGTTATCAGCCACCCAATATGGTTGTCCCATGGGATTATAGTCCATACAAGGATCACAAAGCCTTATTGGGTATTGATTAGGTCAGGTGGCTCGGTTGTTGTAGAACAACAGCAACAAAATAAAATAAAAGATACAGCAGGTGGCAAAAGATAATGTCCAAAATGACTGTCCTGCTGATTCTTGTCTCAGTCAGTATTGCATTTATGGAGCTCCATGCTGATCATGTTCACTTCAAACACTGTGGGATATGTTTCCTAAAGCTCGTATCATGTTTACTGAAATTGTTTGTCATCACATCATTATATTCATCAGAAATAATTACAACGTGTGCTGTGCATGCGTGTAATATATGTAGGTAAGTTCAAAATGAGTAATTCAGAGCAAGTATAGTGATCATAAAGTTCTATAATGCTACTTTTCCATTTCCATTCCTTTAGAAGGCCAACCCTTCTCTACATTACTTTGAGATACATTTCAATGAATAACCTTGAAGGGTTTCCCATTGATCTGTATGTCTTTATTCTTTGTTTGCTACCACATGTTTTGACTAGTCCACTGTCACGTGACTAAAGCCTGACCGTTGATTTGATATCACTATTATATAGTTTATCCACCAGAGAGCATGGACAAATATATAACTTTCCAATTAAAATGCCCTGCTTAGTACATATTTTGGTCAAAATCATTATATATAAGGGAGTATATATATATAAGGAAGTAGAATATTTAATAAAAACACAAAGATTTAGCCAATAAACATGTAATTTTTGCAACAAATTAGTCAATCAGCCACACAAAAATCCATTATCAGTCACAACAACTATTTTTCTAATCAATGATTAACGATTGAAGTCATTTTATAAGCAAACACAAATCATCCTCTGGTTTCAGCTGTAGGATTTGTTATTTTTCTCAGTGTTATATTAATGTAAGTATTTGGCTTGTTGATGGCTCCTCAGACAAACAAGACAACTGGAGATGTCACCTCAAGCCCACACATTACACATCAGGTCAGTATTTGATTTTCTTCTTAACTACTACAGCTAAATGTGAAGTTGGTTTTGGAAATGCTCATCATCAGAATATGCTTTGCGTCTTTACGTGGAACTAAATTGAATTTATTTTAACCACAAAACAAACAGCTTTCCTCTTCATTCACATGTAAATGTGACTCCAACAAGCCGGTATTTAAGAAGTGACATAGATTCTGCCGTATGTCACATGTTAAGTCATCGGAATTCTCTACAGTGCAGTAATGAGTGACACGATTTATTTTTTTCCCAGTTCTGATGTAAGTTTTATGTATTGCCCTGAAGAAACTGAGCAACTAAACATATCCTTCATCTATATTTAGTTGTAAGATTAATTACCCTACCATGATAGCTTCACAACATACACTCTGAATAATTCATGAGGAGTCTTTGGTGGTCTCCATACTGTATATCTTTCACACACCTCTCATTTGGAACAGGGTGGAGGACGGCACGTGGTGGGAGTGGAATGAAAACAGAACAACGAAATATGACATGGATTTTTGAATTTGAATACTGATCTGTCAGAGCTGCTTGTCAAAGGTAATAGCCACAGGCTGCATTCAGGAGAAGCAGGATTGTGTTTGCATTGCCTGTGGGTGTTCAGGTAATGTTGCTACTTAAACAATGTTGACTTGTGAAAACAGTACAAAACAATGCAGCAAGAATTTAATCAAAATAAGCATGCTCAAGTTTAATTAAATTTCATTCTCCGTTGCAGATGGCCTCCAGTACAAACACTTGAATAAGATTACCAGACACAGTACGAGAAACTTTGGAAATATTCAAATTGGAGAAGTTTGTAAAAGTACAATACTGTAAAAAAAAAATAAAATAAATGACTTTTGTTTCAAAGTATCTAAGCTCAGGTTTCACACAAATGGCCTTCCTCAGGTGGCTGTCATCGTTATGGTAAACTGAAACACATTTCCTGCTCCGTTGACTCCCTTGGGTGTTGGGTGAATGGAGCAGGGGAACACCCTCAGTACTAATCACAGAACTACACTCCATCCAGGATCTCACAGAGTGTTTCTGTGATCATAGCAGCATGAATAAATGACTGGATTTTCAGTAATGTTTCTGAAATAAAATACACAGTCTGTGGATGTTCTGTGTTATTGTGCAATAACTGCAAGTTAGCCATAAAAACAAACTGATTGTATTGAGGTGTCACTGATTATCATAATATGTTACAATTCTAGTGGGAGTAACAATGTGCTGGTGCTCTTTTAGATGACCATAGCACTGTGTGACAAAACAGATATACGTAAATGGTCTCATTTCTTAACTCAAAGTGTCTTTACAGCTTGAAAACTCACTAACTGTTAGTCACATTTAATGTTACAGCTAGTATCACTTTAGCGATTATGTATATAGTATATCAAATAAACAGTCCAAAATGGCCTCCACTTTCTCTCCCATCCTCCTTTTCTTCACTTCACTACGCTCCCTGTCTTCCTTGAAGTCGCTTGCTTAGTAGTGAGGAAGCATTTGGATCCATCCAGGGACTGTAGCTCAGTACACAGCAGCAGTTTAGCTAACAATAGCCCTGGGTGATTGGTTTAAGCACTAGGAACGGGGATGGCGTGGGAAGCTAATATTTTAACAGTAGGTTTACCAAGGCGCTGTGTTCTAGGTAGCTACAGTCACTGCAAAGCTTGATGTGTACTTCTACCGCATAATAGGCCAATTAGATCAAATCACCCTAACCCACCCACACACACACAAAATTGTTGAATATCAATCAGAGCTGCTCAGTATCATTACTGCTGAACCGCCAGTGGGACACTAAAGTTCATTTGCATTTTAATTCACCCTGGATGCCATGGAAATGTTGTGTGCTCACATGACCACTAGGTTGCATCTTTGAGTGAGGTGGACACAATGGAAACACCTCTGGGGTCCACATACTAATACTTCAGTGTATTGTTTATGTCTAATGGTAGTCTTTACTGGAAAATGTTGATACATAGTACAGTAAGACCAAAAGCATCACTACACAGAGTAACATGCAGCTGGAAGTTAAAAACATACATTCAACTACATTAAACAATAAATGCCGAAATCACAAGAAAGCACAAATTGCTGCTTTGCCATTTTATAAAACAACCATCAATCTAAAACTGCTCAAACTGCAGTGTGAGTTTATACAATATTTGTAGCCATTACACTGTAGCAAGGACAGTATATGCATTTGCAAATTAAACTAACTTAAACACAAGGCACTAAGCAGTAAGTTCATTATTTATTTATTTATTTATTTATTTATAATGATTAATTACTTGACGCAGCAAAAAGGATCGGTCAGGTTCAGAACCGGTCAAAAGGATCTAATGGTAATTGAGTTTTTCTACACATCAGAGAGGTGATATGTAACACATTTCAGCTTCATCCAGTCAAATCATTGTGGATAAAGCAGTTGTCCTTCGGATGAACCTTGATCATCAAAGCTGTCAAGAGATTTTTTTTATTTTATTTGACTGTGAATCCAAAGCCAGACCTGTTTGATGCATTGTATATTTTTATTGGGGTGCTGAACTTTTTATTTCACCTCCATGACTTGATAACATGTCTGGTACTCTGATTTCATCTCGCCTTTAAACTGCACAGTGACTATCCAGTTACATAATATACTGTGTTTGTATGTAAATGTAATAAAATGGGTCATAAGGTATCTACACTATGATCACAATCCAACCGTGTCAGATGATAACAGAGAAGATTTCAGAGCATGTTTGGGACAATAATTTGTGAGGCAGTTTGTTTTTACATGACAATCTAATCTACAAAGTGAGAGAACTTCATATTTTATGTTTGGTTTGGTGTCTAAAACAGACAATATGAATACACGAACAACAAGATTTCTTCTATTGAATCAGCTGGTAGAAAAAAAACTGAATCATAAAATATAGCAAGTTTGAATTTTCAACAGTTACTGATTTTATCTTTAATAAACAGTAAATAAGCCACACTCTTCTTAAAACAGATGGGTAAAGATGATGATGAATATGATCCATTTCGCTAAGGAAGCAGATTTGGTGAGCCAAACCCTGTATTTATACAGTAGATGCTTTGCGGTGGATTTTCTTTTTTCTTTTAGTTCGCACAACCCCTTTCTCACATTAAAAGTTTGTTGCCACCTGGAGACTGAGTGCGGGTTTCATCAAGGTTGTGTTTGCTGAAGATAAGCCCCAAATGAAACTCTAGCGACCCTCTTGCAAAGAAATCATTAACATGGTCGTTTCTCATGGCACCATCTCCATGCACCATTCTCCCATCGGTTTCAGCATCCTGAACACCGACAGTGTCTACTTAACTTAATGACTTTCTTGACTGCTTCCAGGTAAGTGATTGGGAAGTGTATAATCTTTTAAGAGGGCTGAAAGGTAATGCTTAGAGGAGGGAACGGCTAATAATGTTTTATTATGAAAACAGATTAAATTAATCTCTGGATTAATCAGTTGCACTATGGACTGCATTTCGAAAATCTTATTATACTCCTCTCACAATAGTGCAGGCTCTCTTTTAGTTTGCAAACTGCTGTCCATTACCATTCATGTTATGCATATTCATGTTTAGGTTTGTGGTCAAGGAATGTCTGAAGATATCTATGTGACATACTGAGATGCATTAGAAACTGGAGGATGCAGTATTCATGGTAAGCTGTTGCTGAGGAAGGACATGGACTCTGAGTTCTCAGCTTATCTGCCGTGGCAGCTGTTTTATAAAGGCTGCCACACCTTTAAGCCTCTGTCTGGCCAACCATTACTACACCCCACAGTCCATCTGCTGCTGTCTGCTGACAATATCACTGTTTCCCATGCACACACTCACAATTTATTTGCAGCTGTTTATTTGCATAACATTAAAAGATTCAAACAGATTCTGAAGCAACAGAGACACACAGACAGATTCATACCGGAGATATTGTGGTAATTTCTTACACTCTGGCAAAGTCTCTCTTGCCAGCAACTTCAGTCATTGACATATGAACAAATCCAGCAAACCTCCAAACAGCTCTGGAATATGTCACAGACCAAACACAGTGATGAGTTCGCCATCAATTTGCTCTGTAATTTAAGGGCCAAATGCTGAGGGGGAAATGTTTCTGAGATGAGGAAAAGTAGTCTCTCTCTTTGAATTGCTGTGTCTTTGCCACAAAACATTGCAGGGAATACTTACAAATCTATTATCAGTCACATGTTGTGTAACACTTTAAACTTTTAAATTAACAGCACTAAAATGATAAAGATATAAAGGTAATATAGTTATAGTCTCAAGTGCAAGTGAGTGAACATTCAGGAGTTAGGTCACTAATGCTATCAGGGAGCAGCATTAATGTTAATGTTTAAATGTTAATATCGCTTTTATATAACTCTCAAAGATAATTGGCACACAGTTTTGTGAAAATTGGTCAGTAGCAGGACTGCCAAAATGTGCACAATTTGCAGCTGACATATAATTGGTTTAAAATATGAACTGTTACGGGATTTTTTCAGTCATCATATCAGGAGCTGGAGACATTTGTAGAGTAAATTCCAGACTGTGCTCCTTACTTAAGCAACATACCGACGTAATACACTTCTAGGAATGCAAAATTAGTCTTGAATGTTGTTTGGTTTCATTACTGACCCGTTTCCAACTGTTATCATTAAGGTTTCAGTGTGAGTGGCCACAAAAACTTCTGCCAAAAACAGCATTACGATGCACTACTTGTTCCAAGGTGCCCCTTAGGGTTGCTTCTAAGGACGCTGTGTCATGATGGTAGAAAAGTTCAAAGGAAAAGGTTATTGCGTCCAATCTGGCAGAGGGAAAAGGAAACATGATGACTCTAGGCTAGAGGGCACTACTGCAGCCTAATTATAGTCCAGATGGTCTGAATAGGTAGGACTTCCAACAATTAATTACTGAATGTCCATGTGCGACACATGGCCAGGATCCCTCCAAAAAGGATGAACAAACACACCCTCAGTTCTTATCAAATCAAATAAGTGAGATTGATTGTTTCTGTCCAGAAAATTATTGTTTATATTTGTCAGGTATACCTGCCACATTTGATTTGGTTTAGAAAAACACTTTGTCTCTCGGGAAATTCACTGACATTTTGTGACCTTAGTCATAGCAACCGTGTGTCTATCTATCAGAAAGCTCGAAAAACATAATCTCAGGGGCGGTGTTTAGCTCAGTCGGTAGAGCAGCCGCCCCATGTGCGAAGGCTCAGTCCTTGCTGCGGATGCCCAGGATTCAAATCCAACCTGTGGCTCTTTCCCCATCTCTTTCTCCCCACATTCCTGTCACTCTCCAGCTGTCTATCAAAATAAAAGCTTGAAAAGGCCAAAAAAATAATCTTTGAAAAAACATAATCTCTTCCATTGATACTAAATTCAATGTGCAGATAGCTGACCTCAGCCAAGAAAACATAGGTGCTTACATAGTACATTTTTCAGGATATAGTTGTGATAAACCGGGGTTACTGTGCATTTCTGGCACCTTATTTGGAAAAACAAAGTCTTTCATAAGAGAACAGAAAATACAACGAGATCTGACTGGTCAAACGACGGGAAGTTTTATCTTTCACTTCAGGACAGTTGGACAACTTTCTTTCCCGGCAATATAAAGATGATGTGTAGATTTTGTCTTGGCCACTTGCCATCTTTTTTCTTTGTGACAATTAATTTGATATATATCATGTATGACAAAGCCCATGGGACCTATTAAAGGATCCAGGATATCCAAAGGGTCTAGTGAAGACACGTCAAACCTATCTTCTTTCGAAAGATACACTCAGTCTGCTTTAATAAGAGAAAAAAAGCTGCCTGTGTCTTCTCATCCAAAAGCCTATTTTTACGAGGTGGCAGTTTGTAGTTGGAAGAATATACAGTGCCCCTTTTAGAAGGGTGTGGAGTCCACGGGAGGAGGAGAAAGGGAGAAGGGGCATTATGGAAATTAGCTGTAATTAAAGAGGAGAGAGTCAAAACAGCACAACAAGGCACAGTCATGGAGCTTGTGTGATCATAGTAGTCAGAGGTGTGAGTTAAGATAACCATCTGTAGATATAACAAAGGGGAAACATAAAGGGATTTTACTGTTGGGTGATGAGGGTAACTTGCTTTGATGTGGTGCATTATGTGCAGGGCCTTGTTCGAGTTATGGTAATGGTTCGTCAGAAGTACAAAGAAGCGTTAGGCAGCGTCTCCTGTTGTTGTACGCCAGTGGGAGAGGTGGACATTTGGCCTGCTACAGCAGAGCTTGTTTTATTTCCATAACAACTGCCTTTAAATGGACGCGTTAAAACGCATCTTAGGAATATTGTGTTCATTTGCAAATGAAAAAAAAATGTGACATCATCACTGGAGGCTAAAAAAAAGTGTCAACAAATTGTGTTGTGCAAAGCACAGTGTAAATGAGTATTTAAATGACTCCAATGCCTTGTTAGTCTTTTCAAACGGAATCTTAAGCTTTTCTAAGACAACACATATCAGCAGTGACGATATCAGGTTACCGCTGATGTGAAGATGATCCTTATTTATGCTGCATGTGACATAAATAAAAGATTAAGCTGGAAAAAAAAAAGGCAGAGAAATCGTGCTGTGGCTCCAGATAATGCTTTGCAAGATCTGTTAACACAGCTGATAAAACGTGAGTTGGGCGCACATCGCTTTAAGAAACACCATGAATGAATGGCAGGCTGCGTTTTATTTTTTTCTTTCATTAAAGCAATATGAAAGCAATTATGCATGTGAACTAATTTAAGGAGTCCTGATGTCTAATGCATTTAAGTTTGCTCACATCCCGTGGCCTTCACTTTTGTGTTTCCACAGTGATGCTGTGATAATTCACTTTTCGCTGTAAGAGCTCTCTTTTTTTTTGCTCAGTCACTCAAACAGAAGTCTTGACTTGACTCATCAAATTCTCAAGGTGCAGCTGAAAGCAATTACAGAGCCTCGGGGTGGAAGAGCTATAGCCAAGGCCTTTTTCTTACTCTGCCCCTAATAAAGGCTCGTCTTACAAACACGATGAATCACGCTCCTATTTTCCTTAAGCCTCAGCACTTTGAAAAAAAAAAAAAAAAACTCCCAGAGTAGCATTGTATGCTCATTACACATACACCTCACTGCTGAAAACAATAATGGCTCAGATTTCCACACCATTTTAGCAGGAGGAAGATTAAGCCTGAAGTATGGCTCTGTCGGAAGTACCACGCATAAGATGCCCCTGCAAGAGTCTTTGTCTCTTCCTGAGCCCTGCTTTGTTTTCCAAAGGCATCCAGCTCCTATCTGAATCTCAGGATGAGAGTCATTTCCTTTTTCCTTTTGCCACACTGTGCTTGACAGAGATGAGACGGTAATAGGTGTGATTCTGACGCACGGTAGTAACACAAGAGTTGCAGGTTACAAGATACACGTTTGCATTATAATTGTGTATTTGCGTAGAAAAGATGAATTTATCACTCAGTGTACCGTTCTACAATGCTGCAGCATCGTATTGCTCATCAGCTCATGTGGAGAAGATGAGTAATAGGATAATGGGCTGGGTAGTGCACACAAAAAGTTCTATTGTAAGATGGATGCAGCTTAGTAAGACAACGCAGGAATACACAAGCTGTTCTGATTTCCCACAAAGGGCATCTGGCATCATGATGTTTCTGTAAAGTTTGGCGGCACTGACAGACACTGATGTTATGGGATGACATGGATTTACTTCCATCTGTGTAAGAGTCAGAAATGAGGGCACACGCAATCTCTAACTATTTGAGGCAACAAATCCTGAGTTAAGTATTATAGATTATGAAAGCTATATTATATATTTTGCACATTATTTAAAAGGCCAAAGCCTCTACATTAGGCTTCAGAATGTTTCTAGCAACTGGCTTAATGCAGACGTGTGTATACTCAAACAATTAAAAAAAACATATTAACGAGGATTACACGAAACTGAATGCAGACATGCTTCCTCTTTTCCCCTTTCCAGTTGGAGATTATCAATTCACAAATGAATCAAGTCAAGGTATTATAGTGATATGTATAATGCTGAAATATAAATATCAAATGAAAATGCAGTGCTTATATAAATCAGACTTAATGATCAAGACAGATTAAATATAATCAATTTTTAATACAGATCTTAAGTAAAGCGGTCTTACCACAGTCACTCTGAGAGCGGCCCACTGATAATACTATGCTGCAGAAAAAGCATACCGAGCCAAGAAAAAGTCCCTCAGAAAACAGAATCCACATCTTCATCCTGTGTGTTTGCCTCGGTCTCAGAAAGAAATCTCTCCAGAGTATCACAGCTGCAGAAAACTACGACACAAACGACTGTCAGGGCATTCTTCGTGCACAGAAAGAAAAAAAAAATGTTTTTGTCTTTTTTGTTTCCTCACATTTTCAATGTAGTATCTGATGAACTTTGTAAACACTGTCTAATGCGAGCAAGACAGAGACAAAGAAGATTCAATAGGTCTGTTTGTCTGCTATTGCAATTGGAGGTTTCTAGCTAGTTACCTAGTCTGGTTAATTAACCCCTGGAGATTTAGAGAGAGCAGAGGCTGCAATCTCGATGGGCCTACTGGGCTCAATCAAGACCACAAACTGAACATTGTATATGGCATAAAAGTGTTGTAGTAAACACATTCTCTTCTCTCTGCCAAACCCTGGGGAGCTCTTAATCAAACCACAGTGCACACATGATGGTGCCTCTGCACAAAATGAAGAGGAGAAAAGAGAGAAAAGTGTGTGAACTCACAGGCCCTTGGCCTTTTATCTGAACTCCTCTGTGACATTTTAGCTCAGCTTCTCTCTGGAGACTGTTTTGGCCAAATGATAGGAAGAAAACAATATATTCCAGCAAATTATGCTTTGTCTTTTGGTTGAGTGCTTCACCTTGTATGGTTTTGTTTCTCAGAGAAGTTAGTCAGTATAATGTAATTAGAGTCATTTAATTGATCTATGTTTTGTCATTCAACACAGAATGTGATCATTAGCAATCTGTTGTAATGTACCGGTTCTCCCATTCAATCTAATGGTACAGACGTTACGAGCGTAATCTGTCCAAACAACGGTTTTCTTCTTGCGCGATGAGCACGGATGTCACTGCTGTTGCTTAAAACATTGCTTTTTTTTTCCTGTGTAATTCACAGTTACATGAATAGAAAATTAACTTTGCTATTTATACTTTGCTTTGCTATATGTGTTCAGGGACTCCTGGGCTATTTTATGACCACTGGGCTATTTAAATCTGACTAAAGGTGTTTCCAAAACCCCAGCAAGAACATAAACTTGTCTTTTTTATACACGAAAATGTATTTTTCTGCAGATGTATGCTTGTACTGCACCTGTGCGGAAAGCTTGATTATTCAGGAAAGAAAAAAAGCAATGAATAATGTGTGTTCATTAAAGACATTTTGATAGCGTCTTGCTTCAGTAATTCGATATCTGCTTCAAGGGTTTTGCGGTGAGACATAACATGGCAGTAGATGGGGTAATACAAATCATGTTTAAGGACACTCCTGTACTGCTACATGAGAAAGAAAGCACTAAAAAATACCCCAAACGATTGGACATTTTGTTTGGTTCTGGTGGTACACTTAAAACGAACAGGGAGTTGGAGGAAGACAGTAAAGGTTCCAGCCATATCATCAGGGCAGAACATTTATCATCCCTCGAGGCCTTCGTGTAAATCACCACAAGGCCTTGCCCCCAAATTACACAGGACACAGCGGGAAAATAAATAATTAAAAGCCCATTTTCTGATGTGAAAATCCTGAATGATGAATGATGAGGCTATGATGCCGAGTACGAGGAGCCAAGTTCTCCAGACCTTCAACATTTGGCAGGAAGGAGGTGAAAGATAGTGTGGCGGCGTTCGATCGGTTCCATTATTGTAGAAACGGACTAACTGACGGACTGACTGAACTACAACTGATACAAAACAACAGGGAAGTAATTAACTTTGACATTATTATACCATGGTTACATTGAGTTTCTGACTGACAGGAAAACATAGCTCTGGTCAGCAGTTTAGCAACTGTTTGAAAGTAATGTTTTCAGACATTTGCTGAAATGATGATTAGTATTTCATAGGACAGTCTCAAGAAAAAACAAAACAAACAAACAAACAAAAAACACTAAACACTAACACTAAAGTGGATTATAGAAGTTAAAAGGGGGTCTTAATGAACCAATAATTAGCCTAATTCAACACATCTGCATCAAGGTAAACAGTGCCTGCACAACACTGATGGACACTTAAAGTATTTATCATAACTGTGTCTTAACTTTTGTTCTAGTTATGTCGTAGTGGAAGTAACACTGAAATTAAAATCACTGTTATAAAATCACTATGTCAGATTTTCAAACACCATACTGTATTTCTAGTACAGCTTCTTTCTTTCAAAAATAAACTGATGTTTTCCCTGATTCGTATTTGTAGATTTTGTTTTCCCTAAGGAGACATGAGCAAACTTTGAATATAGACTATCTTTGTATCTTTTTATTCACTGCAGCATAGTACAGGTATATTATACAAACAGGACATTATCTACAATATAAATGTATTTTGTATCTGAAAGCTTCAGCAGACTGTTTATCAGACCATCCCATGTTTTATATGATAGTTCTCACTGTGAATCATATCAGATATTAGATTAGTCATCTCTTATTTTGAGGGCAAATGCAGCTATGTCTGGTTTTTATCTCTTAAGCGCTGCCCCAGAAATTATCCGCCTATCTCACATCTAGAAAAAAGATAACAGCAGAAGTATCCTGAGTGCAGGTTGTTGTTTGGTCCTTTGTGAGTACACAGACCTGGTAAATCTGCCCTCAAGGTTACATGTAGACACAGAGTGTCCAGTGGTGGGGCAGCAGAGGTGTTTGTGGAATGTTTTTTTTTTTCTGTGTTTTGTATTTAATTTTGCATTTCAAATTAGGGCTTCAACTAATCATCATTATGGATAAATATTTTAAGAATTTCCTTCATTCTTCATTCATTGATTACTTGTTCGGCTCATAAAATGATGATCATTTCCCAAAGCCCCAAGTGATGTCCTCAAATGCCTTGTTTACCATATTTGAAAAGTAAATAAACCAGTTTGTTTTAATGACTCACGATTAATTGATATCAAAATAGATTATCAAAACAATACGCTACAATAATTTAAAACTGATCAATTAATCAACTAATCTTTGCAGCTCTAATTGAAATCCCAATATCCATCACATTTTAATGCAGAACAACCACACATGCACTATGTAGACTAATAACTTCAGTGCAGTTACTCTATGTCTACATGTATAGTTTTTTCATGGCATCACTATTAATAGCTAATTCAATCTGTCTATATTTATATTTTAATCAAGAATAAATGATGAAAAGATTCCAGGCAAATATCAGGCTGAAAAGGTAAATATTGAGCTTTCTCTACTCTGATCCTCTGAGAAACATCTCCAACGGTGTCTGTTCTGCATTTTGGCACAGCTTAAAAGAGACAAGAAGACCTGAGTGAGTGCTGATTGTACTCAGAAAACTGTTTACTGCTACTTTAAAAGTGTAAACTTGAAAACAGCTTTCTTAATTCACCGATTACATTACAGGTATCTCAAAACAGATTCATCCGATTTATGAAGCCTGTTGCAGTTGAAATGGCAAGTACTGAAAAATTAAAGGATATTATTCAGTGATAATAACTTCCGACAATAGGTCCAAGTCATGTCGTGAGTAAGTGGAGTTCTGTCATCACCTAGAGAAAATATACCAATCTTTGTGATAAAGCAAATGATTGTCCTTTCATGGTGAGTGGAGATGGAAAAAAAAAAGCAGCAAAGTTTGTCCGTCTGATTCACAACACTTTTGTATTCCAAGTCCAAATCCAAAGTGTCTTAAATAACTTTGCTGACAGCTTATGTATATTCTTTCTAGGTGGATGAACCTTGCAAACAATAGACCATCCCGGAATAATAAAACCCTCCATTAAAATACATGCTAATGAAATTCGTACTCGGTTTAGCAGCTCCCAAAAGCAGGGCGAGGCAGGGTTCACTGCAGATTTTATAGACCCCAAAAGCTGCTGGAAAAATCATGTCTTCATCCTCTGTCATGAGCAACATCGACAGACTAATATCACATGTCAATATTGCTTTGATATACAGTATAGACTTTCATGCACACATACCAGCAGACATATAACATGCTGGCATATGAGAGTTTAGGAAAAAAAAAAAACATGCTTCAGGGCTCAGTATTTGCCCCCCTGCTATTCTTACTTTGCAATACTGTGGCTGCATTATCATGTCTCACACAGTCATGTTCAAGGATGCATCTCGCATGTCTAACTGACATTTCATGTGGATGTTTCCCACAAGCTCAAGTTCAAAATGATTTTCTTCCTCCCTATGAAGAGCTACTCCCTATACGATGAAACCACAGTAGCATTTGTGTGATCTTTGGCAACCGACTGTCTTATAAGACGGTAGCTAGTGTTCTAGCCTGGAAATTTGTTCTCCACTCCATCCGTTGGATCATATTCGACCTCATAAGAGAGCAGCTTCTAGTTCTCGCTATTGTCATCTCCAGGCTTAGAGTACTGCGAGTCTCATTATGGGCTTCTTTGTATGGGGTTTTTGACCCTTATGAATCACCCAGAATGCAGCAGTCCATTAAGCCGATGTCCATTTTGTTCCTGGAAACTAGAAATATATCAGCTTCCAATGTATTTTCATTAGAACATCAGTCTTATGACATGTCATTTTTTCTAAATCTATATTGCACCTTAACTCCAACACCTCACCAAATCAGGGTCTGTAATGCTCACAAGTACATACAGTAATACTAGTGAGACATCTAAGAGAAATATAATAGGCCAGTGTGAGTGCTCTGTGATCAGACTTAGATAACAGATTCTGATTAAAGTTTTGCTGACGCCTGCTTGTTGCTTAGGAGTGATATGATGTCAGACTGCTTCAATTTTAGCAAAAACATTTTCTGTCCACGTGACAGACCATTAATTACAGTAAATTGCTGATAGAGAAAATAGGCTTTAAGGGCCTTTAACCATTAATCATCATTAGGATTCAGACTGTACTCTCGAGTATTTCAGAGTACTTTTTTCTTTTATAATAGATAAAATTAAAAAAAATATATATATAATTTAAAAAAAATAATTATAATAGAACTCTTTGGCTTTTTAAGCATGCATCTGCTAATTGTAAAGACAGCAGAGTGTTATTGTGGGTGCACACACACACACACACACACACACACACACACACACACTCACACGCACACACACACCACACACCGTACACTTTTAAAGACTTTCCAGAACTCTAAACTTTGAGCCATGGTTACAAGTTCTCTTTCCCTTCTGACAGCTTTGGGATCATAACATATTATAATGTAAACTCAAATAAAATGAGCCTCAATTTGCCTGTCTTTGTGGCCCTGCTGAATGTGATTCCATCAGCTGTGGCAGGGAACATTGTGCCATATTCACTCCTAGAGATGAGATTAGGTCGGCACTGAAATATGTACTCATCCATGCACAACCTTTCTCAATATGTCACTGCAACATGAAGGAAACTCAAAAACCTTGGAATGCTAAGGGGTTTTGTTGTGAAAGCTTGCCTTGAAAAGCTTTCTCATTACTTCATAGTACTGAAAGAATTCAAAAGTAAGGTGAAGAGGTTTTTACACATCGAGATGAAGAGTCAGTAAATGAATCGATGCCCAGTTAACCAGAAAATACTTGATAGTGATAGTTCCCATTGATGTAGAGAAAGGTCGGCTTTCACATTTTGAACTTCTGCATGAATTGACAAGAGAGAGTTTATGTCTCCAACTGGAATAGAACAGAACAAACAGGCACAGAACATTACCCACTGTAAGTACATGAATGCATGAGCTAAATCCTTAAAATCAAAATTCGAATGCAGTATGAATTGTGAAATAATTCCTCCATTAGTGCTCTGTTATCACAGTTAGTGTAAAAGCACCCTGGATGAAGCAGGTGGGACGAGAGTATACGCACTGTTTCAGACTTCATGGTGATTGACTGTGAACTATGGCTATATGCATAATTACATTATGATTAATCGTAAAACACTCCCAACATGCATATGACTGAGATGTCAATTCCTTGTTCACCTATGCATGAAGCAGTTATACATATACATTTATTTAAGAAGTTGCAGTAGGTGTACTCAGAAGCATCTGTCAGAGGTGTATCCTATTGCATGTTTGCTCCTGATGTAACTAGGATGAATAGTCTGGGATCTGTATTATATTCAGTTTAGTTCCCTGAAGCAATAATACAGTATATGAAATTAAAAAAAAAAAAAAATGTTTGCAATTGTTGAGCTTTAGAAGTTATAGGTACACAAGAGAGTCAACATAAAGTTTGGTTCCTAAAGAAAAATAATTGGGCATTTAATAAACTCAAAGAGAGTAACTGAGCCCAGGGGTTTACAATAGAATATCATTCAAATGCTGAATAGTATATATTTTACATTGTGTATAGAAGGAGCAATTATTTACACATATCTGGAAATGATAACATACAGTACTACAACTCCAACCATGATATGCCTATCAGAGATAAATCCATATTAAGGGATACTGTTTTCTCATTAAATCAGCAAGTCTGTTTGATTAAGTGTTTTATGATTGATTGTGGAAGCAGAACAAAACAACAAATCATTACCAACTGAGATAACAAACTATTAAAAAACATCATGTTCAGGTGCTGTTAGCACTCAGTGGCATTTATGTGATTAGTAGACGTTGAAATTATCAGCTCTGCCTGCTGCCTGAGAGCCGCGTCCTGTCTTAAAGATCTTTCCCATTCAATTTTACGGCATGTTGCCCCCGTCCTCCTTAACTATTTTCCTGTGCCGTTCCGAGGCAGTGCATCACTTGGGCTTTCTCGCTGGACAGGACGCTCCACAGTTCTAGCTGAAGATGGGAGACCATTATAGCACACCCAACTCCGCTGCATCACTTAGCTCAGATTTAATTAACTCCAACCAGCCTTGCTCCTGGAGTGATGGCTGCAGGGGACTGTCCATTGGTGTTTTCTGATCAAGAAGTGGAATACAAACTAGGACTTCAAGATGAAGGAACACAGAATCACAAGCTGGTGATCATCATGCCACGGCTTGTGAACACATGGCGAAACAGCGAGGGTTGTTCTCTGTGCTGTGTGCTAAGGCTCATCCCCCCCCAACACACACACACACACCCAACCCTTTATTCTACTGGTATCCCCGACCTCTTTCCTCCCAGCTCTCTCTCTGATTTTCACTCCTGTGCTTAATTAGGCCCTACAGTTAAACAATGTTCTCAGCTTCCGACTTTACCAGCAAGAAAGACGCAGAGTAGAGAGGGGGAGATCCATATTCAACTCACATAAGAAAAAACTCTGCTGACAAGCCATAATTCACCCCATGCTCTGTGGCTCCACTTGTGGGTGGAAACCAGCAATCAGGCACACATCCACACACCGGGGCTGCTAATACATATAGTATACCCTATGTGGTCTGACATAGTGGGGTGGTCTGATGCCCTATTTAAAGAAATGTGAGAATGGCATCTCCATTTAAAATGACTCCGACCGTCTGTTCTGTTCTACGTTCTTCCTGGATACCAAGTGATCCATGAGGACTCCTCCACAACAGTGTCAGCAGCGCTTGATAAATGTCCTAGTCCTGCAAAACGCTTGTACAAGCACAAACATATCTGGACTATTTATCTTCCTGCTGGAAAATTTATCAGAATATGAAAGCATATCAGCTGCATCCATTTTGTTTGGAATCAAATCTGACAATAACAGACAGACATTGGGCAGATGATAGATGGGAAAATGTAGAAGAAAACAGAAAATGGCAATTTCACACTAAAATTATTTCATGTTTAATATCCGGTTGGTTTCCTTCCAGCTATTCCCACTTCGGTTCTGAAGAAGCAATTCTGAAGTTTGATGTGCCTTGAAATAACTGTGGTCAGAGATACATCACTGACTCAAAATATTCTGCCCTATGGATCACCTATCATTACACCTCAAATCTTATCAACTTTACCATCCAAACACATAATTTTTATGGCCCAGAGATGAAATGTAAGTATGTTTGATTATTTGTGATCTGTTGCCCTGTTAGTACTGGATTAGTTTTATGACCTTGATTAGATCTGAGCAAGTATGAAAACATGAAAATAAATGAATAAAAGCAGTAACTACAGTACGATCCGACAGTAACAGTTTCTTGTCAAGACTTAGATGAATGAGGGTACCACTCTCACATCTGTACAGTGAATATGAAGCTGGAGCCAGATGTCAGTTCACTGAGCTTGGAAATGGTTCTTTGGATGTACTCGAAGGCAGATTTTGTTAATTTTAGTGTGAGCCAAGTATCCAAGTAGAATGTTTCCCCTGTTTACAGTCTTTGTGCTAAGCTGACCAGCTGTTGCTTGTAACTTCATATTTGATGTACAGGTGTGCAAGTCTTCTCATCTAACTCTTGGCAAGACAGTGAATAAACCTATTACCCAAACTGTACAACTATTCCTTTATGAGTTCCCAAATATTTCAACAGGTTTTTGGGTTTTCCATTTTAGTGGTTCATTCTGTGTTTTACAACAAAAAAAATGTCGAGACACACTGCCTGTTCAAACATGTAATTCATGTAATGTCTTTGGTTGCCAACAGAACTCAGTATGTAAGTGAAATAATTCTATGTTCAATGTGAAAGATGACGATTTAAGAACATGGCATAATCATGCCCTTTTGTGACCCGCTACTTCACTCGATCAATTTTAACTTGAACTATTCCCTTGACTTGAGTAAAATGCGCAGGTACCAATTATCTGACTTGATTAATATATTCCATTACTTCACAGTGCTGCACATTATGTTTAATCTCACCTTGGCACCAACTGTGGCACCTCCATCGTCCTTAACACAGAGCTGATTCCTGAATGACAAAAGATACAGGATTCCTAACAGAGCTGTTCCAAATTTACTGTCACTGTATCAGTGTAGTGTACAGAGTCAGTGGCACATTTTTCACTCTGTCTGCTCTCTGTGAGCAGCTTGAAGCCTTGCTGAGCACATTAATCCACTGGGATGGGGCCCTTTAGAATCATTTATTCACAGTCGGGGGTAAAGCGCAGAGGAGTCAAAGGTCAGTACTTGGCCATTCATATCACCATAACCCTGGGGCTTTTCCATCAGTGTACACTCTGCATCTGGCTGAGACACCACAAAGGTCGCGGCACACATTGTTGGGTGTGGCACTTTCTGCATTTTTCTGGTCACTGCTATCTCAAGCAACGCTGTCACAGTTGGGTTAGGATATGCCATCTGGTGCATATTTTCATCCAATATGCTCGCAATGACATGAGCAGGCACACTGCTTTGGTGGTCATTTGTGTAATTTGAGGGTTATGTTAAAGCTTAATTCAATTCTAGCATGACAGTCTCATATAAAGGTCAGAAAAGTCAATATATACCTGCCAATGTACTCCCGATAACTGCAGTGATAAATACAAATAAACAGAAAAGGCATAACCACACTTTTACATATACATTTATAAAAGGGGAGGTATATTTAACTCAAACAGCATGTGCGTGATTCATTACAGTAAGCATCAATAGCTTGCAGCAATACAAGAACTTCCATAGGCATGCAACCATATTTCTCGTATGGGTCAACCACTGTAGTACACGATAACTCCGAGGCTAACTCTCATTGGGTATTCATTGCCAGAAAGCTGCCTATTTTTAAATAGGGAAACAATAACAGTATGACACAGTAGCTGAATATTTAAATAGCCTGAAGAATAACTCACATGATTTCACATAATTACTATCCATGGATGTCTCTTCAACACAGGAACAAATAACTGCTCTTGGCAGAACATGAGGGGGAAATTAAATGTTGAGTTTTTCTTCACAAAGACTTGCTTTTTTTTTGTGGCATGCATTCATTTTGTGAAACCATGGTCTAATGGACACAATAATATTCTGCATCTTTTCTCACTATTATTTGTAAAGTTTTCAAAGTTAGTGATGTTCTGTAAATTATTCATATGTGCAAATAATCTCATTTTAATTGACGGTAGGCCATGCTGTTTGTGCCAACTGCTGCAAACTGATCCAAAGTCTCATCTTTTTAAAAATCCCGATGAGTCCTGATAGAGAAACTGATGGGGAGAGAGACAGATTGGCACAATGCTTAAAGGACCTAGTTAGGCTTCCTGCCATTCTGTGGTTTTACACCTAAAGAACTTTTCATTGTGAGTTCAGATGCACTCTGCAGCAGTCCTGTCAAAAGCAACATCAGTAGTGCTGCTTTCGGGAATTTCGTCCTCTTTTTTTTTTTTTACCCAACGCTGTGGTATATCATTACATTGGCAGTTCTGTCTCCAGCCATCTTTCATCTTTGGCAGTGTTTGTGCTTTCATTATAACAACTCATCTTCATGTACTCTCAGTAATTTGCCATTCCTGGTTGCCTATGGGGCCATAAAGCAGAAACAATGATGGAAATAGACAATGATAACTACGGTTAGGATTCTATCTTGGTCCACAGCATTGTGCACTGAGGCACATAAAAGGATATGTTTCATCCTTAAAGCAATTCTGACTGGAACTGCACTTCAAAATGAGTGAATGAATCTTGGTTTAACACCATTGAGTGCACATGAATAATTTGTTTAATTTTTTTCTAACATTTTCTTTAAAATTTTCTTCTTTTTTTTTTCCTGCTTTAGTAGAAAAAAATTAAAGAGAGGCAATTTAAGTTGCTTTATACTAAAACGGACTCATGCAAGCCTAGATGTTCCTCATATGATTGCCACTGAAATCAGAAGGAGACGGCTGTGGCTAAGTATGGAAGAGGGTCAGTCTTCAAGTCACACAGGTGTTTTTTTCCCACATACATTACCAAGCCGATGGCTAATTGAATCCGAGCTGCAAGTTACCCTCGGAGGCGCTGCATGCTGAATAGAGCTCAGTGCTTTAACACTCACCAAAGACACATGGAACTATTTTTACTGGACTGAGAGATAGTGAGAGTGGAGGCGGAAACGAGAGGACAGTTGAAAGGTTCAGCAGACCATGTGCGAAGTTATATAAAATGAAATCAAACTATGCCAGTTGTCCATGTAGGGGAAAAAAATCATAGTACATTTATAGTACTTAAAAGTGATAGCCAAAGTGGTTGTAAATCTTAAGTGCCATGATGAGCCCTATATTTCCAACATCTGACCCTGAGATACAATATAAAAAGGTCTCTCCGGAGGTGTAATGCACTTGAATTGTGCCCTCAAGTTTAAAACGAATGCTTTATATAACACTTCATCACATCCTCATAGAGGTCAGGCCTCTGGAGAATGCAGACTTTCTCAGAAAAAGTTTTTTTCCAGGTGTAAATGCAGCCACAAACCCCTGTCATTGCATTACACCTCAGGCAACATCCGCACTCTCTCTCTCAATCTGAGTGCATTAGAAACCTTAAGTGCCAGAAGACTATTTGAAAACCTTAAAAGCAACCATGCTCGCCTTTGTCTCTGTGTCACTTGCTTTTTTTTTATGATGCAATCATAGAACCTTCATTCCTCTGCTCAGAGGAGAAGCAAAGCAAACAGAAAAAAAAAAAAAAAGGGGGAACTGTTTTAACTCAATCCAAATTGACGCCACAAAAGCTTCAGTTCTCTATGAGCCTTTCGGTATCATAAAGAATCAAAGGCTGATATTTCTAACACAGTTATTACCATAGTGCAACTGAGAGATGGGTGTGGGTAAGCAAAGATGAATGTACTCATTCAGCACTCCACCCCACCATTCAATTCAGTGCAAGTGTCCTCGTATGTGTCGCTGCTCTTGAAGGGTATGCTCGCCTGGGTTCTGAGGCTACGCATTGAAGGAACAGGCAGTAAGCAGACAATCACAGTGGAGCTCAGTGCATCCATTAAGGCTGTCAGTTAGCAAGGGCCTTGATTAATTGCACACTGCATAGTGGCAAATTAAGGCAGGTCTCAAAGTCCCCTCCCCAATAATTAGGTAAGAATAGATTGCCAGAGAGAGGAGGGTGAATACTGGCTGCCTGGCATCACTCAGTCTGTCTTACATGTAATAAAAGGTCTCACACTGTGTAAGCATGGGCAATAATGTGTGTGTGTGTCGAAGATTATATTTGCATGCATGACTGTGGCTTGTGTGAATGACTGAGGAACTAATGATGGTGCTGATGGTGCATACATTTATGTCTGCCCTCTATGGCTCTTGCTTGTAGTGTAAAGTATGTGTATGGAATGTCTATAACTTACTGCAGTAGACCTTGATTGCTTGTTCACATGTGTGTGTGTGTGTGTGTGTGTGTGTGTGTTTGCTACACTATGTATGGAAAGAGCAATGTAAATATGGCAGTACATCACAGGTGACAGTATGCCCATGAACGCCTGCAGCCAGTGCTGCCTTGTGCTGGGTTTTAGCCACCTGCCTTTTTTTTGTGACATCGCTGCAGCTGCGGTTACACCTGTCTTTTCAGTGTGAATCTTATCATCTGATCATGCTGGGATGCGTTAAGTGACAGGTATAACTGCTGCCCGAGAGGATTTTAAACCCAACGGGCCTAACCGCATCCTGAGTTCCACTAACACTGGACTCTGGGGAAAGGTGAACACAATTTAAGCACAATCTAGCCATTCTAGTTGTTGCGTCAGCAAAGCCATACCCCACGGTCAGTCCAAACACGCTGCAGCAATTCCCCAGTGGTGACACAATGCCACCAGCTATTGCCTTGATTTCAGACCCACAATCTCCTGTCTCACTTCAGTGTTACTAAGAAACTAAAGTCCTTCCAATCCATCCACAGGCAGTGCTCACGATAATTATTCATGCCTAAAACCATTTGCAGATATGATCGCTTACCCTGACACATACATGTGATAGATTTGCTCGGTCCTCTGTCGCTTGTCCATGTGATGGAACGGGAGACTTTGTTTTGTTAATAAAACACTTGTGCCATGTATTCTTCTTTTACAGATCCTAAGCTTTTCAGTTTTTTTGTCATGAAGGTAATAATTCAATTTTATGGTCATGACTGAGGTCATGGTGGGTTGTTGTTCTGCAGTGCATTATATTGAGAGGTGTTTCTATCATTATAGTCCTTTCATGTATGCTAATGGAATGGGCAAAACATTGAAAACACTTCTCAATATAAAGCAGTCTGATTTAGTGACACTGCAAACCATGACCTTAATCATAAACAAAGAGTTACATAAAAAAATATATATATATCTGACAGTGTCAATCAGCTGAATATATTATTATCTTTGTAAAGGTAGAAATTATAGAGCTTTGTGTTTGGTTAGACTGTAAAGGGGTACCTGATGAAGTAGCCAGAGTGTATGTATACAGTATATACAATACATCCATCCATTTTCCGTAACTACTTGTCCCTATCAGGGTCATGATGGGTTGAAGCCAATCCCAGTTGGTATTGGGCGAGAAATTGTGTACAACTATGTCAAGTTGCCATTTCATCACAGGGCTGACATTCACACATTCACATTCACACCTGCAGGCAATTTAAAGTCACCAATTAACCTATGAACCCATGCTGACACGGAGCACATACAGGTGACAGTTCTTGCATCTGCTTTTTCTTTGCTCAGTATTTCCGTGTGAATCAGCTTGTGTGGCTGCACTAACTGTAAACATGCATCTCCATATGTGGGTATATGTGGCCAAGGAGAAGCACAAATGTCCATGTAGCTATAAAAAAAAACAAAAAACAAAAAAAAAACATACATTATAAAGGAAAACAACATGCAGCACGCATTGAGTATGTTTGAGACTGCTGCAGTAAACAGACAACACTACTGAACGTCCACAGTGGTCAGTAGCCTTTACATATTGTTCAGCAGTGAAATGAAGATGAGTTCTTTGTTGTGTTGATGCTGCAGGGAAGGACACCAAGCCTTCTCTCAGTTAGAGAGTAGGGGCTTAATCTTCTTACAGGCAGGCTGTGTAGTTCATTAAAAAGGTCTCTCCATTTTGTAACAGACTATTTCTTAAACTTTAACCACTTAAACCACAGGTGGTGTTTGTCAGGGTGTTACAGCAATTAAAAAAACAAAAGCTAATCATACCAAATTATATGGAACAAAGGCTGCCATACTCTGTAGCCTAACTATATTGTTTCTGAGCATCTCAGAAGAGCAGTGGTAATCATGATGATCAAATAAACACTGTCCAATTCTTATTTACTCTTACGTAATTGTTCATCATTTTCTGCCTGCCCAAATGTCTTTGGTGACTGGTAATATCAAACAATAAAGAAGTTACATATTGTAACTCTACTTCTATAAAAAATCAATGTAGTGCTAGCTGATTCAACTCCATGGGGTTGTCAAAGGGTGTGGGTTACTAGAACCTTTCCATGTTTCAGAAGACAGTGTATCCTTGGGTGAGGGCGTGGAAGCTCACTTGACCTAACGATTTGATCAACACTGGCAACCTCACTAACAACTGGGGTGAGATCGTGGTGGCAGAAGAGTAATCTGTAGCGCAGACAGCTGACAAAGTCTAATTATCATCGCCCAGCAGCTAGTCTTAGTTCAGTGGTTGTTCAGATACAGGGGCAAAGGGGAAAGGGGCACAGTTTTTACCAGCCATCACCTCTGTTCTCGCAGTCCTTTTTCATGAGAAACTCCACTGGGGAAATTCTTTGAAAATACTCTGCCCTGACATGGCCCAGTGGTGATCAGACCAGGGCAGAGTGCGACAGAGCACTAGGACAAAGGCAGTCATTGTTTTTTTTTAGTCTGTTTGACTGTAGTGCTGAGGTAAAGTGGACATGATCAGTGCTATGGAATACTGTTGAAGCAAAGTTTTAGTGCAAAAGTATGCACAGAGAATGGGTCTAGCCATGCTGCATTAAAGGGCAAAGCCTGCTGATTATTCCAGAGCTTAAACACAGGATTAAATCTTAATATCAGAATGTCTTCAGCCAAGTCTTTAGATTGTTAGACAAGAAGCGTGGAATAACCTGAATGTGATGTCGAACAAGTTCACTAATCCTAGCCTTATGTGACATTCTCACAGTAACCATACATTTGAATCTTTTACTTCAAAAGGTGCAGGGTATTTTGATGCATTCATTTTTGAAGCCCTGAAACTTGCTTCTCTAGGTTGCACATAAGTGAACGTGTAAGGAATGTTAAAAGATGTTCATGTGGATGTTTTCTTTGTACTCGTGTAGAGTCGGATCAAACAATCAGAATCCTTGAAGCGCAGGTTTGCACAACTTGCTGGGATTTTAGAGCATAATGTAGTCGAGCTTGATTCCAGTTTAAGTCAGAATCTGTCAATTAATTAATTGCATCAAAATCAATAAAGAATAAATAGCTTTTGGTGCATAGCCTAGGATTTTCTTTTCTGTTTTAATAGATCACAGACAACTGTAATTAGATTTATAAGGAGCAGTATTTAAATCACTAGTCAGTAAATCAATGATGGTAAATTAGTATCCCTAAAAAGGAGACTGAATAAACTTGATGTGAAGTAAAATGTGACTCCTGTTAAATGATGTGTTAAATATAGTTTGCACAGGGGTCGTTTATAAAGAGTAAAATGGAGGTCTTAGCAAGGACAAGAAAAAATGGAGACTGTACTGTTTGCAAGACACTGGGGGCGGGGGGGGGATTTTACAGTAGAGATGCCTGGCTTCCTATGAAATATTCAGTACAGTGACAACCCTTAAAAAAAACATATTGATAAGAATCAGACCTGCCATGTGTTCTGGGTTATTGAATTGGAACTGTCTGTGGCACTCTCCCACGTCTCTTTCACTTTCTCATAAAACAACAAGCTATTTGCTACGCAGCTAGAGCGTAAACATCATTGTCAACAGATCTCAGCATGTGTCTTTCAAACACTGATCAAATGGGTTTTGAGATGTGGATTCCCTAGGAAGCGTTCATTGTTTTTTTTTGTTTGTTTTTTTTTTTTTGTTATCCAATTTGAGCAGTGTGTGTAATACACCTCAGTATAAAATTGGAATTATCAATATCACCAAGGAGAGAAAAAAATCTCATATCGTTCTATAGATACAGTGTTTGAAGGCGAGTAGGCTGATGTAGTGTGACAAAACAAATACAGAAGATATGCCACAAGGGAGCACTATAATAAAAGAACTGCTGAGGAGAGAGGGAGAATATGGTTTAGCTTGAGCATACTACAATAAAAGGGTTGTGTGTGTGAGAGGGAATATTCCGTGCTTGCATGGGTGAGCTGAGTGTGTGTACTTGCCGCTTACAAGGCATGAGCCAATGAAGATGCAGCTTTGAATTCTTGTTGCTTGATCAAAGTCCCTGGAGTAATCTCTCATAAGAACAGAGCATGGACAGGCAGGAGGATGCCCATTTCATTCTGAAGTGTATTAAATCCCTACACTCACAAACCAGTATACCCCAGCGTGGCAATGTAATTTCGGAGGGGATGTGGATACAACAAGTGAAGAAGAAGAAGAAAAAAAAAGTATTCACAAGGCCGGTGTTGACATTAAACCAAGATTGGAATGAAGAATAAAGGATGGCAACATGCCTCAGTGATTGGCCAGTGGAGAAACTCCCCTGTGTCCGAGCAGATATGTCTCTCCTCCTCATCATGGTGGGGCAATTTTGTCCCGGTTATAGCTCCTCCATCTTCTCCCAAGCTACTCCTTATTTCAGCATTTCAATTTCCTCCCCTGTGCAAGCGCTGAGTGCTAACCTACTTCAGACTTTCTCTCAGACGAGAGAGAAGCAGAAAAGAACGAGAGAGAGAAAAGACAAGGAACTGCTGCTCAGTTCAGTCCTGCTTCCGGTTTCCCCAAGGTGCAGGAAAGAGAAAAATATGCCCGAAGATGATGCTGCAGTTAAGATCCCTGCCTTATGAACCACATTTTCCCATGTTGTCAAAAAAGACTGCCTACTGAGAGAACTTCCTCTTCTGTGTCTCACTATTTTAAGGCACTCTCAGCTAAATATAAATGAGATAAAACAGTTATGTGAGTAGCGGAACAGCTATTATATTTCCCCAGAACACGTGACAGTGAGACAGAATGGCACATATGTGCTATAGTACCAATCTCTGCCCAGATCTGAATTATCAGACAGAACCAACCTCTGTTTGCACATTGTTAAATCAATTAAAACCAATCTGTTGTCAGTGTAACTGAGCTTGTTGACATCTGCGACATGCCTTTGCTGCTGTCCACAACCACACTGTTGTGTCATCAGCTAATACCACAGAGGAAATATCCCTGATGCAGACACGGTGAGCAACCTGAAGAGTCAGAGCATAAGTCTCCTTTCTCTTTGTGTTTTACCCTAAAGTGTTGGTTGGTGTGCACATTAATCATTTTCATTTATCTCCCTTTCCACAATATGCTTGTCAGTGTCGCTCTAATCCCTGCCTATCCACCTCTCTCGGTTTCACCTTTCATAGTTCTCATTTCTGCACTCCCCCTCTACACTATATTTGCGTCACCCTCTATCCCATTTCCATTTTTCTCTGTTTGTGTCAATGCATCATAGCTTCCTTCACCTCATCACTTTCGCACGCCCAATGCCTCCTCTTCCACTTCGACACCCAGGAAAATCTCTTTTTCCTTGTTGCCCGATGGCAATGAAACATTTATCCACTTCTGAGACATCTCCCCCCCGAGGTCCCCCTGAAATTGTCCTTCAAAGGCTTCTGCACAAGCGCTTTGTGCTGCCTTATGTATTTCCTAAATGACAACAAGTAACTTAAGAATGGAGGCAATTTCAGAATCAAAGATACAATCTAAAGCTAATTTGAGTGTGTAATACCGGTGAGGACTGAACCTCTAGCTGTTTGTGCTATCATCCACGTATTAAGAAGCCGTAACTGTATACAAACACTAACAAATTCTTCTAAAGTGGCTTAGCTGTCCATTAACTTGGATGGAGCTACTCTGTGTTTTAAAACATACATCAGGACTATGTGTCTTCATTAATGTTGTCAGACATTAATCCAGTGAGTCACTGTGCTAACAAAACCACTTGTCATTTAACCGCAGGTGTCCGAGTGTGGTCGTGAATGAAGTCTGACCGTTATATATAAGGAATATAGACAAATTGTGCAACTGCGCTACCGACAAATGTACAACAATATACATTACAGAAAGACTAAAACCCCCACAGTTAAATTCATAATATATACAAATCATTATGCAAATCAAAACATATAAATATATCACTTATTTAACATAGTCTCCATGGCTGTGTGTGCAGTCTTGTTGTTGCACACTACTGCTGTAAGACTAACACAATGCTGGGTGTCAGCCAGAACCTTGCACTGTGGACTGAACTCCCTTTGGATCCAACCTCTACCCTCTATCACTTCATAAGCGTGATGCATGAGATGGGAAGAAGTAAGATGGAGGCCACTTCTCCGCATTCACGAAACCATTTGGGACCATGAATGTCTTCATACCTGCTGCCACAGCCTCCATGTGCTGCCCGAAGTGATGTGAAGGTACTCTTCTCCCCCCTTTTCTGAAAGTGGGACATTGCTTTTCCCCTGAGAATGTAAGCTCCCAGCAAGTGCCTGCTTCTTTTCCTGAGCTGTAGTGTCTCTCAAAGTCTGCCCGACATTTAAAGGATTTGGGCCTTCGACTATCAAAGGGTGGCATAGCTGGGACTGTGGGAGAGCCGTAGCTTCAGCCCTGAGTTTGATCTAGCCTGGGGCAGTACGGGTCAGTCTCCCAGATTAGGCCTGCTTTGGGGAGACATTGCTTCAGATAAACCCACAGAAATTCAGGTATAGCAAATAAGTCCTTCTAGCAGTTTCTTGGCCTAGATAGACAGCTATGGGGCAAGGGTCTGAATTCATTACCAGCTAACAGATGCTTTCTGCTAGTGTTATGCTCACTGTGGGTGTAAGCACCAATGCTGAAATTGTAAACTTGATCTCTTTCCTTCGTTTTGGTCTAAGCTTATTTCCACAATTTGAAAATAAGTTCATTACATGGAGAATTCAAGCAATGTTTAGCTGCTCCCCTTTTATTGAGCCCCGAAAGAGAGAGAAGAATAAAAATCTGGTGATTTGTGTTTATGAAAAAGGTTCTGAAAGGATAATAATTATGTTTTTATTTTAATGCTAATCCTTTTTACTTAGTCATTTTTAGCATCCTTAATACTAGCTGTATTGTTTCTATGGTATCACACTAAAATCACCCATTTTTACAGATACAATTAGTAAGCAAAGTTCAAAAAAACAAAACAGTGTCGTGTCATAAACAGAAAACAATTTTGATCAGACTTAGAAAATGAATCACCAGAATTTTATATTTCTCTCTTACCTTCCAGGGCTTCTGCAGTATGTGCTGTCCATTTCTTAAGAATAAAAAATGTAGGAAACGCTCCTGTGTTGCTTTGATCAATAATATGGTGCTATAAGAGAGGAAACTGCAAGATAAAAAAACTCTGAATCGGCCGAGAGAAAAGGCGTAATGGTATTGTCGTCTATCCCTGAAAAGCACCGTCTCAACCCTGGATTATGGAACAACGCGAGAACAACTTCAACATCAACCTTTCTCTCTAGAACACAGTGCAACACGCTGCAGCCTCTCAGATCAAAACGACATTGAATCTTAATGACCTCTCTGAGCCGTACGAGTCTGAATCCCACTGAAACTACACCGCAGCACTCGTATGAGTTTTAAGTGGGTAAATCCTTTCCTTAAGCTCCTCACTAGCCTCGTCCTGCAGGAATCCAGTATCTTTACACACCATCAAACAGATTCATATAACATCAAACTGAGGGAGTGCATGGGTGTTTTGAAATTTCCATGCAAAGCGACAAAAATACCACCTCTGTACATGCTAAAATAGTAAAATCACTTTTACTGTCACTAAATCTATATCGTCTTTTAACACGCAGCATGGTGAATTATTAACTAGTAATTAACCTACTCATAAAAAAAGGAGTTTGTAGGGATCTAAACGTTGACTGTGGCTACACTGGAACAAATACAATAGTCTCCATGGCAACAGAAGAGCAAGTTGTTCTTCCATCCTGCCAAACAGCGGTGAGCCAGAGAATGAGCACGAAGGATAAAGTTCTTTCATTAAGGTTTAACGAGGATGCCATTGACATTTAACACATAGTCCATGCCCATGGCCACATGCTGCTGTTGCAGATGACTCTCATTCTTTAACACACACTATAGGAAACACAGACAGGCAAGTAGTGACCATTTCTATGTATATAGAAATTAAATGAAAAATCATATATATAATGGGAGTCATATACTTTTTGGTCTTTGACTGACAAGTTCTGACAACAACCTTAACCTAAAGCTATTTCTCTGGAAATGAGAAAAGTTTTCAAAAGAAAGAAATCTCAAGCAGTCAAGGTGTCTCAAACTTTTCCTGTCTTTTTCTTTTTTTTTTTCTTTCTTTGTGCAGAACTGCTTCCTCTTTGCCGAGAGCAATTTGGATGAAATGGAGTGGATGAATACAGAGGTACATACAGCAACATGAAGAATATGAGAGCAAATACACTTACCTACATGAAGGGCAGCAGGAGAAGAAAATAGAGAGAGAACAATATTAAAGCCTTTGGGGACATATTAAAATCAAAGCACAACAATTAACACCTCATAGAACAAAAAAATAAAATCAATATTAAGGTTTTGTCATTGGTGCCACTTCCTGTTTCAGTCTTAATTGACAATTCTTATAGGAGATGACTCCCAATTATTTGCTGTTGAAAATGCACCAAAATAACTGAATGCTAATTTATTTATTTTTGTTGAAGCCCTCAAAAAGTATTCTAATGATTTACAGGCTACCTACTATGTGTGTTGGATCAGTAGTGCTCTCCTCGAAAAGCTCTATCCAGAGGGGAGGGTATACATCATGTGGATTTAATCTCGGCCATTAAAAATATAGATGCCTGGGATCGCATTTTACAGCATGATAGGATCCCTGGCCCAGTCAGCCCAGCCAGCAACCAACGTTGGAGAGACGAAAGTGAGTGGATAAGGTGAAAAATGACATCCGCATACCTGTTCTCTCCCATATATCATTCAGAGGGCAGTTTTTCAATGGAGTGTGAAAAGAGGGGATGGAGACATTGGGTGAGAGTGGTTTGAAGGTGTGTATGTGGCTGAAATTGGTGAGGTTCTGTGCTGCGCTTTCTTTGAGGAGCTGGGACCTTGCACGAGCCACTGTGTTGATATTCATTCTTCCAGGATGAGACTTGATTACTATTCATTATTGGCCTTATTGAATTTCCTTAGCTACTTTTCCTAGACCTAAGAGGCAGGCAGCATGGCACGGAATATAACTTTGAAAGGTTATAAAGATAAGGTTTATAAGTAATTGTTTTGTGGGTTTATGGGTGATAAGCACCTTGCATGTGACTCAAGAAGCAAATTCAATTAAACCAATCACAGACAATAACATAACAATAACAATTAATCAGTGTCAGAGTTATTTTGTAGACCTATGATGTGGCAGCAACAGTTAATAGTGTGCAGGACCTGCATGTTAATAAGGATGAACAGTACTGAGGCTAACTGAAAAAACATCCACTAACAAACAAATAACACAAATAGTTTAGTGAAAATAAAATCAGCAGTCCCCTGTTGCTCAGTGCTTTATCTACCATATTCACCTCACAACGCCCCGAGATATTTGCACATTTTTTGCATTTAAATAAAAACATTTATTTGAATCCACATCACACCCCTAAGACTTCAGTTTATGATCATTCTGAAAAAAATATATATTTTCCTCCAAATGAGTAAACGCCTCTATTTCAATTCAATATCAGATCATTCCCTCCTGATGTGGTTGACTTTACAGGTCTTCTCCATTAAAAAGAGGCAATAAAACACAGCATGCTAGTCAGAGAGGAAATACACAATTCATTATGGCACTAAGAGGAAAACAATAAACATAAAAAGATAGCGAGTGATTTGCCCTCTTCTGCCACTTCAGATCTGCTAGTACATGTTAAGTTATTTAGCTTGGTTAGACTATGTGATCAGAAAATAAGAGTAGGCTGCAGTGATTTCCAGCTATACAGCACTAGCTCAACCGAAGAGTTGCCTTCCATAAAAAGCCCCCTGTGGTCCAACACAGAACGCGACACAGCGTTAATTACCCAGGCAACACTGGAGAACAAGGTAAAAGGCGTGTTAATGAAATACTAATAAGATTCCTATTTGAGTCCTTCGGCTTTGCCATCCTCTAAAGTGATCTCAAGGACTTCAGTTCCTTCCGTAGCTAGTCTCTGTTATTGCTAATTACCATTGCTCACATGACAGATGACAGTTCAGAAACCATTATTTCTGGGGAATTAATCCTTTGTATGTTGTCCTTTGATGGAGGACACCCAGACCAGTTTACTGAATGTCAGAAATGAGGGACAGGGAAAGAAGAGAGAGAGAGAGAGAGAGAGAGAAGAAGAAGTTCATTGCATTCCAGACATTTTGCTTTCTACATTCTGTCATTTAACAGTTGGGGACCCAGTTTAGCAATGTTTAAACTTTTGACTGCTTCGGTATTAAGGTGGGAAGTTTAGTTAAATGTCGATTTTCCTTGCAACTAAAGAAAATACTTGAGTTAGTGTTGTTAGGTCTTTAGAGCTGTCTACTAACTGTAAATCTAAGGTTAGAATCTTCAATAAAGGTAATGGAATTTCCACTATGGGCATCCTGCAGGACCAAACAGCCATTTCACAAGACTGTGCACTGCACTGAACCACAAACTGATAACATAAGTCAAAAGGAAACTCTTCAAGTGTTGGCGAGCAGCAAGTAGAGGGAATGCAGACAGGGATGGGAGATATTCTCAAAGACATTTGAAGATACAGCAATTTCTCTGAGGCAATCATTTGATGCTCTCATTGTGTGATGGCTGAGTGTCACTACTTTTGCGCTCCCATCACTCAAGTGCATCCAGCACTCCAAGAAATTGATTGTTGGAGGATAGGGCTGGAACAGTGCACACATACAGAAGTACACATCCAGTCTGGAATAAACCAGTTTCTTTTAGCACTCAAAGAAGCCTGTGGAACTCTGTCTGATGGTTTTGGTATTAGCACGACAAAAATATTATTTCAGTCAGTTTATATTATAACCACCTACTTGGAAAGATTCTTCACTGACCAGATGTCACGTGAAACATGGACAGTTTAAAGTGCAGGCTAAAAGCTTTGAAGACAGATTTGGCGGAAAAAGGGTCACATCATTATTTATTTGTTCTGTTTTAATACTGTTTTACATCTAAACTGAAAAATTTAGCTTATTTCAAAGATTAAGATATTGATTTTTATGTGTATATTGTCAAGTCTGGCAGACCCTTAACAGCTGTGATGATATCTGCTCATATTACACAGGAGCTGAGCTCTGTGAACCTCCTGAAGAGTGCAACTCCCTCATATCAGGTATAGAAACAGATTAGTTCAGCAGATTATTTGCCCCTTCTGAGTAAGTCCCCTATATGATCACTGCAGGCACCACTGTACATTGTATTCTCCCTGACTGCACACGAGACATTCATAGACTACTAAAAGATTGCATTGAAATGACTGTTGGTCAGGAGAGGTTTAGCGTTTATGCATATTTTACAATTATTACTATAGTTGTATCTCAGAATTTATTCAATTTTTCTTTAGATTAGTTCCTCCAGGGAATATACCATGAAAAGGGTATAAATCTAGAACTAGTGCGAGCTCTAACAATCACTGGATGCCAGGATCAGTGCCAGGACATCACAACATTAAGATCCTAAGTAAATCCTGAGCACTGTGTACAAGAACTATGCACTGCAGTAAGATGTAGCATATAGTAACAAATCCTTTGTTCAGTTCAGGGTTAGCCTGTGTTGTTTGTTAGCATTGCTTGTGTTCCCATCACATGAAATGGCAAGCTCTGTGTCTCCATATGATTGCTTCCCAAGTGATAGGCAGGTGCTTCATTTTGTCTCCTGCTACTTTTAGAAGTCTAATAAAATCAGAATTTCTTTCTTTTGCAAATACAAAATCTTTTTTTCATCGCACCCCTTTGTCTTTGGAGTTAGGATGAGATATGTGATGATTTAGAAGACTCAAAGGCTTTCAGTAAAAGCCCAGAAAACCTATTCTTCTGTCACCCCCCCCTCCAAGTCTCTCTACATCTGGTTTAGAGTAAAACTCTTAGGCAGTCAGTAAGACTGCGCAGCAGTGGTCGATAATAACTATGATGATAATGGGATTCTGGCCGGTATCACATTACCCACAGCGGATGGCATAAAACGCGATTATCATGTGCCATTATTTGCATGGCAAATTGTAACACTGCCAGTACAGCTGCCTATGTTATCATTAGTAATGTAGAGCATCAAGCATCATGTTGCATGGCTTCGTCATTTTCCTGTATTTTTCAAAGTTAGAAAAAAAATCTGGCAGAGAATTACAGAGACAGACAGGAAATAATGCCTACCAAATGGCTCCATACCGGCATGGGTAGTTTGGTAGATTTGGTATTAGTTACTTATAAATATGCCTGCTGCTCACCCAAATATCATCCAGCTAATTAATACCTAGTTGAAAGTCTTCCCTGCTTAATTAGACTCACTAAACATTCAGGATAAACAGGCACCAACACTCCAAGTATTTGCAGAATATCACCAACATCGGTTACTAATTAGGAATTACAAATTTTATACTCATTTTTTAGGCCTTTGATTGTAATAAAACTCTTTATATCACATCAGAAATATCAACTGACAAAAGAAGAGATCTACATTTCTGTTGCTGCAATTATCTAACAACAGTTTTAATTACTGTGTTGCATTCAGGAACCAATGAGGTAAAAAGAAGTGGCATCTTAAAGCTATGATGAATGTGAAATCCATCTGATGAACGTTCTTAAACTCACAGGGTGCACGTAGAATGGTAGCTTTACAAACTCCTAGAACTTTTAGCTGCTGTAGCTGTAAATGTAGCGCCACCTGTGGATAAAAGTGGTTTGATGAGCGAGAATGTGCCAGTCATAACCACAAAAACTAGTAGGTCTAACATAGTTACAATCAATGTAGAGTATGTCATGTGTGAAAGATGTCAAGAATCATTTACATTGAGCTTACTCGTTGGGATAAGGTGAGAATATTTTTAGATGGTATCTATTCCCATTTCATGCATGTTGAAATTAAAATTGTTTGAAAAGGGACTGATTGTTCTGCAGACAGTCCTGCTTGTTCACTGTCACTGGGGCACTTATTACTGTTAACTGAGCCATTGTTCCTGTTATGAAGTCCACCTGTGTATTTCCTGCTGTGACAAGTCAAAATGCAAACTATCAGTTGCGCAAACAGCCCATTGGTCATTAAATTATGCTTGTGATGTGATAAACTAGCTCTGTAACATAAACATAGTATTTTCCCAGTGAAGGACTCTGACCAGAATGGGCGTTGTAAAACTCGCCAGACAAAGTCAAATAAAGCACCTCTCTTTCCTGAACAGCTTACACAAGGCCTTTTAGTTCAGTGACATGCCATCTTTATTGTTCTTGCTTTCTCTCTTTAAATCATTGCTGAACCACTTGGACATTTAAGACGGGCCTCTGTTTTTGTTCTGAGGAATGGCGATGGACAGGGAAAGAATTTTGGATTACTGAAGTGATGCTGGCTAAATTGTTTGTCAAGACAGAGGGTGTTCTGTTAGCTTGCTCTTTAAAGAATTTCTCTTGTGCTCTTCCAGTATGATACACAACACTTGGCTGCATGACACTGGACTTAACTCTCTGACACATGACTTGAATTTAAACATCTACAGGGGTCTGTAGGGGTCTTTGTTCAGGATGAAACACTAATATACACACTATAATATAATATCATTTAACCTAAAGAACAAGAGGTCATACGTACAGTAATATGGATTACATGTTTAACCATCTGTAATTGACTGACAGCGTAATGTTCAGTTTTGATTTACAGGTACACTACAACTGAAACAACAAAGGGTGCATGTTATCTGTCAGCTTGTGCTCTGAAATTCCACATTTCTGATATAGGCAACTTTTCACAAACTCATTTCAACTCCAAGTGCTTTTTAGAAATTGAATGAGAAGTGCTACTGCAAGGCAAAATGTAGCATCTATGTTTTTTTTTTTTTTTTTCTTTCCTAGAGAGTCGGGAAGGAAGAGATGGGCATCCGCCTAGTTTGCATTCTGCACAGGCTGGACGATTCAGGGCCTGTCAGGCAAGAGCTCTCTTCATCTGAGGTGCCTTTGAGAGCTTGGGAGAAAGAGATGCATGTGAGGAGTTCTGAAGAAGGGTGAACTTCACACTCTCCTAATCTCTGCTCTGGATCTCGCTGTCGTTCAGCGGAAGCACCAGCTAGCGGACCTGGCACTAATTCAATCGCCGATTCTTGATTGGCAGGGGAGCGTGCTGCAGCCCTGGGGAAGTGAAAAAAAAAGTCCCTTTTGTCCTTAAAGAAAGATAGAAGGGAGAAAGGCTGTCTCTCTCTAGACTGAACCAGACCAGCAGGTGCCATCTGTTGGAGCCAGAACTCAAAAGATCAAATAAGTGTAAAGGAAGAGCAACACGGCAATACTTCCCAAAGTATTTAAGAATAGAAAATAATAGTTATTTTATTTTATTCATGAATTATAAAACAGCCTATGCACTTCAAATGTACCTCCAAATATAACTGCAGTCTTCATGCTCCTGTTCTTTATATTTTGTCAGTTAAATGCTTTTCTATCCTGTTTTTATAGAACTTTAATTGCTTTAATAAATATGTTTTTATGGACTCTTGAATTCTGCCTGGATTATGATTTTTTCTTTTCTTTTTTTAGTTTAGTTTTTTAATTAGTTTTCATTCAATTCATTAGTGGTATGTAAATGTCATTTATAGGAAACAGATGAGGAGAAATCTACACGGGGATGGCTGGTGTGCAGTATTGCAACATGTGAAAAGACCACACATGTCATGTGTCAAGTGTTAGATATTAATAACGCTGCAACTTTCAAGAGATAACTGGAAGATAATAAGTTCCTGCTAGGGAGGAAAACTACCTTTCAAGTTTGCGTTCACATTACTTGTTAAGACAGACGTGTTTTCAGCATTTTATATGAATGTTCCCAGTATGATAATAATAAAACATAATGATAATAACATGAAAAGGATACAATTCATTACCTTCACTCACTGGAACTAAAATTAGAAAGCGCCCCTCATGGCTAACCTGGTGGGACCGACGCAAACATTAAGGCAGAAAATAGAATCTGATCCTTTAGATACTTACAGACACTGAATTGAGCCAAATGGTTATCTCTTGCTCCACTATTAAATTTGAATGACGCTTCTCCAGAGAATGACAATATTATGAGAGGAATAATTCCATTCGTATGAATAATTAAAAATAAAGTTATCAAACTTTTTTTTTTTTCTCCCTCATTTCTTTAATCTCACAAAATCTGAATTATAAATCAGAGGCTGTCACACTGCTCATATGCATACTGTTCTATCTTTATTATTTGTCTGACATACTTCATTAGGCTGATGGCTTGGAAACTAGATTCATATACTACTGAATATGAATGTCATGACAGAGATTATTAGATATATGATAGATGAAGAAACTGATCAAATTGAATTTAAGTTGAAATGAACAATACAATATTTCCTATTGTACCACCTTGTGTATGATAAATATATAACCATCTAACAACTTTACACAAAAATATCTAGCTTTCAGCAATATGACCACTCTTCTTAAAGAAGCAGTGTGAAGGATTTAGTGCCATCTTGTAGTGTAGTACCTAATTGCAGCCCCTAGCCTTCCCCTCTCGCTACTAAGGAGAAAACACAAAAGTCCCTGTTCAGAGTTAGTTCAGAGTTTATTTAGTTTGTCCGTTCTGGACAGGGCACCCTCTGTGAAAGACGACCCGTGTAGACGTCTGCAGATATAAAAGGCTTCAGGCTCATTCTAAGGTAACAAAAACGAGTCTAATTTTTCAGGTGATTACACTTTAATGAAAACATAGTTACGCATATTATATTACAGAGGTATATCCAGTATTGCACAGTTAGAGATACATTAAGCATGAGATGAAACCTAAGTTTTATAGTGAAAATTTAATGCAGATGTGTCTGAGGTTAGGCATCACAGCGTAAAGTACGCGCAACACGCTGCATGTCTGATCGCAGCAACGGTATATAAAATATTCTGCTTTGAGTACAGCAGCATGATCTAATGCCGTAAATTATCAGTGCTCGACATATTTTCTATACTCCATGGACAATTTCAACACTCTGCATGACTGTTACTAGAGAGGCACAAATAAAGCATGATGCTTATTTTAAGCTACCTGTCATACCTCACCTCGTTGCCTTGTGAAGCTGTGAGGTATCGCTGCCATGTCTTATCTCATAGCACCGATACATCCAGGAGAAATGTGTTATAAACTTATATACTAATAAATAAATACAACAATTCCATGCTCTGAACTTAGAGTGGACTGTTAAGACACAGCAGGCCTGCACACTGCCAAAAAAACCCCCCAAAAAAACAGAAATGGTCAGAAAGGAACTGAATGAATGTGAGTGGAGCTGCTAGTGCCAATAAATGTCTTGAGCGTTGTGCGAGGAGTGAATGGTCAGTGGAAACAGTTCAAAAGTTACCCTATCAGTGATGCAGAGTGTCACCTCTATCAGGCGACACACAGAGACAGCTTCCTGGCCAATAATGGGCTCCAGGATTGGTGATAAAACAAGCATCAATACCTGGGGACTCTTTAATGATCGAGGCCTTTGATCTAAAGAGAGGAAGATTGATGAAGATTGATGTGGATGGAAGCTGGCCATCTCAGTGTTTTGTCATTAACACTAGTTGCAATTAAATCATTTCTTATGGGTGCTCTGATAGAGTCAAAGCTCGGGTGATTTATCTGCTGCATCCTGCTCGTATGTTCATAGTAAAGTCATTTTTCATGTTGCAATTAATGTTTTTTTTTTGTGACTTATTTTGGACAGACTTAGTTTAGGGTGCTACATGTATATTTAACCCTAACCCTAACCCATACTAACATTATAGCAGCTACATTTAACAGCGATGCTGCTAAAAATTCGATTCTTCGAGGCGCTTTCACTTCTGTGACGAAGGAGGTTGACTTGCCTGACTCACTTACAAAAATCTGATCAGTATTCTCCAATGAAACCTCTTTGCAAAACACAGCATGCTCCAGACAGCAGGTGGACACCGAACACAAAGCTGCGGAAAACAAAATAGAGCCCTATACCATTATTCTTGGCTGTGATATTCAGGCATTTGAGCCTTTGAACACGCGCTTCGGAGAGTCATCTGTGAACTGTAGCACGTTAATGATTGCTTACTCGGTCACAGAAGTGGACATGGCTTTCTAGGAAATCACAGCAGTTTATCAAACCTACCTATTTAAAATAAAATTATATCTGTGCTACATATGGAGATAAAGGTTCACATGTTACTTCTGTTTGGAAGCAAATATCCAGAAAGAAGGATTCCATGAATTATTAGATTTTAAAATATGTACTCAAGCACTGGATTTATGCAGAATGCATTGCCCGTGTTGCATAATGCAGCGTGCTTGTCTAGTTTAAGAAATGCAAATCACCTCAAGTTGATGGAACCCTTCCACAGGCGAGGCCATGAAATATTTGTGATTCTTCAAATGTTATTGATGCAACGGAGGGAAAAGACAGAGAGAGATAAATACAGGTAGGAGGGCAGAGGGGAGCATGAAAAAGTGAAATGACTATAAAGTTTGCTTTGTAGAATATGACACCAGCTGTTACTGGCTCTCTCTCCCACTGTTATTAAACGGGGGATAAAAGATGCTGTGTACACTTTTAAATGAGCTCAAAGAAGCCATTTTGCAGCCATTGTGCAGGGTAATATCCTATTCATGCAGGGTACCAGGCTGATGTCTTTTCAAAGCTTGTATTTTTTTGTAACAAATGAATAAAATAAAATAAAATAAAATAAAGGAATTCTTTTCGAACACTGGTCAGCCTTGTAGTGATAACCTGGACTGAAAGCATTTTGGGATGAATAATTACAGTGTTAATGAGCTATAATGCATTAGTTAACATAGGATGTCACGTATTAATGCAACAAAATACATTTTCATCTAAACTGAATTAAATAAAAGAAAATGAATCTGCTCTTTAACGACATATATACAATTGGGTCAATCAATAAAAAGTTTAGATGCTTACTTTTTGCTGAAATTGATATATTAGTACAACCTCAAAACCATTAAAACTGCCATCCAGTGTAGTATTGTAACATAATATAAATGTCTTCATGTCCCACAGTTCCTTCTTCTTCTTATGTCAGGCATCTTGATCGATCAGAGACCATAATCTATCATAGGCTATTTGACATTGTCCGCTTTCTGCAGGCAGTGCAGAGGCTCACTTATTCCAGTCAATAACTTTTATAACAGGTAGTGAGCTTCCAGTTGTAGTTGTATCAATATTTGTGGAAAAACATAATACAGTACATTGTTTAGGAATCGATAGCTTTAAACTTTTTATCCCGAGCCAGATTACTCACATCACTGAGACTGATCTGACCTGTATTGTTGCCAGTAACTGAGCTCATGTGGATAATATTATAAAAATAAAAGATACATTATAAAAATGTAATCCAAAAGGGCTTTAGTGTCCTGGGGGAATAACAAAATAACTAGCATTTTCTTCAGCAAGCTCCAAAAAGAGTGTTTGATATGAAGAGTTGACAGTTGCCTGACAATTTAGCAGGAATTCCCTGGATCAGTGTTCACACCTGATTCAAATGATCAGCTCGTCATCAAGCTCTGCAGTGGCCTGATAACGAGCCACTCATTTGGATCAGGTGTGGTGGAGCAGGAAACATCTAAAACATGCAGGGCAGTGGTCCGCGAGGACCAGGATTGAGAAACACTGCCCTAGATGTTTCACTTTTCAATCGCCCCTTAACTGGACAATTGGAGGAGGATGCCATGGCGCAACAGACATCACTTTGAATAAAGACTGGGTGACAGTCCCTTCCTTTGAACCTCAGCCCCGGCTCCTCCTAGACTCTTAACCTCCTGGAGAAAAAGGATCAAACAACTGAATCGATAGCAACACTCTTGTCACTTCCGTCTTCTTCTTCTTCATCTCACACCACCCGGACTGCACCCTGGGAGACAATTTGCTGTGCAACATCACTCTGATAGGACAACAAAGAAAGCCCAGGACAAATAGCTCTTTGGAGGGAATTGATGGGACTCAGACAGGTATGCTGATAAACATGTTCCGTACCAGTAAGTCTTAGAGGAAGATATGTTCTCTCTGTATCCATGTGCATCTCTTTCAAAAGGTGACAGAGAAAATTATTATTATTTTTTTTTTGTTAGTTTTTTATGTTTTGTTTTTTAACTGTACAACTGAAATAAACATGAATGGAAACTGCTTAGGGGTAAAAAGTGTGAGGGCATGCAAGCATAGAAAAACACAGGCACACTGGCTAAGCTACTAAACACTCATTACTGATGACTTTTAGTTACTCTCGTGCTGATCAAGTTAACAGAATTACAAAAGTGTTCATCCAAGCCTGCTTTCCCCTGCAATATAATGAATTAATTAAAAGGATGCATTAGAATAAACTCAAGGAAACAAACTTGAGGCATCAATTACTGATCTAGGATCAGTGTCATTACCTCCAATGTAAATAAAGACAAACCTGAACACCAACATAAGTTAGTGATTGGAGGCAAAAACAGACAGTTAATCCATCTGGTCCATTGTTTGCTATTGCATTGGACATATGAGCAAAAAACAAAAAGGAAACAATCCTTAAACCTCAGCTTTGTCCCATTTTTTTAATGCTTTTGATAAGAGCTGCCTATGTACTATATATATATATATATATATATACTGTATATATTATTCTCATCTGATTTGACTAGTCATGTTTGTGACCTATTTTGGATTCAATTTTGAAAATTGAATGAATGAATGTCCATGAATGATAGTAGTAGTAGTAGCAATAAAATTAATAATAATAATAATAATAATAATAATAATAATAATAGCTGCTAAAATCCAAAGCATTTGCAATCTGAACCAAAGCTATCGTATGCCTGAAAGTAAATGTTTAAAAAATGTCCATGACAGGTGAATTACTCACTTTCCATAATCAAACCATTGAAGATTCATTTGATTTATCCATCTATTACAGTACTGCTCAGGCACAAAGGCCCCACATAGATTTTGTAATTATGTTAATGTATACATGGACAGATGCTGTGCATTTTGTAATCAAAATACAATGGCTCTCAAATATTAGCCCTCCAAAGCTGACACACAGAGCCCAGTGCATTCACACATTTCAAACGTCACTGTGTCGAACCAATCCAACTTCCTACCCGCAGCTGGCTGATGGATGCTTATATTTAAACATCATTGTTGAACCTGCCATTCAGTCTTACGGAGCAGAAATTGCACGGCCCACCTCCTAATCCATCACCACCATTATCTTCAGATTGCCCTGTGAGAATTATCTGAGAATGAGGTTCCATCATTCACCCGCTGTCTGTCTCCCATCACCACAATCTGCACTCCAGGGGGGTGAAACCTGTGCTAACTGCTCTACAATCATTACTGGCCTCTGATAAAGACTGTATATTCTAGAGGTATTATCAGCTAAAATAGCTTTTTTTTCTAAATCATAGGTTCGTATTGTTTTCCTCTCCGTTTTATTATTATTTATTTAGTCTAATGTGAAGAGCTGAACACAAACCTGGTAGCTCAGTGATTGCAGAGCTGTGTTTGCTGTAGGATAAATCCACACAGCCCTTATAGTATACAGTACATGTGACTGTCTGACATCTTGACAAGAGCAGCAGAAGCAGCAGAAGCAGCAGAAGCAGGTCTTGCAGCGAACTTGTATCATAGCCACTTGATAGATTTCCTGCGACACTGATGCTCCTTGTGATGGCTCTCCATCTACCAGCTCTTGACAGATGGGCCTCAGAACATATCATTACCATTAGACATTTTCATCACAGCAGCGTCAGACATGCATGAGTGAATTTATTTCACTTTGATGCATACCATACAAGTTTTGGTATTCCAGGTTATAACAGCGGGACAGTTTCTGATCTTTATCCTGACTGTGTTATTTTTTTTGTTATTTGGTATTTCAAAGCAAGAATCCTAAAACAGTTTTCTGTTGTGACTCCGTGCTCACTGAACTTAAAGCTCTGTGGGTTGCAAATGTTAGAAAATTGTGGCTCCATTGTCCTGTGGACTGGCCCGTTGAGAGCTAATTGAAAGCTACTACCCTCTTGAAAAGGGGCATTATTTGTCTCCACATTCGGAGCCGCTAAGGCTGAAAAGCCTTAAAGGTCAGCCGAATGATCTAAAGCTGTCACTTTGGTTTTCACCACTTGGAATGATCAGTGGCTAATGCTACAGCTTACAGAAGAGGCTATGAGGAAACGCTGCCTCTGCTTTACAGATCTAGTTTTTTGCGATAACAAAGTGAGAACTCTCTGTGGGGCTTGTATTTCCTGGAAACTTTTCTGTGAATTACTTTTCTCAATCTTCTTGAAATGATAATGCAATTCACTCTTTTACTTTGCCTTTACAGCCACACTTAAATTTGCACTAAGCAAGATTTTATATCATAATCATAGTGTCTTAACTTTGATCAAAATATGTGCCGCAACAGGGAAGTCTGTCCTATTACATTCAATTCAGACTCTTTGTGCTTATTGCCACTGGGTGGGTTCCATTTCAATCTACAGGTAATAACACATTTAAAGTTTAAATCTTATATTGAATCCAAATGGTTCCTCCAAGATAAGGTTTAACACACTATACTATTTTGGGTGTCTCCTTTGGGTGTCTTGTCCCCGGTGTCTTGTGGTATAATGTGCTTTGAAGCAGTAAAGGTTGGTAATCATAAGGATGCTGTTTGAAGTTTACTGTGATTACATAAAAATGAACTTTTAACACCATTAACTGTCATGAGAGCAGACTACACCTGGACGTTTTAAAACATTTACATAACGCCCTGAAATAATAAAAGTCATGTCATAAAATATACACCAGTGCATGCATTTTGAAGCTCTTGTAATTAAATTAATCACGACAAGTACAAGAGCTTTCAAAGATTCCTCTGACCTCTTTGATGACACAGCAGAACATGGAAACACAGAGTAAAGAAACATGGCGTCTCTGTAGGCTTATTCTTGAACTACAAATATAGGGATCCATTCTGTAGTATGCATTAAAGGAAGAGGAAGCTTAAGGAGAAAAAAAAAAAAAGGCAATCAAATATTGAAGACTCTCTTGGGCACTGGCACGCAACGGCCCTGTTAACCTGACCCAACTCCTTGGCTGTCGCCAAATGCAGCTCCAGTGCACTGAAATATTAACAGCCTGCAATCTGTGACACACACGGGTACTGAGAAGCCTTGGCGGGGCCTCATGATTGAACCACTTGTGATGGAAATGTAGACACATGTGGGAATTAGTTTGTGTATTATGGTAGTTCCAATATATTATAAAACACATGTACATAACATACTGTATATGCAAACTGTGTTCCATATACACAACATGCAACATTGGAAATGTAGTCTTTTTCCTGACATATTGTGCATGATGTTGTTTACCACAGAAGTTGCACATCATAAATTATACTGTACGATCAACCTAAAGTCTTATGTGTATGGATCTTTTAACAAAACATGTCTTTTTATTTTTTCTGCCTGTAGAATGAGCTCATGATTGAGAGGTGGATATCTGAAATGTATCAAAGGTAGACTGAGTATGACTAACAGCCTGAGTGGATTATAGAAAGGGCATAAAATGTTATTAAATGTACAATAAAACAGCCCAAAAAGTGACATTCAGTATTAAGAATAGACCCCTGTGGTACTCCATTATTCCTAGTAAAAGGGATTTAGCACCTGTAAGGCTCTACCTGTAAGTTAGCATGATGTACTGATAGACAGCACTTTTTGAGCAGAATGTGTGATTTATGGGATCAGATGTTTTTACAGGTTAATACAGGCACATTTCCCTGAAAACAAACAAACAAAAAAACAGTGCCTCCTGTTGTGTGCTGTATTAAAATAAAGGAAATAAAGATCAGTCACACACCAGTGCATCTAGCTTTATAGAAATCATGATCACGGCCTCTTCACTAATCTTGCAGCGAATCGTCTACATATTATCTCCTGAATGTCAGTAGAGTTTTAAATGACTTTAAAGAGATAAATGAATGTGTTGCAGAAATTGTCAGGATATTTAAATCATAATACGCTCGACAAAAAGCAATGCACTTCAGAGAATCTCAACATCACAGTTAATACTGCATTAATACTGGCTTGATGAAGCAGCGCCTCTCTGTCTTCCTAACCCTGTTCATGCTTCAGTAACAGCTAAGGCTCTGGGCTAAACAGATGATGAAGCTGTTGTTGTTGTTGTCATCTGATCATTGCACTGCTTTCACAGCAAATGTAAATCAAAATGTAATTTCATTTAGACCTTTTACTCATACGGCCATTGCAGACATTTTCACATGGAAGCCTCCCGGTTGGCTGGAGTGCATCTCCATCTATATATGACTATTCAAGCAATAAGAGTTTTTTTTTTTTTTTCTAAAATAATAAACATAACCACGTATGGATTAAAATAAATCTTAAACAGAAGCAGTATAATTTGTCATTTGGGGATAGTTCAGTTAACACAGATTGTCTCAACTTATCTTGGGACAGGAAATAATCGTGGAGCCTTCAGGTGATTTAATGGAGGGGAAAACGTCAATATGAGGACATGGAGAAGACTTCCTGTTTTTTTTTTTATTATTTTTTTTTTGCCCTGAGCAAGGCTGACAAGATGAAACCAGACTGGACTCGGAACAACAAGGGCTCCTGTAAGGGGACTGCTCTCTGACTCATCCTCTGCAGCTTTAACAAGCTGTCTGCAAAGGGCCATGTCTTTGTTCAAAGCAAGGCGGCATTCACTGTCTTTATCTCACCTCTTCTCCTCTTCCTCTCCATGTCTCTCATCCATGCTCACTCACGTGTTTAAACCGTAGATACACATGAAGGACACGTGATCAGTCATGTTTCCTGTCTCTTTCTGTTACCATCCACAGAAAAGCTGTCTGACTTTATACATATATAAAAAAAATAAATAAAGCACACTAATTTCTTAAATTTTGACATGAATACTGAGTTCAAAATGACTAATTTTAGTGGTGGGAGACCTTTATTTGCTCCATTGCTCGGTGTTACTTGGCATGTCACTGTGGTATGGCCAGCACCCCTAGTCAGCCACAGTCACTGGTAATCTGTTCGGGTTTTACACTCCCATTCTGGCTGGACAGAAACATTATCACAGTTTGCATTCATAGCTGGTCCATGTGGATGCCTGATCCTGTAAACAATGCACTCAATCCTGCCGAATACACAAAGATAAACAACAAGCGGTCGCCATGACACAGCATGAGGTCAAGTCGGGCTTCTTTCCTCATTTTCAATTTTCTTTTTTTCTCACTCCCGTGAATACAGTTAGAGACGCTGAGATGCACTGCCAAAAGCCTTCATTTTCAGGGGAAGGGATTTCAATCGACTGTTCCAAAAAGCCTCTCCCCGAGAACTCATTATCTTGTCCTCTTTGTGACAAAGAGCAAAAAGCCATGTTCGTGAGCATTGTTTAATCTCTGACTAGAGGTCGTGTTTTGCTAACAGGTCAGTCATACAAGGGGGTACAAGCACACTGTATGCAAATGGAATAGAGTAATTATCGGCTGTACAAGTTTGTGACGGTTCCCTGTGCAACTGACAGAGAGCGACTGTCAAGGAACTCGCGAGCATCGATTATTTTCACATAAATCGCTGTTCATTGATAGAGTGACGAGGGTCAGAATTTAATCAACTGCACTGCATAAGAAACAAACAGCAGCTGAGATTAAAGAAATATCCCTTTCCATTAACAGCATGTATAGACGTTAAAACACAGACTCATTTGTGTTTGTGTGTCTGTGCCTCTTGCCAACACAGACAATCAGGATAATGCATGGTAACTATGGTCCGTATTGAAGATGTGTGTGGATTCTGATAAGAGCAGTTGTGCTCACTTCCATGAAATGGATGTGCAGTGAAACCCAACCCTTCAACTTTGATGTGGATCACTCCAGACGTTGCTGCACTTCACTTAATGCACTTGAAATGGTACTTGGCAGAGTAGAGGCTTACTCAGACAATGAAAATCTGTTTGGGAACAAATATTTATTCTTGAATCAATACAGCTGGACATGAAACATGTTTGTCTGTTATCCTGTCCTTTTTCTAACTTCCAGTGGGATAGGATATTTCTTTGCAATGAATGGAAATGTCTGCCTTAGAACATTCCCCTACACTTTACAGCCGTTTCCCCACATATCAATGTATGCCATGGCTTGGGCTGTCACGGGGGTAATGAATAGCAGCAATGAATAGCAGGCGAAGTAAGATAAATAAAATAAAATATTGCTTTGGCACTGGCTTCGTTCAAACTACTTTAACTGGCGCACACGTCTCCCTTCTGTCAGCACAATGTCTGAGTGAGGAGAGCAGGTAGGACGCATTATGAAGATATTTATCATCAGTTTGGACATTAAAGCTGGAGAGTTGGTGAAATCTCCATTCGGCACTGCTAGCCAGCGAGAATTCCTCAGATACTTCTCTGCTTATCTTAAAATACTATTTCTATTTGTTTGATTATTACTTTTCACCCAGTGTAATTGCTTGCAACCCCCTCCTGAATTCAATTAAAAGCAATTCCAGCAAAAGCACATTGCCATACCATCAGCATTATCTTTATTATGTCCAGGATCCATAAAAAAAATCGCTTCACCAGCTAGAATGTCTCATGGAGTGCTTACATGTGAAAATAAGGCGTCTCAGTCGCAGATTTCATGTTGCATCATTGCTTTTCTTAATCAACATTATAAGTAAAATAAAAAGAATATTTGGTTTCAGATCTCAGCATCAAAATACCGTAATCACCATTTGTAAATATCTTAATTTACATCATCTAATGTGACTGTACCTTGTAGTACAATGTTGCAGGGAACGTGGTTAGCTCCGGTGGGATCTGGAAAGCCAATGAGGTTGATACATCTTGACCTATGTTTAACTGAGGCAGACGTGCGAGACCTCAAGAGGCCTATCTCCTAGACCTAAATTACTGATAAGTTTGCTAAGTAAGCCTCCTCACATCTGAAACATAAGCTGAAGTTAAAAGAGCTATCCCGCGTTCATGTCAGTGCAGTTTTCCAGCTAACACAGCTCGATTTCCTTTGGGGTTCCTGCACTTGAAGAGCTGCTCAGGGCCGTGTCGTACTTTAAATAAAATTTAGGTTGATCTGCATTACAATGAATCATCCTCACGTCACTTCATATGAGAATACTGTGCAGCTTTTGGTATCCGAGCAAGAAATAGTAATTTAGACTGTCACGCATCTGGCATCTCTCCAACACACCTGACAATTACTCCTAGCTGCGGAGACATTTTCAAAGTGTGTACTCCACCTGTGTTGATGGATAAGGCTCGGTGAAGTAAAACAAGATTCACATAAGAATCGATTTGCAAATGATCCTCATCAACACCCGTTAGTGTAACTGTCAGTCATGTTTTATTTGCAGCTCAGTGGGTAAAGGACAGGAGTCACCGGTTTGGCACACAGTGCACTGGAGTAGGAGCCAAAATGCAGCACTGCCCCTTGTTTTTATTGAATCAAGAATTACTAATTATGACATCAAGATTCATAATTGAATTGTGATATATGTTAAGATTCACCAGCTCTAACAACTTCTGAATTCATTCAGCTGTTTTTGTTTTCTCCCACATCATAAAGAAGATGTACTGGGACGAATTACTGGCAGAAGCATTTGTCTCCATCAGATATAAGGTAGTGTAGATAGTTTCTAGTTGTATATATTTCATCAGTGCTAAACAAATGTGTCCAGACAATAAATCTAAACTATTTTGCCTTATTATGAGAACTACAGAGTAAAGCAGCATGAGTCTGTTTCACAATGATTTTCCATTCAGAGCAGATTTAAGCGTCATTAGTTTTCATTATAGAGCTTGAACATCTCGTCTTTAAGACCTTTAAAAAAGCAGCACATGGAAACATTATCAAGGGAAAGTCTTTTTAAGCTTTAATGCAGAATTACTTGACTCCTTGAAGACTGACTGTCAACCTGCTTATCAAATGTTCTGACCATTGAAATAGGGTCAAACTGCATGCAGATTTATAGATCTGAAACAAAAGGCTTCTTAGACAGTAGCTTGAAATACTGAGCTCACAGTTGGTGCATTTTCTTTATTGTACATCTTTAATACCGTCGGGATGCCTAGCATACATCTGCCATCTGATAAACAGCCAAATAAGCAAGGGAACATTGAATTGTTAAAGAAAGAATATCTGTCTCAGAGGAGCAAGGACAAAGCTACCAAGGCAATAATATACCTCAGTTAAAATATTTTTTGGGGAAGACAAGTCTTTTCTATTGTTAAAGTCAAACAAGGGTAAACCTGCTGCATTTTACCCACTGAGTCACCTTAAAACAATGCCAATGCCAACAAGTTTGCATAGTGGCACAGTTTGAGCAATCCGAGTACCCCAGCAGAGAAACCTTGGCAGCCATTGAACACACACACACACACACAAAGAGTTCTGCACACAATGGCTCAGGCACATGACCCAGGTCTGCCGCTCCTCCCCAGAGGTGCAGAGAACTTTTAATCTAATTAAAACAAGGCCGGGAAAGACAAGTTGAAAGATAAGGGTGCCATAGAGAGTCAGCTGCCTGGCACCACTGCAATTCATCCTTCTCAGTAGCGACTAAAGCTAGTTATTAAGACCCCGAGGGCGACAGGGTGCAGTCAGAAATGGTCCAAGTGACAGTATTCAACAGAAGCTTGGTTTGATGGCCATTCCATTGTCTCCATTGTAACAATTTCTTCTAGTATAAATACTGTCCAGGATGACATTGTTATATTAATCAAAAGTGCACTAATTGGTATCTCAATTGGGATAACTACTATTTATGGCTGATGAGGTCCGATGGACTGTTTTTAAATGCTGGACGTATATATAAAACATTTATTTCCACTGGAGGAAAGATGTATGGATATGACATTGTTAAAAGCCACATGATTCTATCCCTCACAGTGAGGGACACTCTACAAAGCAATATATGAAGTAGGCGTCGTATGCTGTTAAACGTGGATGAGGACCCTAAGAGTTAATTACTGTACATGGACTTCAAAATTAATATAAGACGCTACTGCAATGCAATTAGTTATGGGCTGTCGAGCACTGTGTTTCTGGTCTAAACTACGGTTAAAAGGTTGGTTAGGTTACATCTTACTGACATATGGCATATGTTTGACCGTGGGACTCTCTTAATTAAGTCGGCAATGCTTGAATGAATGCATTAAAGATAGACCCCAATAATCAGAATATATAGTGTTAATTAAGTCACTGTTTGCTTGAGTTGTGCTGTAAGTTTGGAGTAAAACATCAAAGTAAATTGATAATGCCTTCAATCTGCTGCATGGACTTTTACATTCATTGAATTTTAAATCTGGATTGCATGTAAAAACTACTCTATTTTTACATTTATAAATTTAATTTAGAAAAAAATATATATATATATAATTGCTTGCTGTCGAAAATAACACGCTTTGGATGGCACGTCATGAGGCAGTACTAGAATGCACAACAATAGTTGACAATAGAAATTCTGCAAACAAAGGCTCATCATTCATTTTATTCCTCCAAACTCTAAGATAGTTCCAAGCTGTTAGAGTAGCTTTTATGTATTACTTGCCAGGAGGGTCAAACACAGCAGGTAATAATGTTTTTACAGTGTGTGGGAATAATTAGCAGTCTTCATTGTGCAGCTGCAGGGATGCTGTTTGCTGTCCCATCAAAAAACCCTCCTGCTATCTAGCACATCTCATTATGGCACTCCTACATGTTTGTGAAAACAATGGTGGCGAAGGCTCATATTGCGCGGCATACAAACACAGAATGGACAAATATAAATGAGCTCAATGGTCACTTTCTGAAATGTCTTTAATTGTTATGTGACATGCGTTACCATTTTATTTTATTTTTTTTTCATTACTGTAGTCAAGCACTCTCCATGTATTCCTCAATATGAATGAAATATGTGCATAAGCAATTAGGTTCTATCTGAAATGCATTCATCCAAGCATTGCAAACTTAATTAAGAAGGCTACCCACAGCTGTGCGTATATTCCTCATGCCAGTAAGATGCCATAAACGTTACCTTTTAGCTGTGCTCAGACCACAAACACAGCACACATCATGCTATAAATACTGACATTGTATTACCCTCTCATGTTCGTTTTAAGTCCACGCACGGTCATCAACTCTTGATTCAACAGCATGTACGTGAAGGAGTCATCAAAGGCAGTGTCTGGGAGTTTTTTTTTTTTTTTGCCCTTTGACACCTCTCCTGCCGTTTGCAGGACTTAGTGTCCTAATTATGATGATGGCACTGATGATGATGATGATGTTCATTTGTTTGGAAATGAGATAATAAGCAGGGAACATCATTATAAGTTCCATGGCTTTTCATTTGAGCCACCATTAGCTATAACATCCCAAATGCAGTCAATTACTGTGCCGTTTGCAAGTTACATAGTGACCTTATCCAAGCTGACAAATGGCCAATTTCTTCACACCCCTCTGCATCCCAGCATGCTTTGCCTTCCCTTATTTACTGCCTAGTTTCTAAATGCCACATTTGTTCCTGTTTATTCCCATAGAGGCTTCTTTTTGTCACACTTTTCTTTTTCATTAATTCTACTGGCTTAAAAGTATTTGATATGGGTTGCCAAAAAAGTCCGTCTACTTAAAAACAAAATACTGTGTATGGCTTATATTGGGTGAACTCACTTTGAATATAGTAAAAGTGACTTAGAAAGATAAACATTATATCTGTAAATACAGCAGGCCAACTAAATATAGTTCAGGATGAGTGCGCTATATGATTTTTTATGGTACAGTAAACCATAATCACCTGTACCAACAAACTGATAATGGCCTCAGCCTGGCAGTGTTCCTAGCACATCTCCTTGGAGTAATGACCCCTCAGAGCCACTGAACTTGCTGTGTATGCTTATGCTACACTGCTTGGAGTTTTACTGTCCTTCCAGCCCACACAAGAGGTCAGGTTCACCTTCAGTCAGGCGTTAAACTGAAGTCCACTCCCTCACCGAGCCCATCACTCAAGACCATTCCGACTCCCAACTGAACACATAAAATGTAGTCTTATGAGCTACCCGCATCGTATATTTCCCTTTAAATGGCTGAAGACTAAGTCCATCAAAAAAGGAAAAGGATTCACAATGTAAAATAGGGTGGTGGGAGAAAGTGGTTCCTCCTTCTGTACTGATACTATATTACAATATACTAATATTGTCTTATTTACCCAGGCTGGGTACGGTTTAGGATTTGTAAGCAGGTGGGTACCTCAGTGCTTGTAGAAATTGAAGAGTGTGTAGGTTGATTTTACCACAATGTATTCATCAATTCTGTCTTTGTTGTAGTTCAAAGATCAGTCTCTTTGCATAACCTTCCCAGCTTATACATACGAATGGATATGCATTTCATCAGAGGGATGAGAGCAAAGTGTCAGCCAGAGTGAAGTGCCCCTGGAGTAGTTGTAGGTACTGCCACTTGCTCAAAGACACTTGGCGGTGGATGATGGTATCACAGTCGCAATGCCGTCCAGTTGAAAGCACATACATGCACCCTTTTTAACTGTTGGGGATCAAACCAGCCTTGCTTGGGTTACTGGTTAGCCTGTATTCTTCTAGATATTCCTGCCTAGAGAAAGCAGTAGTCCATTAGTTGGTTTTATAGCCCCTCACACATATAAAGGCCACTGCACATGATCAGGGGTAAAACCGCTCTGCGCTGGTTGTGCCACTGTTTTCGTACGGGGAGAATAATGACACCCAAGTAGGCAAAGCGCTACCCTCAATGGTGCGCATGGCTTGAAATTGCCACCAAGTGTGGTGCTCAAAGATCAACTTAGTTTAACTTTGACCTTTTCAAAACACAACCAATGAGACGACAGGAAATGTTAGATCAGCAACAGTAAAACACGACGTTACAAAAAAAATGATTGGGATTTGGTTCTGGTGAAGAGAAATGTATTGTGCTGATCACACTTTGCCCTACGAGAATTTAAACTGAATATCTTTTCATATGGACAATCGATGACAATAATTTAAAAAAGTACCAAGGTTGAGTGTGTGTATCAATGAAGCAAACTTGGTCCAAATCATTTTTATCTTTGAGCTTCACATATATAAGTCTATGGTGCTCTGATTGGCTTGTGACAAGCATGCAGTGGTACAAATTGCGACGACATGGTGATTGCAATGTGGTAACAAGTTAGAACTACCTAAAAGCTCTTTTCGGGAACACTCCCATTTAAAAAACCCCAGTAACATACATTCTCATTTAGGATGTTTGGTATGCAGCACAACCACAGTTTTTCTGTTGGATACTGAGCAGCTCCAGTGAAGCAGAGGCCCTTAAGTGCCTCCTCTCACCTTGCCGTTTGTGTGTTTGTGTGTGTGTGTGTGTGTGTGTAGTTCTTGGACATGGGCCATAGGATATGTGAGACTGAAGGTTGATGGTCCAGTGCTCCTGCCCAGGAAACTGCCTCCCTCTCAATCACCTTATTCAAAGTGCTGTAAGCTTGTTAGGTGCAGTATTGCTCCTCTCAGTCTAATTTCCTGCATAGGCTTGTTTGTTTCATTGAGGTTGCTCCATTGGCCATTTACCTATCAGCACTTCCAGCCAGTCATAGTGTATTCACCAAGTTACATTGGGGATCTCGTTTGCAGGTTAAACCCTACCATGCAGCTAGTCAACACATGTCTATTCTCATAAACTCCTGTTAGAAAATACAGTGCCTATGCCTATTTCTGATGTTCTTCTGTTAATGTAAAACACTCACTGTGTTCTCAGCATTATATATGCTGACCGAGCATGGCCACTTCAATCTGCATTATTGCTTCACTCTTCCAGCTAAAGACAGAGTCTGCTCTGATGCTTGCGTTTGTCTGAAAGTGTTCTGGGGTCAACAACTGCATAACATAGATTGATTGTTGTGATCTGCTTGTAATCTTTGTTTTATTCTGCAGATACGATTTGTCAAATTGTGACACAGAAACTAGTTAACGAATGACAGCTAATTAGCTGTGATGAGAGGACTAATTACTACTATGTGCCAGGTTCTTGGTCTTATGTTCATGATACATTTAGTTGTTCAATTTTTGTATTAAACAAACTGGCTAAAACGATCATTTTTCACAGTATCCCATTATTTTCTTACCTATAATAAGATGACTCCAGCATCTGTAGCCAGAACCTTTTAAAATATGTTTATAGCAAGCTTTATCTTGAGAAGCAGAGCTAGTTTGCAGTTATAGGTTATAAAAAAAACAAAGCATTTGAGATTCCCCTGTCACCAAAAGCCATATAAACTTACCCCACGTATGAAGCCAGTACCCTTACTATTTGAAGCTGTATTACCCCCTCTCACTAACTGTATCTGTGCATAGCCAGATCCCTTATACTGTTGATGTGTATCCCTCCTCTTTTTTAACTGTGTTGAGAGAGAATGCTCCATGAACTATTTATTTTCCCTACCAGCCCTAATTCTGCTTCTTCAAATCTGGCCTATCCTCTCCAGTCACCTGCTGATCCAAGCCATTTTTTTAGGCATGGTTTTAGCCCTCAGTTGGCTTGGTGCATAATATTCAGCGGGTTAGAGCCGCATCGCTGCACATTTAAGGTTAAAGTGGAGGGAACATAAACACGGCCCCCCTTGGCCATTGTAGGCAGCGGTGTCATGGGTGTTATTACCCTATCCACCTTCACAACCCAGATCATCTTCATCTGCTGCTGTTGATAGAGTTTGTAGAAATAGGGTTTTAGAGGATGTATGCAGAAGACAGGGAGAGTGTATGTGTCACCTTTGGAGACACACTTTTGAATACACAAAGCTGATTGGGTCAGGCTTTTCTAAATAGGTACAAAAATGGTCTCCACATTAATAATTCACTATTTGCCTTGAATGTAATATGATGCAATTTTGGATTTAAATAAGGTTAGGAATGTAGAGCTTATGTTTTAATTAACATATCTAGTGTGTGCATGGGTTTACATACTATGCATGTGCATGTACATATTATGAGTGCATTCCTGTAATGTGCAGAGGATGTATAAGTAAGTGGATGGAGAAGAAGACATGAAAACAGACAAACGGTCAGACAGACCACATTTACACTGATCCTACTATATTCCACTCAACACTCTTCCTCACATTTTAGATTTCTCGCTCGTTCTTTGTGCCAAACTCACAAACACTGCACAGACCCAAAGTTTGCATCACGCTCCATATGCACACAGATCACGGCATCCATAAATAATAGAGCACACATAAATTAAACATCGAAGTTGAGTTTGCGATAGCCGATCACAGTTGGCCAACTAAGAAGCTTCATCCTCCCCCTCCAAGACTTAATTAGAAGACTCACATTTCCTGTATGGAAAACAACAGAAAAAAACAAAAACAAACAAACACAGGGGGAAGAAAGCCACAGGGAGCATACCCTTTGATTTCCCACAATGCACGCTGTTATTACAGTTTGCAATAATTGTGGGTTATCGAAGTGGGCAAAGGCTTGAATAGGAACATATGATAAACACCTTTCATTCAACTCTGGTGCTGTCAAAGGTTAGTTCTCTCTCAGCCGTCTCCTTACAAGCCTCCCTTCCCGTCATGCATATCAGTTTGCATTTATAGAGGCTGTGCAGATGCAGCACAAATTGCCTGGTAACCTTAGTCAGTGCCAACATGGAGGCCCAGTGGAAAGTTAGCTGTGTGCAAACAATGTCCAAACACATACATAACAAGGAATGAAAATGAAGTATACATAAAAATGATGCAGGTTTAGGTACTGTTCAGTACTGTTCAGTGATGAATTACAGGCAGCAACTAAAATTCATGTTACTTATGAATCTATAACAAACAGAAAATGTATTAGTTTATTCATTAATCTCATCTAAGAATCAATAATCTTTTTTTTTTTTTTTTTAAATGCCAAACTGATTATTAAAATTAGCAATTTGTTTGAAAAATAAAATAACTGACTGATGGAGTCTCTGGACTAGTCGCACACATAAGTAAAAGTGAGGGTTTAATTAGTAGAAGTTTATATGACATGCTGTTTATTTTAAATAAATAGTATGATGATACTTGCCATGGAATTCTTAAACTAAAAATACAAATCTTTTTATGTAACATTTTGGTGCTGGGCTCATTCATGTTTTTTGCACTTCAACCTGTGATGATCCTGATACAACTATCTAACCACGGTACAAGAGTACACGTCCTTCTGCTAGCTCATTCTTAATTATGGCTTTGGTGATATTGAGACTGACATTTAAGATCCCTTCACGCCTGTGTTTTCGTGAAAGACCTGAATGAGCCCCATCTGGTCTATAGGGCACAGGGATGACAGTGTGCCAGCATGTTAATATGTTCTCTCAGAGATGAGGGGGCCACTGTGTTACAGAGATGATGATAATGGCGTTCCCAGTCACGTTCATTCACTTAGCAAACCTTGTCTCCTCTTGATCATTCTTGACAGTAACAAAAGGGCTGAATATTTTCTAATCAAGGCCAAAAATTCTGATCACTGCTGGCATTTCCCTAATCAGCTCATAATAGCATTTTGAGGACAGGGTCAGTGGATAATGGATGGTTAGCCATACTAAACAAAAAGAAACAATGAGTTTTTTATGTCAAATCCACCTTCTAAAAGATGCGACACGTGCCCCAATTTTGAGCTGAGATGTCAGTTAATTTTGTGCCTGAAAAGGCACAAAATTAACTGACATCAGGGTAACTGGGGAGCTCCTGAACATACGGGGCAGCCTGACGAGAAATGAGGAAATACTGTCACTTTATCTGACTCAGAGATGATTTTGTTATGGGGAGATGAAATGCACATCACATTGGCTTTTTCTGCATATATTAAAATGTTCAAACAATCAACATGACAATCAATTATTATTATTCCTACTTGTTGTTGTGTTTGTTATTATCACACCTATTTGATATTCCATGCTTTTATTGTGAGAGTATACTTATACTTTATTTACTTACTTACATAACTATGCCCATTACACTGTGTGTGTTTGTGTGTGTGTGTGTGTGTGTGTGGTGTGGTGAGATTTAAGTGATACAATCCTTTAATGCTAAATAATTTGCTCTACAAGATAAAAAGGTTGTTAGAATCTTCTAGTGAGCTTGTCTAGTAGCAACAATGGTTTACAGTACACTAAATTTATGAGTTTCCCGCTTCAAAGATTCAGTGTGTGAGATTTAAGAGCAGTATATGGCAGTAAAGCAAAATGCAGAAGTATGTTTTCATTCCTGTATTATCACCTGAAAATAACAATTTCTGTTAATGAATGATCATTTTTGTGGTTCAGGTACAATCATAGTAAAACATATATTTTTATTCCTTCATGCTAGGAAAGAGAGGCCTAGTCGACTGAAGGTCTTACACAAGGGCCCCTTAAAGGTACCATATGTTAAAATATACTTAACATTTCATTCAGAGGTCATGAGAAGTTCGACTTTTTGGTCATAGCAACATGTGTTTGTGTTCATGTTAATGTGTCCCTACTCCCCAAAGATTTCAGATTGCAGAACACTCAGTAGAACTTAATATCAGGCACATCCACACAACAACAACAACAATATAGCATCATTTGGCATCTTATACCATGCAACTGCCAGGCTTCAAATAATGCGTTTGAAAGGAAAGGTTGAGAAAATAATGATGAATCAATGGACTTGGTGGAGATGTGACTCTATTACTGGGAATAATGAGGCATGTGGGCAGCACAGAAATTATTATACACAAGATGAATGCCATGTGTTTCCCATTACCATTAATGTGTCGTTCAAGAAATGAGAAAAAAAATGCATCCATGTCTATCTGATTGTGATGAAAAAAATACAATTTCTGACCATTCATTCCAATAAAATAGAAATAAAACAATGGCAAATTCCAAGACAGCATGCTATAGATTTCTTTTATTTTCTATATATTATCTCCACTGCATCCTTCACACAGTTGTCCTAGGGCACCTTTGTCTTCAAGATATGAGTGGAGCTCCATGGGAAAAAAAAAAAAAAATCATATCCATAATAAATCAGAACGATAGGTACAGCACAATGAATTGAGCATCCCTGCTGCATTATCCCTGTTGTTTGTCTGCAGCGAACAGGCTTCCCTCTCTAAACCAGTCTTCTTACTGTGTTCTCTCTTTGAAACAGCAGCCAGGCTTTCCATTACGTCTCAGTATGCTGTCAGAGCCTACCTCTTTCAGAGAGATTATTTTTCCCTTTCATATCTGAAAGTGTGCAGCCAGATCTAATAATACCATATCCAATTGATGTTGGGGAAAATGTAGCACTTCACCGGAGAAAAAAATAAAAAAATAACAAGAAATAAGAAAAACAAAACAAAAAAACAAAACAAATCATGTTGCCTATCCGCAAATGTCAGCACCAGAATCCCTAATCCCTCTGGATAAACACTCATGCACCGACACATAATTAAAAGCTCTGTCACAGATTTTGTGTGTGTGTGTGTGTGTGTGTAGCTTTACAGGGAATTAAGTGTGTCAGGTGAGAATTTTGAGGGGTAACCCCAGAGGCATCTGGAAATGGAACGTGCCCCTGTGACTGCTCACCTCTTCTCCCGACTGAGAGGATGAGAAGGTGGTGCAGAGGAGGAGGGGGCATTTCCTGCTAGTAGAGGATGCAGAGGAAGTACACCTCATTGCGATAAGGGCCAGATGGTGTGTGTTCACTTGTTATCTCTACTTTTCCTGAGAAAGACACAGACAATAATGGGGGTGCGAGCACTGTTTTGAGAAGGTGGCATGGATGCGTTACATACAGTACAAATACCTTAGCCAGACATTTCAGGACAGACTGCCTCAACATCTGAAGTAATATTACTCTTAAAACATGACTGCTACAAGCTATTATAACCATTAACTGCCAGTCTTAACCAGTCTGCAAACGTGTCCTTGGGCAAGATACTGAACCCCAAATTGCTCCTGAAGGCTGTGCCATCGCTGTGTGAATGCGTGTGAATGGTTAGCTCCCAAAACTGATGCCATCAGTGTACGAATGTGTGTGAATGGGTGAATGAGATATGTAGTGTAAAAGCGCTTTGAGTGGTCAGAAGACTAGAAAGGTGCTATATAAGTACAGTCCATTTACCAACACAATATACTGCCAACCCTAGTTATTTTTTTTTTTTATAAATGTAGAATTGATTAAACAATTTTTAAACAATGCTGGTCCAAGAACCAATATGTCATTTTTAGCACACTGTAGCCTCGAATCAACAAGTAAATATGGTGAACACTGTCAAAGAGTGAGTATTAGAGAGAAAAACGAAAATTATTAATATGTAATTACAGCCTCTGGGTTTAGCTGGCGGTGGTATTGACTGCCATGACAACTCAGCCCCCCATGATGCAATCCGCTGAAACTTCCACACAGTGTTGGATAACTTAACTACACTCCCTTGGTAGTTTTGTTTCCCCTCCTTTCTTTAATTGACTGGAGATGTTACAGTTACGAGGCAACTGAATTTAACAATTTTAGTACAAACAACAACAGCTGGGTGATCAGCCTGCGCATCCAAACGTATGTGAAGTCGAGAAGAGACACATCAGACTTTATCTCAATAAAGCCCTCGCTGAAGGAACACGACATCTTGATTTAGATGCAAAACACAATCCCATGCTCGGCTGACTCCTCCCACGAGGAGCCGGGAGATTAAGATTTGATGGTGATACTGAGGGAATGACACTATCTGTCTGCAGCCTCCCTTCTCTTCACACAACATCACCTCTGCTGCTTTTCTATCTCTTTCTCTCCCCGCAAACACAGACGCAGACACACTTGCCTACACAGCCATGCATGCACTCAAGTTTGGACACACAAACATACGCACAAGCATATGTGTGTACTCCCTGCGGATGCCTGCACACACACACGCTTACAAATTTAGACATGCAATTTCAAATCTGACAAAAGCTTGGCACATGAAGTTAGACTCTGGAGTTTGACTTGTAAATTAAAACTCTTGTCAGGATGATTGTTTTGTTGCATGAATACTGGAACTGGCTTAAGAAATGATGGATTTGCACTCAACACGTCTGGCTAAAACAAACATGTCTGAAGGGGATGCACTGTTCTGTGATGTTCATCACAGTAGTGCACAGTGCAAGGCTGTTTTAATTAGATTATATATGACATATTAATTGCCCTTCATGCATTTACCTTTATCTCTGTTGTCAGCCAGTAGACAGTCACACTAAATTACTGTATTACAAAACAAATTATATATGTTGTGTATCTTTTGTGTGTGATTTATCGGGGCAGGAAAACATATATGTTGCTGTGATTGTTTAGATGTATAGCATAGTGCAGTAAAAATTACATCGACACAAGAAAATCACATACTAGCAGTTCACCCTAATTACTAAGATTGTTGTTAGAATATTCAGCTGCATCCCCCCTTTGAAGAATTCATGTTCTAATGCTACGAGGGTTGAAATTGTATCTGTAATTGCTTCTTCCCTTCCCTTCAAACATTATTCCTTATCCTGTGATAATTTGAAGCAGCATTAAGAACCGAAATTAATGAGGGATCAGCTTTCACCTGGATTCACTGGGTCAGACTATTTCATGAAAAGAGCAGGTCACCTCATGTTTGAGACACATGTATCAAACTGTTTCTTCATTAGTGCATCTCTGACATGTACATGTCTTGATATGATGATAATACAGCATAAAAAAGGTCACTAAAAAATAAAATAAACTTGCATAACAAATATCAAACTCAATTACGCAACACACATGCCCTCAGAATGTCTTCCTATTATCATCCAAAAGCAACACATTGAGAGAAATACACAGTACATGTTGTACTGTGCAATGCATAACCATAAATTATTTATGAATTACAGGTGCATTCTTTAGAAGCCGTGAGGGGTTCATGCACTCATTGTACATTTAAAGGTCCCGGTCAGACAGAGAATACAGGGTGACAATGTGAACCCATCCTGCTGTTTTGACCTGCTCGTCCTGGCCGCATTGATGAGGGATCAAGTCATTATACAACAATGATTCAGGTGTCAGCGGTCAGAAAGCCTGCACCAAGGGACACTGAGTCAACACTGCAACTCTATGACACGAAGAACATAAAGCTAAAGGAGCTGGAAGATTTAAACAGGTCCAGTGTTACATAGCTAAAAGTGTGTATCTGGATAAAAGTCCAGTAAAAGAGGTTCAGAATAAATCCCAGGCTTACGGTTCAAAAGGGACCTTGATTGGAGGAGGAATATTTAGACTTTTCTGACTGATCAAAAATGAAGAAAGAAAAATGTAACACAGGAATAAAAAAAAAGACATAAATGGCTGAAAGAGGACCAAACCAAGGCTGAAGATAGGCTACATGTACTGAGTAACATAACCATGTCAACTTGACCAGAGAAAGACCACAGAAATTGATTTTTCATGTGCTCTCTGTCCATCTCTCTCTAGAATAAAGTTACCTGTTAAAAGACTGTAAATGTCTGCTGCTTACCACTTTGAGAAGCAATCATCCCCACAGCCATGGCCTATTCTTTTCACTCTGCTTTTGCTGTGGTCCTCCCTATTTTCTGTCTTTTATCTGGAAAGAGAGGAGAGGGAAGAAGTAGAACTAAGAAGAGTAATTACAGGTAAGCTTAAAAGCCACGATGAGAATCAATACATGAAGATCACAATTTCAAACATTGTGTGAAACACAATTCTTGGAAATGAGATGGACACAGAAGAGACACGAAATAGATAGTAGCACATCAGTTTTCTAACCAAATGAGTAAATCACACGACGTGTTCGATTTTATTTTAACCCAAGCAAGGCTTACATGTGAGTCCACGGTAAGGGTTTTGTTTAAAGACTTTTTTTTAGCAGAAATTCGTGTTTTTTTTTCTTTCCAAATCCTTAGCAACCAGTGCAAGCAATGAAATGCACACTGGTCCCTAGCTTCTACTCTCTCTACTATAATGAGCCCCCTTATCCAGACTGCAGGAGGAAACACAGGATGGTGATTATGCAAAAGGCGTGCCTGAGATGGCAATGATGGTAGAGAGAAAGAGAGAGAGAGAGACAGGGGAGAGACAGACGGAGAGAGAGAGAGAGAGAGAGAGAGAGAGAGAGAGAGAGAGACAGACGGAGAGAGAGACAGAGAGTTATTTCCTTTAAGTCCAAAGGCAGAGATTAAAAAAAAGTTTGACTCAGGACACTTTTGTTAAAATCACTCTTGACACCATGCGCTATTAGTACGCCATTAAGAGTTCAAGGACAATAGCGGTCCTGTTTTTTGATCATTTATCCGTTGGATCCCCTCGTTAAACTTGAAACCAGTTCTTCACAATGGCCACAGAATATTGATGGGCTGTGAAGGGGGTGATTTCGCTGAATTTATAATAACCCTCTTTTTTTGGTCTGTCCTTGATTTTACAGATGAGCAAAACGTCTTTGACATTCCAGATTGAAAAATGAATTCCTTGATGTCGATATGGTTCTCCCAATCATCTTAATATGACGATATTAGACACAAATGATACATACTAAAAGGTACTTAATCTTGGCACTGATCTTTAGTGCCTAGCACGCTTGCGTTGCTAGTTAGCAGATGGCCAAGCCAGCTATTGGATGGATTGTCATGGCATTTTGTACAGGCGTTCATGTATGAACCAAAATGATTTTCGTTAAGCATCACCAGCAGGCCGAAGTGAGTCATCTCAACAACTGCTAGATAGATTCAACATTTTGCATACATATTCATGGAGCCTAGACGATGTATCCTCCTGAGTTTAGCAATCTTCTGACTTTCCTTTAGCACAGACATAAGGTCGACTCTTTGGGCTCTGAATAAAATAGCTCTACAACTATCGGATGATTCGCCATGACATTTGGCACAGGATGGAATAATCGCCATAATCAGGTCACAGTTCTTGGTGATTTGCCTCAAAGATCTGCTGTGTATACATGGAGCCTCACAGAGCCCATTAGACACTAGTATGTCTCTAGTGCTATCGAGGACAAATCCCTGTGTATTTACTGAGCTTAGAAGCTTCTGATTCAGACAGAAATACAGTAAATCATTGCACATAATATGATGTAATAACCTTTGTCTGACAATCTGGCGTACTCTGGTCATCATCAACTTTCCTGCATGCCACAAGTTTAGCCTTGATTTGTAAAGATGCATTAGCATGCTATCTGCCACCTGGAATCAAGATGCACACCAATCAAGACAATAGTGTCTCCCTTAATTATGTGACCATAAAGTGTCTTAATATGCAAGAGCACCTGGATGCTGTTATAGACATCAGAGCTTCATCAGCATTTGTTCTTAACAACCACAGCCCACACCTTGATAATTGGTGCTTCGTGTTGTAGTATGGAGCATGGTGAGGAGCATAGTGGGAAATGATGATTTTTTTTTTTCTTCCCATTTTACTGGTCAGCTGAAAGTGAGAAAAATATACAAAGTTTTCATTAGCAGCAGGATTCATTCTGGGAGAGCAAAAATGAAGTCGTAGTGGAAAAGCTGCAGGTAGCCTATTAAAGAGCTCATAGGTCAGAAGTATCCTTGAATTATATTAAATCAGATTTTAATAATGTTACATGCTGAGTCACTATGAGTAGCCCAAAACCAGTCTTTGAATGAACTTGGCAATGGAAATGTAATTTTTATTCCCTTTTCAGCCCGTTTGATACAGCTGTCACTGTTTAAATAAGACACACTGTGTAATTAATATATATACATTTTACCAGAAAAAAAGGAACTGTAACACTTTGATATCATTGCAACAGAAAAATTAAAAATCAGGAAAATAAAACCGCACACAAAACAAACTCATGTTCCTGATCGAAATATATTTCCTTTTTAACTAATAATGCATAGCTATTAAAGCAGAACCAATTACTTTGCACAGCTGGGCATCTTTTATATGTTCCTTTCGACGGTGAGCGTTTGATTGCTTGTAAATACACGCCTGATTTATACTTCTTTACAGTGTAAAACTCAGTGGGCTCAACGACAAGAAAGCAATTAAACACATTATTATGCCAATTTAGAAGTTGGTCTGCTCTAGTGAAGGTGGAAAAAAAGTGAGAGTGAGGCCCTCCAGCAAGTTAATGTGAGCCATTAAATTACATCCATCACTCCCACTCCTCCACACAGATAAGGTAAAGGTAAAGTGCTGTTTATGAAGATTTAAGCGCACTGGCCTCCGTTACATAATTTTCATTTCTTTGCTAATACGCATTCACCAATAAAGGACTTGGTCTCACACACTATTAACGGCAGTGCTGGGGTTAAGATAATATATTTTTATTTTATAAAAGCTCCTACAATCATCTTATAATACAGATTAAAACAAATGGATGTGATGAACACAACACAGCTGAGACACAGGCTGAGTAATTATGCTGTTATGTTTCATGTTATGACATGATTTTACTTCTTAGACGAGCTTCAATGTGACAGTAGGTAAAACAATACATGCATATGAAGTATTAAATCTAATGAGTTCACCAGTTGCTTTGCAACTTAGTTTGCAAATGCTTTTCCACTTAAAATGAGGTGAAATGTTTTAATATAATTATTATACCATCCATGTTTCTGTTTGCTGTATGAATGCTCTCAGCTGTGTATTGAGCCATAATGTGGCAAAAGTATAATCCTTTGAAATATAAAATGGGATAGAGAATTTAAGACAGAAGTGGAAGATGGAGCAGGACTTCAAGAAGGTTTGATTGATTTAATAGTTTTGTTGTCTAATGGTGTTTTGGAGATTTTTGTAAATGGAACAGAGCTGCTGTTTGCTAATGGAGGAAACAGCCTACTTTTTTTAAGCCCTCCACCTTTTAAGCCCACAGGGTGTGAGTGCAAAGATGGATTTTTTTTTTTTTTTTTGGAGTCTTGCTGTAAGCTAACTAGGAGTTAGGAGAGACTAGGAGTCTCTGTGCTAACGTGAAATCAATGGGCTCTTAATATAGTCAATGTGATGAGGGGATCGCCGCATCCAAGATTCGGTAGCCTAAATATTGTCTCGCAAAATCAATAACCAACCAGCACTGTCTCATACTGGACATCTCTTATTGATGGATGATAGCCTGGTGTTGCTGCTGTTTCTAAAATCACTGACATGGGTTTCTGTGGCTGTTTTCCTCTCTCGTCATCCATTGCGTTTAAAATATGGTCCTCTTCTCTGTTTCACATTCCCTCCCTTCCTCAACAGTGAAAGCCAACTGTAACCCATCTGTTCACTGAAACTTGTGTATGATGTGTCTTAATGTGTGTAACTAACAGGGTCTGGACTGAACAGGATTTCTGATGCAGCTTTCAAGTTCTATCAGGTGTTCTGTTAAAAAAAAACAAAAAAAACCAAAAAAAAAAACCTCTTCACAAGTAGTAGTTTTAAGGATTTGTGCAGCCCTTTTATCTACCACCAGGAATCGGGGGATATTGTATGCGTGTCATCATAAGCATCAGTTGAAGGTGTTACGAATCTAAAATGCGAGTTACATTTGCATGAACACAATCGACTGTAATTTAAAATAAGAGCTGTGCAGCTCTTTCATAAAAGATTATCAACGTGGGCAGTCAGAAAATTTAAAAGAAAGCAAAGACACCTTCGGGCCTTGCTCTTTTGCTTGATCTACAGTGCATGACTGGCAGCCATAAAAATAAAGAAGAAAGTATAGAAGCAATATTAAAAAAAGGAGTATCAAATGGACTTGTATAACTGAAATGTCAAGATAATTGTTAATTTTTCTGTAAAGACCAGCATTTTCTGGTGTGTATTATTGTGCTGAAAGGACCATTTTCACCACTCCGTGGGTGAACCCATCAAAGCTTTGCTTTGGCCCATAAGTGTGTGCTAGGGAGCAGCATAGTGAAGTAACAAAAAGCTCTACAGTGGGGTAAACAATGAAATGTGTAACACAGTCAATATTTTTATCATAGCAAAAAAACTGGCAAAATAAGTCCCATTTGTCATCAGCACATCACAGAGTGATCTGTATGCACATGTCAGTGCTCATGTCCCCATATTGACATTTAGATTTTTCATTAGAGAAATTTGCACATTTCATTTTCTTCCAATTTTCTGTAATAACAACGCTGCGCGTGTGTGCAATCGTACGCATTCTGTATGTGTGCATCTGCTTGATGTGATACGCTCTGTACATTTGCGCACGCTTAGATTGTATTTTGTGCCTGTGTGTGTTCATTTTGACAGTGGGCTCCTTCAGGGCCTTTGCATCAAGTGGAACCACTCTGACTGGTCTTGGCTCCAGGGACCTCGGCGTGACTCCTGAAAGGAAGAGAAAGTGCAGAGCGGCTGGGTTTGCGGTGAAGGGAAACTACACCGCCACATGCTCCCTATCCGTTCTTCTTAGCCGGCTCAGTGGCCCATACCTCGCCTTAATGAGATGCGGCAACACACACAGACACATGTAGCACATCTACTCCAATTATACTAGAAAGATCTACCATCTCCTGCACCCCCTGGTGGCATCACGCAATTCACTCCAAAGTGTTGTTTTTAAGAGATAAAAAAAAATTCTGTCATGGATGACGGCAGCTATAACAGAAAGAAGCAGAAACAGCACCAGTGCTTGTAGAAGAAACAGTGGTTAAGGAGCAGCGTTTTTTTGCTGTAGGTTATGGTTATTGCGGGCTGGTTATTATCATCATTAACATTGAGACAGATACGCTCTGTGTCTCTCTTTATCTGCGTCTTACATGGCACTTTGAGCATCTGTCTGATACTTCCACTGTGGGGGTCTAGATTAGATTTCAGCATCATAAACTTTACAAGGAAGTGACGAGCTGTAAGGAGTTTTAAAATATATTGCTGAGGCATTACATCAAACAAATATCCTACTGCCCGTTGCCCTCAACACTTGAAGTTACTGCTCAGATAACGACAGTGTTGCTCTCAGCTTATTTAACTAATTTCACCTCTTGAGCGGTTGTTTAATCGTTGCTCGTTGTTTATGTTGTTTCATATGAATATTTTCTCTGCCTTATTCAGTTTTTGACCATGTTGCCAGGTAGGCTTGGGTGTGGAGCTTCTATTATGCCAGCCTAATTATTATAGATTAGTTCAATGTTTAATTACTGTAGATTAAATTACAGATGCATAAAAAGAATTAATACGCTAATTAAACACATTTACAATTAATATGTGCAATTAAGCTGTTATCAAAACAATTAAGAATTAATTAGACCTGTGCTGTATTATTCCATTTCTTTATGTTTTTTGCCATGAATACATTACTAAATTTGTAAAAAGATTTGTGAAATGTTTTTTTTTTTTTAAGTAATACAAATTAGACTTTGTGTGCATGTTCCTTCTTTTTCCATCCCACAAAACATCACTTATATACAACACATTGCTTCATCAGTGTCTGATGTACTGCATGTCAATATTATCATCGTTGTATTGCCTCCTGCTCCTGTAGCATCCACATGCAGGCCAATGAGAACATCTGTCTTTTCATGAACAGAAAAAAAAAGTTACACTAGTGCATATAATTATGTTGCTTATGTGCTACATTTCTTGTGACATACTGTGCTGCATTTAGTTATATGCCGCTCTGGCCTCCACACAAACATGTCTGTAGATTTTATGGTAAAAATCTGCCAAACCATGATAGTAAAAAACTGTGAATTATACCATGAAATATGTTTTTATATACATATCATATTTTTATGACATTATTATACAGAATAAAGTAGCATTTAATATTAGAAACTGTTAATTGTACAGTAAAATACTGTAATATGTCATGGCAAAGCTTTTATACGGCATTCATAAGGTATTTTCATGTCACTTATACGGCAAAAGAGCCTTTCTTTTGATGAAAAAACACAGCAAAATATGGAATAAAACACCAACCTTAAATGTGAAATCAACAGTGCTAATAACCTTTTACCGTAATATTGCCAGAATTTTACCATAAAACCTACAGTGCAGAGGGACTGGGCGTTCTAAGCAGGGACTGGGCGTGGAATGAATGCACAGATGACAGATGGTGATGCATTCATATGAAGCTGTAGATATTCTTTGGGAACTGGTCAACTGCAATGTGAAGTACAAACAATGTGTCATAAAGTGGACTACATAAGCAAATTCAAAGGCATTTCCATTTAAATTACAGCCAAAGCTGTGACAGCTCTAACAAGTGATCAAATAGTCATCATTTTGAAAGGCAGAATTCTCCACAGGAGTACTCTGTTTCAAAACAATAGCATCCAGTGCCATTTTAGAAGTATTTCAAACCAAGCTATAAATAGACTGCCAGGTACACAGCAGCCAAGGCACCTCCACCCCCCTTGGGGAAGCTCTACATTTGTTCCACCCTCAAGCTACTGTACACCGTTCCTACAATCTTCTACTGCTGAGCAATTGTCATCATGTGGGCTTCTTTTTTCTCTTAAGATCACTGCAGTTGTGAAATGAAGCATGTCTTTTCAATATCTGTTCCTTTCCCCCAGACTCAAGGATGTACATTTTGGTGATAAAATGATGTAGGGCATGAATTAGTGTGGGATAAATATGGCCCTTTATGAAGTACCGATCATCATTCGACACTAGCCAACTGACAGGTTGGCAGGTGCAGCCAAAGTGCTCTCACCGCCTCCCCTTGAGCTATCCATAGTGGTGACTATGAAATATGGACAGCAGCAAATTGAGATTCATCAGGCACGCCTGCCTTGCTCACTGAAATCTATATTCAATTTTGGAGCATCTGTCATTGCAGTGGCAGGCTGAGGCATGCTGGGATTGAGAATCACTTAAGTGTTCTGAAATTGTACGTAGTGGGGGAAAAAAAAAAGCTCTGTCTCTCTCTCTCAGTGTATCTGCCTGCCTCTCTTCCTCTCTCTGCATTTTGCAGGTAAATTCACATAAAATGTCTGTTATCCTGCACTGCGAGGCTTGTTTTCCTTCCAGATTTAATTAATGTATCCTTTCATGAATGCATTTCCACCTGCAATTTCCCTGCTAATACCAAAGGAGCCCATGCACTTCATCTTTTAGTAACATAATCAGTGCATTCTCTTTGTGTTCATCAGCTTTAAGCGACTGAGTTACCACTGAGAGAATCCTGACAGCATCTCTAAACTCCTGGTAATTCAGCAGCTATAGCTACACTACAGTATGTTGACAATCAGAGACTAAAGTCAGGGCTAAAGGAGATGGCAGCTCTGCAAACGACACCTGAAAACTTATTCAACATCACCTTAAACTGACTGCCACTCTTGTTTAATTCTTACCCTTCATGGATATTATTGCTCTTGTGCCACATGTGCATAGCTCTTCATGTTATTTGCTGCCTGTTTTTGTTTGTTATCCATTTGATTGCTGAGTTTTACTGCACAATATGTGCGCTCGTTTTAATCTGCCTGTGTTTCTTGTTTCTTCACTTTATTGTGACGTAATCTGAGCTACAACCCCAGTATGAAAGGTGATCTATGAATAAATAGGTTCTATCATCAGTAATATTATTAAAGTAACAATGTGTAAATGCAACGTAAGGTCAAGCAGCTATAGTGATATACATATACATTTTACTTATTTTTACTTATGTAATATAAATATATATTTCAATCCAAATCCACTATTTTCTATCACGTGACACTGAGGCTGTGTGGACAAGGCAATGAGAAGAAGAGAGCATGAAATCATTGATTTTATGGCAATGGTCTGACTCAATTTTCCTTCTTCACAGGCCTATAAGAGTTTATGATTAAAAGGAAGCAAGTGGCCAATTATCTACAGAGGACAGGAGCAGAAAGGCCAAGCTTTTATTTCTTTATTTTAGGGTTGTTTCTGCCCTCTATAGAGTGGGTTAAGAATGCAGACCATTACACATATAGTGTTGAGTGTGGATCAGTTCAGTGTCTTCATTGGGAACGATAGCATTAGTGATGTGTCGGTCGCGAACGAGCCGGTTCAAAGAGCCGGCTCTTTTAAGTGAACGATGGGAGCCGGCCGTCCGCGAGCCGTTCTTTTTTTTTTTTTTTAACTTTTTTCTTTAGGTAAAGTACCTGTGGGCGCTGCGGGCGTTGGCTACGGGTGTCACGTGCATGCTGTGTAACCAATCATGTGAGGATTGACAAGGATCATACCACGAAGCAGGGAGGGGTAGCAGCGCTGAGACAGTGACAGGAGACAAGAGGAGGGAGACGCGCTGAAGGAGAGAGAGGAGTGAAGACAAGACAGGAATGCGGTGCAAAGATTAGTGACAACAGAAAAAGAAGTAGTATTTGGATGCATTTTAACAGTTGTGAAAACATGAAGGCACAATGCAGAATTTGTAAAGTCAAGCTCTCATATCGAGCAGGGTCCTCAAACAACCTACACGGACATGAGAACTGTGCATCCAGCAGTTCAGTTGGAAGAAAAAAGGCAGGCTAGCATGCCTGCTTCTGCCAGTGCCACTACTCCACCTGTTGCTGCTGCTGCTACCCCCATGCATCAGGTACACAACAACAACAGAGAGCTCTATAAGCCAATTTATGTGAAAGGCAATAACCCAGCAAGACAGAACAGAATTGATGAAGAATTGACTAAAATGATAGCAAGTGATTTCCAACCCTTCTCGTTTCTATCTGCTTTGTGCTTCTTCAAGCAAGTTAGTGCAATCATTGGGTGGTTTCAGAGAGTTACAAGGGATTTTACAACTGTAAATGCAATTTATTGAAATTGAAGTGATATATGTGTTCAAATAGAAATCACAAGTCAAAACAGCGCTAAATTTGGCTGAATTATAAAAGGTATAAGTGGTAAAATGAAGAGCCGTTTGGGAGCCGAAAGAGCCGGCTCTTCTTGGTGAGCTGAGCCAAATGATCCGGCTCACTAAAAAGAGCCAGAATTCCCATCACTAGATAGCATGAGATTCAACCTGGGTTTTTTCAGCTAAGGACTTGGATTTCTACCTTCCTGGCTTCTTTGATTCTACAAACTCCTTGTTTTGATGATTTAGTGAATAGACCAGTGTTGTGCTCATCCACTTATCTCGTGCTTGTTTCAACAAATCAAAACTTCAGCTCACTTTCCCTAAGAAACTGCCATTTACCATATTATGACCAATGACAGTATACAGAATGGACAGCATGAGTGATGTCACCCAGAAGTTTCCAAAGTGCCGTTTTGAAGCTCAAAATCTGTGGCTCTGGCCACAGCCATGTTGGCTGTACTGCCTACTTCCAACTCCAGGCTAATTTAAAAATCGGCAAAGACGTAAGATCACGGCCACACTGTTAATTATGCGTAACTTTAGGCCTTAATACAATTTGAATTGCTTAGTTAAAAAAAAAATCAGCCTCAGTACAGTTAACCAAAACATTTTTTTTTGTTCCAGGCTGTAAACATGTTTACTTCTGCTGTGAAGTTGGACATTTTAACATGGGGGCTTGAAATGTTTTGTAGCCAGCTTCAAGTGGCCGCTCGAGGAAGTACAGTTTTTAGCACCTCCGCATTGGCTCCATTTCCCAGCCATGAAGGGTGTGGCTTGGTTAGAACCCTGATGTTGGTTACAGATTTTAAGGGGCAAGAGAATCAGGTTGAAAGGAGGTATGTAGTGAAAGCATAAAGAATATCATAATAAAACTCTATGGACAATCTATGAAAATCAATGAAAAGTTAATTTAGCTTTTACCTCAACTAGTTTTTATGAGTTCTTTACAGGAAACAAACTTAACATAGCGCTCTTTAGTCTTAATATGGTCTGTACCAATAAATAAATACATCTGTGTTAAGCCTGTTTGCATTATGGATGAAACCGGAGATACATAATGGCATCCGAGCTATATAAAATGACATAAGATGCAGGTTTATGTCTCCTGGGCCGATTCAGTGAGTGAGGCCTTCCATCTGTTATTGTTTAAATGTGAAATGGCTTCCATCTTTAAGGCTTGTCATCAGCCTGTCACTAGCCACAGAGAATGCATAATGGTACCAGTAAAGCTCTTTATTAGTCCGCGGTGAACAATGAGCCGTGTCAGCTGATAGTAGGAAGACTCCCCTTCTCCTACCCAAACAGCTGAATCCAAGGAAGTGGCAATCAATAGAAATGCTTCATTTGGTTTATGTGTAGTGCTGAATACACCACAGCAGAAATAGATTGTTTTCGCCCCCCGCCACGTCCCCGTTATGTTAGCACATTTCCACCCACAAACGTGCCACTTATCCGTCTCTACAGGCTTGTTATTTAGGCCAGGTCCAAACGCTTAGAAAAAAGAATATGTGTACATATAATGTATGCAACAGTGTTCATACCTCATTCTTAGAATGACGCTTAGAAGATTAATACTCAGGACAGAAGTCTAATAATTAGCACGTATTTCATATTTTAGAACATAAGCCTGCAGGTTTTTACAGAACTTTAATTGCAATGTGTCAGTCAAAAGACAAGCATGCCAGTGACAGATGCCACACTGATGTTTATTTTTTTCCCCCGCCAACAGCTCATTTTAACAAATGACACAACTGCAAAGTGCGGTTCTTATCAGCACCAGGCAATGTCATGCCACGTCCAATCTCACAAAACACCTTGCACTCTCTGTCACTCATCGCTCCATCAAAGTGCCTACAATATATGGAGGAAATATCTGACCACAGGAAAACATAACCAGAGTGTTCTTGGCAAAAAAAAGGAAAAGGGACTGGGCTGAAAGTAATTCTGAAGACAGAAACAAAAACATAAAGAAAGATTATTACATCTGTCTGACAATACTTATTATGGATCTGTCTTTAACTGAATTATTGTTTGTATTTCATTGAGAACTCATTTCCGCAGACAGAAATCTACTGTTGATAACTAAGACTACCCTTTTTCTAGCGTGTGTGTGTGTATCTTTCGGTGTGTCACACACACAAACTAAACCCCATATAATCCCCTGGTTGCTGACAAGGTTGGCAGGTTGGTATATGTGTGTGCTATCTGTCTATGGAGATTATTTCATGTTAATGTGTGAAAGATAATCAAACCATCATTTATGAACTTTGAAGAGATCAATCTCTTGACTGTTACGCTTGTTAAGGCATAGGGTAGGTCAAAGAATATGTCTGAGGCAATTATCCTTGAGGGATGGGAAGATATTGTACCACTCACTGCTTTCTGAGTGGCACATTTGTGATTGGGTGGACAAAGAACTGCAGTCCCTCATTCAGTACGCGCACAATGCATCAAATAAAGCTGGAGGTATTTTTTGTTATAACTTATTTATTTCCAAAGTAACTTCTCGGGGGTTTACAATATTTACAAGCCATTATGTTCCATCATGGATCTTTTAAATTATTTGCTACAGTGCTTGAGGCTTTGCTCAAATTTGGATAAATCTGCATGAACAGGTAAATTAATGGAGGCCAGAGATTTGAATTGGTTCCTGTTCAAAGAAGAAATACTGTAGCTACAGCACAAAGGATAACATGCAATTATTTAGATGGCAAGACCAACAGCTTAGTGACGTGACCTTTAAGAAAGCTTTAAGAAACGTTCTAATACCCGTTTAAGAGCAATTATTTAGCTTGAGGAAAAAAAACAGTAACAGTAACAGTAAAAGTAACAGTAATGAAACATCATTAAACTCAGACTGCAGAGGCTTTACTGTCTCACTTTGCTTACTTTGATGTGGTATAATCTATTGAAAGCTATCTACAACCTCTTCCACTGCTATGCTATGACCGTAAATGAAGGCAAAACATTATGCTGCTATCTCTTTACTGTTCTCCTCTTGCTCAAATGACTGCTCAGGGATCAGTGCAGTCCCTAAGCTAAAGGAGAACTGAAAGGGGTCACAACAGGGAGTGCAAGCTAGAGAAGCTACATTTCTCCATTCAGCGGTCTGCTTAGAGATTGAGTTACAAGGGTACATTACTGTCTCCCAGAGCTACCCTGGTTGCTAGGTTTATGTCTCCACATCTGGCTGAAAATGGTTTCTTTTTCTTTTTTTGTTACACAACAGCAAGGATGTTGAATGCACAACACACAGCCTCACATATAAATATGATTTACCAGGAATGTGGTATGTTTTACAAACTGTACAACTGTCTGGATTTTATGGCCAGCTCCGTGTGTAATGGAGACAAATACAGAGAGGCAGGTGGAAGTAGCAAACACCGTGCAGTGCACAGTCACCTCACGACTGTAGATTCCAATCCAAGGCAAAAAAAAAAACTACCCCTGTGTTTTCATTAGCTCGCATTAAATAAACCACTTAAATAGCTTTTTCTGCTCTCAACGGACTAGTGGAGAGTTAGTAACTTTGTAATGTCACAGACTGTGCAGGTTAAATGTTAAGGTAAACAGTTACAAGGTCATACCCAATCAACCCAGTGTGTTCTGCAAAAAAAAAAAAAAAGGTAGAATCAATGTGTGCAGGAGCCTTAGAACAAATGGATTTACTTTAGATAACCACAGCTCAGGTTTCTCAAGTATGAAGAGTCATTTGGCCACCCACATCAACTGATGATCAGCTGGTTTCCCAGAGCATCATCACACACCCACTGACATAACAAGCATTTTCTATTTACGCACCCGGGTTAACGCATCTGTCTGCTGTTTTGCTTTTATAATTTTGCAAGCTAATCAGTACATAGAACTCCAATGTGACTATAAAAAACATCAGTGGGTGGAAATGCTAATTAAAAATGTTACATTAGTTTTCCTGAACGCGATGTTAATACCTCCGAGAACAAAAAAAAACATTTTTATTTTTGCCCTGACCTCCGCGATATGAGATGGCCTTCTGGTTTGGCAGATTTGCTGCAATAAACTGAGTCATTCAGTCAAAGCCTGCTGTATTTGTCAGACAATGTTTAAATAGTCTAGCTGACAATCACTGTGTGAAATGTATGTTAGTGCATTCATCTGAGCTGCAGGTTACACTGTGTCCTAACACTTTAATGTACTTATAAATCATGACCTGCAGCACAGTGTTGCAGCAGTTTACATAATACCAAGATGTTCCCAAATTGCTGGCAAGTATCTTAATAAGAAAGGTACATAGTTTATGTCAAAAAGTTCACTCTAATGGCTATCAAACTCACAACGAGAATTACAATAATGACTGCAAACCAATGTAACAGATAATAAACCTACAGCACAACACAGGGGCCTGTGAGAGATTATTGGTCTATACATACAAAGTGCACATTTCCGTTATACAAGTGCATACTTTAAAATGAAGGACTGCTGCTCTGGTTGTGTTCTGCAGTCATTTAAAGAGCAAACAACACACATAAGTTCCTAATGTCGTCAATACACCCACCTCATCTCTTTACAATAAAGACCATATGGAAACAAAATGCTCCCATTTAATCCCCCCTCCTCTGCCACAGCGGTATCGTTCGGTAGCAAATGGTGTCATAAGGTTAACGTTGATTTAATCAGCAATTAATTTTAAGCTTCTGTCTTAAACGTAATAACAGATTAAAATCATATTCCATCGCACTTAACTGAGATGAGATGCCGTAGTAGACAGAGGTAGTGGAAAGTGGAGTTTATTTGTTCACCGCATCACCAGAAGTCAGGCAGCTGGTTAATTGGCTCAGCATTCTCCTAAGTACTAAGCCCTAAGTGCACTAATGATGTCAGTCTGGATAGCTACAAAAAGGTACATGTGAGCGCTGACAAATCAGAAACACTTAACCGGTGCAATAAATGTGCAGCTCTGTAGTGCGTCTTCGCGGCAGCGGTACACTCACATTACAACTTACATAACAAACACAGAGCAAAGACAACAGGACAGCATACTGCACAAGAACAATACACAGGACTGATGTTAGCATACAGGATGGGATGATATCATGATGGCGCACGATGCTTTGTGGTTACAATAGGGTCAATTATTTTGGACATATGGATTCCCACAAATTGCATGCCCTGCTCATGGATTATACATTGTTTTGCTGCTTGTTAACGCTGCAAGCCAACCAATTAGAGGACTGTGCACAGACAACAGACAAGTCTCATTTATTATCTCTAGAAAGATTCTAACAATTCATGTCAGAGACGGCTAACCTGCTCATCGTGTATTCCCCGTGAGATTCTACATGTGTGGTAGAAACTGCTTCACTTCACTACTCTGACATGCGTGAGGAGGTTGGTCTGAATCCATTAACACACTGCTTTCAGATTTATTCCACTGTGACTCCTTGACATAAGACACTGGAACATTTTTCAATGTGGTAAAAATTGAAAATTGAATATGGCTTGGATCTGATATCTGAGATCTGATTGTACATGCTAAAAATGTAGCTATTTGTGAGGTCAATCAGTCAGTGTCATATCAGTGTATTTAATACTTGATTGTATCCTGTTTTGGCCTGATAAAGGATGTTTAGAATGGCTATATTTGTGCCTGCCTGTATTAGCTTTTCAAACTCTGTCTGTATTATTGTATTGTATAGCGTGGCTAAACATCCTGATCAGGAAGAGTTTAGATAACATGAATCTGAGATCTGATTAAAAATATGATCCAAACTGCACAAAATGGTTGCACTAAAACAGTATTCACTTCCAATCTTCCTGTTGTTGATCTGCTGATCAACAGTTGGTGGCGATAATGTGACAACAAGCATGGCAATATGCCAACAAAGGCAAGTACAAAGAAGACTGCTGGCAAGAAAAGATGAACATTTTATTATTCTGAAAAACTGGCTTTGCAAATATTTTATGAGGAAAGAACTGAATGAAAATATTTGCTACATCTCGATTATACAAGCCAAATCCGAAACCCAGGGAACTTTTAAAAGTTCCGTTGTGTAAATTTAAGTGGGCTGTGTTGTCTCTCTATGTAATATGATAGAATTGCAATATAATAGCATAACTATATTTTCAAGTTAAGTAATATCACATAAGAGGTAGTAGTCTATTAAATATGAGCATGGCTGTAAATCAGTCATAGGCACAGCGTGCTGATATTCAGTATAACATCACAACCTCGAGTGTTATATTGCTTTTAAACAGTTCCACAGGCACCATTTATTGGTTAACAGTAATAAGTGATAACGGATTTTGATTTGTCTGTGTATTTAATCTTTTATGTGGCTCTACCAACACTTTCGCAATTGTACTGGGACTACACGGTTGCCAAGCAGCACGTAAACATTTCCTGAGCATTAGCTTTCAAGATACTTTGTGTAGATCTACACGTTACCGCAGGCCAGCTGCTTTGTATTGTGTATGCAGCCACTAAAATAAGAGTCTTTTGACAGTCACTTTGGTGGAAATATATTTTTCTCACCTTGACATTCTGATAAAATCAATCACGTATCATCAGAAGGTCCTCTCTTCAGCACCAAACAGGAAACCAGGTACACAGTTTATATTTATGGAACATTTGGATGCCAAATTGACAAGAAAACGGTTGACATGTGATGTCCTTTATGTCATGTTTCTAGTGTTATGTGTTGTAGAAATATGTTCATCTTTTTGGTACAACCTTACAATCTCTGATGACTGAAGTTCCAGTGCTGTCATGCTCTATATCAGCACTCATGGAACGACTCTTGTCCACTCAACTTGGTCAGAACTAACTGCTGTACAAGAAAAACAAACAAACAAAAAAAACATTTTGTTACCTTAGAATGAGACTTTTTTTTTCCGTGGGTCGTCTTCTCTGAAGTCCACAGTAGTCCAGATAATGAAATAATAAAACACTGGCTCTATACAGGGCATTTCACCAATTAGATGACACTACACACTGCTCCTTTAAAAGATGCTATTCCCAGGTTTGGTGACACACAGTTGTTGATCAAATATGTCCAGATATTCCAAACATGAACAAAAAAACACTTTCCAGATTACAAAAAAATATATATTGTCCAAGATGTAGAGATGTTCTGAACCATCATGCACTGATGCATCAAGCAATCATAGATTGCCACAGGTAAAACTCTAAGGCAGACTCAAAGTGCAGACCTTGCCCTCGAGGTCACTAAGTCTGGTCTGCTCAACATTAGAGAGTGGCAATTAGGTACCCAAGAAAACCACAAGCTTTACAAAGCACGAGTCTAAGAGTCCTGATGTACGGCTCTCCTTTCAATGCAGGACCAAACGCACACAAACACACAGCAGATAAATCACGCAAGATCAGATGACCTACCTGTCTCCCCCGTTAGTTTGACCTTGCTACAAACAGGCACTCTTATTCGACGGCTGCAAACGCAGCGCCGCGCTCACTGCGCTTCCTCTCTCGGGAGGTGCAGCTGCCCTCTTGCTCCTTCAAACCTAAGCTTTCCCTAAACTGCCGGTGTCACAATTTAAGCCAAAAGAGGAACAAATGTGTACAAAGCCGTGCGCTAATCCAACATGCCATGTATCTTATTACACTGCTCCTGAGGATTGAGATTTATTTATTTATTTTTTTTTCCATACAGCACATTAAGAGAGAATCAATTTGTCAGTGAGCAACAGAGAGGGGAGGGGGTGTCATGGAGCATGGCTGGCATGGGGGTTGGGGTGGAGTGTTGCACTTTGGATATCAAGTGTCTCCTGCACTTTTCAAAGGAGATGGTAATGCCAGCGTGTGGGGCCTGCGTGCAAATTAAATGGAGAGACAGAAAAATGCATTATTGATCAGGGTGATGCCAAAGTGTCTCGCTCACAGCATGGGATCAGGTTTAGGTACAGGGTAATTAATCCACAGGCCTGAATAAAAGCAGAGGAACTGATCTGCCCCCCCCTTCCTCGTCTCTCTCTACCTCCCTCTCTCTCTTCAAATGTCTACTCCACTCAATGCCGAGAAAAATAGGTCGCTAGCTTGTAGGCAAAACCAGTGCAAGGTACCGCTGGGATAGCTAGAGCACACAAAAATGCACACACGCGCTGTTTCCTACATTAACACTCATTCACAGATGCGCATGAACACACACACACACACACAGAAATAGACAGAAAGGTGAGAGACAGAGAGCACCTGGGTGTTTCTTTTCTGCCAAGCTGAGCAGAACAGGTGTCCGCTTGATTCTCTCTGTATCATGTACTGTAATTACACACTGCAACATGCTAATGCTCTCATCAAATGCATTTCAACAAAAAGAAAACAGGTTTTAAAGTTCTCGTGAAACACAAAGCAGAGTGTTATTTGCTTGCGCTTATTTATGTAAAAACATGCAGATATGGAGGGACTTGTTGCAGATATTGATTGGCATTGGACGTAGAACTATGATCTAGTGTCAGCGTCTACCTTCCAGTGAACATGTCTGGAGCAATGACCGAACAGAACCTCTGAAACCAACTGTTGCCAGGAATACAGTAGGCTACCAAGGTGGTTTTCTTATTGGTTTTGGCTCCTGGCATCACATGGTTGAGTCAGTTTGGTTAGCTGTACTGCTGACAGAGCTAACAACAGCCACCAGTTTGCTAAGAAAAGTCTGTAAGTCATTTCTGTAGTGTATTGTTATTCCCTGTTGGTTTCTGGCTGCTGAGCCTGGTTAGCCAGTTAGCAAGTGGTTAGGCTAAAGCTATCTGTCCATCAGGAAACTCTCTGTATAACAGAGAGCTGAAGCTGAGCAGCCGGAGGACATCAGAGTGAAAACCAGCAAATAGATTCTCTATAAAATCTGATCCAGTTTCACCAAAATCACTGAATAAAGTTATGAAGTGAGGCCCGGCCATAGATGCAGCCCTCAGACTCACTGTACAACTGACTGTACAAAACAGGAATCACTCTGCTCTGGCGGCGTCATAAAAGAGGAAGTGTTTCATTGGACGAAAAATTAGTATACGCCCCGAATGCAGGATGAGTCATCAACATTTTTTTTATTGTTTACCAGGATGTGACAGTAACTTATGATAAATACCATAAAAAATATGCTCATAATGACTTGTGGGTCATTGTTGGGCAAGATACCTGGGCCAACGCAATTTTCATTTTATTTCTGCCATGGTCTCAAGTTGCTCTCAGGAGGCAATAAAACAGAAAACATTACTGTGACCAAACGACTGCGTACATGAGAAAAGGGTCGTTCATGATGAATCCACAGGGAATCATCAGCTGACTCTGCCGGCCCCGTCAGTGCCACAGAGAGTCATAGCATATTTCAGCTCATTGTTTCGGTTTAATGGTCTGCAACTTGTTCTGAGTCACTCTCACATATCTCAGTGTCATTTCAAGCAGTTGCCTTCAGCAAAAAAAAAAAAAAAAAAAAAAACCCCCGGTAAACCAACTGTACACTGCCTTCCCAGGATCAAAGAGCAGACAGACAAAGTTAGCATCTAGTTCAGGGTTGTCAAACTCATTTTAGTTCATGGGCAATGCATGGAGGAGATAACACTGTTCACCCAGCATTATACTTCAGTGAGATACTGGAGCTGTAGACTATCAAACTCAATGGATAAAAGCTACCGCACACATCTACATCTACTTCAAGGCAGACGTAGGTAGCAGTACACAAAGTTGAAAGAACATTCCTTGATCAGTCTTAATGCAAAACGCTTCAATCAGTTGAACCTGTGTAGATAAATTAAGAGTTATCCACACGAGTTAAAGAAACAGTGTGTGTGTACAGACACACAATCTGTGCATTGGCCACACAGCTTAATTTGATTTCATATGTGCCAGACCAGTAGAACTATTGCATAATAACCTATAAACAACACATCCAAATTGTTCCCTTACTTTTAGTGTAGTGCGTCCTTTTAAGAACATTCTGTAACAATATGTATTTTCCACACTCAGTCATTCGTGTTTAGTCACACGTATGTTGGAACCAAACAACAACAAAATATTTTAGTTTACTTACAATTTGTGTGCCCACTGATTGTTGGGTCGGTTCTGGTCTAGTTGGTGTATGTGGTGGAGAATCTAGCATTAGAGAGTGAGACATTTTACTCAGGAGTTGGTGGAGACAAAACAGAGCTAGCAGAGTGAATGGTGGAGTTTGACTTGTCAAATGGACTCCAGATGAATGTGATGAATGTGTCACATACATTTAATGTTAATGTTAATCCAAATTTCTGCATCAGATACATTAATAAATGTTTGGAAACAGAAACAGCATGTAGCCATAGGCAGAGTAGAATGGAACTTGATCTAGCAGGCGGATTAGAGAAGTCGACACAACAAACATATGGACTGATTTACCTGCAGACCCAATGTAACATACTTTTATGCAAAGTTGTGAGGTCCCTCTGGTTCTGTGCTTGGGATTGTTGACCCTTGAGGCTTTACATAGAGACAGAAAGGTGCAGAAACCCAAAAGGGACAACATTACCAACCACAAAATAACAGTTAAATAACAATTAACTATAAAATTGAAAACATCTGTTGCACAGGTTTTCATCCAGCGGCAACCAGGCACATGACAGTAACAAACGGAGACAACAAATTCCACTGCTGGTTGGAATCACTGAGGAGGAATTCTGCACACGCATTGTAGGGAATCTCTACAAAGCGAACTTTAGCTGTGGCATTAGTACACAGCCTTACACAATGATTCAGGGAGCAGCATATGCACTGAACCTTGTTTTCAGAATCGTAAAAGGCAACAGAGAGTGTAATTTCTTTACACTCCAAAAGCAAATTTGTACCAGAGAAAAAAGGGACGTGCAAAGCAGATTCCACTCGAGTCAAAGTTTGTCTCACAAAGAAGAAAGTAAGAATTTATTCTTAACAACCTAGAGACCTAAAAGAACGTATGGCTGATGCAATGCAACTACTGGATAGCCATAGTCCACGAGTCAAAGAAAATATCCCATTTATTCAAGGTATTAAAATCTTAAAGTCCTCCCATGCTTTCCATGCCAAACTACGTTGTTTAAATGTTAATTTATGGTTGTGGGCAACCAGTGATAGCATAAAAAAATAGTCAAACTACAAAAGCACACACGATTGTTTGCTTTTTGCATTTAAGTAACTATAAAAAGATTTTGTTTAGCTCTGTCATTCATGAAATTGTAGAAACTCTCTTTAGGCAGCTGCCAAAGACGGTCATTTAAATGCAGCATTTGACTGCAAGTTTTAGTGTGAACAGATAAAAATAGATCAACCAGTGTCACCGGGGAAGACATATCATCATTAAAGTAATAGGTGGCACGTGAATAGAAGGTTTAACACTTCTCCTCAACATCTGCCATGATAATAAGCTCACTTATGAAAATGGGAAAGAAAAAAAAACATAATTATTCCTTCTTTATCTCCAAAACAATTGACTGGAGAAGCATTCCCGAATAGCTATCGTCATAGTTATTTGCAATTTCAATTATTCCGAACCAAAACGAGCTGGAAACAAATAGACACAAAACAAAAAAAAAGCCTCATTGTTTGAATTTCCTCTGAGATGAGAGCACCTGTATTTCCTCTAAGTGATGTCTGTCATATGTGATTTCCAATAGTCACAATTGAACTGTTGATGTCATGTGCCGTCATCTGCTCCATAATTGAACACAAAGGTGATGCTTTGAGTTAAAACAAATCTGGAAGTCATTATTTTCCTCGGTGATGCTGACAAGGAGAAAAAATTTGAACAAGAATCATTCACATTATCTATTTTCCACCAATCACTACAATATGTGTGGGCTGCTGCTCTGCATGTATCTCTGAATGCTCAGCACCCACATCCAGCATCATTGCCAAGTACATTGTTGTAGTTTGACTCCTTGGTGCCTTTACATACACAGACACTTTTGTTTTGTGTATTATAGCCATAGTGATGCGAACAAATATATATTATTTGTGGACGTAATGTGCCATAGTTACATAATCTCACTCAAGCCTCTATGTTCTTAAACACTCAAATCACAACAAACTGTCCACCTCAGATACCATATTTCTTTCAGGACATGTGATCCATCCATCTTTCAGCGTTGCACCCAATTAAAGCTTTTTTTTGCCCACCATGAAATGACCAATTAAGCAGTGCACTTCTGCTTGGACAGAGATGCATCTCAAATAGGGCTCACACTTACGCCCAGCAAAGGTTCGCCTAATGGTGTTCATCCATGTGCTTTGGTGAATCATAATGCACTCACACTCGAGTAACTGGAACACAACAGGAAACAATCCGCTACTTTCTGCACATAATCCATCTATAAAAGTGGAAAGCGGTAGTTAAAATTAGTATGGGTTCAAGAGCATAAAGACCATACTTGACCCGGGAAAAGATGAAAAAAAAAGTATAAGCGAGGCGAGTAATGTGTGTTTTTATTCCCACTATACATTAGAAGATATTTGCTTTGACAGTCTCATATTTAACAACATTCCCTCCTGAGCCATGGTTTTTAGTCTTGCAGATATTATAAGACTCTTCAAACTCATGAGGATTCATCTAGGTATCATGCCGCATCATGCTTTATAAGGACATCAACGTCGTTTAGGCAAAACAGTAATGATACTTCAGGGGCTGAGTTTTTGTTTAACCTGACAGGATGACAGAGTGTCTGTGTTAAGACAATATAAAGTCTCACACGTAATGATTTCTGTGACAGAAACGACTGTGATTTTACTCCAAATTGGAATTTTATCTCAAACTTAGAAATCATCTCATATAAAGTTTGCATCAAGGGAGCCTGGAGAGTCAAATAATCTCAAAGTGTAAATGAATACTGAGGGAAACCTGAGACTCGTAACTGAATAGGAGATTTATGATGCAAAGTTCTAACAATGTATTGGCCATAATGTAACAAGAGGGACTGGAAATCAATGGGTATGAAAAATATTGCAGAAACTCAAACTGCCAATAATGTGGCATCGGGATAATGTCAGTTCAGTTTCAGCTCAATGAGCTTTGTTCAAGTCAGCTGATATGCATGAGTGAAAAATGCCTAATGTTGTAAGCTAAAACTCATGTCTCTCGTTTTTGGGGTAGGAAAAGATGAACACCGTCCATTTCCTCTGATTCTACCTCTGTGACTGACAAGTTTAAAAGTCCTTCTGTTCTTCTTCGGAATAATAAAAAATGATCCGTTTTTGATCATTATTCTTGTAATCAATGTGTTTTTACATCTATTGTCAAACGATACCTGCAATCGGTTCTTTTTGTACCCAGATCAAGAAAAAATGACTGTTTCTATGGTATTGCTCGCAGCCAATCACCGCAAGCGTTCTTTGATTCAATGCGTCGTGTGATTGGTCCACCACTGCAACAACAACAGTTTGTATGGCGGTAAGGCGGGTTGAAGCCGTGCGCTCTGCATCTGTGGCGGAGTTGGCTGGTCAGCATTCCGAGATGCCAGCAAAACGCTCAAAAGTATGGCTGTACTACACGCCTGTGGCGCCGGGTACTAATAAATGCATAAAATGCGGTAAGATTATTTCGGGGGGAAACTGGGAATACGAATAACATGATAAAGCACCTCATCAAACACGGAGAACTGCACAGTGTTTTTGAAGCCGGCTTCTACAACAACAGCTTCGCCGTCATCTCAACAGGACACGGCGCAACCGTCGATAACTTCAGGTAATATATAAATGGTTACTCGGTTAACAGTACTCACCCTTTGTGTGTTAAAACATTTATTGTCAAGTAAATTGTTTTGGACATGTTGTAGGCATGTGTGCTAACGCTAGCCTACCTTGCTTGCTAATTTTACCTAATTAGCAAGTTAGCACCCTACTCAGTCACATCTGTCAATGCTTTGTTCAGTGGTGACTACGAGCCACTCTGTGTCTGACTCTGCAGTGTGGGAGCTGTTCACCGAGGAGGACCTGGCCCTTAAAACCATCCAGGCAGCGCCACTCCTTGACCGGTCAGAGAATGCACAGAAGGAGCTTGAACTCTAAAAAAGCTCTACCTACAGAGCTGACCTCCACCAATCCTGCTGAGTGGTGGTGGGAGAAGAGAGGGATATCCCCCATCTTGTTTGACCTGGCCTCTAATTATACATGTGTCCGGGCATCCTCCACTCCAGCGGAGCGAATATTTTCAACTGCTGGAGACACATTAAGCCAGGAAAGGGCATGCCTTGCCCCAGAGAAGGCTGACATGTTAATATTTCTTAAAAAGAACTGTTGAGGAGGACTGACTGGTCAGTGGTTAGATTCAGAATGTTGGTTGTGATGTTGAAAATTACACAACCCAAATAATACTTTGTTGTACAGGTTTGTAGTACAGTATTCAATAAATATTTGAGCACTTTCAAAATGTATTTGTGTAAAAATCTTTTAAATGGGGAGGAGTGGTGACATTTACGCAACTGATTGCTTTCTTTTCACGTGATTATCGAATGGAGTTGAAAAAAGTATCGAATGAAGTACTAAATTGGTATCGGTATCGTGTTAAGGGTACTGGTATTGGTACTGGTATCAAAAATTTTTAAACGATACCCAGCCCTAATTGTCAGACATTCTGTCACAGATTACACTTCATACAACGACTCATTCATGATATCAATCATTTCCAGGTTGCATTTGGATAAGCATGTTCAACATTTTTTATTTTTTTTATTTACTTTTTTTAAGGAGTCTCTAAAATAGTACTCCTGATCTGTTTGTCACAATTGCAAAGCAGAGTCTTGACTTATGGTGACACCGTCACAGCAGGTGACATCGGGGAACTCGGAGTGACAGCAAATATCATCAACACCTGCTAATTAATGAAGCTGAAATCACAACATGGAGTCGAAGTTTCCTCGACATCTCAATTTTGGTTCCATTTCTTCATTATTTAAAACGATGTGCATTCTAAATCTCATATTGCAACTGTTTACATTTGTTTCCTCACTGACTTCACAAGCGCTACATCATCCATAATTTCGAGCATATGCATGATCGCCTTATAAATATTTCATCACGGTGGGTTGAATCATGGCATCGTGATTTAGAATGCACTGCAAATACAGTTTTTGCAGATGAAATAGAAATGATTTCTTCATGTTTTTTTTTTTTTGAGAAAAACATACAATACTGTTGAAACACAAGCTACTAATAATGGCTAAGTAAGTAATACGTTTGTTGCAGTATGCAGTCGAGTGCAGCAGTGAAAGCAGCAGTCAAAATATTGTCGAAATCATCAACGCATCTATATCATAATCTGTTTTTTTGTTTGTTTTTTTTCTTCTGTGGCAAAAAAAAAAAAAAAACGGGTGTTAGTCTCTGGAGTTTCCTAAAATCACTAACATATTGTTGTGTGTGTTATCATATATTTTAACTCCACAGTTTGATTTATGAGAAACACAAAAGAGGATACACTCAGACTTGTAAAGCTCATCCAGTCGCAGGCCTTAGTAATCAAAACATTAGCTTCACAACTTGTGATGGAATAAAAAAAAAAAAGACAAAAATCTGGCAACTGATGTGATGATCCTTTATCTCGCGTCTTCTTTGTGCTTTCAAAATAGCCCTCTCTTCTCCTCTCTGTGAAATCGGAGCCTGCACGGCTAAGATTAGCAGACCCCCACCCCTCAAAGCTCCTTGAATCTGACCCCCTGGATGTCGCTCCAGGGGGTCACAGCTACTGTAGCCTCTGACAATCTGAAAAAAAAAAGACATGAACGAGGAAAAAAAGGATACCTGAGAAGGAGATTGCCTCTCCTCTCCCCTCTCATTGATTCCTCACCGTACAAAAAACATGTCACAGCACAGGCGACATTTTCACCAGGATCAGTTGAATAAATCCTGAAAATTACAAAAAACAAACAAACAAAAAAACAAACACTTTGTTCCCGAGATGAATCCTCCATGTATAATTAAAATGTATGGTTTTCATGTAGTTTGTTTGCCAGGATGTAAGTTGCCCACAGTTAACCCTTGTTTACGCCATCTTTTAGATCCAGGCCACATGTAGCTCTGAGGACCCCTTTGTAAAAAGCAACTTTCCTTTTTTTTTGCCTCGCCTCACAAAATAAATGGTCACATGCCTTTTAGCTCTCGTTTCATTTTCCCACCAGATGGCAGGTTGGAGACAGACACTTTACACGGGGTACATGGCGACGTGCTCATCAATCCATCAGGCTCATTTCAATGTTAATGGGCAAAGTATCACTTAATTTGTCTCAGATGAGGACGTACTTAAAGTGCTGACATTGTGTTCTCGTCTCATCATCCGAGATCTACGAGCTTAGGTCACAAAATAATGTATCCTGAAAATCATACAGGAAATTTGGTCTTCCCTTTTTGGCAATCAATCATATATAATGAGGCATATTATTTTTTTTTTTTATTTATTTATTTTTTTTAAAACAAGGTACAAAAGTCAAAAGCCAAGATCTAAAACTTGCTTTTCCAAATTAAAATGCCCATCACACTTTGAGAGAATGAATAACTCACTATAGACCTTGATAAATATATATGCAGTAGATGCATGACGACGTTTGCTGCTCTTCCTGAAGTGTTCCCATGTTCTCTGGGTTGAAGGATGCATCCTCTTCATTACATGGCCGTAGTGAATACTTGATCTGCCAATTACAGCGTTCTACATCTATTAATTCTGTATAGCAGACTGTGCTGTGAATAACAGACCGTTGCTATGGATACAGGTCATACATTACAGTACGTATATCATATTTCAGTTTTATTGTAAATCAAGACTAAACATGAATCAAAACACTCCCATGTTCAGTCCTCATTCATGTCAAACTATCTCAGACAAGAACTTGACTTTTCACTCAGATACCTAATAAGAAAACTGTGTTGAAAGAATTGAATTTAATGTTAATTAAACACACAGATTAATAATACATTCTATATCTGCTTGGAAGTGTAAGGATGCTGTCTGTGACAGGATGTATGACAATAGATGTAAAAACACATTAATGTATTACAAGAATAATGATCAAAAACTGCTTAAATGACCAGACTTCATTATTCTGATGGTTTTTAAACTCGTCAGAGGTAGAATCAGATAGAATCAGTCAGATAAAGGCCTATATCTGCCTAAAAAAAATCACAAGGTTTTAGAGTCATGGCAAACTATGCATTAATGTGAATAATATTTTCACTTCCAGAGACATGGTTGATATTCAAATGTGAGTACAAAGACAAAGTAATCACAGAACACATCAGCAGGAGTACAGCGTCGGCAAATGCCTGTGTCAACCAGGAGAGGCATTTGACAAAGAAGCCTTTGTTGGACCTCTGACCTTAACAAGAAGTGCATGAAAAGGAGACGGGGAGACATATTGCACAATGTCATTTCTGCATTCATGACACATGCATACACACTGTTTTGAATGAATAGGACGCATTGACTATTCATACATTTAAAACAGCGTGTAACCTTGAAACAATCACTGCGTCAGTCGCCCATTTTAAAATCAATTTCTCCCTTTCACCTATCACATTTTTGCAGAAACACTGTCACATGTGCGTATTGTATGCGAGAGGCCAATAACTATGTATGTGTTGTGTTTATAACAAACGCACTGTGAGCATAATGTGTCCTAAAGGAATAAATCTCTTTCTCCTTTGTTTACTATGGTGCCATATGCAGCCCTGAATAGAAAGTCCCTGGTTGTTTTTTTTCTGAGGCGTTTCGGAACACTTCAATCATACTACCAAAACAGGATAATTAAAATGTCTTCCTTCTCCTCCAAGACACAAATGTACGCGTTTCACCAGAGGAATCGGAGTCTCTCAGTAGCAGCACACCTGGAGCCGGTTGTGATTCAGTCTTTTGGTCAAGGGCATGTCACAAGAGATGGCTAATTTTGGCTCAAACCTGCAACATTCCCAATCAGGAAATGGTTCTGTTAAGCACCCGGCCATACATATCTGCTGCCCCGGTGTGATTAATCAAAAATATTTGACACATGCAGGCTATTCAATTATCCCCCATGCCAGTGAGCACGGGAAGTTTCCGAGACCCCTAGGGCAGAGAAGTTCTTGCTTCAAGGATTCAAAAGCAACCAGAAGTGCAGTTAAATAGGGCAGCACAACAGCTGGCTTTCCTCAGCAGAGATTTGAATAAATATTTGATGATGGTATAGTATCTGGGATAACACACACACGCACGCACGCACACTTTGGCTGTATTGCATGGTTTTACCATCACAATAGCTATTGTGTGAGGCAAACAAAGACGCATACACATTAGCACATATCTTAGAGCTGGTGTGGTTTGGAAACACCTTTGAGTGGGCTGCGCGGGACGTCTGCTGATAAAACATACGCCAGTGCATCTGGGCTCGAACATCTGGACGGGATTCTGTTAAAACTGGGCAACAAACGTTTAACGTTTTCTCCTGAATTAACATAAAGTGATGCATTTAGTGGTCAGAAAAGCAGAAAGCGGCAACTGTGTTCTGCATGTTGGCTGGAAAACGGCTTTAGAGCACCGAGACCGGTGAAAAAACAAAAGTAGCATATGGTCTTTGATGGATGCTTCCATTTAAAGAACATTACGGTCTTACCCGTGCAAATTTTTTCCAACATGGTTGACCTCTGCAGTAAATCAGCCCCTTATTCCCACCAATTGACTCATAAAGGATCACAATTTGTACCCCAATTTCTTGCATCAGTGAGTTACGGAGCCTCTACATTTCCTCTAGTAAGCCCTGATTTCTTTTCAGAAGTCTTTCTCATAGGTGTGTAAAGTATAACGTTAGAAATGATCTGTCTCTTTGTATTTCAATGTGAGTCATCATGTATCTCTTCCGAGTACTATGAAGTACTTTGGGTCTATACAAATACTTGTTACTAATGGCCTTCAAACTATTTTGTAGTCAATGTAAAACCGCTATAAGAAGATGTAGAATATGTTTATAACACAATATGCTTTAATATACACATATTTGATTTTGTAACACTTTCTATTGTGTGCCATTAATCATGATTACTGCAATATTATTTCATCTTCATCATTAATTTGTTTGCCAATTCAGATGGCTGAGAACTGAACACGTTTCAATTTTCCAAAGAGTAATGTGGCAGTGCGCTGATTATGACGGACCACTTTTGTTTTGTGTCGCATTACAACCGTTGATACAGTAAAATTCATTTTTAACTCATTAATACACAGTGTGTCCGACTTGGTGCTTGTTTCATGCGGAATTTGTAAAATTACCGAATAAACAAACAAACAAACAAACATGAATCTTATTGTGGTGACTGAATTTTTCTCACACTAATCTTCCTATACTTGCTTCATCTTTATTTCTCAAGGCTTTTTAATAATATTGCTTATTAAATTGCTCTACTGGGGCTTTCTAAACAGCAATACAACACGTGTTAAGAATGCATAAGCAGACTTACATTAAAACAAATGTTCAGGCAGCATCAACAGATTAAAATCTTTAAGTAATTAGTTCTTTAACGGAAATCTACCGCTGGTTTGTATTTCAATACATGCACCAGTACAAAATTGAATAAAAACACTTTATATTCTGACTACAGCTTGTTAATGCTGGCACAATGTGTTATAATTTTGATGTAAGAGCTAAGGTATCTGCCACGTCTGCAGCAGGAATTCGTGCTCTCTCGCAATGATGGATGCAATCGACCGCGAACCGCCTCCATTGCCGTTTGATGGTTTGTAATCAGAGATGCCGTGCTGCAACTTTATCATCTGCAACAGTGAGGGAGTGTCTCACCTGTTGTATTTCTCTCTCATTACTCATGCAAATATACATGATGATTACAAATGAATGGTGACACAATACCTCCCAGTTAATTGTACAAGTGGAAACCACCACAGCTTCTTCTTTTTTTCTCTCTCGCTCCTTCTTTAAAGGCGCTTCATTGTGAAGGATAGGCACACAGAGTGGCTGCCAGGGTTGTTATGTATATATCCATAGCTTCCTGAGGCAGATGATTGGGGTGGCTCTAATGCTGTTATACACACTAGGATGCCAAAAGGAGTTGTTATGGATGTGCTCAGTGCTTGTTTTTCTTTGAGGTGAGGTCACAAGCCCAGATTGTTCTAGACCTCCTGCATGGCACCACATGAGGTCCAGTTTGCAGAGTGCTAGAAGGATAAAAAAAAAAAGTGCTAGATCCGTCCACCCTTTACAAAAATAGATCGACTTAGGAAATGTTAGCTAAATGATTACAGTCATTTTCGCTTTTAACATTAGTGCTCAGATCGAGTCCCCAACAGGTGCTGCTTTAGTAACAGATATGTTTTGTTTTTCTTTCTTTCTTTTTACATGTATTCACAAAAAATGTGACATTTTAATGGATCTTATAATTTATTTTATCACATGTTAACAAATGCATTAAAAGAAAAAAAAAAGTGTGTTGTGTTGATTTGAAGTGCCTCAAACACTGAGGGCTAAAATCTAAAATGCTCAAAGGGGAACAATTTAACATCAGCTACCAGTCATAGCACCTCAGAGAATAGTCCAAACAGCCATTAATCAAGATGTTTCTGCTGTAATGCTGTTGAACCTGATTCAACAGGAAATGACCTACATGCTTGTTTAAATTATACTTGTGGAAGTAGAGCTCCCCCTCAGAGTGGTACAGTTGATCTGTAAAATTAGCCTTTTTTCTATCTAGTTGTGTTATCAATGTAAATGGGTAATTGACAGAGCTGTGTATTTGTTTTCCAAAGAAATGAGAATCCTGTGCAGCAGGTTGTGTTGATGTTAATAAACAAACCTTGTACATATTCACATTAAACTGTTCTGACGAGTCACCCATCTGCACAACTTCACTTTCTGACTTCATCACAGTAAACACGAGGAGATCCTTTAATCTACAGCCTGAATTCACTGGCAAGAGTATATTTTTCCTCAAATGACCATGGTGTTCTGTGCCGAACTACTTTCATTGAATTTGGATTTCAAATCAGACCTCAGTTATATGGACACACAGCTGCTAGAAAGAAAAAAAAATCAAAGGGATCCATCACTGACCCCAATTTTCCAGGGCTACTTCATAATTCAGTTTGATCTGAATACATTTTTCTTGCCTTCACAGCAAACTCCACTGATTTGCCACAGAATCATAGACAGTGCTAATGAGAAGTGGAAGACTGAAACGCCTTCAAAGTCCTTAGCGCACAATATAAAGGATATATTTATTTTTTTTTTTGCGTGCTATTTCTTCATGCTAATTTGACTTTAAATGTGATACACTGCTACAAAAAAAGTAATTTCACCTCAATACAGATCATAACTTTCAAAAAACTTCAGCATCTGAAGCTAAATAAAGCTCTGTTCAAATGCTTCATGAATCCTTTATGAGTAAATATGCCATGCAGAGGTTAGCAACAGAGGTTGGGCATTATTTGGCTAAGCTCCCGATCTATAGACAGACTGTTTCACCTTCTGTTATTTACTGTATGAATTAACTCATGAATCATTCACAAAGCATCTATGAAGGAGCAAGACGGACACATAAATAAATAATCTCACTATGCCAGGCCTGTGGGTATGGGGATCTGGCAAATTGTGATTTTTCTTGTTGTCTTCTCTTGCTGGGGTGTGCCTCCTTCAATCCTTGAGACAGACAGACACACAAATTGGTGCATGCTTTTTCTCTCTCTCTGTCTCGGAGCATTTTTTGCCAAGAGTGAGTTGGATGCTAAAGGTGTGCAGAAATGATCATTACTATCTAGCAAGTTCTGCCTGCAATACCATGGCAACGGAAGGCAAATGTGACCATGAGATGTGTTCCAGTAGCTGGCAAACTCAAAAGCACAGCCCTTCAAGGACTTGGAGTAAACAGACACATTTGCGCAGTGGAGTGGAGCTGATAGGTGTTCCATGTTCAGGCTTTATAACTCATTTCAGTGCACGTCCACATTTCCCCTCTTTTTGGCAACTCAATGTCATTCTATAATCCCTATTTTGGATGACATACTATTCTGGAGAATTATCTGAGCTGAAATTCCCATCGGACATAATTAAGGAAAAACTTTATCTGATTTTAAGATACTGCAAGACTGATGGAGGACATTTTTATATCATCATGAGTTCATACTGTTTTTTTAACTGAATGTGGCCTGGGAGAGTATCTTTTACTGGCTGACTCAAAAAGGCTATTGAATAGAACACAATCAGCAATCACTGAAACCAGCCCAGTATCTTTTAGTTAAAACAAATCTAGCATTTTGTTTTTGCAGTCTTAAGAGCACATGATGACGTGCAGCTACAGCAAGACGAGAAGCAGTGGGATATCAGTTATTTTTTGATAGAAACCCGCTACACAAGGAGGAACTAGCATCAGACATACAAAGATGCAAAGTGGCAACAAGCTGTGCGAAAACTGCAGAAGAAAAGTGCAACTTTATACAAATGTCCTACAGCGCATGGAAACGGAACACTAACACTCATGTTGATTCCCACAGAGAACACGATAAGAACACAAAGAACAAAGCCACTACAAAACCACACAATCAAAGCTGAATATAGAACTTCCAGAATTGTGTTACTGTGTTTGAAATCCTGCTTCAGATACATGTTTCCATCTGTAAGTGTTTAAATCCTTTAATATTAGGATGGCCCCAAATTGCACATCAGTGGACTTTTTAATGTCTGTTTTAATATAATTTAATTTATTTATATAGCATTTTGATTCCCTTTAAACTTTACTCATGTTATAGTACGAATATAAACCTGTAATTCTGGCAACATGTGTACGGTAGCACATTATAATCTCACAGTGGGATCATTTTAATATAAAGAAATTATATTAATGCAGGTGAATTCAGCCTTCATACGACTCAAAGTGATGTACTGATTATTGTATTCAGTTATTAGAGACCTTGAGCTAATGACTAGATAATTTATTTCATTGCTATAGAAGGAGTGATTTTCCCATCCGTCAGATTTTTAATGGGTTTTTGACAAAACCATGTTTCTTGTCATCGATGTATGAATTGTGATGAGCTATGTTGACATGTACCAGCACACTGCATGACAGAAATGTCAAGCAGGGACCTCAACGGAGACATGATGACATGACTGTCAGGGATTTGATTTGGTGTTTTGCATATGAGAGTTAGAGAAAGAACGGAATGCTTAAATCAAAACAGTGAAATGAATTGGAAATAAATTGGCTATTCATTATTTGAACATTACCTTCAGCAAATATTTTAATTGTTAAACTCTCTCTTGAGCGGCCTCTGAAAAATCCTACATATTTCAGTCATGTTAATAACATAACACTGAATTCATATCTTCAAGTTCATGTCTGAAAATTTGATTAATTCCGCTTGATGACTTTTCAAAGAGGTGAAGTGAACTTGGATGTCCTCCCACAGGTAGAGGTCTCTGCTAACTCCCTATTGCCTCCTAAATCTTTTTTTTTTTTTTTTTTTGCTGAAGGGCAGCAAGGTTAAGCAGGTTCAACAGAGCAAATAAATAATGAATTCAATAAGGGTAATTAAGAAAGCACATCAGACGAGCAGCACACGACCTCACAGCCCCACACAAGGCCCCAGACGTAAAACCCCTGTGCAAGTCCTTTTTCCTCTTTCAACTATGTCTTCATGACTCCTGTTACAACTCCAATTTCAGGTCATTTTTAGAGGTACAATGCCTAATCACCTTAATTATCTCACACTGTGGTGAGACAGTTATTTATCATTATTAGTCTGTCTTGTGAAATGAAGGTTGCAATTTGTTGATGTTGACACTAGGAGGTGAACACTTGTCACTGCCGTACAGCCATGTCAAGAAAAGGCTTAATAGTCCTCCCATGGGACTTGTCATATAGATCCAGTTGATGAAGCACGCTATAAGCAACATATTAGAGTGAACCAAAATCAAAGATAATCCCCAAATAACAATGCCAAAAGTATAATGACTGATGCAAATGACTAAATCCATTTCATCAAGGCTCGGGCAGCTTTGCTTTGCTAATTGCTCCCTGAGCTTTTTCAAATCGTTATGCTGGTATTCTCTTTTTTAAACAAAGTGATGTCATTTACTGTATACGACCCGTAGTCACAGCAACGAATGTCACAGCGACAGGGGTCACATTCACTGAAATATGCTATATAGCATACACTTGATATGTGGAGTGTACTTGTTACAAGAAATTGTCACATCTCTGATACATCACGCTCATGAGTCATGATGAAAACCGGCAGTTTAAGAACCTGACGGCAGGTTTCAGGAAGCTTGACAGACTAACTTTAAAAACTTTGTGAAAATGTAAAGCACCAAAATTGCAGCACGGCACTGAGTATTTTCCATTACAGCAAGAAAATGCTTTTCATTCGGTGGGCTGATAGCAGTGCATTAACACACTTGATGTGGCTCTAAATCCCACCATGCCTCAGTGCTCAAAGTCACACCCTACATTGTCCCTGTATGTTTCACACACTACAAGCCAGCTGACTCTTGACTTACAGTCAATGGAATGTGGTTTCAGCACTTAAAGCTCTTTGTTGACTATTCCAATTGTAATGAACTAAATGACAATTAGACCTGGTTAACTGCACTGGTTGCCATTAATCTCCAGAAGGCAACAGATTAAATTTGTCTATTTACAACTGCTGTATTCATGCTGACCCAGATGCACTGAAGGGCTCTGACTCATTATATGATCTCACACTTGATGCATGTGATGCACGTGCATGTCAAATTTAGTCTGCAGAGAAACAAAAAAGATGGGATTTTTTTTTTTTTTTTTAACGTGTGCATATATGTCATTGCCTCGGAGACATGACGCAAGTCACTAAAGGACAGGTTTGATACAGCGGGCGGTTAGATGGGTTAGTTTATGGGCAGGTCTCTACATTGGTTGTTATCATTAATTCCCTTAAGGGAGTTCATGACAGAGAACATACGTCATGTCTAACAGACATATCACTCATGACAGTATCCCCATGGCTCTCTCCAGTCTAGTTTGATGGCAGGAAAAACTAAAAGTTTAAAAGAAGTCCTTCAATAGTTTCAAGTTGTGCTCTCAGACTGGCAGCTCCAAATAGCATAACTAAGAGGTGATTTCAAAAGCAAATACTCAGAGACAATGCAAAGAATACCAATAAACAATATGCAGCACACTGACACAAGCGTGTCCACATGATTTCTGCACCCCAAAGAAGAAGTCAATGAATGTGATGCTTGTATTAAATAGACATTTCCTGCAGAAAAGGTAAGAACCTTGGCCTGCGCACATACCAAACAGAATCACCGGCAGCACAGTGCATCCGGCAGGTGGTCACACCCAGTAGGTGTCTCTCGTACGTGTGCGCCGTTACAGACACGTGTAAACTCAGATCTGACTACATATATTCCCTGTCATAGCTTCAAGCTGCTGTTGCATATAAGAGATGTCCCGTGTCCCGTTACCGGTGTATTTTCCTCTGGATTCCACTCAGGAAACGAGAGCAGTCTAACGTTACATGCACTGACATTAGATAACACACATGAACATGATGGGAAACCCTAACGTGATTATGTTAGTACACAATGTAAAATCACGTTACTGTGCACTAAGTCACCTAACGTTACTGTAATTACTGTATTCTTTTCAGGTCTCCATTAATATGGCTCTTCACAAAATCAATCCACTTCTTATTCATCACTTTGTTTTTTGGAAATTAAAATAAAGTAATGGAGCTGTTGTGTAAATTCTGGCATCCAGGGAAGATTTTCAGGATGGTGAGGACATAGCTATAGTAGTAGCGACTCAAAAGTTCCCGTTTCCATGACGGTCCGTGGCTGGTCATTGACAGGTCCTTCGCAGGTCCGTGACAGTAATGTAATCTCCCGCATTGACGTAGTCAGTGAGGCCCTGACTGGAAACGCCCATAAGCAGCCTGGGTGAAAACCAGCTGCAATGCCTCATTTGTCCACAGGGAGGAGCAGTGATTTTAATGTTCTGCTCTCACCATAGACAGTATAAAAACACATCTGTGAACAGATATGCTGGGGTGAGCAGATGAGCTGAGACAGAGCACAATCATGGATGTGGCTAGTGGTGCAATGGATCATTGTTGATTCGGATCGCTCCCCACAGATCGGCACCAAGTAGTCAGTAGTCAGTAGTCCGCGGATGGAAAAAAAAAGTTGTGATAAGATAACACTGAGGCACCGCTGCAGCCGCTTGTATCTGCAGCTCCATGTCACACACAGCAACAACAACAACATGCCCCCTATCCCCTTCCAAATAAACTGGTAATTAAAAAAAAAGAAAAAAAAACTCTGCTCGTATCGACAGGTCTGACACGGCAGCACTGTAACGTCTGATGGACCGTTTTCTTTTGTAACTTTTTTTTTTAAGGGCTATATCTGTTTGATGCTTTCTGAAGCCTATGAAACACACTCGACTTGAGTATTTATTCCTCAGACCACCATACCAGTCATATTGATGGCTACATATGAACAGCTGTTATAGACCAGTGTGTCCAGCTGTGGCTTTAACTACATGCAGATCAGGAGTGAGCGAGGAGAGAGAGTGTGCAAGTGCAAAAGAAGAGACGCATCAGTAATTATGTAAGGACAGAATAGCCTAGATGTCGTTGATTTAGTAAACAGTGACATGTTAGATACAAACACCATAAATACCCACCCTCCTTTATGACTATTGAATAATAACATAACCTAATAAATCTGTTGGCTGCTTTCCAGTCCAGTACAATCACCGGTCTCTTCTGGTGTAGGTGTACACTATGTGTTTTTTTTTTTGTTTGTTTGTTTGTTTTCATTTACTCTATTTTCATTTTTGTCCATCCCATAGGTTAAATCCTGCATAAATAAATTGAACCATAAATGAAACTCCATAAAGCAAGAACTTTTTTTTTTTTTTGAATTTCCATTTAAAGAGGAAGAGTAACGGTAATAATACCTCCTGTTGAATATTTGATCAGAATCAGAATAAAGAGGAAAAGAATTACGGGTGATTAACAGCCTTTCGGAAGATTTTTGCAGTTGTGCAGGTATTCAGTGCATGCTTTAGGCCAGGTAAGTCTGTACAAACACCTCATTAGCATTCTCATTGCTCAACCTTTTGTTTGCACTTAATGAGCTTTTTTATTTGTAGACCAATACACACTCAGCAAAGGCAAGAAAATCAAACATTTATAATAATAAATATATATATATATATATATATATATATATATATATATATATATATACACAATACATGAACACACTCAAATCTCAAGGCTACTGTATAGTATACGGTAGTCAAACCAGCTGCATTTTCGATTCTGTGATTTGTGTGACACTGGGAGACCAAAAAGCCCATTAAGTGCAAACAAAAGGTTGAGCAAAGAGAATGCTAATGTACAGGTACAGGCTTACCTGGCCTAAAGCATGCACTGAATACCTGCACAACTGCAAAAATCTTCCAAAAGGCTGTTAATCACCAATAATACTTCCTCTTTAAATGGAAATTCACAAAAAGAAAAAGAAAAAAAAAAAAAAGTTCTTGCTACATGGAGTTTCATTTATGGTTCAATTTATTTATGTGGAACTAGGCCTATGGGATGAACAAAAATGAAAGTACAGTATGAGTCATCCTCCTGTTCATGAACACACTCAAATCACAAGGCTACAGTATAGCATACGGTAGTCAAACGAGCTGCATTTTCCACTCTGTGATTTGTGTGACACTGGGAGACCAAGAAGCTTTCATACTGTTGCACTAGGGGGCGGGGGTATGCTCACCTCAATGCGTAATATATCGTTCTTTTCAAGTCTTTTCAACATGTTTTGATGCATTGATTTGCCTGTTTACATACACACTACTGTATATACATAAATGGCTGGGCTCAAATTATATAAACAGAAAAGGATTAGTTTTATAATACTACATTTGCATGGAATTATATAGAAGTGGTGTCTCGTGATTGCTGGTTTTCACCATAAAACAGCCAGCAATTTGTCTCAGCAAGCAGTGGATTGTGATGAGTGTGCATTCTGAAGTGTGTGATGGTGATTGGGAGTCTCTCTCCTAAAGTCTGCTGTCTATAACATGCCTCCCAGGCGGAAAGTCAAACATGAATGACGATGGTTCGTGTGAAGGTGAGCTCTGTTGGCTGTATGATTCCATGCCTCGTGGGGGGCCCTGACAGTGGAAAAGACACTCGAAAGTAAGAAAGGACAGAGAAGGAAAGAGAGAAACAAAAAACAAACTTTAAACGTGTGTCAATGCCACAGTGCGTTTGTCAAGATGATGTACAGAGTATCTCTCTTTTGACTATGCTGAGAGCTGAGACGGTTGTGGGAGTTGAAAAAGTGTGAAAATCCATAGCTGAGGTGCAAAGACGTAGTTACATTTTCACAATAATATACAGTGCTTAACAAATGTATTAGACCACCTGGTCTAGAGCCCTTTGAATTCTCTGGAGAAACTTTTTGGTCCTTAAAAACGTTTTTTTTGTTTTTGTTTGTGGAACTAAATGCTATAAAATAGGTCTTTAAGTCACACTTTAGGTGCATTGATGAACATGTTTAATAATAATATGTGTTTAATATTTTGTTACCTTTAAATGTTTTTTAGACGACTGATTACTGGTTCTTTAAGTTTACCCATTTACAGTGTCTGGTGTTTTGAAAAAACAATTGGTAAAAGGTTATTTGGCATCACCATGAAGAACCACTTTAGGCTCTAACTCAAACCTTTATTTTTAATTTATCTTAATTTTGAGTTCTCTGGAGAACATTTTTGTCTTTAAGAACACTTTTTTGTTTTGCTGTTTTAGGTTCTTTGGGGAACTGAATGCAAAAAACACAAAAACAAAAGATAATTAAATCACAAACACTTAAGTCGCAACACTTCGTACATTGAAGAACCTTTTTATGTTTTATAATATATATATATATATATATATATATATATATATATATATATATATATATATATATATATATAAAGAACCACTTCAGGTTCTATGGTTCTATCTCAAACCTTTATTTTTAAGGATGTATAAATAGCATATTTTGCTTCGACTGATGTTCAGTAAGAAACAGTAATCAAATAACCAAACTGATGAGTAAAATTAAAAGAAAACACAATGTAGTGCACAGTTCTCGCTGTACAGGACATCATTAAGTCAATAAAACAGAACACTTTTGTTCTGGATCCTTCTATCGTCCTGCATCAAAACACATGGATGTTTTCCACTCCTTGCTGAAATGTGGCAATGCTTTTATTTGCATAGGCCTGATGAAGACATCACAAACACAGCTCAGCTTGCACACAGATCTCTCCCACTCCTTGCAATACATTTCCACAGTGTTGACTCCGCTTGGCAGCAGTGATCAAATCCTTTTTCAGCGGAGAGGGGAATGTGTGGGCGATCCCACTTTAGCGAGGGATAGCCAGATGAAAGTGCGCAAACATGCTTTTGTTGCTGGGAGCATGTCCCTCGCAAGAAGAGAAACACAACTAATTTTGAGGGTGAATCATTGCAATCAGAATTCATTGTGATGGCGTTCTTCATGGAAAACACACCATTGGCTTCAGCTCTAACATGATAATGAGCAGTTGTGTAACCAGAGCACATTCATTTGAGATGATTCGACCATGCTGGGACTTACAGACACAGCACTCTGTTCTGTTCTGACACTGTAACAACATTTAATACTCAAAGTGAGTGTGTGTATGTAAAGAACAAGGCAAGGTTCATGCCATATATTTTTACATAGTTGAATTAGATTTGAATTTTAACACCAGTGCACACACATATCTGGTAGCTGCTCAGTATAGCAGTTGTCTTCAGCTCTTCCAGAGCTTGGCTTGCCTCACAGACTTTGCCAGTCCATCCAAAGAAGCTTTACAAAGCAGAGAGTTGGCATAGATCAGGCTCTTTGGTGAGTCACTGAAAATGAAAAGCTTGTGCACATTACTCTAACACTGAATGATTCCTGTTTGAATGAATACAGCCCAGAAAAGAAAATATTTATATTCTATAATACTCTACACTCATTCTGCATTTGATGCAGTCTGTTTTTTATTTACATTTTACACAGTGTCCAAACTTTTTAGGAATCATGGTTGTACCAGACAGAGAAAAAGACTACATGAGGAAAATGTAACTGAAAATAAACATCCATATAACTATAAAGAAGTTTCTCTTAAAATTATATTAGTTTTGGTAATATTTATTTAAAATGGTTATATGATGGCATTTATTTGGATACAAGGATATGCTTTAGCTTTAAAACAGTGGCTACAGGGAGCATGCAAGTCCAATCTAGACTGATTATCGGCTTAATTGGGAGTGATAACAAATGTGAAATGAGATGTGACTAACAGGGATTTATAACAGTTCCTGCTCACAAAAATAACTTGCTTTTTGATATTATTCAGTTATGTTTATATAGTTCTAATGTTTTCATGCAGCACATTTGTGTTATAATCCAATAAATAACCAGCTACTATAGCATGTTTAACTTGGATTTTATTCTGATTTAAGTTAGTCTGATTGTATGAAATGACATCTTCCTATATGACACAGGAACGAGAAAGGAACAGGAGCAATGATGAGTTGTTCAGGGAGCTTTGACTCAGCAAGATGCTGACACCATGATGGATGAGGATTTTTAAAAGCGTGCCTTGGTGAGCACAAAGATGGAGCATGAAGATAATAGCTGTCAAGATTGGATAATTAATATAAAACACACATTGTATCTGAATCCAAACTCATGTTTGTGCAGTGAATGATATTGCAATATTGTTTTTGTTTCTTTTCGGACATGTTCTCGCTCATGTGGAATCACATTTGGGCAGACGGAATATTATGACAGCAGTGATATGATGCATCTTCTAACCCCTTTATTTAACCAAGCAGGCCGGGCAGAGAAATACAAATTTATGCAAATCTAACCAGCCAGGGAACGTGGTTGAATTCTGCAATGATGTGCACACGAAAATATTTTAGAGTATGTTTTGTTTTTTTTGTTTTTTTTTTCCAAACAGCAACAAAACAAATGTGCTGAGAAAGGAATGTCTCGTGTTTGGCATAAAAACATAAAAAACAATCACACAAGAGATATTTACAGAACTGATGTTATTTAGAGAGATGGACATTTCTGGAGAAATGTATCAAATTTGGCTTTAACAAACATAAATTTAAACCTCATCACTGAAGTCATGCTCATCAGCTGAATGTATTTGAAAGGAGTATATTGCCAAGGCACTCACTTAACAAGCCACTCATAGAATAATTAACAGATGGAAGAGCAGCCTGTGGTGTATTTCAACAAGAAGTTCTGATGTACATTTTAATTACAGACAATTTTCCTCCCATTAGTTGTATTTCACAGATTTTGACGGGGATATGTAGGTCTGCTCTGTCCTCCAGAGATGACTTGCGATGTCGGCTCAATACACAAAGCCTTGTTCTCGGTCATGTTACTCGACTGTGGCTCATCAGCTTGGGGTGTGGCTTCAAAATGCAATGACAAAGCAATTTAATCCCACCTCACAAAATGGATCCTGTTCTTTTGCAGTCATTGCGCCTTTAAATATTATTTTTATCTCAAACCTAAACATGAAAATGTTGCTAAAGATCTTGATGAGGTGGAGAACAAATGTTGATGATGATGATGGTGTATCACTGAAGTCAGCTGCTAGCTGAACAGGTCAGATATGAATTGATTTAGGATTTTTAAAAACTTTTTTTCTTTTTTTTATGTCTTTTCAATCCCAGTTGTGCATTTTCAAAGGTTTTGTTGTCTTGGCAGTTGAAATGAACCTCTGGCTGTGCTGAGAGCAGCCAGTCAGAATCCTAAACACACCTCCACCTTCACTGTACTTGCACAACTTGAGCAGACGATAGCAGACATGCTGGATTACGGACACAATAAAGCCAAACGCACCTTGGATCAATGGCTATAGTCTATCAGGCGAATAAATTACTGAGATGCAGTCACAGATCATAAAAACAGAAAAAAAAAAAAAAAAATCAGCTTCTTTGACTGTTTTCACACTGAGTTTGTTTTTGTCTGAACTTGAGGTCAATCTTCCCACCCTAACTCCACCGGTCTGCTTTCAGGCTTGTTTACCGCTGTTCCAATTCATGGTATGTTTGTGCTCTTGCCATCGAAATAGAGATGTTTACCACAGCTTCAAGGAAACAATGACACCTGCAGTAAAAAAAAAAAACCAACAAACAAACATGCAAGCATTGCACAGGCTTGTACATGTTGAAAATGAATAAAACACGAGCAGGCGTCTTCCAGTATACCCTCACAGCATGTTATTCTCATGCAAATGAGATATACAAGAATGTACCGCTGCAACTAAGGAATGATGATCATTTTGATTATCAGTTAATCCACTGATTATTTTCTTAAAATAATCAATGAATTATGAAGTCTAATATCACTTCATCCCAAAGCCAACATTAATATATTGAAATTTATTCATAACCTCAATGGATTGTATTTATAAAACAAATACAAACAGCAAAAATCCACTTTTTCATCAGCTGAAATATTTTAGGAAAATATATTCTAAACCAAGACGTGCGTGCACAAATGTTTACTTCGTGTTATATGCTTAGCACTGTGGTTAGCAGGAAGCTTCCTGATTTGAACCCTGGCTGATGTCTTTCTGTGTGGAATTTGCACGTTCTCCCCATGTCTGTGTGGGTTCTCTCCGGGTGCTCTGGCTTCCTCCCACAGTCCAAAGACATGCAGGTTAGGTTAATTGCTGACTCTAAAGGTGTGAATGTGAGCGTGAATGGCTGTTTGTCTCTACGTGTGAGCCCTGTGATGAACGTGAGCGACTTGTCCAGGGTGTACCCCACCTCTCGCCCAGTGTCAGCTTGGTTTGGCTCCAGCCCCCAAGGATTTGATAAGGATAAGACGTTATGGAAAATAGATGGATGGAATTCTGTGTTAATAAACTATATGTTAGGGCTGGAACTTTGTCTTTTTTTTTTTGCTAAATGGAGAGCAATGAATTGATGTGTTCTGGTGGATCGAGAGTAACGTTAGTGACTCTTCACATTACCACTTTCAATAATCTCCACAGTCACGGACTCAGAAAATATGAAGTATTCTACTTTTAACCCTTTATAGGGCACTCATTGAAATACTTGGAAATTTAAAATTTCAACCCTGGAGTATTATTGGTGGATATAAGAAGACATTTTTTCTTTTTGACTTTTTAAAAAAAGTTTAAGTTTTAGGCTGCAAATCAAAGTCAAAGAAGTTACCGTATACGGTCACTTGCCCACCTTGGGTAAAAAAAAAAAAAAATCCCCAAAATATGTGGAACATTTATTTCCAAATTAACAACCAGATATATGTTTTTACAGAACTTATGACACTTATTTCAACATATCACGCCATCAGGTAAGTTCTATTTGAGATTAAGACCCTTACGCCAAACCCCACCGGGCGCGTCAGCACGTGCAATACTCGGCCATTCTAGTCAATATATTAAACCCCACCGGCTGCGCCGTGATCCGTTTCAGAAGCGGCTCTCCGCTCGGCTCTGCGTGAAATACGCGTCTGTTCTATTTTTGACGCAAGCAGCCCACGTCAGTCTACACAGAGCACCTCGAGTGGGCGGAATCCAGACACAGAAAGAGCAAAGAGAATCCAGTGGATTTTCAAAATAAAATACCGTGCAAGCTAAAACAGACAAAGCGAAACTAATTCACTACGTATCATATTTACACATGTAGAAGCATATTAAGAAGAACATACACCGGGAAAATGGCCAAGTCTGAGCAAGTAAACAAAGTCTGGCGGGCTAAACGCTCCGCTTCTGAAACGAGATGAGGTAGACACAGTTTTTTGAGTGGGGATTTCCCCAGGCCATACTCTTAAAGACTGTTTTATTGAAGTTGCTGCGTAGCCACGTAGTGTGCTTAAAATTCTCCATGACCTCTGGGTTTTGAGGTAGCTAGAGGTTTGATTTTCGCCTTCACCAGGTAATCCTGGAGGTTTTTATTTTTTTTCTGAAGGCTGCTATTGTTGATTTTTGAGGTGTCCCAGATTAAGTATTTTGTTATTAAAATTGTCCTTCATTTTTCTAATTAGTGTGATTGCTGGCCTGGAATAGGTGGTGACAAAGGGGAGGATTGCAGATGTATCAACAGGTTTTGCTTCCAGGAAGGTCCTCAGGGCCTCCCTTCGGAAGGAGCGGAGGTACCCTTAGTGGCTAGAGCTCTGAAGAGAGTCTTCGTGGCTGCCAGGAAGTCATCCTTGTGGGTGCATATTCTATGGAATCAAAGTAATTGTGACTTTAATAAGTCTCTATAAGTGTGTTTGGGGTGATAGTGTTGGATATCAGTGAAAAATTGTCATATCAATCTCGATCAGAAGATTGTTTCCAACTTGTCAGATTATTTAATCCAAAATAAGGTGAAATAGTATTATTCTTCAGGTGAAAAGAATAACGCAGGATTCATCAAAGTTGGCAGCAAATAGAGCTTTTATTATCTTAACAGACAAACAAAGCCGAGTCATCCATAGAAAGACTGTTTTCCTGTCTCAAAGCATCTCCTTTTAAACTTTTATACAACAATGACATAAGTCCTTTTTCAACTTTTATTCACCTATGACATAATGGTGTAAACACATGCCAGGTGTTCAGGTTACTCCAGGACACACACCTGGCAAAACTTGGGGACTCTCCAAAAATGGTGTCTCCCTAGACACTGTCCTGTAGCCATTTTTCTCACAGGCCTCTTGGCCTACTGAATTAGGCCAAGACATTTCTCTTTTTCAAGATTACACCATTAAAACCTATCTTGCTTTACTTATAATTTTTAAAAACATCTTATTACTATTTACTTACACCATTATGTCATAGATGTCTTTTACTGTATTTTTAACAACTTTATAAACTCTTTAACATGACGAAAAGTTTGTGCCACAATCATTCGCATGCTTCTGGTACAATCATTACTTGCTTCTTGTTACAATTACACATTTCTTATTCTGATCAGTTCTACAACATGATAAATCAACTTTTCACTAAAACCATGGTGCTCATTACTTCATTAACAGTATTGTGTGCTCACATAAAATCAACTTTACATAAACCATAGTGCTCTTTACCTGATTAACAGCATTTTGTGTTCACATTGTATTCATTTTCACATACTTCTCCCTTTGATTACTTCAAACCATATATTTTAAGAAAAGAATCAAACTTTGAAGCGCCCATCGCTGCGGCCTCTGATTAAAGGCATGACATTTTTTACTACAATAACTTATGCACCAAAGCATGGGTGTCTCTTTGAAGAAGACTTTAATATCCAATTTATTGGTCTGTTGAAAATTAACCCCTTTGTAGGTCGTGGTGTCCAGGGAGTCAACCGACGTGGTGCTGGGGGTGGACAGTTTAATTGATGCGTTATGATTACTCAAGGTGAGTACAAATTGATTGAAGTCCTCCATAGAATGGGGCCAGACCCCCCCAGATGTCATCGAGGTATCTAAAATGGTGTGCAGGTTTTTTTGTTACAGGATGCCAGGGCGGAGGTCTCCCACTCAGCCATACATTTGTTTGCATAGGCTGGTGCATATTTTTTGCCCATTGCTGTGCCTTTAATTTGTAAATAAAAGTTGTTGTCAAATTCAAAATTATTTCTCCTGAGATTTATTTCTAGGAGTTTTAGTTCCTTTTCAGGTCTCTTTTTATCCGGGTATTTAATAAATGTGTTTTTTATGGCCTGAATGCCTTCATCAGTGTCCATGGTGAACAGGATGTGGAATTGCTTCACTGTGCGCACAAAATGCTAAGTATCTTTGAGGTAGCCAATATGTTTATTCAATAGGGGATTAATATAGTAGTCAATAAACTGAGCTGTGTAGTATGTTTCACTATCACAGTCTGATACTATCGGTCTTCCAGGTGGGATTCCAAAGGGGACACTCCGTTGGAGGGCTCTTTGTGTATCTTAGGCAGGAGGTAAAATAACCTGGGCCTGGGGACTGGGTCTCCTAGCAGGTAGGTATATTGTTTTTTTTATTTATTTTTTTATTTAATAATGAGCCAATAATTAGTTTAGTCCATATTTTTGTTTCAGGATAAATAGGTTTGTTTAATATAGAATAATATCTTTTATCTTTTAATTGTCTATTGCCTTCATATAAACAGTGCAAAAAATTTTACTGTTAGGGTTAGAGTAGGATCCACTAAAGGCCATAGCAACGCGACCTGTAATGTAGCCTGACATTTGCTGATTGGCTGGAGAAAGTCACACGATTCTGCTCCTTTTTGGGAAACATGGGGCACCATTTTAAAAGCCCTTGGAGGTGACCATATATGATTTCCTCGCCCGAGAAAGGGTTAAGCTGCTGTCGGAGGACATGGACATGGAAGGGTCTGCTCATCCTTGATTCAAAACTTTGTTTTTACAGTCTACATTTGTCTTTTTGAAGCGTATTATGTGGAATGACTTTTCTGTCATATTTCCTCCGACTGTTGACGCTCATCTTGTATCTCACTCACAATGCTTAATGAAATACACAGATTTGATTGGTTGAGCAACATTGCGTGAGATAATTTACAGCTGCTAGAAAAGAAATACTCTGATTCTGCAGGGCAGTGTTTCTTCTAGCTTCCCCACCTGGCCGAAGCTGTGATTATTGGTGATCTTTTTTTTTTTTTTTTTGCCATATTGCCCAAACCTTGTTAAACACATCACAGAGCAGCAGTCATCTTTGTAGCTCAGCTTCACCGGAACTTCTAGACGCTGAGTGCTCTGTCCAAGTGAACCTCAGCAGTAGTTGTTAAGTAAAGAGGAGAGTCTGTGTACTTCACTTCACAGACTAATTTTCCTGTACAATATCTGAGCTGGCAACTGTCCAGTCACAAGCTTGGCTCCGTTTGGATACAGTATCCCAGCAGTGCTCCTCCTTATGCATGTTTGCACTTGCCCCGTTACCTTCCATCCCCTTCTCTTCTCCCCTTCACTGACCGGAGGGGGGAAAGAGGCGATGGCAGGGATCATTACATCACAAAACACCCGCAGGCCATTGTCCTCAGCAACTGCCACACAACATTACCACAACGTTCTCTACAAGCAAGTGGACAGGACCTGTGTGCCACATTGCAGACACAGAGAGGGAAGGGGAGTTAGAGGAGAGGGAACGAGAAGAAGTCATGAGGAAGATGAGGAAGGAATGAGAGGGAAAGCTGAGAAGAAAAGAAACAACGAGGCCCCCTGTCTGTCCCCAGGGTCCAAATCACAACTATTCTCATGCGGGAATACTTGACATTTGTATTTCCGTGACCCAGATAATGTTTGCTTGAACATGGAAAGATTGCATAAAGTCAAAGGTCAGGGAAGTATGGTGGATGTCAGGCTGGTCATTGCCACCTCAGAGCTTTCTCTTATTACCAGAGAGGCCTGGCATTTCTGTCTTCATGTGATGGCTTGGACTCCCCCACCCACACACACGCATGCACACACACACACATGCACACACACACACACACACACAAACAGGGAGGCTTTTATACAAACATGACCCCATTGTTGGTTCAGAAGAGGACGAGCCCTCTCTGGTCTTATTGCTCGCACGCCAACATTCTACTTTGTTTTCTCCCAACCTTTGTGGCTCCACAGGGGGGCTGGGATGTCATAAACAACTCACTGTGCACGCACAGCATTCAAAATCCAAATCCCTATGTTCTCTCATGTAGTTTGTAATTTAGTGACTGGATTTAAAATATTTTGGGCCTGTAGACATGTATAAATATGAATTATTATACAACAAGTAGTTCCGACCGAGCAATCTGAGTCAAGGAGACATTTACAATGTTCAAATTAGCATTACAGCGCACCTGACACAAATAAAATTATTAATCCTCCACATTGTCACATTCTGAAAATATAGAACATGTAAATAAATATGAGTAAGTATACTGGAAACTTGTAATAATTCAACTTTAAATAAAGTAATACATCTGAATTTTAAATATCCGTATTGAATATTCTGTATTTTATGGAGCTGTTATAGACCGCCTCGTTAGTACAGGTGTGTACCTCGTTTGTGAGATCAAACAGTTCAGTGATCACAGAGAAAATATTGTTTTTATTGAAGACTAAAGGTCGACTAATATGGAGTGAAGAGGAATATTTCATTAGATAAAAACATTTTGGAAATGATCACATCGATCTTTGTCCAATACATTTCAACTTTTGGACTTTACAGCGCCGCAGAGTTATTTGAAAGTTTTGGATCGCGCCCTCCATCAGCTGTGCAGTGAGTTGCAAATACAGCGCTATTAACTTAAAAATACATGCGGAGTTCGTGGATTCAGGAGCTAAATTCCGGTCCATGGAAAAATATTGTTTCTTTTAGCACTACAAGATTGAGTTAGCAACTCAATTTAGTGTTTTTATGTGCGATTATATATAATAATATATAATATTTGTTTTTGTTTTTTTAATTTGTTGTATGATTGCAATATCGCATTCAAGTTCTAACCTATTATTGACATTCCAGTGCCGCTCATAGACCTTGGCGCTGACTGCATCACTATCATGACAATAATGACTCTTAAGTAACTTGAGAGTTGTAATATGTGAGTTCTATATGTCTGAAGGAGCGGTTGAAAGCTTGAAATATCCATAGCCTTTTCAAAAGTGGTATTTAATGGTACAATTACATTATACGGCTCATGTTTTGCTGCCTCTCAAATATGAGCAGGTGACTATGACGGGGGGAGCCCAGCTCTTCTCTCTGCAGCAGCAAAACATCCTTACTAAACAGCAACAGAAAACAAGAGAGAACAAATAAACCTGTCTCTGTAAACATTAAGACAAATACAAAGGCAGACAAACACAGAGTGGAACAAACCGAGTATGGCAACAAACAAGTTGGCCAAATAATGTCAAATACGGAGTGAAAGAAATAAAGGGCAGGGAACAAACAAGGGTGCGCCACACCAGCCAGAAAATGGAGTTCAATTTTTATTCTGCACAGCCACTAATGCAAATAATGTGTCTCATACAAATTCCAGACATATAAATGCAGGGGAATAAATGGAGGAAATAAATAAATATATGGGGGAATAAATTGAGAACAGGGCGAGGCACAGAAAAACTTTAAATGAAGGAAGAAATGAAGGAAATCAGAGAACAAATATCTGGAGTCAGGATAGATTAGTGTAAACGTGTTCTTTTTTCCCCAAATAATACCTAATCAAATCATTACATCCTGTCACCGCCGCTGCTTTGTTTCCTTATGAGAGAGCTCTAAATAAATAATTAGATTTTCTCTCCCAAACATAATTTGGACTGTTTTTTTTTTTGTTTTGTTTTTTATATATATATATATATATATACGAAAAGGGATCAGAAGATAAATCCAAGGTCTAAAGAGGGCAAAGCAAAGCTCGCAAAGAGGTCGTTTGTTTTGCCTTGATGAGCGACACAAGACACTAAATAGACATTTCAAGGGGTCGTGAGAAAAAGCGTCAACTGGCTTAGTTCGTAGAGAGACCGAACATCGACAAAAGGAATCAAGATTCACGATTGACGGCACTCGCAAACATTCACCATGCTTGTAAAAGACACTGCTAAGGGATTCATAGTCTGAAGTGTTTATACTGTGCATTGCTGTACCTGAGGGAAAAAGTATGCATCGCACATCTAGCAGTATTGCATAAGCCAAGCCATCATCCCACCTAAGGCTGCTTCAAAGTCAAAGATGCCTTGAAGAACATGTACATTGATCACCTAAACAACACTTCCCACTCCTCCTCCTCCTCGCATACCCCTGGCAGTGGTTGACACCAAGTCACACGTTCTACCACAGCGGTCTTGTTGCACAGATGGCTTTCAACAGATTCTCCTTCAAAAATGAGAATAGCAGAGGAATTAGTGTTTCCAGCATCCTGACATATTATCTCAGACTTTTTCCAGCAAACATTGTGATTTTTTTTCTTTCTCTAAATGATTGCTATTCCATAAATATTACCCACTGCAGCTTTAAGATGCTGACCACAGAATAAGCAAAAACCAGAAACATTTTGATTTTATAAGGGGATGGTATCGACATCGCAGCAATGCATACCCCTGTACTCCCTTTCCTTTATTCCAGTAATTGTTGAAACCAGACCAGGCTAGTAGCAAAAGTATAAAGAAAATCAATGTAGCAAATAGACCCATCTCTTCCATTTATAAACTCTCCATGTAGTCCTATCTGTGGAACAATTTATCACCCCCACCTTGTGTTGCAAATGCCTCTGTAGCACCTATCAATAAACCATCCGTTGTGACATGCTGCGTCATGTTATTAACACTCATCTTCATGGTAATCTCTCAAAGACATCATTGATGGGGGCGCTCTGTATTTCTTTACAGTCTGGCCTGTGGGAGACAACCTATGGTGAATGAGAGAAAGCTCTCCCACCTCACTCTAAATCTCTTCCTTGTGCCCGAGATAAGGCTTGAATTGAGTTATTGAGCAGACAGTTTAAGATATAAGCTCTCGCTAAAGGGGCGCTCAGAAGAGTCACAATAAGAAGAGACTGAATGTTTTTTTCTTTACAAGGGCCCCTGTCTCATCTTCACCATTTGTCTGCTGCCGTGCTCTGATTAACATGCGGTGAAAAGGCCACAGTAGGAGAAAGAAGCATGCAATGCTACTACAGCTAGCGCTGAATGAAAGAGCGTAAATGTGAAGGTTATTAAAATACAAGCTGTCCAATGTGTAACCTTTTTTATTTTTTATTTGCCTGCCACCTGGCACACACACCCATTACAGCTACACTACAGTGACGCACAGGCCCCATAAAATAATGTAAACACCTCATGGACAAGGGCATTACACAACCTTAATCATAATTACAAACACTGCTTCAAAGGTGGGTCATATTTGGTTAAATGCCAATTAGCAGTGCTTGTCAGCGATAAAGAATGGTTGGCAATCAGCGCTTTGGTATGCTGAGATCACCGTGCAATGTCAGAAACATCCAAAGAGGCCATGATGATCTGTTTTTGAAGTGCAGGTGCATCTGCTGAGGAAACTGCTGGGATGAATGATTAAATATGTCGAGGAGAGCAGTCTCAAAAAATGTGACAGCAGATGCCAAACGCTATCTGCATGACAGTACAGATGAAACAAAAACATAACTTTAGACTTGTACATCATGTGGAGGAGGAGGGTAACACATACTGTTAAATGGACCACGCTAGCGTCTTCAAATTGCTAGCTTTGTCTGACCAGCAGTCCAAAGCCCAAATGTGTTACATTTGTTATCATGGATGACAAGGAAAGGCTTCAAATCAATTATAAAAATGACTATTCATTTTTGGATGATTGCACATTAAACATTATAGCTGTAACACCCTTTTAACTAATGCTGCAGTTATTTTATTTTCTCAGTGAATTGCACAGTACAGTCAGCTCTCCATAATCTGTCTTTCTGCATTGGATATGATGTCCTGTTGACCTTGTGCAAGTCCAATGAACAGCGACAATCTTGTCAGTGTCTATTTCAACCGAAGTCACAATGGCGAATATCTCTACATTTATTGTTTTATGGTGCTTGACTGTACTCGAAACTGTGATTTGAAACAGTATACGACAGCGCAGTTAGATATTTACAACACTGGCACAGTTTGCATTTTATGAATGAATTATATCATGAAAGTTGCGTTCAATCTTGTATGAATAAAACTCATCATAATCACTGCTTTTAAGCTCAATCTCCAGCAGCAACGTCATCAACGTTACAGATAGATCCAACAATGGGAAGACGTTGAAAATAAACTGGATGCACAAATCACATTTAGCCAAAAAAGGAGGGAAGGGGGCTCTGGCAGGTGTGAAAACAGCCTTCTGCAGTGAAGATGAAGAGGACAGGACAGGGTGATGCCAGCTCCGGTAGATGGGTTATGCCTTGAAGTGTTACAGTCAAAGCATGATGGAAACTCACCTCCACCATTTTCACCATCCATAAACATGAACGTGCAGAGAGGAATTTAGATCACAGCTTGCTTTTTTAAGATTAGACGATGTGCTCTGTGCATCCAGTCAGGAGGGAGGTTATTCACCAAATAGTTCATTAATCTGAATGGTTTCTGAAGAGTGTAACTATAGATATAAATGATTGCACATTAAACATTATAGCTGTAACACCCTTTTAACTAATGCTGCAGTTATTTTATTTTCTCAGTGAATTGCCCAGTACAGTCAGCTCTCCATAATCTGTCTTTACTATATATATATATATATACACAACCTCTGTCAATGTGAAGTGAAGCCAACATGAAGAAAAAAAAATGCAGTTCCTCAAACGTCCACTTGAGGCTGGCTACAGAACCAGTCAATCTCCATAAGCCCCCATGTTAAAATGTCCAACTTCATAGCAGAAATAAACATGTTTACAGCCTGGTCTCTATAGCTAACTTCAACATTCATGACTGTACTGTTCTCAACTATGGGTGACATCACAGATCCAATGTCCATTTTGTTCTACTGTCAATGGTTTTACCACAATAGTCACTTTAATAGCTCTATATTTCTGGCACTATAAAGGAATTGTATTTATCACAACAGTAATATAATTGTCACCATACTGCTCATGAATACAGTCCAGTGGTCCATGGATCTGCGTTCACAGTTGTAAGTACTCCACATCTATAGCAAATTATACACATTTTCTAGATCTCATTCTTGGCTCAGTCTCATTGTGTTGAGTTCAGGTGGAAAAGGCATCAACATAAGAACAAGGCAGAGAAATCTGAAACGTCATTTCCCAGTGTGTATGATTATATGGCAACAGAGACATCATTTCTGGAAAGAGAAGTTGCTGTAGAATTATTTGAGCAAACAAAGAAAAATAATGAATATTTCACAACTCGGGCAAAGTAAACTGTCAGTATGTTGAGGTACCACCAGAGATCAGAGACAATTTAGCCATTTTAGCTCACAGGATACAGCTGGTGTAATGTTACTGCTACTTGTCTAAATTAAAACGCTTCTATCATGTTGAAAGAGCTTTTGAATCATAAAACATGCGCTAGAAGACACAGATAAATGTAATCTAACACTATTAATGGCTATCATGTAAACATAACAGCTGTAACAAAAAATGTTCTCTTAATCTTTCTTTTTCTCACAAAAAGTGAAAAACATTGCACAGAAACGAGAGAAGGGAAAGAAATCGCAATTTTTGGAAGTGAATTATCTTCACTGTCATGATGTTTTTATAGTTTGTTTGCGAGACAACAACAGCATCTGAAGTTAGGAAATACATCAGTGGCCATAGAGTTCACAGGAATTAATGAGCAGGTAAAAGGAAAAATTACACAGGTGTTATCCTGTATAACTGTCACAGTACTCATGAACTTTCATTAACAGTCTAGGGGAAAAAAAAAAATACTGCTGCTCACGTTAACATTTTTTGTTTGCTCAAAAGACAAAAGCAGCAGAAAAAAGAGGACATTCATGCTACGTTACAAATCTTAGGAAAGGTTTGAAAAACCTGGAAACACATATCCTGCTTCTTGAACTTTTGTCCCAGAGCACTCTGAGAAATATGTCATGCCCATTACAAATGTCCACACTACACAGTATGACTCAGTAAACCCACAGTTAATGTCCGACTGTGTGAAAAACGATAATCATGTTGATTTGCAGATGAGGTTGCAGATTCCTCATGCCGTCATTCATAATTCTTTTATTCCCCAATATCTATATTCTAACAGAATTAGACTGACATTTTATTTTCCTTTATCTGTAAAAACAAACAAAACACAATACAGCAAAATGATACAGGAACCTGTCACAGAAAGCCTTCACAGCCAGTTCCATTGGACTTAAAATGGGATTATCTTGCATAACCAGTCTCATGGTGCTTGTTATGTGCTCTTTCAACTACATGAATCTTCCAATCAACGTATGATTACATTCACATTGTACAGGTGTAATAAATTGTGAAATAAATAGCCAGTCACATGCAACATCTACAGCTCCAGATGAGGCAGTTCAGGGTAACGTGAACTAATGTGCTGTCATACAAGCAGCTATAGAAAGATTTTCTTTTCATGTCGACCTCGTGCCTGTCGGGGCTGCAGTAATAAAATATAAAAGCTTCTATTTACACTCAGCCAGTCATTGTTTGGGATACCTGCTTTTTATATTTTTTTAAGTGCAGAGGGCTTGCAGCAGTGAACTTCGCCTATTGAAACAACTAACTAGCTGTCTTCTTTTATTAGAAGCTCTGCTTATAGCCAGGACCTGAAAAGGCTACAAACATTGACATAATAAAGTGTCAGCTTGTTGCTGGGGGCAATGTCACATCTGACACAGGGAGTAAAGTATCATTTTTGTGTGTGTGCGTCATATTTTTATTTATATTCGACCTGCAAAATCCACACTTTTTTACCTTCTTTTCTTTAATTTCCTGTGTGAGATGCTAAAATGTGAGTAAACAAGCCACAGTGTCTAATAGTGTTTTGCTCAGTGTTGCCTGAAGGCAGCCAATTAAAACTCAGAACATAGACATGTGATTATAATAAGTCTTCCTGCAGAAAGATCCCTGCTAATGAACAGAAAGGTCATGATTTTTCAAATGATCAAATTTGAATTATGTATAATTATAAAACATTTACAATATATACTGTATATAGTATTTTTAATTGTCTAAAAAACATATATTTTCTTTGTTTTTTCTCTGCAGCTGGTTCAGTTCGGCTGCTTTCTGCGCAAAGGTAGTTTAGCATTTGCTACAGCGCTATGAGATGGGCTAAATGCTCATACTGCAGCATGCATCCTGCTGCAGAGGAGATAAAGTTCCTATTTATAAACGCCACCACAACGCCTTGCTTCCATCCTTCATCAGCAGAGATCATCTGGACTGCTATGCTAGTCACCAGCTACGAGTCAGGCTTGATCAGTTCAAAGAAAATGTTGCGATTCTGAAGTACACTTGGGTGTACTGTAGGTTGAAATGAAACATGTAGATATGTCTGGATATGAGAGATATTGTTTGGAGCCAGAAATATGTAAACAGGTAAAGCTAGATACCTCAATCTACAACATTTATACATAGACGTGTGTGTGTGTGTGTGTGTCTGGTGAATAGTTCCCAGTGAATACCGAATAGTATTTTTGCTTCAAATGAATTGGTAGAACTGGTAGAGCATGTGCCCCATGTACAGACTCAGTCCTCACTGCAGTAGCCTGCATTTGATTTCAACCTTTGCTGAAGGTCATCCTCTGTCTCTGTCTCTGTCTCTCTCCCTCTCTCTACTGTCCTGTCACTCTTCAGCTCCTAAAAAAAAAAAAATATTCAGAAATGCTCATCCCCAGCAGTTTTATTTGAATGCAGCATTCCTCTATGTTGGACACATTTCTCCAGACAGACAACTGGCCACTAGCCAGACAGGCACTGGAACCATTTAGTAATAGGTTACCATGGTTACCTCACATGAAAGTGGGTTCCTGAGTCCGAAAAGGCCAGCTACAAAAGTACAAAGTTAGCATACTGACCCATAATCTTGTGCATAAAATGGACCTCAAACTACTTGGAATTGTAGTTCTCCAGAAATGGTTTGTGTAAGTACAGTGAACGTGAAGTAAACAAACCTGAAAAAGAAAAGAGATGCACGGCTCTTTTCCTGCTGTACTGTACTATATGAACTGTCTAACTGTGGTCAGGTCCCTGGAGAGCTGTCCCAAGGTCCTGAGGAGAACATGACACGGAGCGAAGCTGTCCACTCTGCTGGCTGCTTTCCTCTGCTGTAAGCTTTGCAACATTAGTCAGAACAGACAACTCCATAAACATCACCGCTTTCAGACAGTCCTCACCCTGTTTTGTTTGTCTGCCACATCCCACTCACTACACCAGTCAAACTGTGCTTTGACAAGGATGTGCGCTGAATGCTTTGAACAATCCTAAAATCCCCCAGTCGATTATAATTGCATGCTACCAGTGCTGTGGTGCATTTGCTGACTGAATTGTGTCTGATATTTCCATCATTCTGGGACACAGAAATTTCATCAAATGAATTCATGAGATTCTGTTGAATGTCACATGAAAATGTGTATCATTACAATGACATTATAACAATGCATGATTATAATGTCAAGTCATGTGCTAACGTGCTGCTGAGCATGAAAGCTGTGCAGAGACTACACTGTTAACCGATGCAGTCTCTCAGCTCGGCATACATATTCATACTGTCGGGAAAATCACATTCACTTCACTTCAACAAGCAAATACGAAGCTGCAAATACTCTTTAAGATCATAGAGTTTTGAATCTTGGGTGCTATCTATAGATATGCTCACGGACTGTGCACATTACATAAGCATAAGAATTCATATATTAAATGTGTTGCAGCAGTGACGCGCTTCAAAATCCTTCTGTCACACAGCGAGAGTGAGTACTTTTGTACATTATGTACTGGAAAGCAGCTCAGTACAGTCACACTCTTCCTCCTTCTATTATTGAACAGTCTCACTGCAGACACCAGATGCTGAAGGGAGAGTCAAAACCATTAATTTTCCAGTTTGGATATTACCAGCACTCCTGGAGATTCAAATCAGCAACTCTCTGATAAGGACTAATGCACTTCCTCCCCCTGTTTATGTTTGACTGCCTAAAGATCTTTATGTCTCGTAGGCATAGGGTCATAAACACACACATACTGATACACTGATGTCCATAGTCATTCCATAGCAGCAGATGTTGAGTCAAATAATTCATCAGTCCTATATCTATAGCAGCCCTGAGCATGAATATAGGCTTTGCTTGTGCAATGAATAAGGGGTTATCTACAGATATCATTTAGTTAAACATGTTTACAGTATTTAGCATCATCATTCATGCTTTCTGTCTGCGCTTCAGTGTTTCAAGTTGGCATTCTGTGTGCCAAATTAATCTGAGAGTTCTATTTCCAGCCGCAGTGTTTATGCCAACGGCACTATTAAAAAAAGAAAATCTCAAGAGGGATTTACCACAGAAAAAAGTAAAAGTCTTTAAAATAGATTTAAACATACTGATTTTATAACCTCAATATTCCGTAAACACACACACAGTATAAAAGCACCATATTCCACTCAAACAGAGGAAATCAATTTTTGCTCCCTCTACCTTTCTCTGCGTTCGATGTGTGACACGTGCCGAGGGAGGGAGGTAAGCATGATTTCTGGGGTGTGCTGGTCTGACAGTGGTAGCCGGCGTGGACCTCTGGTTACTATTCTCCACAGTTATGTGAGCAGTGGCCCTCTGCAACCTCATGGTAATCATTTTTACAGCCTTTGCTTAATCAAAATGTCACATCCACTGTAGCAATATACAGCAGAGTTCTCTTGCAAATTAAAAAGGAATTAGGCTGGCAGATGTGGCCTTAATGGCTTAATCATGCCTTTACGTTGGTTCCAGTAAAGTGCAGCCACAGATGAATATTGTTTTAACTCTCACATCCGTGAGTAAAGCCTAAAACAATTTGAAATGTAAATTTGGAGACAGCTGCTCTGGTTACGTTGAAAGGGGCCTTTGAAACATCAGCATCTGACAACGAGTCAGAAAATGGAGCACATCCCAATGCAGGAGGCCGACAGTAGGTAAACACACCCATTAAATACAGTCAAATTTGCAAGTGCAATGGTTAAGTACTCTGCTGGACTCCCTCCACAGCTGCAACCATACTGTCTGCCATTACTTCAGTGCTTATTGTGAAACCATTCTGAACATCCGGTGTTCACCTCTGGTATATCTTCCACTGCTCCTTTGAAACCTATGTGAGTTACGGTAGGCACTTCTTGTTGTACTCCATATAGCAGTATGTGTGTACTGTGTATGGTCTGATTCCTGCCTTTTATTATGTTTAGCAAATACAGTAATTATGATTAAGACTGGATATCATTTGTTTCATGACGCAGAACCACAAGGAAGAGCCTACCTCTGAAAGTATGCTCTGAATTTTCAGGCTTCTGACACAGACCATGTTTATGTGTTAAAACTGTCCATGGAAGAGATGAGAATTTGGATATGGCTGTAATTGTAGGAAAGAGAGTTTTGTGTACAGTGCATGCTTACTTCTCCCCCTCTCAAGAGGCCACACTGACTTCTCCTGTCCTTAAACTCTCTACTTTCTACAGGATATATAGCGCAGTGTGTAGTATGGCAGCCTAATCAAGGTCAGTGACTTCTCAGAAGGATTGTATCATTCCTTCTTGCTATATAAAAACCTGTATGCGGATGGAGTTTCTAATGCAGCCAGGCCATATTTAACATATTGAACTTTGTATTTCAGTACAGTTATTATTATCACTTATCTGGAAAAGATTCCCATTAATGTGCTTGTGTTTTATGGCATAACATTCACCATGAACACTCGTATCTATGAGAGCCATTGTACAGATTCAGAGGGAGACAAAGAAGCTTTTAAATGAGGAGGCTCACAGCTGCAACATATGTGCAAACATATGAACTGTAATTTTAAGCATGATTTGATTGATGAAAAGCACCCCGATAGAAAAAGATGGGTGATTACCATTTGCTTAATTTATGTAACTCTCGCTGTTTTAATAATACTGGTTAATTACAGTTAGGGATGCAGCGATTAACTGATTTCACTATTAGCCACCGTTTAAAACATCACGGTTGTGTAACCTTAAAGGAGTGTTTCTGTCATTCACAGTGGTTTAAGAGTTTGGCTTTCAGTGCAATGTAAACCAACAGCGCAGGAAAGGAACACTGCATCGTTCATGGATTTAACTCTCACCAAAGCGGCATGTAATCCCCTCAAGGGCCAACAAACCAACGAAAAATGCTCATGTGATTTTAAAGATCTGTTTTGTGAAATAAAATCTATAATTGTAACATCCCTGATTACACCAGCGCATTGGTCTGCACTTGTTAACTTAATTTTTTATAAACATATTTTATTTTTTGGTCCATTCCACCCTCCACTTATCTCCACGACAATGCTGAGGAGTGATCAGGGTAGTCCTAATTCAGAAGATTCAGAACTGCAACTTTTCTTTCTTTCCTCGCTTCCTAAACTCTTCATGAGATTTCCATGTACTACTCTAGATTGTTCTACCTAAAGTATGTTTATCTACCCTCTCCACCACTACAGTCTTTTCCCCCTGAAAATGTAATCCTAAGAATGAATGTAGAGAGACTAAATTAAAGGACCCAATTTGAAGCGGCACCACTTCACTGATAAGCTGTACCAGTGATCTGTGAGAGCACTCAGGGTCTGCTACATTATGACAATACAGAGGAATAAAGCAGATGAAAGAGAATAGCCTGGCAAGAGAAGAAATCAGATGGGCAGGGGGAGAGGAAAAAACAATCTAAAGTCTAATTGTGTTATGCCTCACGGCAGCAAGGGACTTCAGACAGACACATTTTCTTTCCACACGTCGTTCGGCACAGTCCCCTCTCCGATGTGATCACATTAATTTCCAACCGGTCCCAGTCTTTCTTGCCACATCTTGCCTGGGTGTATTTATTGAAAAAGTGACATGAAAAGGCAAATAAATAGTTGGAAACTTCAGCAGACAAGCAGTTTGACCAGAAACATGCAGCATTGGCATTTGAAGCTGGGCATTTAAGCATGTTGGCTAGATGTGTCTGACACCCTCCAAGTCATCCTGTGTCATGTCTGCCCTTTGGGAAGAAAATGTCACTTTGATGCCTCTAAGCATTGGGAAGGGATGTCGAGGCCTGTGATTCACTTAAGCAAACGATTTTTTTTCTTGACCAAAAAAAACAAAAAAAAAAACACCAGCCTGCTGCTGATGCAGACGACATTCAACCATGTTGGATGTTTAAGTGGATTTCATGTTTTGATCTCTCGTCTTTAGCTGCATCTCTGCCTACAGCAGTGCTTCTCTTATTCTAGCATGCCCCACTTTAGAAGTCAAGTCCACACCCACTCACCCCATTTTGTATTAATCATTAACAATGATAGAGGAGCAACTAATAAAAAAAATGATTTGGTTGAATTTTAGTGAGATAAAGGTCAGTAGGATAGCATTACTCAACTATGCTCCATATTTTTTCCCTGGGTCATCCATGCCCCACCTGCAGTGAGAAGTGCAGGCCCACAGGCCCACAGTGACAAACCTGTTTTCAAAAAGCTGCTACTTCTTTGCTAGAAGCTACTTGTCTTAGCATAACTTCCTAAAAAGTCCTAAAAAGGTAAATGCTTATTATAGAGGCTGAACTCCCTTCACCTGCTTTTATGAGTCAGAATAATTTGATCCCCTATAAAATTGCTCAAAATCGTATTAAAATATTCTGTCATTATATCATCATCTTATGACATGTGCTGTGTTATCTGTCATGTCAAACCCCCATGACCTCAGCAGATGTCTACGTTGGCAAAATCCCATGCATGGCTTGTTCTTTAAATGTGACAGCATTAGGTTTTCACACTGCGGTTGCTAAGGCTATTTGAGTAAGATGTCCGGAAAGACAAGAAGGCCTACTGGTATCTATGTTTATAATTTCCAAAAATAGAAAAATCCCAGTGAGCAGCACCACCAGAACCTTTTTCATTCTCACCCTCACACTTGCAGTGCTTTTTCAGAAATTCAGAGGACATGGAAGACAAATCTGACATGTGCCCTCCTATGCGCCACAGTGCTCATTGAGTAATATACAACTTGGATACGTCTGCCATGTTTTTTGCCTCTCCACATGATGTTATCTAGTGTGTGTGTGTGTGTGTGTGTGTGTGTGTGTGTTTTAGACAGTGCAAAATAAAGGTTCAACCAATTACCACACATGTGTTGTAATACATTCCAGGCTGTGCAATGCTGAAAATAAAATGAAGTGCAAGTTAAAGACAAACATATTAATTACATGTGATATATTATAAACTAGGGATAATTGGGCTTTCACTGTCAGGGGAACAGATGGCACAGTGACATCAGGCGAGAGAGAGTTCTGAGAGTAGGGCAGAACTTCGCCTTGCACCACTTTCATTGTGTTGCTGCTGCCGCTGAACCAAGTGGGGAGTTAATAAATTAAGACACCTATTTTTTCTTTACACATATTCACATAGATTTCATGTTATTACTGATGATTTTTCCCCAACAAAATTCATATCGTGTGTAAAAAAAAAAAAAAAAACATTTCCTGTTTAAAGTGACCTTGTAGCAGCTATGTACTAACACGTCCCCACAGACATACGCACCTCTCATAGCAGAGCCGCTCGGCCAGCTACACAGGTACCAACACAGACTCTCTCAAAGGGCCATGAATGTGCTTTCAAAGCTTCACCAGACGCCTTGTCTTTCAGCAGAGAAGCAGTACTTTCTCATGGCTGGTTAGCTCCCACTAACAGTTACATGTCGATGTCCGTGCAGTTGAGTGCTGGTCAGTCAGACTCCACGTGTCCCATGACCATTTGTGTCACACATCACAAGTCCCTTACCCTTCTGCTGCATTTTTTATATATGGTGGAGAAGAATTCTAGCATAAAATACCATGCAGTTACCTTTTAAACATTATATTCTTCTATTTCTGTCTTGTAAACCACTGTCCAATTATATGTGGATATGTTATGTATAGATGATGTCATATAGAGTTCATGTCTATGCAGGTTGGTGTGGATTTTACTGAAGTACTGTTGGCCGTATAATTTAGTTTTCTCATTATTCAAAACTGACCTTTAAATCCAAACCTGAAGTGAAATAAAAAGACAACAGCATCTACAATTACAAGAAGATAGAAATTTATTTTGACATACCTGCTGGGCTTCCCAATGTCAAATGTCCATACACTGTTAGCAAGGCAAAGAAGTCCTATCCCCAGTGTGACTCTACTCACAGGTCACTTACTCCAGGGTCTGAAATAAAACAAAAGACACACAAACCAGAACAGACATGAGAAGTGAGCTCACATCTTAAAAGCGACCCAGCCACCACAAATGCCCAGCGATGCAGGATAAACACCCTTGAAGAAATGTCAGTCCAAGGAAGAACATTAGCTGAACATACAACACCCGGGTTGTAGGCAAGACCCGTGTGACATATGCACAGCATCTTTATCCTTGCCTGGTCAACTTGATCATTTTTCTGCTTAAACAGCTGCCAGAGGACGGCTCATTACACTCACCATTTGAGCTAGGGGAAGACAAGTGAGTAGCATTTATGGGGCTCACGCCATTCAACTTTGTGGTGCAGACTTGGACAGTGAATGTCCATTACCGACGAGTGAGTGTTGAAACGCACACGAGCCAACAGTTTAAAAGGCAACTCAATGGAGCACACATGAAAGCAACCAACTTTTTAAGACCCTTTTAGCCACTTTATTTGACAGAAGAGCATGGCGATAAATGTTGCTACTTATTGAGCAAACGTTAGCTACTTTGCCTTCTAAAGAATCACCTGTACTGCCTGATTTATCTGCAGTCGTCCATGCTTGCTGTGGTTGTGATTTTCTGGGTTGACAGCGTTGTTCATTGATTGGGAGAGAGCAGCAGGTTCAGCCGACCGTAAAGCAGCCAGAATTAAACAGGTAAGTGATTGCAAGGCATGCACACCATATGTGAAACACTGGTTCACTTGTTCTTGTCACTCAGTATATCTTGCCAACAGGCTGCACTCATGATCTGTAAAAGTACTCTTGCCCCTAGGCTTGTCTCTTAGGATGCCAAAGATACATACTACTGTGGTGAACGAAATCAAGGGTCAATTCATTTAATTTGTCCTCATTATGCAATTTTGTGTATAAGAACATTGGTGAACAACCAAAATCCATGGCAATTTACAATAAAATAATGAATGTTTAAGAGTAGCAGTCAGATGGGATAATAAATCATTTCAACACATCAAATGATGGCTAGAAGGTATCTTTATGAATGTATAGTCAGCTGTTGGCTAAAACATTTGGTGGTCAGACCCACCGGCCGTCACCTCATCAGGGTGAAGTTATCGACGACGTGGCCTGTCAGAACTTGTGCTAGCACTATTCAACGTTCAAAATGATGTGCTGACTGGCTTCTGAAAGCTTACCGATAAAATCAATCCCTTTAACTGCTAGAGCTCTGGACTATCAGGCTACTCGATATACATGATCGAGCAGAAACCAGTATTTCATATTGCACATTGTTGTGTATTGAGTGCAGCTATAGTGTTGATGCACTAGTAAAACCTATGTATTTTGATCATGATTCTTCTTCTTCTTCTTCAGTGAGAGTAAACACATTAACTTAAAGACCTTTAAACCTTTAATACATCATTCAGATGAAATGAAGTTACCATTTTGCAGATTACTTGTAAATATAACATCTGACTGTTTATATTTATACATCTATAACATCTGACACTGTTATGTCATTATCACAACTCTATGATTTATGTCTTTAGTGAAGCCAACTTCTCCAGCCATCCTCATCCATACAGCATCTGGCACCATAATAGATTATAAAACTGTGAAGAATGAGGAAAATTTCGGTCCCAAAACTCTTAGTGCCTGCTGCAATTTACTCACTATATCAAAGTTCAGCAGTGCTGGCCTGCTCAGTGCTTCCCACTTGCTAAGCCACATTTGAGCCACTTAAATAGGCCATATCTACTGTAGCTGCAAATTTAGTATAATTTCACATCTGACATAGCTTCCTTGAACTCAAATTCTTTGATGCACACCACCAGACGTGTGAGCAGTGGCTGCTGACACCTAAGAAATGCTCACCTCTTCCACTGACTTACCAATGCTGCTATTTTCATCCCACCCACAGATCAGCCTAATCCACTGTTGGAGGATTTGTGCACTGTGGTACAGAGCAATTGTGCTGCGGCAAAATGAGCGTGGCTTAATTGGAGCAAAGACTTAATGAGGGTCCCTTGAGGATTATCATCTGTGGCTTAGAAATGGCCCAGGTAGCGGAAGACACGGTCAAAAGGATCAGCTCACAGCCTTCTAAATTGGAGTGACAGTGTTGAACTGCAACTGCGCCAAAAGAATTTTTTTTTTTTTTTTTTCCAGTGGGGTCCTTAGAGAGAAAGTGAAAATCCTCAAAGGAAAACATGGCTGTAGGAATGACAACATTCTGTTGCAGCAGGAGGAAAGTAATAGAGCATTTTGTTATTTATAGTTCCCCATTTGATCATATAACCTACAATGCTACTGTGTTTGTGCTAAATTGAGTGTAATTTTTTTTCTTACTATATTATCAACTGAATATTATGGTGTTATAACTGCAATAAAACCTAATTGAAAATATTTTGGCTAAGCAGTTTTCAACATTATTATAGGAACCAACAAATTACATGGAGATATGATCATAAAACCGATGCTACATTTTCACCACTGTTGTACAACTAATGATTAGTTTCACTACCGTTTCATCTGCCGATTAGCTTCTACATTCCTAAATTGATTTTTTTTATTTCCATAGGATGTACAGAAATAGTGAAAAATGCTCATTAAAAATCCCTAAAGCTCAATGAAACATCAAATAAGATGGTTTATTTGCAAGTTCTCCCAATTGAAAATTCCCAGTTTATCATAGAGCACACATAGAGACAAACAACCATTCACACACACATTCACACCTATGGACAATTGAAAGTCACCAATTAACCTATTAAGTGCATGTCTTGGGACTGTGGGAGGAAGCCGGAGTACCTGGAGAGAATCCACAAAAACAAGGGGAGAACATGCAAACTCCACACAGAAAGGCCCCGGTCGGCTGGAGGGGGTTGAACCAGAAACCTTTTTGCTGCGAACCGCCTTGAATATGATCATATTTAAAAAAATATATATAGCCTATATATATTTTTCAATTGATGGACTAAATGATTAATTGACTAATTGTTTCAGCACTAAACATTTTTTCATTGGAAAATGTTGTTCTTGTGGAGGAACACACAGACATAATTTGTAAAGGAAATGCTGCCATCATGGTAGAGAGGTAAAGTAGACCTTTCACTTGCTCTCCAAGCAGTTTATTTCTCAGAGGAGCCTGTCTCCACTCGACAGCCACAGATCAGATATGACTGACCAAGATAAATGGTTAGGCTCTAAAGTCAGATCAATTCAATCTAGCAACTGTCCTCGCCAGGAACAAAAGGGCACACTGTCAACAAGGCTCAACTCACTTCAGTGCTTATTCACTGTCTTTTTGTCCTTGTTACATAAATACCAGAAAATGTGAATGTCCTGCTTTTTAAAGTTGAACAGGTAACATCCACAAGATAAAGTAGTACAATTTGTATCACTTTGACTGGATTTTTGTTTGCTTTTTGTTGTTTTTTCTGTTCAATCCGGCGCTGCAGGCTGCAGAGTTATTTTGCAATAAAATCCTCTGAATCACTGGGTCGTTTCCGTAAGCCTATGTAGTACATCACTATTTCCCTGTTGGATTTATGACCAGACTTTACATCCTCCATCATGAATTATTTCACATTTCAATTCACTGGGTTTCAAGGTCTGAACTCAGCCAGACTCAAGACAGGACTGGAGTCATCATCTGCAACAGTGTTACTCAGCCCACACCCCAGGCAGCAATTTCATTACATAGCCGGACCTGAAGGGCAAGTCGAACTTTGTGCATTCAGTTCAATTGATGACACGAACATGCCAAAGGAGGCTTTTAGGCGAAGTTGCATTGATCCAAAGCTCAATTAAATTACATGCACAACAAGGACCACTAAAAACAATTATTTCATCCCTATGTTGTGTCAAAGCATGCTCTTGCATTGACTGAACTAACATTAGCACTACTCATTAGTACTGATCAGAAATTTCTTCCTGGATGTATGCTTAGTGAATGCAAGAGTGGATACCACATTTGAAGTTTACAATAAGGGGATCTAGGAAATGAATATTATTTAGTGTAGATGTGGCGTACACACAACTGTTCACACATTTTATCTTTAAATAACAAACGTAGATCCCTGTACTGTTGGACTGTATTAATGAGTAACATGGCAACAACTATATAACTGAGATAAAAATTATTATCTTCCTTTGCAGTGCCAGAAATACAAAGCTATTAAAGTGACTATTGTGGTAAAACCATTCACAGCAGAAAGAATGGGCATTGTATGGCATCAGCCATACAGGGAAGAGCCCCTAATCTAAAAATGAGCAAAGACATGGATCATTGATGGAGCTGAGTGATGCCTGGGTGCTCAAATAAGCTCTCTGTAATAACAACCATTGGTCAATCAAAATGTTCATGCTGTCAATTCTGCATAACTTTAATCCATAATACAATCTGAACAGGTTCAGAGTTCTATAAAACCCTCAGTACAGTTGTCATGAATGTTGAAATTAGCTATAGAGACCAAAACTGTTTTTTGTACCAGGCTGTAAACATATTTATTTCTGCTGTGAAGTTTGAACATGGGGACTTATGGAGACTGACTCATTCTGTAGCCAGCCTCAAGTGGACATTCGAGGAACTGCAGTTTTTGGCACTTTCACATTGGTTTCACTTTACAGTCGCAATGTTTTGCGCTTGGATAAAATCTAAAATGCTTTGCTACAATGTCAGGATCTTATTTCTGTTGTTTTTGTCTTGATGGTGCATGACTAAACATCCGGTCTCTGCTACCTGTAAACTTAATATCTATTATATTGAGTGTACTACAATTCAAACTGACAATGTGGCATATGAGCTTGACATATAGTATAGTACTAAAAAAAAATAACACATTACATTATCCAGGAGAATAAGACGCTATTTTCACTTACAGGTGAAGTGGTTGATGGAAATGACAACATTCTACATATTTTGGCACTTGATTAGACAGTGTAGCTAAGCTACATGCACATGTAGACACAGTCAGCCTCTGATCCATATTGCCTGGAGTAGCTTTATGAAAAGTATTAATAACCTCCCCATCCCCCTTTTCATCTGTCTTTCTTCAAAGAGAATAATAGAGAATAGACAAACAGCAAATTCAGCTCTCTTACTTTTTTCACACACAAAGGAAATGTGAAAAACAAAGACAGCATAGAAACATGGAGATTATCGGTTCAAAAGTTCATTTAAATGTCACAGAAGAAATCACAGAACTTTTTTTTTTTTTTTTTTTCTTTGTAAGCAGATCTATACACACACAGCTTGGATAAAACAATAAAGAAAATGGTGTCAGGAAAATGTCAGTACTTTAAACATAAACAGATGGAGAGGAGAAGATGAAGGCACATCCACCTGCCAGATTATATTAATAATAATAAATACAAACACAACATAAATTAGCATTTAGAAGCAAAAAAAAAAAAAAAAAAACACAGACCATACATGTGGCAGTGGAAATAACATCCTCTTTGGGGAGAAAAAAGGCTGAAACGGGAAAGTACTTGTGTATTCGTCCCATGCTGAGAGCTCAGTGACCACCACAGTGTAATGCTGCGTGACTACTTCCCTAAACAAAGGTTTATTGCATCATTGCTTGTAGCACATGGTTCCTGAGTCAGACTCCTACAGTGTCTGGACCTTGGGACCTTGTTTTATGAGACTAGTCTTCAGCAATTTGCAGAGAGAAGACAAAAGAAAGAGCCTGCACCTTCCATCTAATGCCTAGCACAAGGGTTACATGATACAGGGTCAACACCTGTGTGAAGCTATTCTCCTAATTGAACAACTACTAAATGACATCAGGAATTTGAACTAGATGAACAGGAACTGATATTTTTACTGAATAATTTAGATGTTTTGGTGTCCTGTCCTATATGAACAGGTCACATGCTTCCATTCTAAAACCCAAGGTTCTTTTAACTTCAATTCCAATGTCTGCTGCTTGTATAGAAAAAATCGACCTGAATGGAGGAAGATGTAACTTTAAAAACACTTGGAAGTACTCCCTCTCTGGAAGAACACTGCCTCGCTTACTGCTGAGAAAATGTATTGATTACACAATATTTCACTCTGTTCATCAGGTACCACCCTAATACGAATAAATTCAGAGGAACATCCATGTAATCTCAAAATCCTCCGCAAATGTCAAACATCGGAACATGATGAGAGAGTTTAAGAGCAAACACCCTACATATAAATGTATATATCATATATATATCATGAATCTTACACCGTTACATAAGACTACCTTTGCCAAATGACATTTTTCAGTTCTCATATACTAAAACTATCTTCCCCAAAACAACATTTAATAGTTACAGATCAAGGATGTACAATCTCCGAAATAGCATCAGTGAATTTCTACGGTAACGTTCGTAAAATTCAGATAGTCACAGTGCGCTATTCATTGAGCACTGTGAGGGATAAACAAAGTGATGTTAATAAAGCAGAATGAGAATAACTATCCCTAACTAACTAATACTCGACTAGAGGATACACCAGTGGAGTAGGTATTATCTACTAAGTACAGCATTCCCCAAAATCTTTAACATTAAAATAATTATTAAGTAGTGCATCATTTCGTCCCTTGAGTCAGTGAATATCCTTCTACCTAGAAAAATCAACAAACATATTAGTATATACTGACTAAGCTAAGAATTTTAAATGCAAGGAATAGAAGTGTCCCATTGTGTCTTACAAATTATTATTCTGTAATGGGTGTAAGCCTATACACAAGCAGTCTGTGCTTACAGACAGTCTTTCTGAAGCTCTCTCTGTAGCTCTTTCTTTTCTATTGCATGCAGACATGCAATGCTTTATGCAGCACATTTAGCTGAGGGGAGTGATTTAAAACTGCTGGCCTGAAGCCTTAACACCCTGCCACACAAGCGCAGATGACGTGAGACTCTGGGAACCCTGATGTGATAGCACATGCCACCAAATCCACAGTTAATTGGACACTTCCTTCACAACAGGCCTGTGGTAAACAGCAGTGAGAAAATAACGAGGCTAAGACAAGCTTCCAAAATGAACAAGACGAAATATCTCAGATAACCAAACCCAACAGCAGATGCGTTGTCCTCTGCAGAATATTGTGTTTAGAACAACAACTCTTCTTTGACTGCATAATCCTCAGCATTCTGCTAAACTGATTAGCCTGCCCATGCTTAACAGCTGGTATCTTAGCCCAATTTGTCCAGCTTGGAAATGTTAAGCAGAATCATATCTGCTGCATTCTTTGTGCCAAATGGACATTTGTGTGTAGAAAATGGTCAGCAGCCAGGTACTGAGGAGGGATTTCACATGATCAAAAAGGATTTGACGCAAGCAAATTGAGAGAAAGAAGACTTATGGAAATGCATTCTGCTGGATGTCTCAATTTTCATGAGCCAGTCCATGTGTGGTTGTTTAACTGCTGGAAGGTGTGAGGGTTGAGAGAGGTATCCAGCTCATCAGAAACAGAGAATTCCAGTTCAAGTATAGGAGTTGCTGGTGAAGAATATCAAACCTCAGACAAGCCAGTGGACACAAAGAGATGTCTCCAAAGGTGGTGGGCTGAAAGGGAAGTGAGTTATTGACATATTGGAGTACAAAGGAGTGCCCAGGTTGAAGCTCTGCTCAACATAGTCCACTTTGTTGAAATTTGGCATTCCTGGCTCTTGTGACAGCCAACAGAGCAGCCTGCTGTAGTCATGCATTCAAGTTTAAAATGGCTTCCCTGGAAGTCCAAGATGGTAATGGACTTTCAGACTGTAGAGAAACAATGTGGAAGCAAGCAATTTAGAATGATGGCATTTCTAGGACCCAATGTGCTGAAGACCACCAGCATAAACACCTTTTTGGAGGAGGGGAATTAACTCCTAATTTTGAGTTTACTTGCTTCAGAATTTGAACCCCTTGTTTCAGTAGACCACATCCAGGTTCTTAATAGTTCGTTAATGCAGGTCAGGCCACAGAATGGACTTAGCCATCCCTAGAGTCGCCGTATACATATGACATATATAGACATTTTAATGTTATACCTGTCTAAACATTTACATCTAATAGAATAACTTCTATGTGTCTATAATATTTCATCATCATGTTATGACAAAACCTCCACTAACTTTACAATACACTGCTATATTTTGAAAATAAATAGACAGCCAATTACTTTGGTTGCTCTGTTTTAATCCACAGATAAAGTTTCACTCACACCAGATTGTGGACACCACATATAAATTGGCTGCAATGCTGACTGATTTTCTCTTTTTCACTGTAGAGTGAGTCTCTGTAAATCGGATGACCTCTCTCTCCAGGTAAAAGCAGCTCCGTTCCATTTAAGATAACTGAACATCTCTCAGTTAGTGTCTCTCCAATTCAAAGCAGTAGACAGGTTTAATGAAGTGACTCTTTTTTTAATTCAATATCAGTAATTAGGGTAATATGTTGGGTAAACAATGATGAGCACGGTGTGTCATAATCTTTTCCACATTTATAGCACCTCTGATGTGTGATTTTCTATCAAATAAAAGGTTGGAGGAGGTGAGGGTAGCATTATTTTGTCACTCAACGTGATGCCTGGTGAATTTTCCCACACCTGCAGCGATGCAAGGAGGTATACCTGCTGCCTGTCAGTTACACTTGTACAGCTCGCTCTAGTCCTTACACCTGCCAACTGCAAAGAAAACACAAATACAGCCACACAAGAAGGTGACATTAAAGAAACTGCATCCGAGGACTGAAATAAGGAAGCAGGCAGTTTCTCCATGATGTGACATGATGTGTTAATTAAGCTCCTCAACTTGTCGGAAAGTCGTAAATCAATCAATATACAAGCTGTTTGATGGAAATAAATAATACTGCAGTTTGACTAACACTAACTTTCCAGTTAAAATCCAAATTTTTTTGCATAATGAGCTTCGATCCATGGTTCCAAACCGTGCAATGATAAATAAACTGTAGGTCAATATTTACAGTGTTAAATCTACTGTAGATCTGATATAGAGTCAATCAAAACTCAATAAGTGTATGTACAATGGTAGGCTGCCTGTAAGCAGCTGATGTAATGCAATATATAGTATAGTGTAGAGTTTCTGATGCAAATAAAAGGTTAAAAAAACAAAAAAAAACAGTCTGCATCTAAAGAGCTCCATTTTTGTTACCTCACAATTTGCAAAACATACTGAATTAATAGAAATGAATTCACTTCAAGATTGCATTGCAAATAATAATAAAAAAAAAAGTATATAAATAAAATTAAAATAAATAAAGTCACAACTGACCACTGTCGATTTTTTTTTTTTTTTCCTTTTCTTTGGTACCTGAAGCGTTTTCTATAAACTCAGAGCTAGTCTTGTGAAAATCTAATTTCATGGGTGATGATGACGCAGATGGGAAGATGGGGAACTGGTTTCCGGACAATTAGAATTATGTTATTTCTCAAATAAATCCATCTTTAAGTGACAACCCGATTTGTCCCTTAGCACTGTGTTTGATAGTGTTTTACTACACAAACAACTGCTTTACAGCAAATATCAGCTGTATGTTGTCATATTTCATGTTTCATTCAAATCATTTGCACAGCTCTGTGCCCTCGAGAATTCACAATTTGTTTTATATTATTCAACTTGCTATTTTATTTTAATTATATATCATATTAATTTATGATTTTTTATTAGACAAAGTCTAACCGTATGACTCAGGCACATGAATTGACAACTTGCACTTTTGCAACAACAACAAATGAGAGGAACAGTCAGATCAGAGTTTGAGTCACACAGTGAAACACAAGTGTGTCATGTTATAGTTTTATTAAATCATCATGCTAAATTCAAATGAGTGGATTAGTGAGTGAGTGATTTCATACAACTATTAAAATGTGTTTTTCCTTTTGGTGTTAAAAATTTAAATATCAAATCTAGTGTCAAATACAAACTATTTATGTAAATAATGTCGGTATGTTGTCTTACATTACTGTGGCATTTGATAAAACATGCGCAATATAGAGGTTATAACAACACAGACTCGTGTCGACATTCTTTTTATGAGCAACCATAAAAACAAATGCTAAATCAAACAATAACACTGAATAATATCAGACGCCGTATGAGATGCTTATAATGCAGTGTAACATGGCCTCTCTGCAGCCCCAGCTGTCAGAGAGCACAGTCCAGAATGGTCCCAGCTCAAGCATTCATCTCATAGATAAAAATCTGTTTGGTGTTAGCAGAAATGTCAGACGTTATCTGCATCCTTTTTAATTGATTTCTCTCTGTCTTCCATCTACACAGGTATTTCTCTGCCACAGTCTCAGTCTGCTTGTTACCACTGATGGCAGCTGCCACTGCGACTCAAAGTTGTGCATCCTTAAGTCAACAGGATACAAAATCAGTCCATCGATTCATGTCTGTTCAATACAGTTAATGTATTTAACGCCGTTGTTAGACAGACATTGGATTTTTTTGCAGTTTCCTTCATCCTAGGTGGAAATCAATTGGCTTATCACCACAAGCAGTGTTGATTATTTTTGGCTGATGTGAAGTGATAATTGACTGCGGTTGGGAGTTATTTCACTTTGAACATTCTCTAACTCCTAAATTTGAATGATTTTAATTGGCTTACACTTTCTAAAAGAATGACTTAAAATGCTGTACTGTTGGTATAACTTGTGGGAGAACAGTGGGAATTATAATGATTACAGTATCAGTATTGTTGGGTTACAGTGTGCATGAATGTGAAGTGTTATGTATTATGGGGTTTATTTTTGTTTGGGTGTTTTTTGTTTTCTTTTATTAATTTTTTTTTTTTTTCCATTGAAGTACTGCAAATACATTATGTGTTATTATTTTTTTAGATTTTTATTTTTTTGGGGGGTTTTTTGAGCTTTATTTGACAGAGACAGCTTGAAGAGTGACAGGAATGTGGGGAGAGAGATATGGGGAATGACATGGAAATCGTTTACTATCATTAATTAATTGCATGTCGACACATCGTGAAGATACATTATCCTATACCCATGGTGTGTATATTCTATATGGTGTTTGTCATACTAAAACAGCACATTCAAAATGTCAGATGTTCTGTGTGTCTTTTGGTATAATCATGTGACAAAACACCCAAACAATGCATTATATACACATTTATTTTACTGTGTGATTATTGTCTGTTTTATTTTGCCTACAGACAGCTGACCAAATGGAAATGAGGCATTTCCACCACAGCCACAACAGTGTTTGACTGTACAACTATGTTCTGCATTCAACATGAGCATACCTAAATCTATATTGTGATATCATATTCAGGGTATTACATTACTGTAGCAAATTAACACTCACCTTTACTCTAATGCAATATCCTATTGAATTTCAGGACTTGTCCTCAAATTGAATGATATATTCTACATTCATCTCTAGGTCATTTTGTCTTTTTTTTGTGCCAGTTCAATTTCTGTATTATCTACTATTCTATGGACCATTTTTGTAATTTGTTCGTCCTTGTTCCTGACTGCTTAAATGATATTTAAAAAAAAAAAAAAAAAAAAGATGGTGTTCTTTGTAGAAGTGTGAAAGCTCAGCTGGAATAAAGCAGGCTGTGAATAAATGGTTTGTTACCCGTGACTGTTGTGACAGTACCTAAAGAGTCTGAAGTTTTGGAAAAGCTCCTGTGTCATGCAGTTTGTGAGAGAAGCCACAGAATCAGTCAAGGTGACAGGCTGAAGAGGTTCACCTGCCAATGGACCAGTTGCGCGGCGGACATTTTGACATGGCATGGCAGGAAACTCGCAGGCCTATTAATGATTGCTGCATTCCACTGAGGGGAGGTTCTGCTGTTGTGTATGTTGGTTCACTGTCACTGTTACTGGGACACTGGGTTGTTATGCTGTTAAGTCCACCTGTGTTTTTTCCTGTTGTGACAAGTCAAAATGTAACGCTGTACAACCAGTCTACAACTCAGCCCAGCTAATATGCATTGTGGGTCAACACACGTTCACGTTTGTTAGACAATGGGTGGCAGTGTTGCCCTGTTTTATATTGAGAGCAGATTATAATATTGTTAGAATTTTTGTTACTCAAGGATGTACAAATCTTTTTGGATTTTTTTTCTCTACACATTGCATTATTTTTTTTTTGCACACTATTTGTTAAATATTTCATCAATACTTTACAAAGTCTCTTGTGAGCACATTTTTATTCAAAAGCTTTTGTGGCAAAAGAAACTAGGCCAGAAAAACCATTCAACACGGACAGACAATACAAAGCAATGACATAAGACTAAAACACAAAATATTCGAGCAGACAGCAATATGTCAAGCCAAGAAATTAAGTATATTTAAGTCTCTCTCCCTGTAGAAAACTCCTCCTTTGCTCTTTTGATACCTTATTTCACATTACTGGACCAAACATTTGAGCTGCTAAATTGGAGTGTAACACTACAGGCATCTGCAGGTGAAATATTGAGAAAGAGACTATTGAACTAATGGAACATTGGCTAAGGAAGATTGCAGTACAAATAACGGAAGAAAGGTTTCAGGTTAAATTAATGTTTGACAGGACTTTTGCCTCCTACTCAGTAAGTTTTAGAAATCAACAGATTTCCTGCCTCTGAATCTGACAAGCGATTTCATTCAGCACGATAGCAGATACCGCAGATGTTCTCTTACTTGCTTACTGTTGATTCCTGGATTTCAACTTTGATTTAGTTATTTCAGAAAAGTGGATTTAGATGCTTTAAATCTGAGTTTTTAGTGTTCTTCATGAGACTGACTTCTCAGTGTGCCAACACCCAAAGTCATTTCTAAGTTTCAACTCTACACTGCAACTGATGCTTCTCACTTTTTGGGAGTGTGGTTGATCGTATTAGTGTGAACTGCTAATTGTGATTCTTCCTACCTCAGACTGCTGACACTAGTAGAACTGGCGCTCCTGTTCAACCACTTGTGCTGACACACTTCAACAATTTGTGATGCCAGTTGGAAGAAATCAGCAACCCCAACATATGCTACTTGCAGTTACCACTAGCAGGTTGACATGAACAGTTAGTGAAGCAGGCAGTTCATATTTACAGAACATCAGATAACACAGCACCAGCAGGCTACTTGCCAATAACACATGCTGTGTCAGGCAACAGATACATGGACATTGGAGGTAGGCAGGCCTCATTGTAGTATGTAGAGTGTTTCATACATTTCTTGGTTAACAAAAAATGACTCAATTCTTTAAGCAACGTTTTTTCTGTAATAGAAAATGTTCCGTTGAACATTTGAATGCGTGAATATGAGGCCCCTGTGCAGTATCCGGACTGCTGCAGACGATGGTTTGAATCCCGTAAGAGTATTTTTGGACTGCTGCACAACCTTTTGCCACAGCTTTTTAGTAGGCTTGCACCTGTTTGGTGGGTGTGTTTGAGGTGAAAACCAATATTTGTGCGGATCTGAGCATGACCCTGGAGAGGAAGAGCGCAGCTATCATCAATCACCTAATCAAATGCGCTGGGATAAAGCTCTCACTCAAGCACAACAGGGTCAGAGAGGGAGGTAAAGGTGAAGTAGGGGCCTGAATCTCTTAGTGTGGTGAGAAATGAAGGGAAATAAGTGTGGTGAACTTAAGGTGACTGGATCCATCATGTAGAAAGAAGCAAGTTAAAACATGAAGTGTATCAGATTATTATGATTCAATTTTTAGACCTCTCTTTCACGTGTTATCTTTTAATAAATTGAGCAAATTGTTTAATAAACAGAACAGTCCATTTCCTGCCTTTGAAACCAACACACGAATCTATCACTTACATGATAAAAGTATGGTTAACTTAAATATGGACAGCTAGAACTGCTTGGTTAAGATTAAGGAGATTGCCCAACACAATAAACCAGGAATATCCAATCCCAATCTCCTTCCTAATGATACATATAGATACAGATAAGGAGCCCGTCATGAAGCTGCAGCTCTGCAGGCATACTCTGCTTACACTGGACAGTTGTTTTCGGAGATATCTGCCATACTAACCACAAGGAAGTTGTTTATTTCCACATATTGATGGAACAATTTTAGCACAACCATGAGTCCCGAGCTTGCAAGGCTGCACTGAAACAATCTCCACTCCACAATAGTGGGGTAGAGTAGTAAACAACTCCAAGCTTGAATTGTACCGCAGGACATTTACATAAAGTTTAGCCTTTCTCACCTTATCCCCATAGTCCCAGATCACATTTAGAATGAATGGCAGCCTTGAGTGTAAATTTCTGAATGGCACATAAAACTTTGTAGTTGCATAACAATGTGATACTACTTTCGTGACCAACCACTCAATCAGTGCAGTTGTTTTAGTTTTGTTTGCTTGTTCAGTAACATTACTTTCTCCTTCCTTTCCCCACCCACACACACACGCACATACAATAACTTCGGACTCTGTCTGTTTTTCTTCCGCTTCTGTTTTGCTCAGATGTATTGTTTGCCCTGCCAGCATTGCATCAGGAAGTGGTGTAGGCCTCCTTGACAAGAACTTGACACTTTAAGGATCAATAGGGGATTGAATCTTCACTGCAACAAAAGTCAAGCTACCTCTTGAATCGATGACTGGCAACTGCTAACTGGGGACAGATCCAGTTATTCTGCTTTTTGTTTCTACATTACATACAATTCTTGAGTCAGTCTTGAAGAAATACACTTTGAAAGTACTGTACACATTTGATTTTCAAGTCTCCTCTATCTGTACAGACTGTGCTTATATGGTGTATTTTTGTTTGTTGGTAAAGTCCAAGGCTTAGTATTGGCGAACAGTGCTCATTTACAGCTGGCAGTAAAGATTTTTCACATTCTATCAAACTTTAATGTCAATGTGCAAGCAAAAAGGATGCCAGCTGGATGATCCACACACAAAATGAGAGCGATCAAACCTGCACAGTTTGTTGAGGATACAGACAGAACGTTTACAGTTTTCTAACCTTTATTTATGAATACATGAAGCTCATCAGCATATATGCAACCATACATATCTGTAATGTCATGTTCCAGCCAGCCGTTCCTGCTGTGTCTTAGTGGTGTTTGTGTATGTATTTTCTCAAGCTATTCACCAACTGATCCACCCAAATGCTTATCAATAGAATTCATGTCAGCTCTTAGTTTAAATGCAAACATTTTAATTCCACTTGATTTATGTTGTCAAGAGTTTGAACTTATTTAGCAAGGGATTAGTCTGTGAGAAATGGCAATCTCTTAAGCTTGACCTTTTCTCGAGCTACTTCGGGTGTTATCCAACTGCTAAATGATACATGGGGGCCAGCTAGACGAGGACCCTAATTTATTTCCTGATGTGTCGGTGCTCTACTCGTCAGGTTATCAGTTGACATTTTCAGAGGGAATGCTTTACAGACGAGACTGTATTGACTCAGACTACGGGCGGCTCTGAGATTTGTTAGATTTGTTAGATTTGAATCCATTTGCTGGCGAAAGACTTTTTACTGTTCATTATTAACATTTTTGTGGATAACAAATCTAATGATTTTATTGTGAAAATAAAAACAACAGCACGTACAATGTTGAAACACTTTGTTGAAAACCAAATAGCTCAAGAGTTGTTATAATAGCTGTGTTATAATAGCACAGTGTGTTATTGCGCACCGTTTTGGCAAGGACACTTTGATTTTGTGACATTTATTCTAACAAATTTATTGTAAAAGAGATTAACTTATAAGCCACGAGTAGAAGAATTACATGCAGAATTAAAAATTTACAAAGCATCAGTATATAACAGGTTTGGTCAGTACGTTTTGAAATTTCAGGTTCCCTATAGTCAGTTTTCTCAGTGAAAGAAGGTGGATTTTGGTGGGAAATCCTGACAATCAATTCCTGGGCTTCAACTTTAGTTTGTATCGGGGTTAAAAAAAACATAAAGGCAAAAAATGTTAGCAAAAGCCAGAGCATCCTAACGCGCCTGAGGACAGTCACAGTAATCCATGAGAGCAACTCTAAAAAGAATTTCAATTTAAAAAAGAATTTAAATATGTACACATATGAACACAATTTCTCAAAAGACACCGAAATGAGTTGAAGCACCAGGAGGTATCTGGATCTTTTGAAAGTAGCGGCTAAACAAATATGTTGTCATTATTCTCTAAATCCTGATGTGTTTCAGATGACTAAACACATCCCGTATTACTTCAACTAGATCATTTTAAAGAATGAACTGTGTACTCAACTTCAGGCCTCATTGACCAGTAAGGACCTCTGTATTGTAATGGATGTCAAAGGTGAAGGTACAAAACAATCCAACATATTGACACTTGTTCAGGTGATGTAGCTTGTGACTTTTTGGCACAGTTTGGCCTTTTGCCACGCTAGCCATCGGACCTTTACAAAAACCATTAGCCAGGGTGATGTGAAGAGCAATGATGGAATCTATAATCTCTGTCCCTTTATCTGGCTGTTGAATTTAATGACCAGGCAGGTGTTAATGATGATGGAGACCAAGACTGGCTCTGGCTAAAGAGTCATGAACGGGGCGTAATGAGGTGAAAAGCTTGCTTTGGGACAAAGGTAAATTATGGCCCTCACAATCAATAGTAAGCATGACTGAAATCCAATGGGGCTTCACTACAGTTCTCACAACAGGAAACACATTGATTCTTTCTCTTAGCTACTGACCTTATTGAACATGTTTTTTTACCAAAATGTTCTTATAGAAAAAAAAACACAACAATGACAACAATACCTCCGTGCCTAAAAGGGTTAGCAAGTAAATTATTTTATGATAGATAAAATCAACCCTGATGGTAAACTAACTAATGACAGCCAGTACCAATACAATTAGACAGTTCTCCTAAAAATTGTAGATAATTTGTTTAAGAATGAATAATGAAACCACACAAATGTTCCATTCAAACACCAAAGAGCTAAAGAGCCAAAGAGCTACTGAAAAAATGAAAAATGTCATTTTGATACCTGATACATTCTGCAGTCTCACAGTTGCTATTATTTAACTGTTTTGTCTAGCTTCATTGGAAAAAAAAAGAGGTATAAATAAGTCAAAGTTTATGTTAAGATAAGACACAGTATGTGGATCTTGCAAGCCAGTGATGCAAAATTGAGTCTAAAGTGATGATGTAAATGCTTAAAATAACAAATATAACTTTAATTTATCAATGGAATCAATTTTATGCAAAGGCTTAATGGTCAGTTATTAGTAATGTAAGTCAAATGAGGAAATCATTGAAAAAGCCAAAGGCATTAAAAGAAATGAGACAGCAGCCGAGAGAGGCAGAGAGGCAGGGAGACAACTAATATTAACAAACTTCAATTCATTTCACGTTTTTTTGTTGTTGTTGTTGTTGTTGTCATTGTAAGAGTTTGTGTTTGCAGTATGCTTTACATTTCTATGTGTACATCTTGGACACAGTGTCCCCACAGTGTTTGCAGTATGTCATACAGTCAGATTAACTATTTTACCTGCTAGCGTCTGGCATCTTAGCATTGCATCTTGCTCTCCTATTAAGGATTTTAACTCATTATCCAGCCAAGGAGCATAATTATTCTCAGTTGTGCTCTTTGGAGGAGCGTGTTTGTCAGCTAAATTGCCCATAATACTTATGACTAATGCTCCAGCTGCAATGAGGATCGGTTTCTGTAGAAACCTTGAACAACCAAACTTCCCGTATAATTTTTATGATGAACCTGTTAGACTCCGTATGACCTGTGAAAAATGTTCATCGCTTTAGACAACTTCTCATAGTAGTGCCATGATTCACTGATCCAAACCAACCTTAATATTGAAGACACAGCAACATTGATTCAAAAAGCTTAAATATGACCAAAGTTGGTGGTGAATCATAGAAAAGCTGCAGGATTCAGTGTATCAGTGCCCCCAGATACATTTGTGACACATACATTTTTAATTTCCTTTTTCACACCTAATGATTGCCGTTGCAGCTCTTCTCACATTGTTGCTCTTGTGATTTCCAGATTTACTGCTCTCAGTAGACTGTACTTGTCTCTCCATCTCTGGCTGCCTGTCATTCCTGAAGGCACATCATCCTTCTACCATTTGCTCAAAGAAACACAAACTCTCTGCATTTCAATTGCAGGTTATCCACTAAGGTTGCAGCACAATTTTGAGAACATCACAGTATGCTCTACCCAAAACCTGTTAAACCATTAATTAGTTGTTCATAATGCTTAAGATATAATTTTCCCTTGTTTATTTGTGCAATGCCTGTGGTTACTGATGGTAGATGCAATCATAGGTTGTAATAATAGAGATTGTGGTGTCTTTGGAAACAATGGTATGATACGGTTTGCTAATTGTCACTAGATATTCTCAGCAGCCTCAGCTGTACTTTGTGTTATTAGTTTTGCAGGCATGTGGTAACAAACCAATGTGTTCCAGGAAACTGATATTTTTAATTGGCACTAAAGGAAAAGTCAGGGGATTACCAAAATACTTACAATTTATCATGTCTGTACCAGCTGGCATGGCAATCCATCCAATAGTTGTTGCGACATTTCACTAAAAAACAAAGAGGTCAACCTCATGGTGGTGAAAGTCAGTGTCTACTGGATTATATGAAGGGCCACATGTACCAAATTTTGTCCTCCACATCACATCCTGTATGTCTGCGCCACTTCCTGTAAATCCATTGCATGTGGATGCACAATTTTAAGAGAAAGACAAATACATGAAAATACTGTTGATGAAAAAAACAAAGAAATTGTGATAAAACTGTATATAGGCCAAAGAGCGGCAGATTATTCATTTTACCAAGATCTACTGCAATCTGCCATCTCTCCGCGACTTCTACTCCTCCAGGACCCTGAGACGTGTGGGTAAGATTGTGGCTGAACCCTCCCACCCTGGATACAAGACTTTTGAAACACTGCCCTCTGGCAGGAGGCTGTGGTCCATCAGGACCAAAACCTCACGCCACAAGAGCACTTTCTTCCCATCTGCAGCTGGCCTCTTTAATAAGGTCCGGGACCTCCACTACCCCCACCCATGTTTGCACACCTGAATCTATGCCTTAAATTAATGCACATCTCCTGGAATCCATCTTGCACGTTGTAAATGATCGTTTTAATTCATGCTGTGTCGCCTCACAGCAAGATGGTTTCTTGCTGGTTTATTTTCCTTTCTGTGTAGAGTTTGCTCTATATTCACCATGTGTCTGTGTTTCTCTCTGGGTACTCCGGCTTTCTCCCACAGTCCAAAGACATTCACTTAATAGGTTGTTGGTGACTCTCAATTGGCCTGAATGGAATGAATGGTTGTTTGTCTCTATGTGCTCTGTGATGAGCTGGTTACTTGTCCAGGGTGTACCCCTCATGACGCCTTAAGTCAGCTGGGAGAGGCTGCAGCCCCACCATGACCCTGATGAGGATAAGCAGTTACAGAAAACTGATGGCTGGACTTCAAATTCCCTGGATAATATGTTGTACATTTCTGCACAACTGTGCAGCTCTTTCTTTAGTTCAACTACACACATGCAGATTTTCCCTGTTTATTAATATTATGCACCGATTCACCAAAGCACATTCCTTGTGTGTTCCTTAAACCTCCACTTGAGGCTGTCTACAAAACAGTTAGTCAACAATCAGTCTCCAACAATCTCCATAAGCCCCCATGTCAAAATGCCCAACAACATAAATCTGAATGATTACAGTTTAACTTCACTTGAGAAAGACTATATCTATCCATATCATCAATATTGGTGGTGCCATAATCTGAATGCATTAAATATGCAATATACAAAAAAACTGGAGCCATGTACAGGCGGCACTAGTCAAACTTCTATTTTGTTAGAGAAACATTTGCACATTTCTGGGGAAATTTACTAAGTTTGCAGTGACTATATACACTGCCACATAACCACTTACATCTCTGTGTGCATTGGGCTATTGCGAGTATGACTTACAAATGGTGGAATGGTATTGCACAAATGCACTGCTCATTGACTTATTTGAATTTGACAGATTTTTTATGCCTCTTGCCAAAAAATGAAATTCCAACAATGGATAAAAAACAGTGCAGGAAAAAAAAAAAAAGTTTTTCTAACCGTAACCCTTGTGTGGTGTTCAGGTCTGTGGGACCCGTTTTCATTTTTTTATCAAAATACACATTTATATTACATACAGGATGTTTGGGTCCACTGGATCCAGGCCTAATAAAGGTGTGGAAATTGTAGGTCCTGTGTCCCTAAACTCTGTCCTCCTCCTCTCTGGGCCTGTTGTTAGGGTGTGTTAGTGTGTGTGTGTGTAGGTGCATGTGTGCATGTGTCGAAGCAACATTCAAGCACTTGCAAATGCACCTGCTCACATTCCCGCACATTTTTCCCCTATTTCTTGTGGGATCTAATCATTATTATCCCATACCTTATCCCAGCTGTAAATTTGGGGCGGGACCCAAGGACCAAACAGTGAGCAGCCGACCCCAGTCAGCAGCTAGCAAGTCAAAAAATGGAATGGTCTTCTTGGCCAAGAAATGAGCCACCACGCATGGCTTCCAATGTGATAAGAATGCAAAAACGGCCAACATGGATGGCAGTTACTCATGTGCAGGACATTTAACATGATCTAAATTTCTAATGTTCAAAAAAAAGTTCAAATGAATGAAAATTCATTGTTATGAAAAAACTTCATTCATTTGTAAATTTGTTGAATGTTTTCCACTCTCTTTTCAATTACATTTTTATTAAAAAACAGTAAAAATATGTAGAGTATTTTAACGTAAATTGTTTGATTGTCTTGAATTAAAAACCCAAAAATGCAGTGGGTCCACCAGACCCACAAACACTGGCACTCAAATATGACCTGTTGTGAAAAGGTGACTACACCATTTCTACTTTTTGTTACGAATGGAGCAATAGTCGCATTTGTAATTAGCATGGATATTCCCTGGTGGACCACTAAAGAGCATCTGAGGTTAACCCGTGCAGCAGTTGATAAAAGTCTTTCTGCCTCACATCAAATGCAACATGCTCTTGTGACTCTCTGGCAAGAAAGTTAAAGAAAAAAAAAGTAAAGCTTTTCTGCCTTCATTCTCTGACAGACATTTACATTTGCAGACAAGGCGGACTTCCAGAGGGACTCACTATGTTAATTCAGTCTAACGTGGACACTAAAATTGCCGGGAGACATTTACTGCTGACACCATCACCAAATGAGGCCCCAGATGCGTCATTGTAATTAGTTGCTGTATGCGTGACATGCTCATTAATGTGCATATTACATCGCTCTCTCCCACCTTTTCCCAATTCTGAGGAGGTAAACATCAACAAATTCTCAAGGTGTCGTGGGGTTAGCTCATTAGCTCAACCATAAATGACAGCAGTAGAGATCAGAGAGCTCAGTTTTAGACCTTCACAAATGTTAGATTAGATAGGTGCATGGATAAAAAGTACTTAACTTTACTGCAGAGAATATCTTTAAAAAAAAAAAAAAAGATGAATTGCTTCATGCATGGTCCCCCAATCAAATGGAAATTTTTAATGACTTTTCAGCATCTGACACTGTTGTCTTGTTTTCATTAATTTGGATTTGGAAAAACAAAAACAAAACAGACTTTCCACTCTACTTAAAAACAGTTTACATCTGCCAACAACAGTTTTACTGTATGATATAGTGACATAAAAGCCAATGAAGTAGCAGCTGTGGTTATGTTCTTGATATAACAAATCTAAATAACCATTCATTGGCAGGATTAATTGATAAGAATTGTGGAACAGGGAACGATCATTAACTCACAAACGCACCATTATAAATTTTAGATAGTTATCCATGTCACTTTAACACAGAAAGCCCATTGTATTTGAGACTATCTATACTTTACAGACGATTCAATTCTCTTTGTCTGAAGGAAGAAAGGGGTTGCAATTTCTGCAAGTAATTGCTGATGTTAATCACAGTTATGTTTGTGAGAGGGAAGGCCCTCTGTCATTCTTTCCAGCAAGTAAAGCCAGTGGTCAGCTGCCCATTAACCACGAAGAGCCTCGCAAATAATTACTGCAGTCCAGCTGCCTACACTCTCCCAGCCTCTCTCGCCGAGTACTTATTTTCTAGTCTCTTCTGTAATCACTGTCGGTCCTTATCCAGTTGGGTAAGACCATTATGTTATCTTGAGATTGTGCCTCCACCAGATTGTCTCTGCATGCTTGCAAATGTAGTTGTTTTGAATTTGATCCAGCAGGAGTGACTGACCAGGTGGTAGCATATTTTCTTCATCCTTGTATGAGTTAACCTAACATCTGTGCCTCTGTCAAATTATTATGGAAAAAAAACAAAAAAACATCCACTAAAAGAATCCAATCAAATAATGGAATATTTAAAAAAGATAGTTTTACACACTATGATTATAAAATTGCTCTGACTGTTGTACAGTGTACATGACATACAGTGAATTAAGGAAACATGATGCTTAATTGAACTGAACTTATTTGCCTACATGCTTGTGATAAGAACTCTTTGTTTGATGAGTTTCAACAGATACACATCAGCCAGACAGTGGACTTTGACATACTGCTGATTTGAAGGGGGTGGTCAATCTGGCAGGGGTCCACTCCAGGAGAGTAGCTTTAGGAGGGGGCCAGAATCACACAATTTGTTCCCGGTTCCAGCAACTCTACAACTATCCATCTAAGCGCTCTATCCAATTCACTTCCCTTGCGTGGCCATGCCGCAGAGGAACAGTATTGATTCTTATTTTAGTTCTTTTTTTTTCTCTTTTACTCTCCTTTATAGTGAACCATCCCTCTGCCGTCCCCTTTTTCTTCTTTTTCAAATGGCACATTCATCTGTGTGGACAAAGCCAATGTTTGTGTCCACACATCTTCTTTAAGACTACCTTTAGACTGTAATTGTGAAGTAAATAGGAAACAGAAAATGGTTCAAGTGGGTTAGGTTTGGTTTGATTTAGTTTGAATATGTAGCTTTTCTAGAGGGACAAAAATAAATTTGGTAATGGTCTATTTTGTTTTGCATTTTGCTCAAGGAAAAGCCTATCTGTTTATTATTTTCGACACTATAAATATTACCCTCTCATCCAAAATCTTTCATTCAAGTAATTTTTTTTTTTAAAAACAGCCATGGGTGTCTACTGTGGAGCTACGCCAGTCAGGTGTGTCCCAACCTCCTGAGAGCAATCTATACAGGATCCACTCCCTTCAGGCACTTGGGAAGCTCACTTGAAGACATCAATACTCTGGGAAATGAGACACAGAGCAATGACTTTGGTGACGTTAGATGGCTGACTGAGATGCCGTTACATCTTACTTAAGGTGTTGGTGCTCAATGCGGTAGAGTTTATCGAGTGAACTGCTTTCTCTCTTGTTAAAACATCAGACTTTACAGGATGTCAAGCCAAAAGGCAGCAAAGCAGGTGAACCTCTCTGGTTAAATGAAATGAAGTTGTAATAACAGTTAGCAACGATCGGTAATGTTCTAGGTAGGTTCCATATATATTAAAATTATGCAGACATTTTGACTCTCTTGCCAGGTACTGAATTCAATTTGTCCGATATTCACACAAAATCATATTCACGAGTATACGAGGAGAAAGATTAATCTTTATGTTGAATATTCAGATAATTTCCCTGCCTCTCTCCTGGAACATTGCACTGTCAATCAAATGTCAACAATTCTGTCCTTGCTGTCAAACCCCTCTTATTACCTTGGCAACAAAAACGACAAATGCACTGGGAATACAAATCACCTGGCATTCGAGCGACAGAGGAGGGACTTGGAGATTGCTCAAAGAGTGAGTGATAAAAGCATCACAGATTACTCATGACAAATAGCCCACAATCTATCAATTTCCAATTCTAAATCAAATTGTTGCAGCATTAAAACACTAGGATGCAAAGGTTGAGCTACTCTGCCTCAGTCTGATGAATAGATCTTATATTTTCTCCGATGAGTGATTCAGTGATAACAGACGTACAGATGAAATGTGTCTCAGTGGGTGATTTCAAAAGTTCCAACAAAGAATGCATCATCTTTGTGTCCGCTGGAACTCCCTGCAATGATTGATTATGTTGTCACAACTCCCCAATGTTGTCACAATGTGGCTCCACTCTGTTATCACTTGAGCTCAAATTTATGCATTACTTGCTATCTACACACTCACAACTAACCCAACTGGCGAGAGAGTTCTGCAACACTCTGTCAGTGGCAAAGAGAGACACTGCAGCACCGGCGCCGGCAGCTCTGACGCTCTGAGAGAAAGCAACAGCAAGCACGGGCGTAAATTTTGCTGTGTCAGATCGATGAGATCGATAATCACTTCACTTCTAAGTCACTGCGGAGAACAGCTGTCAATGGCTCCAACTTGGTCACAACAAAGAACACTTTCATGAGTTAAAAAAGCAAATGTTCACATTCGCTGCTTTAAGTAAAGCTACATTTCAAAGATTGATGTCTTTGGAATCAATGTATAGTAGAACTGGTTCTGGTTTCTTGTTGATCTGTATACAATCAAATATATTTCATGCTCTGCCACCTTTTCACCCGATGGCATGATGCTACTGACTGTCAGTTCACTAGAAGAGCCTCTGATGTGGCAGCTTATGCTCTACAGCTGCTGCTGGGTCCCTGGTGCTACTCCGGTTAGAAAGTGATGATGATGTGTTGAAAGAGAGAGAGAGAGACTAACACAACATGCAGGTTTGCATGAACAGTTATGCAGCAGGTGGCATCAAACAGTCTTCTTGTCAGCGTTGGGCCCCAAGGTAGACGCTGAGGTTTTAGATGTATTAAAATATGTTAAAGGTAACATATTCTTCTTTATTTTTTATTTCTGTGTGTGCCTGTGAGAGTGTGCACATTGCAAAACGACATAATACCTAATCCCGACTTTGATCTTTCAACAAAAATATAACTTTGAAGCTTCCGATGAAGCCTTTTCTTGCATTGTCTTCACCGCAGTGCAGACATGGTAAATCCACTTTGATAAAAATAAATAAATAAAAAAAAACTTGTTTTCCTCGACAGGATTACAGCACCAGACAGGCCTGTCCATATCTTGTTGCTGCCTTTTTGCTTGTGCCCAGGGCTTCATTAAACCTATCTCAAAGAAAAAATGTAAGATCTCCATCTTCATTGAGTGCACAAAGGAATGTGTGCCAATCCCGAGACAGAAAAACAAGTTGGACACTTAAGAGAAATGTAAATCAAGTACTTCTCAGACAGGGACAGATCATTTACGGTGTGAGATCTTTGATCATTTTGCAATGTGAATCACACACCACCCATTTAAAAACCATTGTCTGTATTGATTGCCTCACCTCCACCCAAAACCTACCGCTTTAGCCTGTCATTCATTCACACATAGTAAGTGTGAATATTAATGTCAGATGTTCAGATAAAATCTACAAAGGAAAATGTGAGGTGCAGTGCAAACATTAGATGTGATTCCGCTTAAAATAAGAAGCGAATCAACAATGAAACGATGAAGTCTGCCGATGTTAAAGGTTGATTGGGGTAAGCTGTACCTTTTTTGCTGAGGTAACTATATGTTTACAGCATATTGATTAACTAACATGACGATGGCAGTAACATGGCAAAATTATTATAAATTACTGTTATTTGGCAACAAAATAATAGCACCCTTGCAGATGTCGCTCTAAAAAAAAAAAAATAAATAAAACTAAAGCAATGAAATTGCCAGGAAATGGTCCTTAATTGTGCACCTATTCTAAAATATATGCTATTTGCCTTACCAGATGTGAAGGGTGGTGTGATGGTGATATGAAGCCACCAGTTAGACTTGTAAGTTGGATTATTGTGGTGTCTTGATGTGTTTCTGATAATGGTATATGCGCTGGGAATTGGCTTGGAAGGAAGTAATGGCGAGAGAGACAGATAGGTAGGTGATCAGTAAAATTAGGTGGGAAAGAAATAATTAGAATGGCAAGGGGGAGCGCGGATGCCTCACTCAGATTGTTGTCAACCAGGTTAAGTATGTTTAGTATCATTTATCAAGACCTGTTTTACTAAGTCATGGCATACAGTAATTTCTGGCCACCTGACGAAAGTTAAGTCCAATATGCACATGCCATATGGTAGATGTTAAATGAAGTGGGAGTGATAACCAACCATACAGATAATGTGTGGACCCAAAGCAATGAGCGGACGTGTCTAAAAGATGAGAAGCGGAGTAGGGTGTTGCTTCACATTTACATCATTAGAAACTAATTTTGTGATGATGTGTTATTAAATTATCTGAAATGTTACTTGTTGGCTGCTTAGACTGATTTTTGAACTGTTTTTATGAAAAGCAGCTGTGGCTGCTTTTTATTTTGTCTCTTAGTATTCATTTTAGTATTAGTCTAAAATGTGTATATATGGTTTGTGGTTATGCAGTATGTCATGCAGTGTTTGCCATAATTTTATTCTATTGTTTCATTAAAATTTGTCAAAACTTTGGACCGCCGTGTATTCTATTTATTTCCCAAACACTACAATGCAGGTGTTCAGCACTGTGAAGAAAAAAACAGGATTAACAATTAAGAAAAGTCGCTCTTAGCTGCAGGGCTGCTGGCTGTCAGCTTTGAAGTCAGGTTCATATAAATTCAAAGTTTATCTAAGCAACTGCCATAAAAACTGCAATACTTTAACAAATACACTTTTTTTTTGATAGAGATGTGTTTCAGCAGTTGATCTCAAAGTTCATTAATTGTGACTAAATAATGAACAATGCATTTGGTGAGAAAAATAACACGTATTTTTGGGCAATTTTGTATTAATTACATGAAGCTGAAATGTAAACACGGTGCTGAGGTCAGATAGGAGGATGACTGCTGCTCTCATGCTCGCACACACACCTTTTGCATTTGGAGTCCATGATGATGGTTCAGCACTTGCTCAAGTCGTCATGTGACCATAGCAACGACAGAAACACCAGTGAGGGAAATGAAACAAGAGCTGATTTTAGTGCATCTGTATCTGCCAGTGGCAACACTGCACCCTGCTGTAATGCTGTCTGAAGCCCCTACACAGAATTGTTACTTCAACTGGCAGAAATGGCTGCCATTGGACACAACAGCAGACCTACTTGAATGAATAATGGTCTGAAACCAAGGACATTTTATCTCAGGCTGTATAGAAATCATACACAATTCTTACATTTCACTTATTCATTTATGTATTTGTGGAATCATGTAACGTGTTACAAGATTCTTTCCTTTCTTTGTGTTACTCATTAAAGTCTGAAAACACTGATTTTTTTGGGTAGGTTAAATGTTTTATACCTGTTTATCTTAGCATATTGGTAATGACTGTTTACTGCTTCTTCAATAAATACAAATACATATTCCTCAGTATAATCAGCTTCTTTTTTAATCAAAAGATAAGAGGTACTGTCGCTAATATCTAAGAAAATTCTGGTGTGATTAGCATCTTGGCAACTTAAATTCACCTTACCCTCAAGAAATGTGTTAATAGAATCCTGAAACACTGAAGGGTTTCACTTAGATCATCAAATAAACATTTGCCCAAGTTTTATCTGTTTATGCACAAAAACATGTTAATTTTGGTTTTAATTCATATCTACCTTGGCATCAAAACAAACTTTGTTGGCAATGAACTTAATTTGATAGCCTTCAAGTGACTATCTTAACTAAAGTTACATACACTATACACAACTATACTTCCAACTCAGTATCTGTAAAAACGTGTCCCAAAAATAAAATCCAAAGAAGTATTTTGTTTAATTAAAATGTTATCAAGTGCACTTTATTAAGCTACTGAATAATTAATGGTTTGAGCTTGTGCAGCAAAATTAGCTTTGTTTTGCATTGATTAGGTCTCTTAACTTAATACATGCGACCTCACATCCCCAGCAAATCCCCCAGGATGCTGTAATAATTACTTTTCAAGCTTTACAATTACTTGAAATGTCAGTTTCCATTTATAAGAAATGACACATGAAAGTCTCCTGGAAAGTTGTAAAAAGCAAACAACAACAAAAAAACTGTTGGCCTCCTTCTTTAATGGAATATGGTCAACCTTCTTCTTCTACCTGCTATTGTCTTTCAGTAATCTAACATGGCCATTTTCAAGATAGTACAAACAGCACAAACAATATTTCAAATGTGATTTTCTTTTAAAGGTGGAAGACAAATGACTGTTTGGACCTCCATTCTGTGTTCCACACTCAGCATGTCATATGTCTTCAAAGACCCACAAGGTACCTGAAAAGCTGCAGTTGGTATACAACACCAGTAACTGCAGGCTAGTAACAGCAACGTCTGATTCTCTTCCATCACTCTCCCCAGAGCTATCAGGTTTTTACTAGATCCCCATAAACTAAGGCAACATTTCCACCCTGTCTTTGATTAGTCATATTGGCAATTTAAATTAAATAACCTGCTCATGCCTTTAATAAAAGCGGTATCGATGTAGTTACACGTGCGCTCTTTAAAAAAGGAAAGCAATGATAAGCAGTGAACGATTCTGCAATAATTGGCTACATCATGCTCCATTGCTTTCTATTCCAATGTGCCATGTCCTCCACTATAACGTAGCCAGAACAATTTGGAACTGTTGAATGGGCACAGCGGTTGGCATGGAAGTGAGCTGCTTTTATCATGTTAAGCACAATGACTGGGATTGGTACAAGACAATGGCTTTAATGACTCTGGTTTTGTGCCGCTGGGCGTCCATTTTGTGACCGCTCTTGAACAACAGATACAGAGTTCTTGCATCACAGTGCAGCACTGAAACATAGCATCAAGTTTTTACTGAGGCAACCATATCTTAGAAGGATTAGTATGATTATGCAACAATAATTTTACAATCTTTTCTTGTAGGAGGCACAGAGTTACTGCTACAAGTAACATATTTTCAATGCCACAGAATGGTGGTGCATAGTCTACAGCTTCTCTAAATAGTATAGATTGAAAATATTCAAAAGGGGTGTACAGTACAGTATCAGTAGAGCCTAAGTGCTATCGTTTATTAGTTCTTTATCACATTTTTTTTTTCTTTAAATTGCTGAGTTGACAAAGAGCAATGCTATTTTTTTTTAATCCACTCTGACTGTCTGCACATTCAAAAAGCTGCATGTGAAAAGAACAGTGTGTTCTGCTGGCCTATTTTGAAAAGCCACCCACGGATTCACCCGCTATCAATGCACCTGCGGGTGAGTTTGTATATAACTACCACATTCAAGAGGGAATCTGACAGTGCAAAGCTGCCAGAAGCTTCAATCATGTCACAGTTCCCACAGTGTCCAAATTGCCTCTTTTCCTTACAAAGTATGTAAAGATAAACAAGAGAGGAAGAAAAAGAGAGTCAACTTTTCATCTGCTATCTTTGTTTCCACATCCACGCCACTCAATAAAAGACATTCTTATTTTAAGAGCAGCTTTTCTTTTAAGCATGTAGTGTCTGACATTCCCGGACTGTTCATAACACTAGGAATATTCATAGCCAACACGTGGTTATCAAAATCTATAACAAGTCATGCAGAAGTCCTGCTGTTTTTTCCCTGAGGGACACATTTTTTCATGCTAATAGAGACACAAAAGATTAACTTACCATTCTGGAACAGAGGCAAAGAACATGTCTGCTTCCTGCCAGGACAGCGGAAAGGTGCTTCCACAGATTCAGTCTGAAACACAAAAAGAGAAAGGACTTCTGTAAGGACACGCAATAATGACTTATATTATTCCACAAGACAGAGACACATCAGAAACATCTGGAATGTCAGCACACAAGAAGCTTGTGTCATCCAATCATTGTGCTTTACAGCACACCAGCTGGATACCTAAAACATAGATGTACATCCTAGGCTCTACAGCATATCCCTCCAATCCACGATTCCTATTATATTAAGGCACAGAGAACAGTATTAACACAGTATGATAAGCTCGCAAAATTAGATTCCAGTGAGGTTATTGATCTATTAGGAGACAATATCCTGCAGGAGTCCATAAAGGCCTTTAGGAACATTGAAATATGATTCAATACTTTTGAGCATGCTGGTATATGATCCCAACATCAATAATCCAAATATTGAGTTGTATAACCAAGCCCCAGTTTGTAGCTTCCAAATAATCTTTCAGCTCTAACATCTTTATTAGTGATTGGAATCTTTTTTTTTAGTGTTTTCAAAAGAAATTAGAAAATGAAAATGGCCTCCGACTGGAGTTAGCGTTGAGCGTTGAGTGATGACTGATTCTGTGAGACCGGATTTCTCTATCAGTGTATATCCTTGCTGTAATGGTTCTGTAATACCTTTAATGTCTCCATTTGCATTAAACCATTGTCGACAATGTTACAGAAGGATGAGCGGGAATGCTTTATGGCATTATTGGACTTTTGCATCAGTGTGGTGATTTTGTCAGGAGATTATCAAAGAAGAGATCATGATAGACAATATATCTTGATGATCCTCATCGCCCTCCCTCATCCGACACGATGATATCAGAGTCTCATGAATATTTGTATGTGTATATAGACGGTGTTGTTTTTTTGTTTTTTTCCAACAACACAAAAATCACTTGTCATTTCAATTGAAATTGCTTTGCCAGTTGCTTCCCCATAGGAAGACTAGCAGCAGCACTGGGTGACTTCTACTGCTGTCAGCGAAGCTCTTTAAACACTCAGAAATCCGCCTCTGTGTAGCAACAGTCAAAACTTCCCACTGTCATTTTCAGTGTTAAAACTATTAACGCTCACTGTGTAATATTAAAGTTTTGTTGGGGAAAACGTTTTATAAATCGAACAGCTATTGGTTTGTGTGCTCATTCCTAAAGCCTTCTAACATTCAAATCATCATAACTTTTAGATTTTTCACTGGAATATGTCTACTGTATTTGATGAGACTGTGTCTGAAGAGAAGAGAAAAATAACAAGTGCAGAAAAACCTCAATCTGCCATTCACTGCATCTCTGCCTTTTCTGACAGCGATGTTTTGAAATAATGAGATCTCTGCCATGGTTTACCCCGAAAGGTATGAGCCAGCAGAAATGAGGATGACAGAAAAAGTCAAACAGCCACAAGAGTTTTTAACACGGAGCCGTCTTAATGATTGCGTCTGGGCTTACTATTGGCTGTCTAACCGGTCTAACCGCCACACATCCTGTCTGTTTTAATCACAGCCTTGTGAGGATTTATTCAGGTGAAAGAGATGCCGGTGCCCCCCTTTTTTTTTTTTTTTTTTATGGATCTGCTGGTTCAGTTTGGCTCTTTTTCACAACAGGAGAAGAATAGCGCTGTCCTGGAAAAAGGATTTGGGTGGAGTAAGGGTGAAAGGACGAGGAGAAAGAGAAGGAGATGAGATGGGGGGATGAGACACCACTGGGATGAAATCTTGAGTAGTATGCCAAGGTCAGCAGAACTCTCAGTGTGAAATGAAACACTGCCCCCCCCCCCACACACACACACACACATTTACACATAGCAGCCCACTGCCCATATTAGCTCTACCCTGAAGACAGCCTGCTGAGAACCGCTAAATTACCACTGGGCTCACACTTGGCTATATGTGCCTATACACCTACACAGACAGACACACACTTTCTCCAGCTCTCTTTCGTGTTATTACTTTGGTCTCTGGTCATTTTGAGATCTTTTCACCCTTCGCTCTAAATGCTGCATTAAAATGAGGTCTATCCTTTATATGTTAAAACCACAGGCTTTCATACAAAACTCACATATCATGACCTTATTAGTAATGCCTTTGTTGAAGTTAGCTCAGGTGATGACATATCTGTCGGACTCATACGTAAAATAGGCTAGCTGTAGTTGGAAAATTACTACAGTGTTAGTAAAATACCAGATAATATCCATAATGTAAGGAAAATAACAGTGTTACTGACGTTAAAATGTATTTCCTCTGGCCACAAATGCTTTTAACGAAAGATCAGCTCTACATGTTTCTCGTAATGAGATATTTCACACCTAAGAGCTTTAAACAAACACTGATGAACAGTCTGAATAAAATAAAGGTTGCACTTGTCTTTTTGTTTCCACCGCCTGTATATATTCACCAGTCTGTACACAGAAGCTGGATTCACTGTGAACCTAACATGCAGCCACACTGGCATTTTTTTTTTTGGGGGTAAATACAGTGCAGTTTAGCTTAAATCACACTTTCCACCGCACGTCAGAGGACATTGCATCCTCTCCCCGCTACTTGGAACTTCTGATATTTATTTTGTGAACACATGACTTATTTTACTGTCTTACTAATTTTACTGTCTTACCTGATTCTCACCTGATTCCATTACGGTTAGTCTGGAGGGTCTAAGGATGAAGAGTGTTTTATGCTGTACAGACTGCACAGCTATTTGAGTGAATTTTTTCATTATGGGATAAACAAAAATATAGCTGACATGTTGTTATGGTAAGGTAAAAGAGGAAATAAAAAAATAAGTAACAGTAAATGACAATTTCTAAAAAGCTCCTGCACATATTGACACTGGAAACATGGTTTTGGAAGAAAAAAAAACAGCTGCCCAGTTACAGTACAAAAAAAAAAAAAAAGAGCAAAAAACACTGAAGCACACATTATGACCTAAAGGTTTCCATCAAAAGAGCACATTTCAGCATCTTGCGCCATAAAAGTTACATGGATTCTTTCTCTATGATTGAATTTTAACGTCACTTTTCACTACACCTTGTTATACTGTTCTGGTTTGAGGCTCACACATCAAACATTATGTCATCATCTACCTTCCCTTTAGCAAGACTAGAAAAGGTAAGGGTGATATGCACCTGATCCTCATTTGACTTTTTTTGCCCATTGATGCCCGTTTCAGATCCTCTTTGCTCTTTTATTGTGTCATAAACATAAAGAAAATCCCATATTGTACACAGCAGTCATAGCCTGGAAGAAATGTCCTAAACGGTGCTTTAAAAAGGTTATTTAGTGTTTCAATATAATCCATATAGTCCATTAAAGACTCATCCTTTAGTCCTCTTATAAAATTTCAATGAGAGAAAAACAATGTTCTTGTTTGGCTGCATGTTGTACTAGTTATCAGTCCTAAAACATTCATGCTTATTCATAATAAAAGGACTCAGTACAGACAGGGAGAATAGGGGGAAACATTTCAACATCACATGGGTATTTACCCACTATAAACAGAGTGCCTTTTGTAATCCTTTCAACGGCTTCTCTTAACTACCAAAGTGCTTTTTTGTGATTGTAATGTTGTTTTTTTGTCCTGACATGGATAGACAGTTCTGCAAAACATTCTGATTTTGCCACAGCATTTCAATCAATCTTTGCCTTCCAACTCCTCATCAAGTGATATTAAAACTACTATGAAAAATATAGATTCATACATTTATATTTCCTGTCTCCTGATTGCATTCATCAACATAATTTCTCAGGAGTTCCCTGAAGGCAACAGGCGGTAAATAATTGATGGGCCTGAAAGCTGTTTGGCTCTGTGAGGGAGTGCCTGTAACTCCCTTGGGAAACAAAAAGCCCCAGCAGCTTTGAAACCAGCGGAAGCAGGCAAACCTCAGTTAGAATTAGTATTGTGTTCTGTCATGCCAAACATTTGGTGTTGAGACAATGCAATACACTTTCATTACAATAATGGAGCCTCACAGGCAGAAACATCAAAGGCCCGGTTTGTCTCGGCTGCCTCAGTTTGCAACAAAGACAATGAAGAAATACAGAAACAGTTAAGGCTAATTTTAAAGAGAACTACTGACACTTTCATTATGAACATGCAAAGTGGTGAAATAATGAAATACTACAGTATGTACCTCGAGGTGGAAAACTACAAAAAAAAAGAGACAAACAAGGGAATCCAAACATGCTCGAGCAAGTCCATCAATGGTGTATAATGAGACATTTGTGAATTATGTTTTTACATCCAGATGTATGTACTAGTTTCATTTAATTGCAAAACAATCTGTTCAAAGACTTCTCTTAAAAAAGCTGATTACAAAGTTGGGCTTCCATTAATTATTAATCTAGCAGCTGCAACTTGTGCGTAATGTCTTGGCTCTTGTGTTGCAGGCCTTGGCAACAACATTTCATGAGTTTCTAACCGACGATCACATTAAAACAGTACGCAATCGTCAATCAAAAGTTCCGGGGCATCAAAAAAAAAAGTTATCTTCGATTTGACGATCTTGATTGAGATAATAGTTGTTCAATAAAATATCTGGAGCAGTCTTGTAAACAGTGTCACATATCCCACTGAGACCTTTGCAGATACTTTTGGGACATTTTTAATCTCAAGAATCAGTATGTAGGCCACAGTATGAAGGCTTTAGAACAGAAAGAACACGAGGTTCAGTCGTGGTTTTTAAATGCCTCAACAGAGACAGATAAGAGAGTGTTTGGTGATAGAGATTTTATACTCTGCTGAAGAAAAACGGTTACATCCAGTAGAGAATCTTGCACAGAAGTAGCACTTAAGTGTTTCATGCTACGGCAAGAATTGCGCCACTTCGATGTGGTTGCAGCACATTTCTATCGCAGCATAGCATGAGTTAATCTGACTATAATCTCAATAAAGGGGCACATCCACAACATGTTTTGTTTTAAAAGGACAGAGCACTGTGATTGTGGTTTATTGTTTTTATAGATTTGTGTTATGTTCCATGCTAAGTGTGAAAACAATGACAAGTTTAGTGGGAACCGCAATGTATAGTCCCACATGCAAAAAGTATTTTTTTTTTTACTGACAGCTCGTTGCTGTGATTGTGTGTGTTACTGTATTTGACTGGCACCCACCAGTAGCTGACAGCTGCTGTTGCTGACTGTGATTGACTGCTGAGAGCACTCAGTTTTGACCAGTTTTAAAGTGTAAAATGAGTGCTATGTTTGGCATACTAAAAGAAAAAAAGTCAAGGAAATATTGTTTATACAAAGGGAAATTGCAAGTGTGCATCACACTGTCACTGTTCTGTTTTTAGGGTGACTTTATAACATCTGTCCAGAGATTCCAGATGAAAAATATCCTCTTGGCTAACCATGGTGCATTTGCAGCAATGTTTTATTAATGCGTACTGTCCCTGTTAAATAAATCAACAAATAATAAAAAAAAATAATAATCACACAGTACAGCTGTTGTCATTTAGCTTGATTGTTGATTCTGTCAGGGAACTAGTGTGGGAGTTGACATCTTTACAAAACAGCAAATAAGCATGACATTTAAGCAGCTGCAGCCTTTCTTAGTTCAGTCTACACAGTTATATATAGACCACTATTAATTTTGACCTGGTTCATGTGGATGTAAACCAAATCCAAACTCTGAACAGACTCATGTTTGTTCTGTTCCTTGTGAAGTGACACACCTTTGCGAGATGAGGTGCACACAAAATCATTCATGTTTAGTACATTTCTTTTACATTAAACCTCACAAAGGAAAGCAGCAACATAAACCCAAGAAGAGAAAGAAAAAAAAGTTAAAGACCCTCCTTGGCTGAAGTCCGGAGAAAGCTACAGAGACAACCTTCATCGCATTAAATCACCTTTACATCCCTCCTGCCCTCTGTGTGTTAAACTATATCGCGCAGCTGAATTCATCATCTAATTATTTTCAATTATATGTTTTCCTGTTTCTGTTGACTGACAATCAAACGAGGAAGAAATAACACTATCATATATACTATAAACAGTGATTTCAGCAAATACCATTTGAGTTGTTGCAGTGGTAATCAAATCATCATTTCATAATTGCGACAAAATCAACATAAATACATATTAATGACAACAACTGTATGGATATAAACAGCTACTATTTGTACTATCTAAGTAGCGGTCCTTGGAAGATATTGGCTGCTCATCAAATCGTTATTTCATGACCACGACGTTGTCTGACTTTAAATGGTGATATTGCGCACAACTGCTGTCATTGATCTGTATTTCTGTTGACTTTATCAGTGTTCACAGAGATGTTTCTTTACATAATGCTCGTCCAACAGACAGATTTGTAACAGTGCAGCTTTTATATGATGTACAGTACACAAAAGCACTGACACTACTTTGGGACTCGTCGCCAAGTGCTTGCTCATGGCTCTGGACTCTTGGGTCACTGTAGATAATATTACAAAGAGTACAGTCTAGATCTGTTCTGTATGGGAAGTGTCATGAGATAATATTTGTTATGATTTGGCGCTATATGAATTAAATTGAATTGAATTGAATAGAATAAAATACACATCGAATAATGTGAGGGTGCCACACGACTCCTGGCCACAGGAAAGAGAATCCCATTCAGTGTTGAATCATGCAATCATGTTTGCCACAACAAACCCCAAAGAGGTGCTGCAACCAGACCGTGGTGGAAAGGTTGGACACGTTGTGCTGGGTTGTACAATGTTCACAAGTATGTGAAGGGTAATTTAGAGGTATTACAACTCAGGTCTGGATCATCTGAAGGAGTCAGAAGTCAAAATACAAAAACTCATGTGTGGAGTATAAAAGGTTAGCGTTTCTGTCATTTCCTAGAATCTTAGCAAATATACCAATATGACGCAGGTAGCACCACAATATATTTTGGTTACATCTTATAAATAAAAAAAAGCAAATAATTCAGTTGAGAAATAAATATGGAATAATGATAATTTCCTTAGTTATTTGAGTACAGTTTTAAATATTAAATCATTAATTCTGTATCCTTGGAGAACAACATTAAGGAAATATAACTATAAAATTGCCACATTTTACAAGTATTAGTTGAAGAATGATTTCTGTTTCAGTGGTTCACATACTAATGTGCTACCAACTCGAGCAAAAATATTGTAATGTTTGCATTTAAAATTAATTCCTCATACTTTGTGTATAAGATGCACTGCAGAAGATGATCAGCCTACATATTAGCCTAGTTAATGTCTGAGAAGAGACCTGCGTTGCAGTAGAAATTTCAACATAATACTGCCATTGCAATATTAATACACAACAGATCTGTATAGCCATCAGAGCATAAAGTCTAATCAGACTCATCATATGCTGTGACAAACACAATGTTAATGCTTCCATTTCCAGTTTGCTTTTATGAAGATCTTTCATTTTAATGATATTTGTTGGACTTAATTTCAAATGAAAACTATAATGTTTCAAAAAAAGCATCACTTATATCCACTATGTCTATTACTTATGAAAATAACTGTGAAACAGTTCAAGCACCGTGTAAATCTAATTAATTTCCTAACAGCATTTCCACTGGATTTTAATTATTTCAGACAGTTATGTATCAAACAAAAGAATGAATAGGTTCATTTTCACATTAAAGGGAACACAGACAATGTATCTAAAATCAGCACTCTATTAATATGCTTTTTTAAAAGAAGGCTGTGTTTCACAGCAGGGCTTATATTTTCCTTTTGGTACCTTTGACAAAGACCAGGGATTGTGTGACTGCCTCATCTATCCACTTATAACATGTTTTCTAACCACAACACTGCATCACTGAAAGAAAGAACTCGAATGTTATGAAACTTACTGCAATTGGAGTGTATTACATTTGTGCTCCTAGTGATTTCCTCAGTTTTCGCCATCAAAGCTGCCCCTTTGAAAGTATTCTGTTTTGTTGTCTTGCATAACTACTATCTCATTAAAGCTACCCTCTGGAGTTGTTGACCACTAGTAGTGCCATGGAGCAATGTTTTAACTAGTGCATCCCCACTTCCTGTGCTCAAGGATGCACATGTACACAAGTGAGCTGAGCCCATGAGCTATTTAGGGATTTGCCTCCGATTTTTTTATTTTTTTAATAAATGCAGTGCAATAAAATAGTTTGCACTGTTCACGTTTTTAAAGGTCTGAGTATAAATGTAATGCTATGTTACACAGGACTCATAAATTGAAGCAGCTCAAAAGTGCAAAAAGTTAATTGTACTTGCTATAAATGTCTTAGATTGTATAGCAAGTTGAGTTTGTTTCAGTGCAATGGCCAAATTAACTGCCATGTGTTTCCAGCATGTCGGACTTTGATCACAAAGCTATGCTTTCTTTTGAAAAACATTTGCAGAAGCACATCACAGAGCAGACATCCTTTCATATTAGTAAAGCCAGCATGTGCACTCCAACACACAATATGATCCTTTTTAAAATGTGTCTAGGACAGTTCAGCGAAGAGACCTGACCCTCGACAAATTCTGTCATAGCCATTAGTGGACATCCACAAAGAGACTTGATCAAAAGCAAACTTTTGCATGTGTCCATGCCTTATCATGTGGTAGGAAAGTAATCCCATTGTACCAAAACATACTGGCAAAGACCAGAACCCTGGAAAAAAGCAGGATGTTATAGAATGCCTGCAGTACATATTTGGTAAAACATCATTAGGGAAGATGTTAAGGGTTAGGATGATGCCCATGAGTTGAAGCTGTTATTACTTGAAAATAACTGCATTTATGTTTGATATACAGTACTAGGGAGCCATGTTAAAAAAAAAAAAAAAAAAAAAGGGGGTTATGATTTGTGCACTGCTGACAATTTAAGTTGAAAGTCAAGATTTTATTTCAAAAATATATTGAATACACATTTACAGTATTAACTTGCCTTGTTTCTGAACACCATTTCCCATGTAGCTTTTTGTTTTCAGCATGAGATTTGAGCTTTTAGATTGGGCAGAAAACAATGCTCTGAACAATACAACTCAACTGTCAACTGCATTTGGCATAAAAATAAATTTTAATAGAAATGTTTGTGACTTAAATGATTCCTTTGTGTCTACTGAAAGTAGAGGGCAGACACAAACACCCATATATTTTGGCTTAGACCTCCTTAGATTTATTTAGAGAAGTTACAGAATTGTATTTCCCTTTTCAGCAGTTCTCATGCATTGTGTGTGACATGAGTGGCAATGCTCTTTGTGTAAATAAGAGATCATACTCTAAGTTAAATATGCATGCATTTATTTCCAATGCTGTCTGGCACATTGCTCCCAGTGATGTGGATGGCTATATATTGAAGCATTTGAGGACTTTAGTGTTTTATTTCTCAACTGCTGCCATGAAGTAACATCTTCAAACACACGCTAGAGAAAGAAACACCAGATTCCCTGTGTTTGTGGCAGCAATTAACAACTGGTTTCACATGTTCTTCTAATTATGTGCATCTGTTAATTTTTGACACAATTTTCAGTTGTTTTTGCAAGAAATCACAAACGTAGTTTCCAATTATTCATCTCAGACGGGATACCTTACAGAAGATGGTATGCTGTTGATTGGGTAATAAATGCAGTTAATGGTGTAGCAACCAACAACACATAATCAAATCGTTTGCAAAGGGAGAGCCAATCAGGGAAAGACTCAAAGGTTACAATGAATGTATCCCTTCTTCACAAAACATTTGAAAAGCCTCTTATATCTTCTTATATTTTCTTTAATATTATATAAGAAAAGAAAAGTGAAGAACATGTGAAAGCCACACCAAATGTGGCTAAACCTGTGAGATCAAAGGGATGATGATCAGGCCAGACCACAAGATGCCAAACTAGTTATGGAAGACAAATGAAATGGTAAAGGATCAGGCCGGTTTTAAATCAAAGAGTCTCTAGGTTCGGACTAAGACGTCTAAGTGGCTACCTCAGCCATGATGTCCAAGAAATAGGGCTAAAGCACCCAAGAACTAATGCTGCTGAACTGCCTCCATGGTTGCACGACCTTGGTTTGACCTAGGCCCATCCAAATAACTGGATTTTAAAAAGATGAACAACTGATCAGTTGCTTCAAATCCTGAGTGTGCTGAATACTGGGCCAGGGCCCTGACCAGGTGCAATTAGACTTCAGCTGCTCAACCTCCTACTTTCCCCGAGGAAAAAAGAGTGACCGCAGCTCAGCTGACTGGGTTAAATAGAACTCAGACAAGAAGATTTGGAAGAAATCCAGTGTTAGGGAAGTGGAGTACACATACTGCTTCATGCGGGAATCATCAGTCACTGTAAAGTGACACAGATTAGAACTCACCTACATTCATGGCAGAGATGATGGCTGATAGAAATACTGTTTCAAGGACAAGCCTATTTAGGTAAACCAACAGATTAAGGATGTCAAGATACCCAAATTTAAACTGTGTGCAAGACTAGTGTTAAAAGAAACCATACTCAATAGCTTCAATAGTAAGTTTTAATTAACAACCTGCAAACAACGCTGATACAGAAAAAGACAATCTGTTTATCTATTTATACCACACAGGAAGAGAAGAGCAAGGCTGCAATTGTCTAATGGTCAAGCAATCACAGATGACACCGTCCTGATTTTTTTTTTTTTTTATAAATTTGGTCATTTAGATTAATGAAACTGTGGTACACAAGCTCCCTTTAGTGGTACATGGAGCAATTTTACAATTTTTAAAGGAACTTAATTTTTAAAATCATGTAATATTGTGACAGTTCTAAAATAACTATAGGATTGCTGAAATGTGATTTATAATCTGTTCCGTCTTTCGCAAAATATATTTTGTTTCAATGTAAGCACTGTAACTTCAACCGCAAACATACGTCACCCCGATTTGTTATGAATTAAACTGATGGGAAAATTGTGAGCAGAGCTAAAATGAAAAGTTCTAAAACACTGCAATCCGGCAAACGGAAACTATTAGGGAGAGAAATGTAGATCAGGAGGAGAGGATTTAAACCTGCCTCCTGCATGAACTGTCCGTAGTTGAATACAGTCGGCTACTCAGTAGCCACCAAACTTATGACCATAATAATGGTGACACTTGGAGAGTAATGTTTTCCGAGGTGGTACGCAGCATTAAAAGTTTGAGAACTACTGTTTAGATACTGTCAAATGTATAATTAACAGAGACTGGTATTAAAAAGCATCAACATATAGATACTGCATCCTGACAACCCTACAATGGATGCACCAATGACTCAAGGCTCAAACAGACAATGCTCAAGTGCAAGCAAGACCATTTCCAGGTCGAACAAAGGGAATGAGGGCTCTATCTCGAAGTTTGTGGGCCTCTGGGCCAGTGGAATGGATTAATTAAAAAATAATTCCTTACTCAGCAACATGAACATCTGTGATTGCAGTCCTCGCAGGGCAGCGTTCTGATTTGTCTGACTCTAGTTGTTTGTGCAGAAATTTGACGATGCCGTTGGCTGTCACAGTAGAGTGAATCTAAAGCAGACTGCAAAGTGCAGACCCCTGGATGAATGACCACTTGGAAAGGTAGAAACACTGTTACTGGAGGACAACTAGAATTCAACTAGTGGATAAAAGAAATCAAAGGAATAAAGGGAACAGCCATCCAAGTAATGTCCACAGACTGGCAGCCAATCCACACACAGCAAGTGAGCTCACTGTTGTACCCCACACAATCCACAATACGGATTGTCACACATCGCACCCAGACTAAAGAAAACTCTTTCTATTGGGTCCAATCCAAAGGATGTGGCCAGAGAGCCAATACGATTTTAATGAGCACTGAGCTTTTTAAAGTTAGAAGGGCACAGTCTTTGGTTAATGCAGCTGGACAAGCATGATTTATTCATAAATGCCTCCCTCAGAAGTTGGGAGAGGGTCTCTTATTCCCACATATAAATAGAAATTCACCAAACAAAGAATTTTCAACAAGCAGCGGGGAGTTCAGTTCGATACCATATTACCTCTTCCCTAGGTGGTTTAGTGTGATATTTGTTCAAGCCAGATTAACAAAGTTGTGACTTCTTGTTGCATGTTCTTAGCTGCTCAAGACTCTAGCCGCATATTTCATTTTTCACACTGCTTTGTCATCCATTCTTAACTAATAGTCTCTGGTACAATTTTCATAGATGATCAACTACAGTGCAGCCTGTATCTGTCAGCCTGCACCTAATTACTGCAGTTGGTCAGGTTCAATATCACCACATTTGTCCTCAACCTTATAGGAGACATTTTAAATATCATTTCATATCATCTGAACTCTTCCCCCAATTACTTAGCAGCAAGGCTGTTGAAAATGACATGCCAGTAATCTAAATCAGTCCTACTGCACTACTGCAGCATCGAGAGTATGGCATTTCTTTTTGATGTCACCCTTTTTATTCAACAGTTAATCCTCTGTACTGTGTGATGAGTCACAATTAATAAGAAATAAATTGTGACTGACAGTGGGAAAAAGTCACACCATGATTAGTTTCTTCAAAATAGAAAGCATGCAAACATTCCTGAACTGTGTTTTATTAAGTCTTATCACCGTCACTGAATGTCGTGTTACAAACGTTGCAAACAGTGTCACGTGTTCACGGTATGCCTGCTTTAGCTATCATACTCAACCCAAGATTGTTCACTAACCCCCCCAAAAAATAAGAATGTCCTTGTGTTGGCTGTGTAGAGGTAGCAGTCCCATGCACGCATGCTCTTAATGCTCTCTGTGTACATTTGAATGAATAAAACATGTCATCCAAAAGGGTTCTTTCGACAATGCAATCTCTGCGGCTTCCCCACCCCCTATAGTTCCCCGTGGTACTAGTCCCTTATATGTCAGAGTGGCTGTTTTTTTTAGATAATTAATAGCACCGTCAGTTGATTCAGAGAAATGTTTTTTCATGTGGTGAAACTAGCATGAAAAGTGACTGATGAGAGCTCCACCACATGAACAATGTATATCTATGAAATAATAATGGATTTAAAGCTAGAACACCTCAACACCAAATGTAAACATAAAGACAATCTGCCATAAGCCAGTTAGTGGGGCAAAAGACACTTAGACTGCATATATAGTATACAGTGATATATGTACCAACAGTGGTTCTTTTATTGCTCCCTCACACTGTCCAAATCTATTTTTCTCTCATTTAACGGCTACATTACAGTTTGTTTTCAGTCTTACTTTACTAGCGTACTCATTTATAATTTAAATGTCAACAGAATATAGAAGATGCTAAACATTAGCACACTCCAATGGCCTCCAGCACAGTAGAACTTAGTTAAACATACTTACCCTGGTGGGAGAGTAATCTTTTTTAAATACACAACAATTTCTAACTGAGGAGTCCATACTGCAGTGGTTAATTTTACATACAAACCTAGGAGATACTACATTATAATTAAAAGTGTACTAACTGTAAAAATTAAATAGGATTTAACTGAATCTATTCCACACCATGTTTCCATTCTTGGACTTGCTAATTAATGTTTTGTATAATTTAATATGGTGCACTGTTTACTGCTAAGAAATATTGCTACTTTTTTAGTATTTTTTAGTCATCCCCTGCACAGTAACCACATAAATAAGCGAGAATGAACCGAGTAAATTTGCCTAAACCCCTTTTCAGGGTGAGAAAGAGCATCTTGTCTTATTTTCTCCATACCTTTATACAAGAGCCTTATCTCTCTACTGCAGTGTTTTCTTTTTTTGTTCTCCCAATGTCATGCTACTATTCATTCCCAATCTGCTTCTGTTCTGAACAACAAATCACTGTTTGGCTCTTTTTTGTCTTCAGGACAACTGACTGTCTGTTTCTTATTCAGGCTCTCAGCATCCTTGCCACATTGTCCTCACTTGCTCATTGTCTTTGCCTCTGTCTGCCCCGTGTTATTTATGGAATGCAAAACTGCAGGAGTACAGAGAAATAGCCTGGAGCTATACTATGCCCACAGCCATGTTGCCCAATCACTGCCAAGAGATTATGGAAAGGCCTTGTCAGAGGCAGAAATTCTTCTGTCACCTCTGCCACGCAACCTATCCTGCACAGTATCCTGCATCCTCTTCCAGCCTGATTAACACTTCTATGTGAGAATGAAGTGATGACTTAGTGTATTGGCTCATATACTGACATGTGCTCCTCCAGGAAGTTCCATTCTTCCTTGCATAGTTGTCGTGCATCAGTCTGACGCACATTTGTGGGCAAGACTTTTATTTGAAAATGTCTATTTCTAGAATTATTGATTGAGCTGCTGAAATGTAATAAAATGTAGGTAATTCCTTGACCCTCCAGTGGTTAAATTATATCTGATGTTAAATGAATAAGTAGTATATAGTAATAGTTTTATTTTGGTACTATTATTTATCATGCTTTAAATGTATCCATGTCTATTCTTACCTCACCTTATTCTAACACAGAAGAGAAAGAGAAAATCATGGTCCAACAAATCCAAAGAGGAGTTGACTCCATTTTCTTCAGTGCTAAAGTAGCTGCCAACCTGTCAAATTCAACAGTATACTACTCCTACCAAAACCAGTACCAATCTATTTCAACAAATTTGATGATGATCTCCGACGGCCAGTACTTGTTTCCAACTTTTGTTATACTCTGGGTGTTGGATGACTTTGTTGTAAAATTTAAGATGGAAATGCCCTTCCACTAAGGTCAGGAGCAGAGCTAAAACCAGGATGTCACACCCACTGTGTCTGGTGCACACCTCTGGAACCAGAAAACACCTTCAAAGTCTACTGCAAGGCTTGGTTAACCATGGAACCAATTACCATGAAAATTACCTCATGGATTTCACATGGAGGATGGTAAACACATGCTGCTGCATACAAAGTAGGGCAGGCTGGAGCTCGATGACTGAGGACCCATTCAAAAGCCCTAAGATAATGATCTGAGTGTTCTGGATGTGTTCAGGCCTCCAAGAAAAACATGAGCCAACATGTGGACAATTCTAAATGAATGTGATTATGTTCAACAGCGCAAGCCATGCACGTCCTATTGTTTCTAAAGACTTCAACATTTCCAGATAGACACCATTTCCTTAGTCAGCCAACATCAAAACACCAATGCAGAATCCAGTAAGTAACTCAGATGGCATGAACATTACCATGTTTCCCTGTTTTTCTCATGCCATGCATACTGTAGCAGAAGGTAGGCCCAGCGACATAAACCACTTATCTTGTAAAATTAAACCTCGGTAGGGTGAAGTGGATCTTTAATCTTTAATGTATGGTAACTCATGTTCTTTCATTTGAATTGTGTTTCTAAGATACCTCTGCAAAAAAGGTTCAACGAGTCCCAACTGCCAAAGACTCAAGGACCAATAATCACTCATTCTCAATGAACCATTAGGTTTCTGGCTGTAACTGCCATCCAGTCTAACAGAAGGCATTTATTGAGCTGCTGCTCTGTTGCGCAGCTAATTAGATAGGCTCTGTTGTTTCTGTACTCTTGACATGTATTAGCTTGTTTGTATGACTGAGTGCAAGCCGGGCACCTCTTTTACATGGTCACTGTGTTTACGCATCCGTGTGTGACTTAAGACCATAGCCAGGATCCCAGCAATGCTAATCAGCAGGCTAAACATATCTTCAGGTCCCTTCAGTATATTTCTTCCACTGACAATTTAAGATGGTTTTTCACACACATATGAACTCTAAGTGCGTAAGTAACTGCAGCAGATTTAAGATGCCAAACATTGCCCCTGGAAACACACAGGAAAGAAAAATCAGTCAAGTTTACAATTGTCAAAATAGTCATGAGGAAGATGCAGTGAACCCATAGATTAATAATGATCACAACATGATCATTCACACTGCAGTGGATGTTCATCCACTGATGTGTACTGTGCCGTAGTATAGACTAGAGATCTGCAAATGAACCAAAAAGGACTTGACAAATGAGCTGCGTTTGGACTTGCAGTCTGTGTTAGTTTATAGTAATATTTTGTGTCAAGGGTCTGTTTATTATCGTTACTTTCAAATCTTCAAATTACACAAATACACTGTGCGTGCAAGGGAATGAGACTGTTATTCTGCATGTCAAACGTTCTTCCCTCCGTTCTGCTTTGCACACATGCAGCAGCAGTGAGGAGTTATGCCCACAGGTTTTGACTTGCCATCTAGCTAATCATGTTGACATTGTTTTGGATTGTTATTCAACAATATTTACTGTAGAGTGAAAAATGTATCTGAGAGCTTTTGACTTCTCCTTAGCTTATTCAAGTCTGTTCTTTGTGTGTGATGATTTGGAGAACATCTGTGAACTTAGTAATATTTGTAATACTTGTCAGAGCGATGCAAAATTCTGATTTGTTATGCATTTGATCGCTGGTTAATCATGATTATTCTTTTTGTGTATGATTCATATGTGGAGAGAGGTTCATAAATTCTGTCTGTGAATGTTTGCTGACTAGCCGGAGTGAGACCTATATTACTATTTCTATATTAATTTTTATGTCTGATCATTAAAGAACCACTGTGTAGAATGCAGTGATATCTAGTGGTGTAGTTACTGATTGCAACCCCTTGCCTCACCGACTCTATGAAAAACATTAAATGGCCCTATCCAGAGCCAATTTTCTCGAGCCTAGTTTGTCTGTTCTGGGGTACTGTATGCACATGGTGTTGAAGAGGACACATGTTGTATGTAAAACCCCCCCTTGGTAAGAAGCAGTCTTCTGTGTGAAGCTGTGAACACATGATCATATGTTGATCTAAGTGGAGAGGACATGCCCCTGTAAACATCATATCACAATATATTTATAGCTTACTCTGTAACAGTGGATTTAAATTGAGCAATCATTTTTTGCAGATGATGCATAGCAGTCTCAGGTGAAGAAACAACATGTCACGGTGAAGTGATCCTCATCTGCAATCCATTCTGCTCATTAACACCCTGTTTTACCATGCAGAAACAGCTGTCTGGCTCAACGCTGGTTGCAGCTTACCATCGGGGCCTCTGTTTAACCATTTGCGCTGCTCAGTGGCCTTGCACTTGCATTTTCATAACATTCCTATTTAAGAGCCAATCAGTGAAGCCAGGGTTCCGACAGCTGTGGTAGAGCAATAAATCATAAAATGAGGTGAGGTGGAAAAAAAAAAAAAAAAACATGTAATTATCAGTGTGGCTTGGCTAGCAAACACATGCCCACACAAAGGTATCTGATTTCTTATCTCACAACAGGCCAGATATGTCCAAGTGGGCATGTGCATGCTGTGAGCAGCGACAGACTGGCCTTACCTCTTTTTCTTCCTGCTACATTGATGAAGATGCCGGGTTGTTTGTTTTATAGTAAGCAAACAACCAAACACTGTACATGCAGGTATAGTGTCATGTTACATAGAAAATATGATCCAAAACATTGTGACATCATATTTTGAAAAGGTATGTGATGATTATCAATGTAAACACCTCATTCATATCTCATGATTTGATGTTGTAGTGAATAGTCTTGTTGTCATTTAATTGATGGAGGAATGCTGTAATCTACAGGAGAGAGTATGTTTTTTTCATAAAAGAAGTCATGCTGTGCCAGTGTGTAGGATTTAGTGGCACCTTGCGGTAAAGTTGCAGATTGCAACCAAATAAATACCAAACCAAATAAATTCTTCTTCCAAGATATAGGAAAAACTGGCTGCTAAATTCACATGAAAACCAAAAGGCCGTATCTGGATCAGTGTTTGGTTTGTCTGTTCTGGGCTACTGTAGAAAAACGGCGCTTCAACACGACTGACTCCGTGGAAGAGGACCTGCTGTCACTGTAGATCCAAAGGACTCACTTTGAGACAACAAAAACAACAATTCTTATTTTCAGGTGAGTACACACTAATAAAAACATAGTAATAAAACATGTATTCCATTCCTGCTAATAGATACTAATATTATATGAATAATAATCTTACACACTGGACCTTTAATATTTGCTTTCATCAAAACTTTAAAGTTCAGTGTGTAACTTTTAAGGTGATTGATTGGTAGATCAAAAAATATTTTCAGTAATATATAATCGCCTTAAAAAAAAAAAATGTTATGTTATGTTTTTATTAGCTTAGAATTAGCCTTTTATATCAACATATGGAGTGAGTCCTCTTACAGGAGGAGAGAAGTCTGACATCTCACACTGCTATCTTTGTAGCAGGAGCCCAGAACAGACAAAGGACTTTGCACACAGCGTTTCATCACTACATTGCCAACATAGCGGGACAAAAAGGAGTAGATAAAGAAGACTGACGTGATGTAGAGGAAGAAGAAGAAGAGGAAGCGTTTGGTGATTCTAGCTAACTGTGTTGTGTTAGAAACAAATGGATGATCACAAGGGAGCAGGAATATTTGCATCAAAGAAGCGAAAACATGAAGAAGCAAATTTAAATCAGGACAGAGGATGGCTAACATCATCCCACTCAATCTATTATCAGACCAGCTAGCTAAAGTCAACAAACAACCTACCACAATGCGGAACGAGTAACAATGGCATTCGTGATGACCTATAGTTTTACAGAATATCTAAATGCAATTTCTAAATATATGTATCTAAAGGAACCGCTACTTTCTCCAAATCTTAAACACTGAACATTTAAGTAAATGGTCAGAAACAGTTTACTAGTGCTGCGGAGTGAAAGGAATGTAAGTGTTGAGTTCATCGAGTAGATCTTTTCAAATATGATGTTTAACAAAATGTTAAAATGATGAAATGAGAGAAGCTGAAATTGTGCCTCCAGGTATTAGGCGTTCACCAAAGTGATTAAACACTATTTGAAGTTCTGAGTGCCAGCATGCTCACCACAGAACAAGGTGGTGGTGACGATTGTGGCCTGAGGTTAAGGAAGTAAGGCTGAAATACAAGGAACAGAGAAAGGATATGGTATGGGCAAATGTCCAAGATCCATAAGTTAACAAATAATCTGCTCTTCGTGGCTGCCTATGTGTTATCCAATTACTATGCTCAAACAACTTTGAGTGAGAAATAATTCCCTGATATTATTCCCAGTGCTTATTTAGAGCACTGTTCATTCCAATAAAGGAAGAAGCCCTCATGTAGCGGCTGTTATGCATGCCAAATAAATGACACAACAAAGCAAAGGCGGTATTAACAGAAAATTATTTCACTACGGTCACATTACAGAGCACAGCTTTTGCTTATCCCTTTTATTTAAAGAGCCCATATTATGTTTTGGGGGATTCCCCCTTTCCTTTAGTGTGCTGCGCAGGGTAGCTTTTATATAAAACATCTGCAAAGTCCATACCAAGGGAGTTATTCTCTCCAACAGAAAACACTGTTTCTGAACTGCCTTAGATACCTTGTTTGTAGTCCAGCCTTTCACACTTTACTTATCTACGCTGTGATCCTCGTCGTGTTACGACTGTGCAAGTGGGGAAACAGAAAGCGTCCATATGCAGATGCTAGAGGAGGAGGCACTAGTGCAGGTCAATGATTTATTAACATAAAGTCAAAGAGCAAGGCTTATGGGAGGCAGGCAAAGGCTAAAGTCAGGAAAGGGTCCATCGCAGGCAAACAATACTCTAAAAGAGCAGATAGAATCCAAAAATTAGTTACAGACACAAGGTGGAAGCAGAAATTGTCACAATTAAGTCATTTGTCAAGTAACACTGAATCCGACATCTTTTACAGATCATATGAGTGACCTGATGAAGCTCAGGTGTTCCTGGGCCCATCGGAGGAGGAACATATTGTTTGGCAGCTTAGCAGGCATCACGCCTCAGCCCAGCAACAACCTAAAGACAGCACAATGGCCAGCAGCATCAGAACATTCATAGGAAGACACCTCAGGATGTTCACTGTGACCTGGGATCTCCATTACCAGCTGACACTACAGTATACCGGACACCCTTTACCTCAGTGGAGGACATGATCTGGACAGTTTGCATAAAAAATCATGACTACTTTATGCATTATATGTACACACTTTATATTTCCATATTATGTGTATGAATAAAGTGCTTATTTTTTAAGGTCATTTTTAAATTTAGTAGTGAAGATCCTGAGGTATTAGAGAGCTAATTTTAAACTAATTTTAAGTTTAAACTGTAGGTGATGTGACAAACCTGTATTTAGGGGGTAAAATAACATTCTAATTCAACACGCTAACTATGAAGATAAGACACATTTAGACACCTCTTTAAATTAAGTGTGTTATGTGTTATTAATCATTTTGTATACTGTCATGTTTTCACAGTGTCCGATGACGTTCCGTTTTGGATAAAAGCCAACTGTCAGTGAGAAGCTGTTATGATTTTTTGTACAAAAAAAAAAAAAAATCTGACAACCTAGCATGAACAAGACACCGAAGTTCAAATTGTGCACTGCAGCACCTCAGCTGCATGATGCAAAAATTTGCTGAAATGCAGGCACAACAATTGTTTTTTTTCACTGAATGTGGGTTTCTTCACCTCGCTCATTAAAGCTTTCCCTCAGTCTGAATAACTTCATTAAAACTGCTGGTTATGGTGCCCGGTTTGACTGGTCACAACACTGCATTCTTACGGTTACCTCACTCTGGAAGGCTGACTTTCACAATGAGTGTTTATTTTTAGGTACATATTTTTATTTACAGTTTGTAACTCTGGCTCTATTTTCCATTCCTCTGTTGACATGTCAGAAAGTTCCACTTGCGTTTCGTTTTTTAAAGCAACACTGTGTCAGTTTTCTACCATAGAAAAAACTGATTTTAAATAATTTCAATGCTACACTGACATGCAATTGGATGAGTAAACAGTAAAGTAAATTGCTGTGAACTATAGCTGCTGTTGTAGCTAATGTTAGCTCAGTTTGTTAGCCAGGCTGCCCGGACTGTAAGCTCAAAGCACCTGGGGGGTGTTTGTACCACAGGTGTTTTGGAGCAGCTGGAAGAGGAGGTTTTCAGGCTTTGGGAGTAGGGGAATGCAGACAATATCATGCCAGAACTGGAGCTGGGAAAGTGGGCAATGTAACCAGGCTCAGCAACCTCTATTGACATGATAACAAAAGCGAAGACACAGAAGAGGATGTTGACAGAAGAAGCTCAGGACAAGAGTAAATATAGGACTGATTCTTCCTCTTGGACAAGTAAGTAACATTAGCTGGCTGCTATGTTTGTGTTGTTGGTCTTGCTTGATGTTTGGCTGTTAGCAAAGTTGTCAACTCACTAGTTTTTGATCATATCAGTAATATAATCATAACAAATACATGTGTACAGCTGTCCATATTTACCACAGTTGTATTACACTCTGAAACTGGGGTGGGCTAAAGTGCAAAAATACCAATTTCATGTTATTTAAAGGCTTATACTCGTGACACACATAGTTTCTCTGATACACTTATTTAACATGAGCAGACCACTTGAAAAGTTCTTCCAACTATTTATGACATCTCCCCCTGTCATGATAGACTTCACAAGCACTCAGCAGCTTCTTCATGTCGATCCATTTCTAAAGCAAGGGAAACTACATTATTATTATTATTACATTAGCTGACTCATTTCTGTTAACCACAGCTGAGAAATCAGCTCAGATGACCAGGCAGAGGGAAGAAAACACGGGCACTCTCTCTATCAGTTCCATTTTAAATATTGCCCTTTCATCGGCAAATCAAATTATCATCTTCCTGCTTGTTTCTGTAATCAATGGAGGAAATACTTTGGCTAATTGGATGCTGAGAATATTGCAGTCTGGTAGTACAAAGTCTTTCCCTGATAATGTGAAATTAACTCCCCAACCGAACTGATGTTTGTTTGTTTAATTATAAATAGGGTACATTATGTACTCATCTCCAGCAAACCAGCATGGAGGTGATGTCTATTGGAAAAAGCATAACCTCTAACAGGCTTATTAAAAATGATAAAAATCCTCCTAAGCCAAATGTTATTGTCTCATTGTGTTACAATTCTACTGGGCACAAGTGTTTCCATATTTAAAGCAAACAACAGGCGAAAGAGAACAAAGTCTAAGAACAGAGCATGGTTACTTCAACCAAAGTCCATTCACTTATTATATCTGATAAGCTTCTGTTGTTATTTTTACGATAATATAAAAATCTAGTTGGAGAAATAAATCTAATTATTTATTTAGATGTATTTATTTACTAATTATTATTTATCCAATTGCAGTATTATTGTCAAGGATTATTCACATGTTACGGTTAATACGTTGATAAAATTTCAGTAAAATATTCTCACAACACTAAGATATACTTCCTTCCTCCTGAATCTAATTTCAGAAACAAAAAACTATTTCAAAAGGTCAAAGCTAACCATATGTCACCACCTCCCAGAGCGACAGAGAGATCAAAGTTCTTCCTTTAGAGGTTCAGACAGACAGACAGACAGTCTAATACAACCCACAAAGGATCTCTGGAGTAAGAGCCTGAAACCCAAGGGCTATCACTCAGTGCTCTGGCCTACACACTGGAACTGTCACCTGATCTGACATGTCCTGTGCTCAGACCTCAGTCCTGGTACTGTCTGTGTGCATGTCCTCACCATGTTAGAATGTTAGGGTAGGGGTAGTTTTCCCATGGTCACGTTTCCTCTCACAGTATAAAGATATGAAGACTTTCCATAGATGTAAATATGAGTGTAAGTGTGTCTGACTGTATAAGTTCTGCAACATTGAACCTATGAACCTATGTTGAAAGGCTCAAACTCCTTATAATCTTACAGGAATAAGTGAGTATAGACACATTACTGTATGTACCTACCATCAGTATCATTCAATATCACTGAGATTACAGCTTCTTTCTTGGAGTGTACTGGTAAAGATAAACCCAGGTGGAAGTTGAATGTTCATGCTCAAAAGGCGCAGAGATACCAGATATTAACCTGCAAACTACTGGTTATTATTCTCCACAAGCCTCAGACACCCACCTGTACAAAAAAAAAAGTACCATCACCTGTAAAAAGCCGGATGTATTGTTCCGTGCATCTTACGTAATGTAAAGGCAAACTCAGAGGCAAAATCAAACTCTAGAAAACAGAGCAGAGCAGACATGCAAATCCATACCGAGCACGATTTTGTTGAATGTCTTTGTTCTGCAGTAGATTCAGCAACGCCATGAATGCCCATGAGACAGAAATCTCAAATGCAATCTCAACACAGGGAGAAAAGATAGGAGACGTGACTTTAAGTCATACAGTCAACTGGAATAAAATGCAGTATATAGTACAGATGACAGCAGGGGAGAAGTATGCTACAGACTGCAGCAGTGTGATTCGTGAGCCATTTGCACATAGATACATACTAAAAAAATGTTTTAAAAGTCTTTTAGTTTCAAATATCTCAATATCAGTTGCTTATCTACAATGATTTTTAAGCCATGCACGTCATAAGAACAATATTCTGCCTGAATTTTTGAAGCTTCGCAGTCTGGACTGCAAACATAAACATTGAGATAATAGTTAATCAAACATTTAGAGACACTTTTAAGCGTCCCTCAACCAGTAACACAAGAACGCAAGAATATTAGAACGTTCTGAAAAATAATCAAGCTAAGGTAATAACACTGGCCTAGATTAATGTCTTAAATATGATAGAACATAAAGCTTGTGTTCTACTTCCAAGGCCAAGCCCTGTCTCCCAGGTGTGCTTCTTGCTGGCAGGTATATAATCTACTGTATCTTGCTCCTGCACAGAGAGTGACCTACTTAAAATCTAATGAAAGTCCCCCACCCCATCGAAGTAGTACACACAAGGTTACCTGAGCTCAGTGTCAACAAGGAGTCATTTTGAACATTTTACAAAAGCTTGCGAGGCGCCACATTCTCAATGAAGGATACTGTAACAATCAGATGAGTGGCTCTTTATTAGGCTTGATGAAGAAAACAAGATGAAAACAAACTGAACCCTTTTTGCCTATTATGTCAACAGGACTTCCACTTTAAACCTTATCTCTTTTCCTCTGTAGACTGTTTCCTTTTTTGTGTTGGATGGTGAATCAATTCATCACCTCTTAATAACATTCTAGGGGGATTAAAATACAGTGGCCCACTCCTATACAGCGGGTAGTGAGCGTGGATCACATGACATGCAACCAATTCAACATGCTGAAAGGTTGACTCCGTTACCGAGGTGTTAACTCCACTTAATCAGACAGCAGTGACAAGAGGAGATGATCCTGCCAACGTCACAGGCTTTTGTAATCAAATCCTCGATGATGGGAGCCAGCTTCATGCTTATCAACTCACAATCTGTGCCACATTTTCAATGATGCGCACACGGTTTTCTCAGTCGTTGATAGTGAGGTGCAACTCAAGTGGATGATAAACCAAAACACAGTAGTCATTACTTCAACTTTAGAAATAATAATGAAACAATAAATAATGACACAGCGCTTTATTTCATTTTTTCATCATCACCCAAAGATGGCAGTTTTTTTTCTCTTAACATTTCAATGTCTCATATGTGTGCTTTCATGTGAATAATCTGACAGCCAAAGTGTGCTGGTATCAGATTTTCTGCTAATCCCTTTACCATTATTTCTTATATGACTGACATATGATTTTACATCTTCCAGCAATGCATTTCATAAAACTAATTAGCAGCTTACAGTGATGCATACTCCGCTAACGCTACCTTTGATGCAGACAAAACTGACAGTGTGACTGCCCCAAGCGGCAATCTCTGTACCTGGGAAGTCAAGCCAATGAGGAAGTGCCAAAAACTTGAGCGGCCGCTTGAGGCTGGCCACAGAACATTTCAACCTCCATAAGCACCCGTATTAAAATGTCCAACTTCACAGTAGAAATAAACAGTGGAAGGCAGCGGTCAACGCCGCATATCATGAGTTTCGAAACGGTGCTTTGAGAACCTACGGGTGATGCCATGCATGCGCTGTCCATTCTTTATACTGTCATTGGACTGGCCACTAAGGGGCTGACATAATACACCAAATGGGAGCATCAAAACTGGAAACCAACCCATTCCTATTATGGGTATGTCTATATGGTTTCAAATTACATATTTCAAATAATAAGTGTATACTGAAAAGAACTGCAGCATACCAACCATTTATCCGTATGGAGGGATTGAATCACTGTCCAGGCTTTCTCTAATTAAATGGATAATTTAAACATTTCCCATGTGAAGAGCCAACATAGTCATTGTGAATCATCCACATTTACAAAATCAATATCTAAACAAAGTACTGCACAGTTCCCAGTAAAAAAAAAAAAAAAAAAAAAAGGCAGAAAAAAACAAATTGGGACTCATTTTCTACATCAGTCAAACAACACAATGAACAAGTACTTTTATGTAATAACTTGCTGGAGTTGGAGTTCAAATGGCAAGACCGACTTCACTCACTCCAGACATATTATATGTTCATATGAAATGTATTGGACAATAGGTGAGCAAAGGTCTTCGATATTCCTGCTGCTGGGGGCAGGTGTAAAGTTCATGTGGGTATCTGATATGGAACAAAACGTAAACATTCTCATTCTTCTCAACATTCTCAGTCTCCGTGCCATCATGCCTTCCATATTTATGCACTGCACTTTTCAGTTCAGTTAAAAAGGAGATACTGCCCAGTGTCAGCAAAAGCTTGGTGCAACATCAAGCAGGTGGAGGTACTGCAAGCTAAAAAAAAGAAAAGAAAAAAGAACCCAAGTGTGACAACTAAGGACTCTTGTAGCAGGAAGAGTCTTTGTCCTGTGCCTCTGTACAAAGAACACTGATCAGTGATTGTGGAGTCACACCGCAACAGTTTGTTGATTAGCTACACAGTTTTAATCCCTCAAATATCGTCTGGAATGTAAATTACGCTGATGAAGACATGAAGATATCCTCACTTGGGAACTGCACATCAAAAGGCGTCTTCTTAGGCAGATCCAGTCATTACTAGTTATATGACATCTAAGTAACTGAATAGGAATGGCAGTACTCATGCTGGAGCATAACTTCTGTCCACTGATGCCTAGTGCAGACCTTTGATCTAATTTTAGTGTGTGCGCTTTGCCCTTCACACAAGTACTCATTATCCATTGCACAGTTGGAGTGGTGGTACAGTGCCAATCGGATGTACCATCAATTCTTGCTGAAGGAGTGAAGATTTTGCACTGAAGGAAATGAAAAATAAAATTCTGAAAAAATCATTTCTTTTTTCATGGTGAGTATCTTGGGCTATGGGCCTAGCCATCAGGCTTAGGGAGGAACAAACCCAGCAAGGGATATGTTAGGGAAAATAAATCTGTGCTACTGTGGTATTTAGTTTGCTGTCACTTGTTGCTTGGACAATAAAGCTGCACATCAACTTTTTCAGTGTACTCATTAAGGACCTCGCTGAACACTGAACAACGCTTTAGATGTTAAAGATTAGCTCACCAAACACTGTTTATATCCTCCCGAGGTTAGAGAGTTCATCTGAGCTGCACTCCAGTTCCTACTGATCAGTTAAATGCTGTGACCTGCTCTATCAGCTGCTTTCAATTGATCAAGTGCTTTATAATTTGTCCTTTCTCTCTTTCATATCGCATGAACACGGCAGAGGCTAGCCTGCTGTCATGCATAGAACTCTTCCCAGTATCCCTATGAGGAATAGGATGCTGCATCACATTATTCTCCTCCTCTCTCTCTGTTAAACAGTTCACTATTACCATCCATCTGCTGTTTTCATGTCTCATCAAAAGATTTTTCTTCCCCTCACCAACTTTAAATATTCACTTCGTGTTCTTTCAACAATAGCTTACAAACACTTGGAAATAATTGAGTCTCGACGGGCTGACAAAAAAGGGAGCAGTGATCGTGCGCAGTGGAAGTGATCAAATATGGCCTTGAGCCAACCGTCTTTGTAGATGGTCTTTGTATTGCCATTGATCCGGGGGTGGATACACCCAAGGAATACATTATTTATGCACTTTTTTTTTTCACCCGACAGTTGAAAGTAGTGAGTCACAAACAGTAACGGGATTAGATGGGTGATGCACCGGAAGAGAGGAAACCAGGGCTGCCGAGTATATGTGCAGCCCTGTGGACCAAAGGCAGTGGCCACAAAACAATGTGGTAGAAGGCTTTCATCATCTCTTCTAGAGCAGTAATTGTCGAGATAATGTACTCCTCAACCTCACTGTACACAGGGTGCCATGCCATCATAACTATGGGCACAGAAAGTGCTTTTAACAACCTTTCAGACCTCAATAAACCAAACATATACCACTGCAGTAAGCTGCTAAAAGTCATTTCTTTTTCTTCCTCCAGGGCAAATAAGTGTGAGATCATCAACTGTGCAATCTGCCTCTGAGTTTACCTCATGTGGAACGTTGCTTTCACCGCGTATCCGTATAAATTACTTACGATAAAACAATAAATATGGTGATTTTGTTTTAACATTTTAGTGTCTCAGGTCATTAGGTTGTTAATTAGCTGAAAGAAAACCAAGCACAATCCCCCTTTTATGTAATGCAGACATGTTGAACAGACTCCCCGATGCAGTCATGTACAATAATCACATTACTTTCTGTTGGGTGTTTTTTAGAAAGAATGCATCTTAACATGTTCATAGCTTCTAAATTATTCAAATTGCTATGTGTTTTTATGCATGTGTCCATGCATGTGTGCTGGGTTTGTGTGGGCGATGGCGGGATGCCTTTAGGGCACACATATGTCTTAAATTTAAGTTAATACTGTCATAGCTCCACCACTTTAAGATATAGTGTCATAAGCAAGGCAGTATATTGCTGAAATTAATAATCTGGTATATTGCTAATACAAATTACAATTACTTCTCTTTCAAAACAGTTTTTTCCCCCAATATTTTACATTCAGTATAATACTGTTTTCCCATGAACATACATGTGCTGCATTGCCAAGCAGAACAAGCTGATTTTCCACTACAAACAAGTCAACGTAGTCAGAATGTTGCCATCCAGCGTGTTTTCCCGAAGACAGACAGGTTTAAACGCATTATGGTTGCTCAAGGACAATGAATTGCTAAGATACGGTGTGGGTCATATCCACACCAAAGAGTTTTTCTACGAACATTTCTCATGCTCACTGAAAAGTTTATCAAAACCAAAACTTCATGCTTTTTCAGCCTTTTTTTTCCCCTTTTTCTTGGCATGGGCAGCATCTTTGTTGCCAAGCAGCCATTTATTCATTGTATTTGCATTGCACATCACATAGATCACTTGATCAAGCCCATCTCCAGTATGTGTGGTCTTCCTCTTTTTGGGGAGATGAAGGCTGAATTTCATTTCTCAGTGACTCCACACCACTGTTGCTGCCAGACAGATGGACATATATAAAAATAACATGGACTTTTAGTTTGACATTTTATATCATGAACAGTGTCTTTTCCTTTGTTGGATATATAGGCTGCAACTATTCCTAAAACTCCCTGAAGCTAATCAGAGCACACTCACACAGACACTGAAACACAAAAGGAATGCTTTTTTCAGAGCCAGTGCTACATAAGCCCCCTCTCTCTGTGTATCTGTATGGACGAGCTCCAGGCTGCGACCAGCAGACCTACAGTTGGACAGCCTGGCATCCCCTGTGGTACCCATGTTTCCCTCCTATTCATTCTTCCCACACAAGCAAAGCCCCAAGTGTTGGGGGATTTTACACTAATACATGCTCATTGATTTATAATTCACAGCGAGCATGCCGGCATCCAAGGCTGGGAATTACACATGTTGACAATAGCAGTGGTGCTTGTATACTTGCAAGTAAAGGTCAATGTTTAAATTTGGAGGTTTAATTCCCAGCTCAAACAGTAGTGGTGAAGTCTCTGCAATATCTAATGTGGCAGGCGAGCTGAACTCACACTGTGTTGAGCATTTTCTGAGGACATGTACATTTAATCTGTCATGCATTGCCTGCATTATGAGGGTGGCAGAGGAGAGGTAGCTCATCCACAATTTGATTCAAAATGACATGTGATGTCATTTATATTCCATAGTCTGTATGTCTGAATATAACATATACAAGTATAGACCCATTTATGATCCAGCTACCATGTACCATTTAGTGAAGACCTTTTATACAGTGTGGCTCACAGATCAGTGAGTGATATCCATTTTTCATGAGTTTAAGTGGAGGATCCAAGACTTCTATGTGCACAAAAGGTTTATATCTCTTAAAATGTGTTGACAGAGAGAAATAAAGTCTTAGATCTTTGCTTCAACTCGGAAAAAAATGGGAGCAAAAACAAGTGTTTGCATTTTTGTTGGTGGTGACATACAGTCGCTTGCCGATGTCAATAGCACAAATGTCTATCAGTGATGTCAGGTCTTCAATTCTATGAATCTCTTCAGTATGTAAACAAAAGCCACAGTGGGCAGGCAGTGTCTTCAGAGAAAATGTCATGTTAATGACAAATTACATCTCATTTCACACCTACTGGATGGCTAAGACTAAAGGGTATATACACAAGCACATAATGAATTAATGTTCCAATCTAACCTAGTAATGTAATGACATATATAACCAGCAGTTATAACTACATGGTGTTTATGGTGGCATAGGTGGGGTAGTCTATCATAATCAGAATGCCAGTTTAAGCCTTCCAGTTACTAATAATATAAGATGTTCTGTGCATTATTTATTTACAGCTGATTTGTCAGGAGACTACAACTTCCTGTCTTAAGATTCAATCAGTTGTACACTCCGGATCCTTACAACCCTCTTTTCTCGGCATCTCTTCAATAGCTACGCATAAACCCGCAACTCATATTCTCACACACACACGTCCACATTTGCCCCAGACAAACAACTGAATCATCAGACAGCATCCCCCTGTAAGCAAAAGGCGAACAAGAGTGAGATCGCAGCAGGAAGAAGATTATGTGCTGCCTTCCAAACCTTCATCGCCTCCCTGAAAGACTCCGAAATGTCTAAAGCTTTCCACTTGACAGTCAAACCTCTGGTAACACACTGAGCAGGCAGGGATGAGAAAGGGAGAGAAGCTGGGAGAGCAGAATGAGTTCTTATCTACTCCGTATGTTCCCCTAGCCCAGGAGCAACGGAATGACAAAGGTTTTAATGAGTCTCTCGACCAACTGACAGCCATCTGAGATTATAGGAATGTAAGAAAGAAGCATGCAGTAAATTAAAAAGGGCTACACTGAATCACAGTCCCTCCTCTCAATTTATTGGCAGGTTATGCAAAAGTCTGAAATAGAGCAGGAGGTGACTGCAGCATATGTGAGTTCAGAAGCAATGCCGTTATGAAATTGGGTTGGTTGCACTTACTGGATAGCAGCCAACTGTCACTATCTTAATAGAACGGTGCAGGTATAATAGGAAATTTCAGTGCCTGTACAGGAATCAGTCATGTGTCATCTTTCTTTTCTTCTTGTACACCAATAGAATAGTCACAATTGACACTTAGGCTCTGAAAAGACAGGGACACCAATTATAGAAATGATAACTACTGTATTAGACCCAATATCTCCTTTCTGGATGACCTCGACTTTGTCTCGTATTCTTTCATTCTTTAACCTTTTCCCACCATGAGATGAAAAGCTCCTCAATCATTGTGTGAACTTCCAACATCTGGAGCAATAAGTCACTTCATTCTCCCAAAACAATGACAAGTCTTCTGATCTTGGTGGGGTTTTAAGGTGTGTAGGCGTTCGTACTCTTCTCCACAGACTCGTTAAAGCATAAGCAACTAACAAACATCCAAGCTGTACTTTATCCTATACGAGCTGTGAGCCCAAGGGAGGCTGGGATCAGTGACCTGCACTAACAAGTGCAGGACCGGTGTCCTGCTGTAAGCCTTTCATAGTTGGGCAGAATGGGGTTATGGGAGCTTGTCCAATGTAAGAGACACAAGTGCTGTTGGAGAGTCCATAGTCCCCTCAGAGGGAGAGGGAGTATCCATGTACCGACATTTCAGCTATTGTTAAAATGAAAAGACTACACACTGACATTTCCAGAACTACTTGTGACACATTAGTGGGGATATTGTATGACATAAGCTCAAAGATACAACGAAACTGCTTTCTGTCTAATACTATTATTTACTAAAACATCACATGAACGTGAAGTTTGGTCTTGTCAAATCCATAGACACATTTATTTTTTGGTGTAAACATGCTAAATGAATAATTTCTCCAACCTTGATATGCATCCCTTGATCTGCTCCGCTAATATTGATACCCTATTTAATGAGACTACAGATAAAGCTTAACAAAACAATGCACATAATGAGGGGCTGAATATGTAAGTAGCCACTCACCTTGATACAAGAGATGCAGCATTTCTGTTATCATGGAAAGAGCAAAGCGGTCAATACTCTAAATACCCTGCTTCACAGCTGAAAACTGAGGGTGTGGTGAAAAGATGGGGGTGGCAAAGTCACTGTAAGGACATCCTAAAGTGGCTGATGGAGGCAAAACACAAAATGGATGGCTTCAACACTGGCCTCGTCAGAAAAGAACCAGTATCAGTCTTTCCTTGCTATTAGGGTATAGACAGGTTATTCTACTGTGTGAATATTTAATGAACCCTAATTAGATTTAAAAAAAGGACTGGTCAGTAATGGCACCTAAGTGGTTTAGCTGTTGTGTTTGCATGTTTGTGGCTTCAACAATGTATTGGTTAATTGATGAATACTCAATGAATAACATAGCATAAGATAATATGCATGGTACGAAGACACAAAGGACATGATATCCTCTTACATACACTTACATTACAAAGGGTATTTGTAAAACATCACAGCCAAGGATGTAAAAGTCCATAAAACACATGTACTTCACTGCACTCCACTGTTTAGACAAGAGACTGCAAGTGAACTGGCTGTCAGCATATTTATACACTGGTGGTAAGAAGCTATGGAGGCAAAATCTAGCACCAGTATAATAATATCACCCATTACAACAGGGGGAAAACCACCTTTTGCAATTTCACCTGCATGTGGAATTATTTTTTTTTTACATTTCCATTACAATATGAAACTCTGCGTGTGAAAATCAGCTGCGTTCAAATCACTTTGAATTATTAAGGTGGCATTTCAGAACTCAGGTTATGCCAAAAATCCTCTGGGATTCTTTCTGGTTACAGATACAGCACTATGCACTTGCACTTGTTTAGGGGAAGACTCGTATACTAAGGGAAGCAAAAGTTCAGGCTGAGGTTATAATAGAAGATGTCTTCATATAAGCCGCTAACACTGCTTTGGGACATTTGATCTTTGTTTTTTTCTCAGGGGACTAGCCCAAAAGACTTTCCTCTTTTCCTCTTGTTCTACTTCAACTGCCACATGGTGCGACGTCCTCTGCCCTCTATTCTTAGTCTGCTACCTCACCCCTGACCCTTACTAATGCTCTCTGTTGACACAAACGGAAAGGGGCTTTTCCAAAGGTGGCACGACACTTATTGCCCTCGGCAGCTTGCCCTGGAAGGTCACGCTGCAAAGTGACACAGACAGCAAGGTCACTGTCAATGGAAGCTGTTTGTAGATCAGTCCTCTTGCCTCAGACAACCACTTCCTGCTTACTGTATCCCAGAAGGGCTACACTGCCACCAGCAGTCACAAAGTGCATCACAATCTACCTTTTGTCTTTTGTAACTAAAATAACCTCAGGTTATACTTCACTGACATCACTTTATAAGATCATGGTGAGTGCAGTACTTGTCCTGTTTATGCAGAGGTCTTCCCCCAAATCCATCATAGTAAACGCCTGACATTTTTTTCTGTAAGCTAATAAATGAGCTTCATTTAAAATAATCTTTTTTTCTTGTAAAGCACACTCTATTAAAACAGAATTCGTTCCCCCGCCTTTTAGTGGCAGTCGACCATGATGAGTAAGCATATTGCATAAATGACCCAGCTGTTGGAGCATATTGTGTTTCGCCTCATCAGGGATTCAAAAGGGGCTGACAACAGATCAGCCGAATCCGTTCACGGCTTTGGTCTTCAGCTGACCAGACCTCCAATTTAAAATAAGCTCTTTTGTTTGCCTCAGTCAGCTGGTGATATACGCTACAGATGTGTGGCTCATGATAGCTAGCTTGAGCATGTTAATGTGTTTCTAAGTGACAGCAACAATTAAACACATATTATTGGCCTGTAAATTGAAAGTATGGGTAAAGCCACACAGATGTGCAATATAAATGTGAAAACTAATAATCCCTCCCAGACACTAGAGAAAAATAATCCATAAATTAAAATTGTATTAGTTACCTAATAAATTAAGTTTACTTTAAATAAATGAAACTGCATGTACTGTATGGGACTCCTTCAGTGACCAACTCAGAATCTGATATTTACAAAGTACATATTCCCAACTGTATCCAAAGGTCATAGAGGGGGAAAAAAACAAAAAAAACTTAAATTTGAAACCCAGCGTTTCAGTCTGTGATCATTGATTTTTCTTCCATGTCCTTAATGGATAGGCTAAAAATATGCTGTTCTGCTTCTGGGTACAGGCCTTGTTTCTGACAGAGCTCTCTGTCCTTTAAAAACAAAGCAAGTGGTCACATATTTTAAATTTTCAAATATTATCAAAAAATGTTAAGTGCTATAAAAATTATCCACCCATTTCCTGTAACCACTTATCCATATCAGGGTCGCGGTGGGCTCATGCTCATCCCAGCTTACATTGGGCGAGAGGCGGTTCACCAGTTCATCACAGGGCCAACACAGAGAGAAACATGCTCACATTCACAACTGTGGGCAATTTAGAGTCACCAGTTAACCAAGTAACCTGCATGTCTTTGGACTGGAGTACCCTGCAGAGAACCCACACAGACACATGGAGAACATGCTAACTCCATACAGAAAGGCCCCATCTGGGGTTTATACAGATATGAAGAGCTCATTCTAGTGTAACGAAAACACATGACGATTCATTCCAGGTGATTATATACTAATTAAAGCATAATTATGAAAACCACATTCCATTTCTTCCAATAGATCCACGTAAATATTACACACCGGATCTTTAATTTCAATCGCAGCTTCATTTTTTCACAGATTTAAATGCTTATCAAGTAACAGATATATTTGTTCTGCCAATAGTTTCAAAAAAGGTGATATGTAATGTAATAAAAACATTTGCACATTTGACAGACTCAAACTTAATAGCACATAAATTAAAAAAAAAGTCTTTACTTTTAGTAGAGAGAAGTTAGGACCACCCCCATAAATATCTCATCTTTATGAAAGATTCTAATGAGGTCATCTGTTCTGTTTCATTTCTTTTAATAACAGAGACAATTTAATGCCCCATTAACATAGGGATTAGATTCAGTTTACATCCACCACTACAACAAACAATGCAGTAGATATTCCACATACCTCGCATAAACTTTTTAATTCCATACGCTGTGACTTTGTATGGCGCTCCTTAAAGCTAACTAAATGAGGAATGGAATATTTAGGTATAAAATGTATAACACATAGTTATATACATAAAATATTCATATTACTGAATGATTACTTGACAATATGAAGTCTTGTGGTATTAATAGCAATATAAAAAACTGATATTAAAATATTAGGCCCTATTTGCAAATCCTATAATTGACTGATGTCCTGCTGATCTCAAACTAAAAAGGCACACATGATTGAAAATGATTTATCATACTTGGAAGCAGGTGTGTCACATTTCAGCTGCCTACTGGCGTGCATGCATACTGATTCAAACTCCATTTCTGTGAGTAATAAATCAAAAAGCCAACATTGTTGCCATCAAAGTTGCTTCCTCTGATTTCTGCCCCCATGTGATCATGCTGTCAACATCACTGAATAATCACGAGGTAGAAGAAGGTTCCGTCCATACTGTGATTCAGTGGATGCATAATATCACTGAAAATGGAGGGCCTTGTCTTTGGCTCCTTTGCTAACATCAGAAATGGCAGAAAAAAAACAGACTATATACAGACACAGGCAGGCCTGTATACACACACCTGAAATGCATCCTGTACGCATGGCCACAGTGCACGTATACCCATCATGCTTCTACACATGGACACAGATGTATACAAGCACACACACACACACCCACACAGTCTTGCACCAGTGCACATATACAGTGCCTGAACCAAATCGTTTACCAAATCCAAAGAGCTGAAAGAGGCAGACACAGCATTGCTAATTCAGAGTTAAAGGAACTACAAGGAAGAGCAAAGGCAATGCGTCAGTCCTACCATGGTTAACACTCAATAAAACATCAAAAGGGATGAAGCTCAGAGCTCTGGACAAATACACACCCACGCAGATACTAGATACACTCAGAAACTCCCTTTCACTCTTGCACGCCCTCTTAAAACACCTATATACACACGCTAGTATGCATTTTTGACATATACATGCTGTATATGTAGCTCATTAGATTAAATGAATACAGCAGGCATAGCAGATGAGAGGTTTGCATCTCTTTCAAGAGGAAGCAGTTGCATACTACGCCTCTTGAATGGTAAATGTGATTTCAATAGAACATTTGTGCACGGCAGCTCTTTGCAATCAAGCTGTATATGCAGTGGAACAATTGGCGATTTGAGCCACCTATAGCCAGTCAATGCCAGATACACAGGAGCTGTCATCAACTTCCCATCAGGCTCCACTTCCCCCCAGTGGATGTTCTGCAAGAGGAGACACTTCTTTTGAAATTTTTATATCCAGAGGCAAAGGCATTTAATGGTCACTGTTTTGCATGTTACATGAGGGGGGGGGGGGATTATAATCATCTGCCCAGGACAAAATTGGGTTCTGGCAGCTTAGACAGGCTATTTATTATTCAATTATTTTAAATATTTCAGGGGACCAACAGGATGCTCATGCAATCATTAATATTTAAACCGTTGCCTTACAAAAGGAGGTAGCCTTGCACTTGTCTGGTATTGATCAAGAGGGCAGCGTATTGAAAAAGAGAACACAATTGTATGCCTTTATCCTTCAGCCTCCTGAAACATTTCTATCTGAAAGGGAACTTAGCAAGCGAGAGATATGAAGAAATTACTGTATCATCAATTCCCCATTAGGAGAGAAGGGGCAAGAGAAACAGAGATTTAAGAGACACAGAAAGAGATGCATTGTTCGACCACAATCCCACACACAAACTTATATACACATAGAATCTGAAGGTGAAGGTATAATGTAGGGCGTCTCAGATAGTGCAATACTGGACACAATCAGTTCTCTGCGAGCCGAGATAAAAGGGACAGAGCAGCCGTTAAAATGCAGAGAGGCACTCACCATTATGAATAAAATGTGGCCACTGTACCAAAGTAATTCCCTGCGCTCGCAGACACTAGCTGTTGCAAAGACGAGGACAAACAGCGACCGCAATTATGCCCCTTCCACTAGCAGCCTCCCCTGGTGATAACCGCTCTGTAGCAGGGAAGCAAAAAGATGAATTGCTTTGCAGACAGGCATCTCCCCTCTCAGCAAACACACATGCACAAGTATGCAGATGCACATAGATAGATTCTTCTCTGCAGAGGGGAGTAGAGATCCAAGAGCCAAAATAGCAATCATATCCTCTGTGAGGTCTGGGACATTTTATTGTATTATTACGACATTTATCCCAACTTTGAAACTGACTAGATACAGTCCAGGATAAGACACACACCTTTTCCATCTTCCTTCCCCCTTTCCCACTTCAACTGTATCTTTCATGTTGAGCTTTTCGGCTCCCTAATCAGCCCCTTTTCTCAAAAACCTGGAGAGTGCTATTAATATACAAGAGTCTGTCTTACCTTGAAATACCATCCAGAAACCTATAGTCCACAAGATAAGCTGTCTGAAGCTCGGTGCTGGTCCACAACAAAGAAATGGGCAAAAAAATCCTTCAAGTCTTTAAGAATCTGAACCCAATTGAAATTCCGATCTTTTCTGATTAGAACTTACTTTTTTGTGATCAAGATGTCCTTCATTGATTCTGTACGTAATCCATTCCCCTTTTTTTTGGGTTGCTTTCCCCGATATTCCACTTCGGCACAGTGAAATAGTGTTATGTATTCTACTGGAAAATGCGTGTGTGACAGACTGAGCGAAGGGGGAGAAAGAGGCACTGTAGGATCTTTTCTGCTGCGCACTACCAGCTCCAATACAAGTGAATCCAGCCGGTCTTCACAGCTCTCCTCCTGCCTTCAGGAATGAAATTCAGCATCCACTGTTCATCCCCACAAAAAAAGGGGAGGGTTTCCCCTCCTGGATGGAAACTTTCAGACACCACTGCCAAAGCTAGAAGAGGTGATAGTGGATCCCACTGAGCCCTGGTTATGTTATTTTCCTTGATATCCTCCCTCCTCAATGGATTTGTGCTCCCTTTCCTTCTCTTCTTCTGTTGTGTAGCTCTCTGCACTCCGGAATAGGCTCAATGGATGCTGAGGAAGAAGCAGAATGAGGCAAGCCGCCTGTTCTCTCCCGCTCCGTTTTTCTCTCTCTCTCGCCTTCACCCTCCCTCATGCATGCCCCCTCCCTTGCGTCTCACTGCACCTCCCCACCCTTTCGTTTTCTCTCTCCTCCTCTCCTTTCCTCTCACACACACACCTCCACACACACACACACACATGCTCTTCTCTAGCTCTTCACAATTACCGCTGTGCCATTGCCAGCCATGTCAGACAGAAAGGTTCACTGCCCATACTCCTCAGAGAAACAAATAATGCTTGATAAATATGTAAAGTTAAATAGATATGAAGAAAAGGAGCAGCAGCATGGAAAAGAACACTGGGCCAAGAGGCAGTCTAATCTGCTTTGTTCATAGTTACCTGATTACTAAATATCCCCAGAGTTTACATCGTTTTGCATCTCTCTTTTCTCTTTACTTTTTAGTTTAGTGGAGTCTGTTCAGTAGTTGATGCTGGCTAGCTGTCAAGAGTGACTGAAGAGGAAGATAAAAATAGCGAGAAAGAGTAGCACACTGCATAGAAACAAGGACAATACATGTGCACTAGCAGCTATATAATTATATAATTAGCCACCTAAACAAATTGCCTGAAATTCTGTTATCATTGTGTGTACATATTCAGTGATTACTAGTTCAGAGGTTCAGCACAATAAACAAAATGAAGAACAATTAGACATGAAACAAAATTCTGAAATGTTTCTGAAAAAGCATCCCACACATACAGTATCTCACCTCGCCACATGTATTTACTGAGAGACCATTTGTGGCATACTCGATTGGTCATGTACTCAAAGCTGAATGTCAACAATAGCTGTTTACACACAAGCTACTGTGAATAATTGACATTACTAAAGCCAAGCAATTATCTTGCTAAGCCTGGACTTCACAGTCCACGTGAGGTTGCTTGTCTGCGACATGTAACCGCACGTTCATTAATTAGGATCCCCGCCGCATAATCACAGTGTAACCTGTCAGTCATGTATAACTGTTACAGGACAAATAGTATGCAGATTGCATATCGGTTCCATGTGCACTTGGTTTTGATAAGAGGATGTTGACCTTGATATTATCAATGCAAGGTCACATCTCATCAGCACCTTGTCACCAAAGCTCTGAGCCAAATGTTAAAGTGCCTCTGGCAGGGTCACTTGCCTACTATATTCCATCCATCATGTGCGTGTACCTTGGGGAGTCATGTCAACAATGTCACTGTTTTTTTTTTTGTTGTTGTTTATTTGTTTTCTAAACCAGAAAAAAAGTACACTTTTGGAACTAAACAAACTCAACTCACACTAAGGTACTGTTCACAGGGTGCATTATTTCCTTTCCTTCCTTTCACTGTTTCTCTCTCAAACCCTCAGAATGGCACACCTCCAATACTTCACCTTGACTACACCTGTCCAGACAGGCATTTTTTTTGTTTTTTTTTGTTTAACACTAATACTGACATGATGCAGTGTGACATGGACAATGTGTGTCGTCATGTTTGGGCATGCTTTCTCATTCAGTATGGAAGCCCTAAGACCATTCATTCATACATTTTGTTTCCTCTTTTGTCTCATAACAAGTCATTTTCATTTGTTTTCTCAACATCTTGAGTTATTTGTCGTTATCCCGTCATAATGGTATAATCTTCTTGAGGTCTCTCAACTTTGTTTTCTCGAAATGACAAAATTTATCAAATGTCATAGACCTGAGATACAGTGACACCTGATGTCATGACATGCTGACATGATCAATATACTCGTGCCCCTCTGACTTTTCTACACTGAATGATGTTTCCTGCGATGATTTAATATACTAGACTTCCCTTTTGTTTTCTCGAATCTCGAACAACATTAGTTAGCTCAAGATAATGACATAAATAATTTGAGAAAACAAATTCAATTGTATATTTTAAATTCTTTAAAGTAGCCTCATTTTGCTTTTGTTTACAGTTGTACACATTAGTAACATTCTCTGGAGTGCCTTTCAATTAACAGATGTACCCTTAGAAAAGTTAATTAGTACAATGCATTTGAGGCCATCAGTTATGTTGCTCAGAGGTAGTGTTGGCATACAGTGAACAGCTCTATTCAACTACTGTAGTAATCTGTGCTATGGCAAGGAGAAGGTAAACTGATGATATCTGCATGTGTGGTTCCCACCATGAAGCATAGCGGAAGCATGTTCCATAAATTCAATGGAACAAACAGCATGGCTATAACATAACATTTTGCTTTGTATACATTTTTCTTGTTTACCACATATTTTCATATGTTATTTCACAGTTTTGACATCTTCAGTGTTATTTTAGTGTTAATATTAAAAATCAAGAAAAGCTTTTGTATGATACTGTCAGTGCATTTATACAAGACCATTTAGAATGTGTGTATATATGCCTGAAGCTACATGGACATTATTAAGCCAATTATGAACAAACACATCATCTGTGTAAGATCTAGTTACAACTTTGACAATGCTAACTGTATAGTTTTTGTAGTGAAATCTCTCAGCACTTGCACATAGAATTTAGCTCCACTGCATCCAGGCATGACAGAGAACATCTCAAGCACGTCTTCAACTGTGGCCAATAGTAGCTAGATTGGCTAATCGATGTTCACAGTCCATACTCAAAAGAAAAGACGCACACTCACCTCACTGCTCTTCCAACAGTTGGAACACAGTGTGTAGAGCTGCAACGATTAGTCGATTGATCAATTTGTCGTCTATGAAATTAACTAATTAATTGTAAACTATGTTGATAATTGATTGTCTTGTGTTATTTTTTTTTAGAAAAAAGTGAATATTTTCTGATTTATTTGATCCTATATGACAGTAAACTGAGTATCTTTGGGTTGTGGACGAATTAAGACATTTGAGGAGTTTAGGAAACAGTGATCAGTTTCCACCATTTTAAGACATTTTATAGACCAAACAGCTAATCAATAAATTCAGAATATGATGACAGATTAATAAAGATAATTGGTAGTTGCAGACTTAAATGATCAGTCCGTTTTGACACTGTCAGATACTCAATTTAAAAATGTCAGGAATGTTCAGTGATTTACAGCAGCCTTTAATATTCAACACAAGTGTTTACTTTGAAAGGCAAGTGTCTATACTAGAATGCCCCTCTCTCTTTCCCCATTCTCACTCTTGCTATCACTCTCTCTCCCTCTATGGTAAGCTTGCAGATAAGCCTGGGTAAGCCCTCTGGCTGAGGCACCAGCACGGCCCTTTCTGAATCTCATTATGGAGGCAGCACAGCTTCCAACCAACTGTCCACAGGCCCATGTTTCAAAACAGTCAGCAACTACAATCTATTTGCCATTCCATTGTCACTGCAACTTTTGTAAACTTCTCAAAAAGGCTACCAAAAGTTCAGATTTATCTGCTTGTTTCTCTTTTTGCTTTAAATGTAAATTCTAAACATGCATAATCAAAAATCATACAATGCAACATAATTGAACAAAAATGGAAACCTGGATAAACCTACCTTTAATGATAGCTGATATCCTCACCCATACCTAAACTATAATGGAGTTGCCATGCAATCTATTCCCTAAATTGGGAATGACCAGCAATGACAGGGTTGCCCTCCCTGCTACTGCAACTTACAATTAAAGACTGAGGACAAAAAAAACTTGACCCAATACATTATTAAATAGTTTTCACCGAGGAGAAGCCTAAAAGACTAGAGAATTGGGATTCTATTTGGCAGATCCAGTTTCATCTAACAAATCACCATAGAAACAAATCACACTGCACAATCCAGCACCGCTGCCAAGAGGAGGTGAGCAAGCGATCCTAGTTCAGTGTCATGTGAGGATATAGTTCTAACAGCCACGAGGGAGTATTTATGCTAACTGTCAAAGTCAGGCTTGAGGAGCATTTGTGTATGGGCAGCTTTGACCGGTGTATGATTCATATGCTGAACAAAAGTTATTAAAAAATATATAATAAACACTGTCTCCACAACATATTATGACTACATGTCCCACCCACACTGTTGGTGGTAGGACTATTGTGGTGAAGAAATTACTCAGGACTTGTTTGTACTAATCACCTGCACTCTCCTTCTGCTTCCTGGGTCTGTCTGTGTTTGGGTTTAACAAGCCCTGTTAGCTGGCAACTTTAAGCTGAATAACAATGCTATGGTTACAATGGTGCGCCTTCGGTACAAAGTCACTAGTTAATAGGATCACTTGTTAAACCGAAACACATGGGATAATTACCTATTAGCAACCACACTACCGGTGCTTTCATTTGGAAGTTCCAGAGCAAGAGAAGTGGAAGCTACGTGAGGTCCTCCTGTGTGGTACTGTAACCCTGGGCAAAATTTTAGTCATGGGGCACAATGTGTTTCTGATTCTGTAAATTGAGGAATATTGAATAACTCTGCATTTTAGACTGTGCTGTGTCAAGTCTCTTTTCAGCCTAGCTGCTCTGGGACGCTTTTCCATTCGAAGAAACAAAGATTGAACATGGCATGATGTGACGAAGCAGCAACCTCCAGGGCTGGGAAATGAAGCCAATGTGGAAGTGCCAAAAAACCCTCCCTTGAGGAGCTGCTTGGTGGCTGGCTACAGAACATTTCAACCTCCATGGGTGCCCGTATTAAAATGCCCAACTTCATAGCAGGAATAAGCATGTTTAAGATAGCATGTCTCGATAAAGCCAGCTTATCAGCCAATTCTTTAGAGTGTCATTGGATGTGACGTTTCATCACATCCAATTCACCCTCAGTACAGATGTCATGAACCGGGAAATAAGCTACAGAGACCAAAACTGTTTTTGTACCAGGCTGCAAATTGTACAGTCTGGGTTAGTTTCCGGCAGCTTACTTTACTATCATCACCAAACTCAAACTATAAAATATGATTACCATATGATTATAGGTAAAGTATTATTCATAAAGCGTCTGATGCATTCAAGCAAGCCTTTGAAAAATAAGTTTACACAGTACTAATTAAACATACCACTGCCAGGTAAATCTCTCTGTATTTCACACATATACTGAGTTTCTAAATCTGGTATCACAGTGCCAATATCGATTTGTTTTAAATCAATCAGCAATGCCCAGGTGTGTTTCAAACCAAAAAGAGCACAGCTACTCACCAACTGAAGTGGCCAAATCCAGCCTTGAGAGTGTTAGTCGATTAGTCTGGCAACAAGTGTGTATTGCATACCTCACCCATTCCATAGCGTCTGATTATTTTCCAACTCCATCAGCTAATTACTTTGTGGACTTACTATCAAGCCGTTCCCTGGAGTTGACAGCAGTACACTGGGCTGGCTGCAAGAGGTAACTTGGACAATCACTTGGCTTGTCTATTAGATGCATAAGGCATCACTTGGTTTTATATTCATTGACCAAAGTTTTTTTTTTTTTTTTTCCTGGAGATACAGTAAGGACACATTCTTTGCCAAATGATAGATGTAAGTAATCTGCTGCAAACTATAGCTGCTTTATATGTGTGCTAATCTTAATGTAATGCAAAATTTTGAATGCAGAACAGATGTGAATAGATTTAAATGTCCAGTGTATAAGGACTGTGGGAAACTACATAGTGTCCAACAACAGTGTCCAGAGCCACTGTTTGATTTGTACTCTAACAAATGACTAACTCATAATCATACACACTTATGAATAACATATTCCATTCTTTACATATTCTGTGAATAGAACCCCTGAACCCTAAATTAGCTTAAATTGTTTTTTATTCGTTATCCAATGTCATGTAAATATGTTACTGACAATCTTAACAGAGCTACAGCTAATGAACAAATTTGGAGGCAGTTGTATTCAATTAGAAACACATTATCTGATCAGAGTATTATATTTTCTGTATTTATAAACACTCATGTGAATGAAGTCAAGCCCAACAATGGCTTGCTGTTAATGATCTTTCTGGCCACAGTGGGAGACTATAGACGATCTGGCCAATGTATCATATGCTTCCAAATGCTCAGGTCATTAAGCTGGTAAAACAAAAAGAAGGTTTTGGAGTGGCTTTGTAACCCTTCCCCAACTGATAGATTTCAATGACATTGCACTGCAGCACTTCACTTTGTCAGGTTCTATTTTAGTGATTTCTTGATTCAACAGGTCTGGCAATAGTCAGGCCTGGTTGTGGGTAGTGAAATTGAACTCACCTTTCCAAAAAATGTGGTTAATCAGAGTTAGGTTTGACTTAATTCTTGAAATGCCAAATAGAAATGTCGATGTCTGGCCCTAATACTCTGTCGTACATGTACAGCTATGATTAGTCAGTCAATATTTGTTTTTTAGCCTGGCTCTGGCTTCAGTGAGCTCAATCAAATCTTGTTGCTGCAGTCGCTGCTGCACTTTGACGTGCACATTTTCCATTAGCATCATTATTTTACTCATAGCCTATGATTCTCATGATGAAGTCACTTCATCCAATAGAATAAATAAAATCTCAGACACTTGAAAGAACAGCCTGTCCTGGCTGTGTCATCATAACCAAACAGAGCCCTCTCTACCTCCTGAGCCACAGCTCGGAGCTCGTCCACTAATCAGATGATCAGTGGTTTGATCCCCGGCTCCTCCAGTATGCATGTCGAAGTGTCCTTGGGCAAGATACTGAACCCCAAATTGCTCCTGAAGGCTGTGCCATCGTTGTGTGAATGCGTGTGAATGGTTAGCTCCTAAAAACGGATGAACAGTTGGTACCTTGCATGACAGCCAATGTCATCAGTGTATTAATGTGTGTGAATGGGTGAATGAGATATGTAGTGTAAAAGCACTTTGAGTGGTCAGAAGACTAGAAAGGTGCTATATAAGTACAGTCCATTTACCATTTTAGCATTGGTTTATATTGAAATTCAGTTAACTTTGTCTGTCACAGTCTGTAACATCTTTGTTTTGTAATTGCTGTCCTTACTTTTTGGAAATAACTCAGCTCAGGTTTGTCTGAGAGCTGAGTTACTGTGCTTTAGTCAGTGCAGTATTTCAGTAAATGCAGTATGCTTCTTTTCAACACTAAATGTGTGCCTATCCCCATAGATTTGCCTCCTTCAATAGAGCTGACTTCTGAAAACATCTGATGATTATCGGCCTTTTTTGCAGTCCAAAGATGAACCAACCTCACCCATTTTCTATGCTGATCCTAGAGAGCCTGGATTTTTCCAGTGTCAGCGTTTCAGTCCATGATGCCCCTGGGAATGTTTCATCTGTGTACAGTCTAACATGTTAGATGAAAGAGACTAGCCCAGATCAGGTTATCTCGGTGTGTCTGTAACACCTCATATCCTCAGACTTGAGTCTTGACACAATTACCAAAGAGGTGTTTCTGTGTATCTGAACTGTTGCCCATGAACCTGCCTGGTCACTCACATTCATGTCTGGCAGTATTTATGCTGCTGTTTCTGTTTTTTGGCTATTTGTTAACCATTTATCTTGTGGGTCTAGTGGCTCTGGTTGCATAGTCAGCCCTCGTATTTAGAATCATTAAAGCTTGGGATTTCCACAAAATGTTGTCTGACACTTTTAGCCTTGAGGTAAATGAAATGGCTCGTCTCCACCCCATTGATCAACAGTGGAATTGAAACTCTGACATGTTAAAGGAGAACTAATTAGGGGGGGAATACCTCATTAAGCCTCATTAAAATAAAGATCAGGAAGACACCCAGCACATCCCTGTGATCTACAAGTTTCTGCCCCATTATATGAAAATAAATCCCCAATATAATTTATTCTGAAGTAAATGTCTGAATTTTGTCTTAAGTTTTAGGCCAAGCCTGATAAAGATGCCAAATATGTTAATTTTGAATTGCTGCACCTGTTAACACAATAAGAGGTACAGTTTAGTGTTTGGGCATAAAATGAATTCCCAATCTTTGAAAATATGAAAACTAAATAGAATAGACATCATCCTAATGTAATGAAATGAAGAAGTATTCACATTAAGTGAACAATGGAAACAAATGTTAGAAATGATCTTAGATGCAGTGCACATTCTGAGCTTATTCAAGTCCCCCACACACTAATCTCTATGAATGGATATATGCAATGCAGAATCAGGTGAGGGACCAAGATTTCACAATGGAAGTTTTCTGTTTGTATTCTGAATTAGCAGCAGGTAGCTATTCATAGACATTTTTAGGAGTGTGTCTTTCCTGTTATTCTCATGTATCAAGGTGCTAATTGGACTACAGAGGAAGTCTTGCCACGAATATCCATTATCCATTCTTCAGATATCTTTTGCTACATTGGAAGCCCAGAAACACCTGCTACCAGATGCTAAATCGCTGTCATACAATAGCTGATGAGTTACTAAACTGCGCTCAGGGAAGTAGCTCAAAATACCTGCTTATATATACTGTATATTGGTAATCATGTTGATTTTAACTTAGCTCTAGAGTTGCCTGCCGTGTCTAACAGCCTTTCAGCACATCTGTGGTACACTCAGTGGCAGTGCGAATGTGGATAATAATGTTCATGAGTTCATGTCGGTTTAACCTCTATCACCTAGAGACAAATTAGATGTTCATGAAAGCCTGCTCAATTTACCCTCAACTTATTTAGGTTGGAATTACAGATTGGTATGTTCATGGATGGTTATTGTTTGTAATTTAAATGCTTTTAGAGAAGGTGCTTTGCTGCAAATACAGCCTGTTGCTTCAATCAGGTTTGGCAGGACATCAACAGCATTAAAATCGCTCTTTTCTCAGTCTGCTCTTATTCAGAATAGAATAAAGTGATTCATGTGTTTTGGTACCAGTTTAATGACTCTATCCTGAGCATTTGGGAGCATGTGATACACTGGCCAGGCCATCTATAGTCTCCACTGTGCCCAGAAAGGTTGCTAACAGCAAACCATTGGTGGCCCTGGAGTAAGTGTGTATGTTATGGGCAATGGATGAGTTTTATACAATTGCTGGCTTCAACACATCTTCTTTCACATCTGTAGTGAGTGTTGACATTAAATTATTCAATCGTATTCTTCCCTGATCTGCGTGTACCCAACCTTGGGTGCATGGGTTAGGGTTAGCGTAACTTGCCAACTAATCTGCACAGGTTTAGCTAGAAGAATTTGGTCATCTGAACTTAACGTGCTTGAACTTTTGATTACAAAATGTACATAAGGGTAAGTAAGTACAATTAAGACTGATTCTGCTTGACTTAAAAACTCATTGAGAGTTCTCTGAACTTCAGCTCAGCAATGGTTCAGTATCTGTGGGAAACAATTAAAAATTAATTAACCCTAATTTCAATTAGAGCTTGGACCTCTGCATTCCCCACATCCAATCAGGGAACACAGTGCCATTTGCTTGAGTTCCTACTTGAGAGGTTAAGTACGGTTTCTCAAATCCCAACTCACAAAACAACGTCACATGGTGATATTCTCTGCAAAGAACAACGTCTCTTAACATTTAGTGCAAATAACTGCATGCCGTGATATCTTGTTAGGTAAAGGACGGATTAAAAGCACAACACTTCCTCTCAGTGTCAATTTTCTGTATAAACTCTGCATTATCACTAATAAACCTAATGCAGAATTCAAAGTGGGTAATAGTCTTTATTCTGCTCATAAAGGGACTTTGCTATCACAATTCTGAGGTGAATTTATGCATACTCATAATAGACTGTGTGTATTAAATGGCAAAAAGTCAAAGAGGATTATTGCAGTATTAATGTGTGCCTGTGAGCAGACAGCAGGGAGTTGTGAAGGACAGGACAGTCTTCAGGGCTTACTTGTCCATTCACTTGTAATTTTAAATGTTTAATCCTTAATGACCACCGCATTATATTCGTTTTATTATCTATGAAGCCATTATCTCCTTGGATAAGTCTTGATTAAAGAAACATACTTACGACATCAAAGTGCCCTGTAGAGCTTCAGCATATACTTATTCAGCAGTTGTTGACAGCCTAACGCAGCACTTCAGGCAGAATCTCACACACAAGAGAATAGGACAACCTCTTTCAAGGTTTGAGAGATAATTATAGATTATTATACAGTAAGTGAGGGAGTTGGTAGGGATCCAGCCACTGCCAGGTGGTTAATTCTGGGGTCACGGTGGGGTCATGTTGACTGAAGGCCAAGGCAGCACAAGCAGGATGACTTTTAAATATTACACTCTTTGAATATTCAATACATAGTGTAAACTGATGGCCAGGGGCTTTGAAAGGATTTTAGCTAGGGTGCGTCAGAATGAGCGATGTCTTGTAACAGTTGTTCTGCAGTGCTATAATGCTAATTTAATTAATAGCAACAACACACATCATGTACAGGTCCAGCATGGAGACAGCTTAATGAAAATAACTTGTGAGTGTTATTGTTATTCATGGCATTCACTGCAGGAGCTCAAAGCTGCATTGGGTGCAGTGCTTATGTTAAAAAAGAGGAAGGAAGTAGAGTTTGTTTCATTAGAGACACCTCTAGCTTCACCTTTTACATACTATATATACAATGTAAAAACGGCTACATTTTACATTTTATTGTGTACTCAGGATGTCAACCTCTCCTTATTTTCCTTTCATCAAATAAATGAAACACCAGTCTTCTATAATACACTCACACACGAACATGCAGAAAAGGAAGGTCATTCATCATATCCCTTTGTCACACCTATCACAGTCAGCTGGTAAGAAGGTGTGCCAGTTCAAACACCTGCTATCTATTTTGCATTAGAACACTGCATCAGTGCTTTGTAGTTTATCCACTTGCCCTCATTTTTGCATTCATTGAATCTTTGAAAGCAGAAAAATCTGCAGCATATTTTAACAGTGTGTAGCATGTAAAACACAAATCTAGCATTTTTTGCTAATGGCCATTTTAATGTTAGCATCAAAAGTTAATACCATACGGCAACATATGAGGGAATATACTGCATTTTAACAATGTCCACTGTATTCTTCACACACACCACATCTATTTTTTTTTTTTTTTGCTGCTTCATTGCTACCTAAAGGATACAACGGGACATAGTGACTGGAAAGTGGCAATGCATCCATTGATATCTCACTGTAATAAATCATGCAGGGTTAACTTCAATACATGTGCTGCTAAACATGATGTATGATGTCAAGGCAGAATTATGACTAGTCGTTCTAGAGTTTCACAACAATGACCCCATCATGTGAATTCCAGCAGGCAAAGGAAACCTGCAACAGAGCAGACACCTGCAACATGTGTATGGTTCATTTAACATAAAATATATATTGTATTTTTTTTTTTTTTTTTTTAAGCTATTGCTTCAAAGGACCAATGTGCAGAATTTGTTGCATCTAGCGATTAGACCGCACTCGACTCAGTCAAGTGTTAAGGAGAACCTACAGTGGAAAGACCCTATCTAGAAACATGGCAGTGAAGCAGTGAAGTGAAGCCTGTGTGGAAGTGCTAAAAACTGCAGCTCCTCAAACGTCCACTTGAGGCTGGATACAGAAAAAGTCAATCTCCATAAGTCCCCATATTAAAATGTCCAACATTAGATGGAATAGGCAAGACAGCCAACATGGCATTGGCCAGCGCCTCAGATTTTGAGCTTCAACAGAAACCTGTAGGTGATGTCATAGGGCATCCATCCTTTATTCTGTCATTAGGTAGAAGAGGACCTGCGACATCTGTACACATAAAAGCTCATTGAAAGGTAACAAAAACATAACAATTTCAGTTGATTATACACTAATTAAAACTGAACATATTATCATTAATTTCTTATGTCATGTTTTTTTTGTTTTGTTTTACATTTCACACACTAGACCTTTAAAGAAAATGTGACATGGTGTGCGGATCTAGTGAAATTACTATAATTCATATGTTTGTGACATAAGTAACAGAACAGGTGAAATGGCTTGATTTCAAGATCCTGACACTGAAGTTGAGTAAAAAATGTTTCCACATATGTTTAAAAAATGTTTTTTGGACATGGTTTTCTTCAGATCTGGACTTGTTCAGGGTGCAACCAGCCTCTCTCTCCGAGCCAATGTCATCTGGGATCAGCTCCAGCCCTCCACGACCCTGATAGGGATAAGCGGTTATGGAAAAAGGATGGATGTTCTTTTTTTGGTGTGATGTATGTGTGGTATTAAATGCGAAAGGTGGAGGTTTTTAATTAGGTGTGTTCTTTATCCAATGTCACGTGAAGTACTGAGTGAACTACTAAATATGTTTCAACCTTCTGATATTGACAATATGAACAAAGCTACAGCTTGTGAACAAATTCAGAAGCAGTTGTGATCAATTAGAAACACATTATTGGGTCAAAGTAATAAATTACTGTATGATGTAAACATTGATGAAGGTGAGCACTTGAACATAAGAAGCCACTGACACAGTGTCTCTATAAAGTATAACTAATTTTAATCATTTTAAAAGGTAACACAGTCTTTTAACAAAAATCTATCTAACATATAAACAGTTCATTCACTGACTGCAAGGATATTGCATTAAAGATATACCAGACCTTTTATGGGGTAAAAATTATAATACAGGTGCTTTATGGTAAGTAAAATTGTGGTGAGCTATATTTTAAGAAGATATTGGAGGCAGACAGACTCCCTTTCTATTTTCTACCAAAAGAAGAAAAAGGACAAAGTGTATTTTCATTTGCATTTTGTAATGAGCTACCAAACAGTGTGGGAAAATATTACAATCTAATTATCATCATCCTCACACAGGTTTCAGAAGTGTGCAGTAATCTGAATCCAATATAACATATAATAAGATTCTTGTCTGACAGTTCTGGGGGTTTTCCATAAGGCTTGTTATCATGTTGTCCAGTTCCATTTTTATTTATTTGTACCGCTTACTTGATTCAATCTGATTATATTGTTATCACACTCTGCACAGAATCATCTCTGTGGTGCTACACAATGTTCCAGATCTGACTATCGGTCGCTAAGAACTCTGAATTGCTTTTTCCTTTAATTAAAATGGTTTTAAATAGTCATCCAGCAACCATTCAGTCAACCACTAGAGAATGGTGGTTGGAGGAGGCAGAAAATGTAAAAGCTATCAACTCAAAAAAGTATTTAGATTAGATCTCTTCAAGAAATCGAGACAGGAAAATCCTTTGGCCCCCTCTGGAAGTAATGCTTCTTTGCTTTCCATATTTTCATTGACAGTGCTCACTGCTGTCCCCCTTTCTTTACTGCAGTTGTAACAATATATCCATGTTAACTATGCTGGCAAAACTAGTATTTGTGTTTAGTTGTCCTATGAACCTGACGTTGTCCAGAAATAGGAACGTTTAGATCATGATATATTATTTTCTTTTGCATTCACCATACCATTAATGTTATTGTTTTTATTCTTCACTGTTAAAATGTGAGGCTCATTTGTGCTTTCTCTCTATTTTTCTCCTATTACTTTGCATTTTCTGAGCTGTCAACATTGCTGGGGGACCTAATTTACTGTAAACTGTGGTGATCAGCATCTCTTTGCAGTAGCAACAAAAAACCCACAAACTTTTGAGTGCATGGGGACTTCAAATCCAGTTGAAATTATGTTCTGCATCTCTTAAAAGAATCACACACCCAGACAGTTTTTGATTAGACTTTATCATTTTTATTTTCATTATAGTGAATTAGCTTATCATAATGTCGTATTGTTCTCTGGGCCCAGTGTCAATCTCAAAGCTCAGTAGTCACGATGTCATCTCTCTGTATAACTGTCCTTGGAAGAAAACTCTTACTTGGTGTTTTTGAAATAACATTAATGCACTTGTGATTTAATTTAATGGCATTTTGAAAGTTGTAACCATAGTGATGAAAGCCAAACATTTCTGAAGCTCTGAGTGTGGTGGCTCTGACCTGGCCTGTCCTGCCTCCACCAGCTCCCGGCTAATCTAACATGGAGTGCGGCTGGAGCTGAGTTGGTCCAGATGAAGCTGGTTGCTTAAACAAGCCGCCTGTGATTGCACTAACCTGTCAATCAGTGCCCATGATCTTAATTCTGCATAACTTTAAGGCTTAATATAATTTGAACAGGTGAGTTCTACAGATGTAGCAACTTGTTTCCGTGACGGGGCCGTGACTGGTCCTTGGCTGGTCCTTGACAGGTCCTTCGCAGGTCCGTGAAGGTAATGTAATTCCCCGCGTTGACGTAGTCAGTGAGGCCCCGACTGGAAACGCCCATAAGCAGTCTGGGTGAAAACCAGCTGCAATGCCTCATTTGCCCATGGGGAGGAGCAGTGATTTTAATGTTCCGCTCTCATCGTAGACTGTATAAAGACACATCTGAACAGATACGCTGGGGTGAGCGGGTGAGCCGATCAGCTGAGACAGAGCACAATCATGGATGTGGCTAGTGGTGGAACGGATCATCATGATCCGTTCATATCGCTCCCCACAGACCGGCACCAAGTGTTCCGCGGATCGGCACCGCTGCAGCCGCTCGTATCTGCAACTCTATATCACGCACAACATGCCAACATAAACTTGTTATTAAAGAAAACTCCGCTCGTAACGTCCGTTTTTTGTAACTGTTTTTTAAGAGTTATATCTGTTTGATGCTTTCTGAAGCCTGCAGTATGAAACACACTCGATTTCTGAGTATTTATTCCTCTGAACGCCATAGGGGCCATTTGATGGTACAGTATACAGTATGATGGATACTGATGTCCAGCTGTGGCTTTCACTACATGCAGATTAGGAGCGAGCAAGAGAGAGAGAGAGAGAGAGTGCACAAGTGCGAGAGAAGAGACGCTTCAGTAATTATGTAAGGACAGAATAGCCTAGATGTTGTTGATTTGGTAAACAGTGACATGTTAGATATAAACACCATAAATACTCACCTTTCACCAATCACTCAACTTTCCAGTCCGGTACAATCGCGAGTATCTGCTGGTGTAGGCTACATTATATGTTGTCAGTTTTGGACAAGGATGGCCGCTGCATGGCCATTTTTTTAATTTTACCTGGTGATTAACAGCCTTTTGGAAGATTTTTGCTGTTATGCAGGTATTCAGTGCACGCTTTAGGCCAGGTAAACCCCACAAACACCTCATTAGCATTCTCATTGCTCAACCTTTTGTTTGCACTTAATGGGCTTTTTGGTCTTCCAGTGTCACAGATCACAGAGCGGAAAATGCAGCTGGTTTGAGTACCGTATACTATACAGTAGCCTTGTGATTTGAGTGTGCTCATGAACAGGAGGATGACTCCTTTTCATTTTCGTCCATTCCATAGGCTAAATGGCGTAAAGCGTAAATGGAAATTGACATTTAAAGAGGAAGAATTACGGGTGAATCAAGTATGAAATAAGTCAAGTATGTTTGGTTTTAATAAAGTTTGCAGTATAAGCTTACGAAACCATCAAACACATATATTTAGGAAAAGTCACAGACTGAGAGACCTGTGGTTTTAATGCAAACAAAGTTATTTACAAAACAAAAACCCAAACGGTCGTTCTTGTGTTATTTTGTAATTGTGTTTAATCTGACGTTCACTCATTTTGTGCTGACGTGTGTGAGCTCATAATGATGAACGTCTGATGACGTCTTTGCTGTGTTTTACTGGCAGCTTCGTGGATATTATTATTAAGATCGCGTCTGTAATGTATGATCAGTACTCGAGTTGGGGGGTGGCATCCCCCCTGGGGGAAAAAATGGTCAAAATCATCCCTCTTCTAAAATGGTCATCCCTTCTTCCATCCCTTGTGGCATTTTATCAATGCATGTGGAAGTTACTTCTATTTAACACTGGAAATAGAATTACCATTCGACATTTAGAGGGGCTTTATGATAATCAGCCTATTACCTATGTGATAGTAGGTTACCGTGAGCGAGGGACGGCACGTGCGGTCAAGGCGGCGACATTCCATTCTGTTCAGTCGGGAGGCGTTTTTTTATAACCTGGCTCTCGCCAGACGAATGGCATCATGGCCAGGTGGAGTGGACAGCTGGACCTGAGGAACTTCGGTTTTAAGATTGCAAGGAACAACAATTCAGAAGGTAAGTCAGTCATCAGTCACGCTTTTTATGAGCCTATCATACAACCAATTACCAACATGTAGGCTAATTTAATTTGTGGACCGACATAGTAATAACAACACAGTTAATAATGAATGCTAGTTTGGAGTCTAGCTTACACTTTCTATCTAGCAAGATAGCTTACTCGGGTTCATGTTAGTTTTGATTTAATCAGCCTGGAAGTCTGATTCTCCAGGCAGCAAAAAGTGACATTCAAGGCAGGTAGGCTGAAATGAAACCGGCTGATGCTAGGTAGTGAAGTATCTAAACCAGTGTTTTTCAACCACTGTGCCGCGGCACACTAGTGTGCCGTGAGAGACCGTCAGGTGTGCCGTGGGAAATTATCCAATTTCACCTAATTCAGTGCCACCAGGATTTTGCGGGCCTTTTTTGAAATAGTTGCGGCCTAAAATGCCTGATGTTGCGGGATACCTCCTGTTGAATATTTGTTCAGTTTCATCGTTGTGTAATGCCATTTAAGGCTACTGTATAGTATGCAGTAGTCAAACCAGCTGCATTTTCGCTCTGTGATCTGTGACACTGGGAGACCAAAAACCCATTACTGTAAGTGCAAACAAAAGGTTGAGCAATGAGAATGCTAATGAGGTGTGTAAGCTACGTCATCTCCAGGTAGAACAACTGTAAAAAAATCGGTGAGAGTAAAAAAGACACACCCAGGAGAAGGAGGGGGGTATGCAAATTTAGACTTAGTACAGTTGTCATGAACAGGGATATTATCTATATATTATCTCTATCTGTTTTTTGTATGAAAATGGACATTTTAATATGGGGGCTTGTAGAGACTGGCTTGTTCTGTAGCCGGCATCAAGTGGACATTTGAGAAACTTCCACATTGGCTGTACTTCACTGTTACGGAGGTTGCCGCTTGATTGTAACTAGAAATAATCCAGTTTTGACAGTTTTAGGGGAAAACAGGGAAACCCAATAAGTACTTGCTTAAAATAGCCAAGCAGCAACACAAGTTAAATGTATCAATTTAAATGGAAAGCAATTAAACAGAGGAACAGAAACAAAAGGCTTTGACAGGAGGTGCATTTAAAAAAAAAAAAAGGTTACATAATAAAAAGTGAACTTTTGTGTTATTTGGCATATGCGATTGCTTGGCACACATCTCAGACAGAATAAAATCTAACACTTGTTCCATGCTCTTAAAGAATGTCAATGGAAACATTAAGTTTTCACAGTAGCTCAGCACCCTGCAGTGATGGAGCGATGCCCAGCAGCTTTACAAATGCCACGTCTTCATCAAAGAGAAAAAGGTGAGCTTGTGTATATTTCTTAGAGAGCACCCTCCTCTGCTTACCTCAGACTTTCACATGTTGCTGTAGCTCGCACGGATATTAATCATCATGGTGATCACGATCAAATCACCAGCATCCAAAAGAATAAAAACTGTATAAGGCTCACTGTCATGAACCCAAAGTGCAACAGACAACAAAAGACTGTGAGCAGAATCTTTATGTTGCATACTGGAACATCGCTGCAGATTTGGCATATAGTTAATTTAAATCTGCACAAGTGCACCAAATAATAGAAGTGGCACTAATATGAAATAGCTCTTTGTGACAGAGAGATTTATGAGGTGAATAATGTGAAAATGTGTCACTTGAAAACAAGAAATACAAAAAAGCCACACATACTGTATAGGAAAGGGGCATTGAATTACACAAGCTTAAAGATGTATGGTTAACCTGTGCTTATAAATATTAATGAGGACCCGATCCATGTCTTTGGCAGGGACTATTAAAAATAGATTCTGTTAGCTATTTCAAATGTTGTTGTGCGGCAGAATTCAAACAAAATTGAAGCCTATACTAAATGTAAACACATCCGATCACAGCTACAATGTGAGCTACACATTTTAATTTCCACCATTTATTTGAGTAAATTTGGTAAGTATATACATCTGGACAAACTAGAGAACTGTGGTGGAAATACCACATTAAGATGCTATATGTATCCTGTGAATTCTTTGCATTAGAGAAAGTAATCTGAATCGGCATCACAACAGCTGTTTGATATTTATAGTATGCAGTGGTAGGTCAATATGTTACCTACATATAGAACAGTGGTGGCTCACATCATGTACAGCATAAGATGACAGAGCAGGATACACAGTACTGGAGACTATGCATATAAATTAAGCATATACATTAGGCTTCTGGCCAGTATGGACAATCAGGTAGCATTCAATATAATACGTGTACGCAAGGGTTACCGCGCCTCAAGCAGAGAGCTGAAGCAATGTGCCATCAGGTAGGTTGCTGTGTGGGATGAAATGCCTGAAATAAGTTATGACCACAATTACAGAAGCTAAAGTGGTGCAGTGCACAAAGGTGCCTCTATAACTCATTTCTTTTATTTTGTCTGTGCAGCTTAATGAATGAGCAGCCATCTTGCTATGGGTGTTCATGCTTTTGATTGCACAAGCAGGATCAAGTGGTGCCATAAACTGTTGTCGGCTAAACAAGTGAATAATGAAGATTTAGATCACCAATTAGGGCTTCAAACATTAACTGCTCTCCTCACACCACTTGAGCCGATAGATCAAGGTTTTCATGCAGGTTCGGCACAGTGCCATGGGATGATCAATTGCTATGCACAAATTCCCAGCTATCATTGAGGCTCATTTGTCAAAGTGAGCTCATACAATGAAAAATGAGATCAGTGCGGCAATGTATCTGTGGATCTGAGGCGGTGTGTTCTGTCTTTACCTTCGTGTCTTCTGCAGTGTTGGGCAGTAACACATTACTAGCAATAATATTACCTTCACCAGTAACGAATGTAATGAATCACTGATAACATGTCAATATTATTACTGTAACATCCCTATCAATAACTCATTACAGCTTTACGTTTGTTGTCACCCCCCTACTGATTTGAAATCCAGCATCCAATCACACCCCCAGATTCCTTTTTTGTAGTCGTCTCTAGTGCATATCACCAAGCAGCAAGCTAGCTCGGAAGATGGGGAACACTCGCTTACATTCGGTGGTTAGAAATATTCTCTACTTTGATTTGTTGTCATAAAAGACATCTTTGTCAATAATAATTGTGTGAAAGTCTTACCAAGACTCTTTCCACTGCAAACACCGACTACAACAGCCCAGCAATGTAAAGCTTGTAGGAATACACTCCGCCAAAGATGAGCCATCTGCGGCAAAACTGGATTTTAAACAGCAGGCTACAAGTGACAAAGAAGTAAAGAAGCTTGTGGTTGGATACGGGTGGATGAAGTGTTGCCCATCTCTTTGAGTGACTCTCTGTCATTCGACAGATCCTTAGGGAAGTACGGGTCACAGGCAACAGAAGACCTGCAGGTAAAAAATAATTTGCAATAACAGTTGTTTAAAAGACTGTGTCGCGTCATCATCGCACAAGATCAAACATATATTCCATAAAAGGAAAGACAAAACCATGGTCTTTTTTTTTTTTTTTTGCAGTGTTGCACTATTTGCACATGCTTTCTCATTTCCACTGCTTTCTCATCACTGGCGGCACTCAGGACAGCCTACGGGAGACGCCCGCCATTATTTATTATGGCTTAATAACCGCAGGCCTGCCAAGTCGGAAAGTGTTCAATAAGAAAAAGTGGCTGTGAAAGTGCTTCATATTAAATGTGTCAGTGTTTGTTGAATGCAGAGTGTGCCTCACGACTCCGTGAAGTGAAGAAAAATTGCATTTGAATCAGGCTCACCTTCAGCCCTTATTTGATCAGTATTAGTGGCGGGGTGTAGTGATTAGTCAAAGACTGCTTTTGTTTGGATCAGAGCTGACATAGCAAGAGTGAAGACCTGCGAGGCTGATGGGAGTTCAGTCAACACAAGTTCAGTCTTGGCTCTGGAGAGATAAACATGAAAGCTGAATTATAATAAATAATAAATTATAAGAAGTACAGCAAGCAAGTTCTATACTACTCTCATTTTTAATAGCTTAAATATTTTCTGAAGGGCTAGAAAAATATATTCAGTCCCCTCACAGTCTTGCTCTGGGAGAGCGGGTGTTTAACATGGAAGGGAAGACATTATTTTATGTCAATTTACTGGATTAAACAAAGTACACATATAATTACTACTATCAAACCTGGGGGATGAATGAGAACAAGAACTATACAGTTTTTAACTCAGACCTCAGACCTATCTATTTCCAGAGCTTTATGGTCTTTCTACATTAACCTCGCTTTTTGAATGACGGTGGCTCAGGTGTCATTACATGAGTGTGGAACTTCACATTGGTGAAGGGAAGAAGATCATAGCCCCAGTCTTGGTTCAAAGATCTGAATGCCATTGGATGTGAATAACCTCAGAGATTTTTCTCCGGTCACTGATCAAGGAGGGAATTGATGTCAGTAGGACAGTTCTTGAGGAGTGACAGGATCATGATCTCACTCCTTATATGACTAGCTTTTGTGATGAGACATCTGCCAAATATAAACCAAATAAAGTAAAAGAAAAAAGTGCTAAGGTAGACTATTATATTTAAACATAAAGAGATTCACAGCCTCACTGTATCTTAAATACAGACTAAAAGGTTTCCAAATTTCATAATTTATGGATGAAGTGTTATTATAATCTCATACAATAAGCCATATTTTTATCCCAGAAATCAATATTTGATTCATCCCTTTTTTTTCCCAGTATGTAGTTTTGATTGTAATAGACATAAAACTATAAATGTATATGCAATGCATATGTATACATATACTGTATGTATATGTAACCGAAAGCCTATATCAGATGTGCCCAGTTTGAATGTACATATTGCCCCAATCTATCTAAAGCAAAATTATGTTACCTGTACTAATGTATTTCAGAGTTCCATCATCCGGGATGCATTTGCTAAAGAAAACAATGAGATGCAGTTTGAAACGTGGTAAAAGCTAGTAAGTAGACCTTTGAGTTAAGATTGTATCAACGGCTTTGTTCTCCTGAAAAATCACCTCACAGCTATCACCCTATACATTTCATAGATGAAAGCGCAAACAGTAGCTTATTTACACTTAGCAGACATGAAGAAACAAGCATTTATCCACTGTTGTGTGTCCAGTTAGCTAACCAGTGTATGTCAAATATTCAAACTTCTGTTTGATTTGTTTTAGTCTTCAACGATTTAGCCTTCGAGGGCAAGGGCCAATGTTAAATGGATAAGGCACATCCAGACTTCTTCTACGGTCCCATTAGCAACTTCATATGTGAGAATTCTGAAAAGGACACCTTTTGGCTGAAAAAAATATCATCATCATCCATCATCATTCAGTGCATTGGTTTTTAGAACATCTGCAAACAATACTTGATGAGAACAAAATGTGAACTAAAATAATTCAGGTATTGCCAAAACAATGAGCTGAAAGAAACTCTGTACAACAAGCGACCACTTTCACACAGACATTAAAAATTTTAATTTAAGCACCCTCAGTTATACAGTGCTTTAATCCAGTTTAATCCAGATATTTACATTAATTCCAAAGGATTCAAAATCTAATTGTCAAGATCATCAAAGATGAACAGAAACAACCATTATTATTGTATATTATCCTGGCTTACATTCTTTATTATCAAATATTTATGTAGGTTCTTCAGTCATTTAAAACGTTTGAAACTCTAATGGCAGAAACAGTATATGTACAGTATAGTAAATAAAAGCATCAAGTGCCTACATGCGTTCCTTGTTGTGTTTGCCTGTAATGTCTAGAAGCATTTTAATTGGCTTACATGTAGGTAGTGGAAGTTGCACTCCCCGAAGGGTAAAGTGGGTGGACTACTGAATTGCCAGTACTGGTGCTGTAACAAGCATTTGATGTCTGAATGGATCTGTTTAAAAAATTACACCCTGTCCCTGTTGAGTACATACCCCCTGCTGTCATTCAGGGGGTCATGTGATTCACATAAAAGACTTATTACTGCGATCAGTGGAGTTTAATGCCACAGTCATGATTACGTTCTTTCATTAAACGTAAGCCTCCCCAATCCATGCTTGACAGGGAATAGTTAGTAAGGCCGTATAGGTAAGTGCTTTGTTATCCTTGAGTAGGTAATGAATTTAACCTCACAGAGCTCAAAGAATATGATGAGCAAGCCCTCCACTGTGTATTCAAGCATGAGCTTGATGGCTCCTTTGCTGAAATGCAGAATATGGTCTTTAGAAAACACCCATTTGCATTTCTACAACCATTTGGCATGCTTCAGTGGTAGGTGTACAAATACCAAGTGGTACCTGTCCGAAATACAGAAATTCCAAATCACTCATAAGCATGTGTGCCTCACATAAGTGGTGGAGATAGAAAATTCTCTTCTCAAAGATCCTCCAAAAGGCAGAAGGCAAGCTGATGTGGGTTTTGAATAAATATTGGTTTAAAGCCAACATTAGAAAGCTGCAGCCTCTGATTTTATTATTATAACGCCTTTGGCTATTTCTTCTCTCATACTATGTCCATAATCTTCTAATCAACCAATTTACTCAGTGATTTTTATTACACAGCACTACAGCAATGTGCATTTCCTTGTACCCACATTTTTAAGATCCGGAGGCTCAAAGGTACTTCAAACAGTGGCTGGATACACCCTCATAGTTATCACATTTTCTATTTCTATGCACTTCATGGTCTGTTTGATGTTATTCATGAGCTGTAAGTGAAAGTAATACAACTGCATGGGGCCAGAAAACGGTTTTGAATACAAAGTGTGGGCTGCTGTGCTGCAGGATCATATACATACCTGCTCTTAATAATGGATTGGAATTAAATACCGCCTATCAAGCATTACTGTGCCCCTCTGTTTGTGCCTCACGAAGAGGGGAGTAGAGGTGGGGTTCTCGGCTATCTGTGAAAATGTTATTAAGAGTGTGTTTTAAATTATGGATTTCATAATGGGGTTGCTCTCATCATTATGTAAAGAGACTTATAAAAGATTTAGAAATGATGCCCAGGTTTTGTCAACTTTACTATGCAAAGGCTTTCTAGTGCCCCTCCAGCCTCTGTCTTCGCCCTCAGCCTGTAAAGAAAATGCATACGTGTAGCACACGGTGAATAAATGAACACTTATCAGCAACTGTCCCACACTCCATCACTTCTGGAGGGAAAACAAATTCATGTATGAGGCAAACAAAGGATGATAATCACATTTTGCAAATCTGCCCGCAAGAAATCACATTCTGTTCATAGATTTAATGACCCGTTGGCTTGTTCAGTTCTTCTTAAGATAACATTCCTGTTTACTGCTGTGTGCACTGATATTCTCCATTATGTTATTCCCCACCCCGTACTGTATTTCTGTTACCCCATCCCCTCATTTATCACATGACTGCAGAAATTAAGAAACTGGGTCTTGATATTGATTCTTGGAGCTGGGTTGTGTGAGGGTTTATGTCTGTGCATATATATATATATATATATATATATATATATATATATATATATATATATATGCACATACAATATTAATGTACCTTGTCTTGGTTTCAAATACCGCGTAGTCAAGAGTGGTTCAGGCAATTTTTGAAACACTGCTTTGAACCCTGAGCATAAACTACAGGTTGTATAACGCATTCCTCACCAGTCTGTGGGTGGAATAGATTAACCACCACTGCTATGTGAGGTGGCTTTGTCATTTTCCTTAAAAAAAACTGCTGAAGATGTTATGGTTTCTGTCTCATTATCATTGCTACCAAAACAATTCTCAAACCCTGCTGGGGTTCCTGTGGCTCAGCAGGCTGAGGTGCATACTACATGACAAAGTGGATAAAAATCTCACTCGAAACCTTTGCTGCATGTGATTTCCCCCTCATGTTCTATCACCGCCCGCATCGTTACGCTCTCTACTTGGTCCTCGTAAAGCAGAAATTCCCCAATACCACCTATTAAACATTGCTGATGTTGAGTACAGCCAGTGGCCAGGCATAGGTTGTTCTCAAAATTGGCTGCTGTTCATTTGGTGACTGTTGAGGAGTTCATCAGTGTTTCTCAAGTCCTGGTCACCATGCCAGCTGTCTACCTTTCTAAAAGGATGTGCCAGAAGGCTGAACTCCTTGAATGGATCCAGTATCAGCCTGGAGCTTTGCAGAATGGACATTAAGTGTCCTCACTCATTTAAGTCCTAATGCACCAAGCCACTCGTAACCAGCTTATGCTCCCTGATTGTTCTTTCATGCAGATGCCAGTTAGGCACTGTGGGAATGTCTCCTTTTGTGTTGTCCAATTGCGTTTTTCAAAATCAGCTTTGTGCCAACGTTGCCAGCATCAAAGTGCAATATGCATTAACACTCTGTTCATGTCAACATGACATACAAAGCTGATTATCTCTAGCTAGAGAGTCATTTGGTCTTGTCACTGTGGACCTTACAGCAGCCATATTGTCCTCCATGACATTGTTGGCTGAGCATGTACCAGGCTTGGGGGCTTTATACAGGCTTGTGCTATAATGAAAGTTGAATCCCCACTACAAATGTCCTTAATTATGATTTTGTTTTGTACTGTTTGATAGGATGAGCCTCCACTAACACTGAAGAAGGGATAAGTCAGCTGGGACATTCACCAGTGCCTATGTTCCCATTTCAAATCACAGACGGTCCTCACATCAAAGGTAGTCAAACGCTGTCTCTCTGGTCAAAGCAAACAACAAACAAACATGTGAAGCAGCCAATTACTGGTGCTCATGCTCCAATGAGAGGGGCTTATTTCGAAAGTTCGGGAAATGGATTGGAACAGACTTGTAGACCGGGATATGAAAGCAGGGATTACGCTGCACACCTTCGATACCACAAAGTTATGATACTGATTCCAAGTTTGGTTTTGTTCTTTTCATGCTTATGAATTCTAAACACATCTCTCTGCTCCCGGTAATACCTTAAAGACTGTGATATCCAAGAAGCACATTCAGACAGAGCTCTCTACACACTCTGTACAGTCTTAGTCATCAGAAAGTTATTGTAATTTCATGTCATTTAAAAAAATAAATACATAAATAAGGCCATGAAAAGCCAACAATCGCAGACGTTGGCAAAGTGGAGTACTCATATTTTAACAATATGATCAAATCCCATCATTTTATGATATGTGAGAGCTAAATTTGTACTTACACTTTTAATATGCCTAAAGTTGAGAATTAAAGTTGTATTTATACCTTTAATTACCTTAATATGTAATACGTAATATGACAAGATTAGGGAGTTCAAATTACATATCACAATTCCTGTATTATTAGAGTCACATTAACATCAGTTCATTGGTGTGTCCAAAAACAAACAGAAACCTGTGTTGCCAATTTTCAGTCTCCTAGAAATGTATAGTACTAAATTGTTTTCCCAATTGCGTCGTCATGGCAAACATAATCGTTGCCTGGATTATGTTCAGAGGAAATGAAAGAAATTTTTGAGTAAATAAAGCTCTATTATAACCACTACATACACCATTACGGGGTCACAGGGAGGTGGATGTCTGTGGTCAGCTACAAAAAAGACAAAAAGAACTTAAGGTTTTGAGACTTTTTCTGCAGACCATATTTTTCTCTGACCTGCTGCCAGTGTCTGAAAACAGCCATAAAAGGTAGCTGTGCTGCAGTCACTACATTGCCAGATCGGATCTTTAGGCAGGGAACAAATGGAATCTGTTGTCAGTGAAGATTTTACTGTATGTTTGGTATCAACACATTTGCAATTTGCCAGACATGTTAATTAACAACATTGCATCATCTGTCAGCGTCATGTTTCCTTCAAAATACAGTTGCTTTTGCAAATTATGACAACATAATTATGACAACATAACTTCTAGGAAACAGGGTGGCACCTATATAGCCTACGTAGCAAACAGTTGTTGGTGACTGTCCTGGTTCAATAATGAAAGACAGTTAAAGCTAAATTCTTCTCAAACTATCTGCAGATATTTTTATAAAATGGAATTAATATGACATTTCTTTAATTCTAAAGGCACCAACAGACTGATTGACTGATGCCCTTATAAGGTATGAAGGTTCTGTCTTCATAAATCAGTTCAACATCGTACAAAAGAGGATAAGTTACCACTATATCCCATATTCTAATTGCTTTATGCTTTTATCCAAAGTGCAATACAGTCTATACTAAAATGCTGTTATGGCAGATAATCATATTTCAGTATAGGCTGCTCTGCTCATAGTGTAGAAATACAGTATAGCATTACACTTCCAGACATATAAAATTCCACATGTTTATAGAAGATCTCAAATCAAAGCACATACATTACGTCCATTCGTGAGCTGTCTTGATAAGATGTTATGGTCTATAGTCAATATTTGTTGATGTTCAGACAATGGTAAGGTAAGGTGGGGGCTTTGCATCTAACCTCTCCACACAGACCATTTTAATGAGGCCTCATTGGGCTGACAGTCTCGAACAGGTCGGTCTGATGTTGTGTGAGGTGCAAGGAGAGATCACAGATTTCATGCAAAACTGGGCCAAGGTTAGCAGAGCATGAACAACACTCCATCACTTCACACCTAAAAATCTGTTTAAAGTCAGACATGTACAGAATGATATTGGCAAGAATTCACAATGCAACCAGGCACAGCCTCAGATGAAATGGAGTGGATGGAGTGTCTTTTTTCTCTTTTAATGATTGCAGGCGATATGTTTTCCAAACATGAAAATAAAGCTTAAACTAATGCATACATGTGTTTAAATATATACTGAAGCAGCACAAATATTGTTGTCGACAATGCTCACATAGAAGACACCTTGAAATATACAGTATGCACACCACATAAACTTCAGTAAGTGACAGCATTTTGTAAATTGCATTTACATAATCGCTTTCCAGCTCAGTAAATTTGAATTGGCAACATTCCCAAACTTACTGATTAAATTGGACACAGCAGCTATTTTTCAGAAATTACAGAACACTTATTTAAGGGTGCATTATTGACAGTGGTTGTCCATCTATGTGGATGTAAATCCTATCTAATGTGATTTTATGTGATAGGGAGTGAACAGTGTACTTTCTGTACGAGATACAATTCACTTGTGTTGAATATAAACACATGCTAAATGCTAAGGCTAATTCTGGTGAGAAAATTGCAACTGCCACAGATTACTCTCCCCTCTTTACTTGCATTATGTGCCTTTTTATTTAATAATATGCTTTACAGATTTGTCTTAAATCACTCATTTGTTGGTATAGAGGGATAGCTTCCCTGTACATATATAGGCTAGCAGTGTGCACCTGAGTTGAGCAAATCTAAATCAAACATGACAGTCCATGCTCTCTGTGCCCCCTCGGTCGAACGTTGAGTTTGGTGTGAAGACCTTAGCTTTCTATCTATGCTAAGAAGATATCCCTTGTCAGTCACAGTCTTTCCAATTCAACAGATCAACATGATGGCTTTTCATGAGGGCCCTCCGGCACCACCCTCCAGGCTGGATGCACTCTCATCACTATAGAAAACAGTAAAGACAGTAGGATGCTTTCCTAACCACATACTCATTTGAGTCATTTCAAGAGCCAGATGGCTATGGAAGAATTATCCTATCTTTATTCAAGAGCGTACATTTTCAGTTTGGGAGCATGATTTCTCCTTCTCGTGCTCAGATTTATTGTCCTCGTGCTCAAATTTTGTGCTCGCACTCAGATTTCTGCTGCTTTCTTTCAAAATGTGTGCTTGGACTCAAAACATCACATGCTTGTGCTCACATTTCTTCTTCTTGGACACAAACATTTCGACTCAAATATGTCAAGATCTAATGTTCGCCGCACTCAAAACATGTCCTGTGCGCTCTCAAATTTTTTCTGCTCGCCGTCAAAACAGCACGTCCTCTCAGGTTGAAGTGTCTGCTCTGACTGAAGGATGTCCCTCCCTGCGTTTAAAATAGTGTGTTTCACCAGCCAATAGGGAGACAGCTAGAGCGTTGCCCAATCTTGGGTGTGTTCCTTCGTCCTTTTTGAGCGCTCCGTAGGGGCGGGTATATGGTCTGTTTGTAAAACTGCTTCTCTCTTAAAATACACCAATTTACCATATTAGCCAGCTATTTGAATTGTCACCTATTTAAGACGCCATCTTATTTATGTAGAATTAATCTTAAATAATCCTGAAAAGAGTTATCGTTGTTTAGATATCGTATGATTCTGTTTATTGTAGATTTTTTCTAATTTTATATTAGTGGGATGTTTTAAATACTAAATGTGCCTGACAGTGTACCAGTGTTATGGTAGTTGAGTGTTTAAGTACATTGCTACCTGTTGTATTTTGAACCATGGGATGCCGGTTCGCATCCCAGCCGCCGCACTCTTGCTGCATGTCATATTATGATTTTAAATTTAAATTAATTGATGACTGTTACAGTAATAGAATCTGTGTTACCAGCTGATTCTCTTATTGAAACGTTTACCAAGAGATGATGATGGGTGAATAGGCTAGGCTACATGATTAAAAAGGTATCGCCTAATGAAAAATAAGCTATGATGATTTTTGCCTGATTTTCCTCAGGCATGCCACTTGTCAAAGCAAAGAGCTTCCAGAAAGTTGAGGGGAACCTGTCATTCAATAAAAATAGTATTTATGAAGTTATTCTGTCACTCTGCAGTCGCTTTGGGCCCTCTGTCGCTCTGCTCTGCACCTACGCCTGCTGTTTCTCTGTTGTCCTGCCCTCACAAGACCACAGAGTCCTTTGATTGGCTAGAATACGTCATAGATACCAGATCAACTGATTGGTTGAAAGAGAAACTAGTCTACCTAGTAATGGTTGTCCATTCGTCGAGTGCGTATGGAAGTCGGCCGAACATCTATTTTTTTCGATTGGTCTTTTACGCAGTGGCATAAAACAACAAGGAAGTGTCGGACAGACACAAACCACACATCTCCGTCTTCAGCTCAGTCTTCAGATTATTTAAGATTAATTATACATAAATAAGCTGGCACCTTAAATAGGTGACGATTCAAATAGCTGGCTAATACGGTAAATTGGTGTATTTTAAGAGAGAAGCAGTTTTACAAACAGACCATATACCCGCCCCTACGGAGCGCTCAAAAACAGGGAAGGAACACACCCAAGATTGGTCCACACTCTAGCTGTCTCCCTATTGAGCGAACAGATTAGATCTGAGCGCGCACAGGACATATTTGAGTGCGAGTGAGATGTTTGTGTCCAAGAAGAAGAAATGTGAGCACAAGCATGTGATGTTTTGAGTCCAAGCACACATTTTGAAAGAAAGCAGCAGAAATCTGAGTGCGAGCACAAAATCTGAGCACGAGGAGAATAAATCTGAGCACGAGAAGGAGAAATCATGCTCTCAAACTGAAAATGTACGCTCTTGAATAAAGATAGGATAATTCTTCCATAGATGGCAGGAGCACATGGTCGGAGACTACTGCTAAAGACATTGCACTTCCAAAAAAATTTCCCATGTAACCTTTTTAAAATTTTATTATCTGAGCACTGTTGTGGGTTCTCGGAGTGGAAAAGCATCACTGTCACTTGTCAGACTAAATTACATCAGAATTGCACATCGACTTGCACACAGTCCCTTCTTGCAAAAATAAATAAACAAATAAATAAAGACTGAGGCATCGCCACAATTCTTGGTCAGCATCTGTCTGCCATTCAGCCCTAAATACACAATCAGTTCGCCCAAAAAAAAAAAAAAAAGAAGAAAAAAAGTTTTACTCAGTCCCTAAACACGTTGCAGTTGATGTTTTTCTCTCATGGCCTTTTTTAAAAAGCACATGACCTTTGTGTGGGCATCTTCATTTGTTGGCTATCTTTCGGTGCCTGTTAAAAGGTCACCTTCTCTTTGACAGCATAGAAAAAGGCGATGCACATAGTTAACTAATGGTGAGCTTACTTTCAAGTCTGTAGGTTTATCAGCCTATTTTGTTTTTTATCTGTAATCTGGTGCAGTCAAGAAGAGGTTAAGATTTGTTCAGGTTTATAGTGGGATGTTCACCATTCGCACATTTCTAAACATTTACTAAGTAGATTCATTCTATTGCCGACTAACAGTACACACAACATACGACAGCGATCTTTCTCAGAGGATTTCATGCTCAGTGAGCTCTCCTGAGCATAGTGGAAACTGACAGCTGTCATTTGCATTAGAATATACCATAGTCAGTCAGGAAGCTGACCCCTGAGAAGTGCATTTAAGATAAGATTTAGGATCAGTCACTCTAGCTACTGAAATTGATATACACTGAAATATAATTTATGTTATTTTTACATGAATCTTGCTGCACAGAATATCATGATATACATTTTTTTTTTCATATTGAAACATTTCTACTTTTATGTGAGTAATATATTCTTCCACTGTTAGAATACTCATAGATGTCACTCAATGCATTCCTCATTTCATTTATATTGAAATTCTATTCTATAAATATTGAAATTATTACATAACATTACATAAAATAATCATATAGAAGTGTCAGGAATTGGCTAAAATTACCAGTAAAGAGATTTTACTGGCCTGATTTGAGATGACTTGAAGGCTATTCTGTTTCCTCAATGACACAGCAAAATGTTTTTTGAATGACAATAAGTTTAGACTGCTCACAAGCACCTGTATTATATTTCATATTGCTGTGCTTAGAGTGTACACAATGCATGTAAAGAAGTACTGTAAAACAATTCAATTTCTAAAACACATCTCATGTATTTTCCTTGTGATGATCTGTAATCTAACCATAAAACACGTCCTGCAGTATGTATTGTACACACTATTTGTGAATGCAATACCACTACAGAGAGTCATGAATGCTAATAAGGCCGTGTACATCCGGAGGAACTACACTCTGCCATTTGCACATGTTTTGACATTTTTTTTGTCTCACACGTCTCTGAAACAGTGACCCGCTCTGACAGGGATAAATGTAATAGTGCTGCACCCTGATGTTGACAGCTGGTGTGCCAAGTTTTCGTGCAACCTCTCCTCATTAATTCAGCTCAGGTCGATGGTCATCTTGAAAAAAAACAAAAAAAAAAAACAGAGCACATGCACTCAGCTTTGTTATCATTAAAAATGATCATCTCGTAATATGTATGTTTTAAAAGATCCTTTAGATGTGGCAGCAGTGGGGTTATTTAAATCAGAAAATCTGACTGTGGACTTTTTTATACTTATTACACTATTTTTTTTTTTCATGTCATTTGAGTGCACCAGGTTGAAAATTTACAATACTAGCCTTAGAAGAGGATAACTGACATCTAAGCTTAGACCACATCCAGAGCCAGTTACCAGATAATATTGAATAGAGAGTGGTTAAACTCAAAATTACTCTTTGTGTATCTGTATCTGTCTTGGAATGCAACTACAGGTTAAATGTAGTCGTTGTTTTTTCTTTCTCTCTTCATCTAGATCAGTGGACCCGGTCAAGTTTTGATAGATAGATAGATAGATAGATAGATAGATAGATAGATAGATAGATAGATAGATAGATAGATAGATAGATAGATAGATAGATAGATAGATAGATAGGCAGACAGACAGATGACAGACAGAGCAAAATCTGAAAGTCTTGTATTTGCGCATACTGAAACACTCCATTCAAGACACACCAGAATTTTTGTGATTTTTCTTTCATGACAGCAGTACAATAACCTACCTCAGTGTTATTTTTTCCTTTTGTAGTTTTGATCCAAGACTGAAGCCTCACCACAGCATACAATAGCGTTTCTCAAACTATTGTCTGATCACAATACAGTAAAGAATGTCACTTTCGTGGATCACTGAGTCTGTCGGCTGTCTGCGCTGCAATCGTACCTCAAGGTTTTTGGAAACAGGTGGTGTGGCCCAGGGACATCAACAAATCTGTGTGTATGAGATAGTTTCTGTTCTGTCCTCCTTTCCTGTTTTTACATCTACTGCTTTGCAGGGCTGCTTGGAAATGATAACTAGTGTAGGCATGAATGAAGGATTTAGCAACATACCTCCATGACTGCAAAACCACGTGTTAGTTAATTTAACATGTCTAGAACTGATGGCAACGGTAATTGCTTTTTTATTCTGTGAGACACAATGCATGTCCATGCACTAAATAAAGTTCTGCTTGCTCTGCTGGTACTACATATCCTGTTAAACATCGGGTTGGTAGGGATGAGGGACTGGCAAAGTACTTTCTCAAGGAATTATCTACAATAATTGTTGGCTTAAATGTAAAGTCTCAAATCTTTTAAGTTATATTATATTCACAGAGCATCTATGTGTTCTGACTACCACACAGACACTCTAAATGCTCTCACAGACAAAAAAATAAATCTCTTGCTATGCTTCCTAGTCTCCTATTCAGCCCTAACCACATGCAAGGAGCACTACCCTCAGGAAAACCCTACCACTCTGCAAAGTCTTTGTAAGCTGAATCACTTCCAGACAAGTGGGGCAGAGATTTGCTGCTGTGCACAATGGATGAAATACTCAGTGGGGGATGCAAATTGGATGTTCCTTGAGTACCAAAAATCATGAATTATAAGAAGTACACAAAATGCTTTTCCCTTTTGCTCCGCTCACAAAAAAATGTATTGGTAGTATGATTTGGCCTAACGTGTTGACATACAGTCTTGTACATGTTCTTTGACTGCTGTGAGCATAAAGTGGAATTTGCCGTGACTTGTACAAATTTATAGTGGGACTGAATGAAAGCCTCTTTATTGCTGGAGGAAAACATGCTCCCATGAATTCATGGGTGATCGAGTCATCTCAGCATCTTCATATAATCAGTTTTTTTGTTCCTGTTTGCTCATATGTAGTCATTCCCAACATTGAAAATGGTGGAAAATGACTTCTGGAAGTCTGGAACAAATGGACACCGTCCTTGTCTTTGAGTCTTTTTGTCATTTTTCACACTTTCATTTCTGTGTCTTTGTCGATTCAGCTGTTAGTGCTCTCTAAATTACTCTCAGGCAGTATGGAGCACTGAGATAATTGAGAGCAGGTAAATAAACGTCTGATTTATCAAACCAGCTTCAAATTAGCATGCTGCTGGCACAGTGCTGGCTTTGTATTTACTTTCTCACATCACAGTGTCCTGTGCCTTGTTTACTCTGTTTAGCCCTCTTAGGCTTTCTGCCGTCTTAATGAAAATGAAAAAAGAAAAACCTTCAGTGGACAGTCCGCCTGACAAACAAGTGCCACTATGGCTTGGTGCTACTGACAGATCGAATGATTTAAAATAGCTTGAGTCACACAAACTTAGATTTTAGACAGATTCAAGTTACAAATTTGACCACTTTAGAAAAAACAAAAGGTTTAGGGTTAGCTAAGAATTTAAACATCTTTAATCAATACTTTATGTTAAGAATTGACAAAAGACTGTGTGCAATGTGAATGGTTAACTTGTAGTGATGAAGTAATACCAAACTCTTCAGTTCACCTCAGCTCTATGTAGCATTTTAGAATCTTTATGCCATGTTTTAAGACTTGCACCTATACAGTTTATATTCATTTTGGCTGCTCTATAACAATCATTTCCCGCAGCAGCAACATCAGCAGCAACAGGAGGCCGCTATTTTCAGCTAAAAAAAGCTCTGGCAAACCACCACTTGGCAGCTAAGAAGAGAGAAGAAAGTGAAACACTTAGCAGCTAAAAATCCAGATTCATCAAGTTGGAGAGACCAAAGAGTAGTGGATATTGAACACCCACATGACTCAGAAGAATCTGTCTGAGTCATCTGTTTCCTCACACTATAAGGTGATATTGCATCAATGTTAAGTTTATAACTAATGTGCACAGCAGGTGGCCAGTCAGTCTCAAGTTTGCTTAAACTTGATGACATAGAAGACGTGATTAAAAAGACCAATAGGCCAAAGTGTTCAGTATTCAGACATGTTCAGGCCAGTTGTGTGTTTTAACAGATTTTTAAGTGGTTGAATTTAAATGTATGGCTCATTGTTTTAGGTTGTGAGATAGGAACTGAGGAGCTTTATCTGAAAATGCCTTTATTTTAATTTCTTTGCAACTTTCAAACAACAAAAAAACAAAATCTAATTTCTTGTGTTGTTTAACTGAAGTTAAATCTGGTGTCCAATTATAGGATTTGGAACTTCTGACCAATTAATATTTAGAACCACATGTCACTGGGGTTAGGAAGTGTGATCAAGCTTGTTTGGAGCTGTATATTCAAACTTTAGAGGACTATTTCAAGGAGAACCAAACTGTGCTCTTTAAACTGGGGAGCTCACCAAATAATGGCACCAAGATGTCTGAAACTCCAAGTCTCAGTTGTCCTCCAAGTGAACTGCAGTCAATGGCTTCAGATTAGTTTGTCCACAGGACCAACATGTCTAACCTCATGGGATATTGTGTTACCAAATTTCTGATCAATACATGAGCTACTTAAGAGGTCATGTGGCTTTGGTGTGCAAGCCTTGCAAGGAATCCTCTATAATTTGTCACAGATAATTAACACCCAAAATATGCATGAGCTTTTTAATTGTGGCTGCAGTCAGACTTTAAGTCTGATAAAATATCAGATCACGATCCTTCTCAGAAATAACAGGCTAATGTGACAGCATGAAAATGCATATTCAGCAACCCGGGAATCAGGCCCAATTGAGCATATTAGCTTGAACACAGGCAGCAACCTTCAGGGAAAGACAGTAAATATTTAGTTGAAAAAATATCTTGTTATTGGATGAGTAAAACTCTGTAATCTCATTTGCATAGTCCCTTGGGAGAGCTACAGTATATGTGTTTTTTAAACTCCTTTAAATAGCCACACTTCATGGAAACCCACACTCTACATGCCCTGTAGCCAAGGCTGACTGCCAGTGGAGATTTTCATAATGACACATTAACAGCCGACAGAAAAAATAATTTACATAGTAAGAGGTATGAACGCAATAGTTTCTGCTGGCAAGTCATCGGGTAAGGTCCTATCTGTCTACCTACCGCTTTGACTGAAATGTGCAAACTGCTGCTGCTTTTTCGTCCAAATGTTTACCTTTGTGAGAGATAAGTGACTCCTGGAAAGCGCTAAAATTCACAAAAACATGAAGTTTCTTGGAAATATTTTGGGCATCCTACCCTTGATACCTTGACTTACACTCTACAGACACATGCATCTTAAAATGCAACATCTACTGGATGGATTGATGAAAAGTTTTGTGCTGATATTTCCATTTCCAATAGTAGACTTTCCTTCTAGTGCTGTTTAACATTTGGGATTTTGAGTGAAATGGCTCTATTGGAAACAGCAAATTTTAAATATTGCTTATAACATCTTAGCATGCATGGCTGTAGACTCTTAGCCTTGTTAAGCAGGTAATCATTTCTGTTAAAATAGAAATAGTAATAGGAAGAAACCTTTTCTAACACAGAAAATGCTTGAAGTTACAAAGAAACACCCAATCTCAAGGTGTTCCTTTTTTTAGCTTTCTAACAGTTGATAATTATAGTTTGGATACTATGCTGCTAAAAGTGTTGCTCTGTCAATGTGAAAATGGATTTATTAAAGAGAACAGAAATGGCAATATCATTGTTAAAATTGGATTTTACTGTGTTTTATGGTTAAAGGGGCCAAGTAATGAATCTTCCAGAGAGAGAAAAAGGATATTGTAGTGAAAAATGTAAGGCAAGTTCAGCCCATCATATTCCTGAAAGGAAAATATGACACAACCATTCTGTCTTGATAATGCACCTTCCTACATCCTTTTATGTTTTACTGGTGGTGGTCAATGTTACTATCACATGACCAAATCTTTCCTCTATGTATCTATATAATGGATATATATAATGGCACTGTTAACTTTTTAACCAAATTATAACATAAAAACCTAATGGATACTAATTTTCTGAATACGTTAAATATTTACTTGGGTCAAAAATACATTTATATGTAAATAGATAATCCTTCTATAGAGAAAAAGAAGAACAAATCATGGCCAATTTCTTAGATTTATTACATTCATTAGATACAAGCATGATTAATCACTGAGGAGGAAAATGATGCATTTTGTCAGCACCATAATGAGCTTTGTATACAATATTATAGGAATGGGAAGAATGAAACAATTAAAAAAAAACAAAAAAAAAAAACAATTTCATAATGTATAATGAAAAATAATTATTTCATTCAGGAATTTGACTTCTATTTATCGACTTACCTCAAAAGCCTTTGAGTGACTTTTCTTGAAGAAAATATGTGATTATGTCAAGTTTCATCTGTGGATGGTCCCATGTTCTATAATATTGTTACATTTGCAGAGATTAAAGGAATTTTAAAGTTAGTATTTTCATTAATACCTCAATATGACAGCAACTGGATTTTCATGCACCACCTCCTTTGCAGTCTGTCATTATAAATCGAGCGACCACTGACGAGACATCAAATTACTTGAACCGCAGCAACCAGTAGGTGACCGCACCAACAAGCGGTGAAAATTGCTTTAAATATGACTTCGCAAAATGTCAGTTTCCACACATCACTAAGCAATCTCCACACCCCTAACCCTGACTAACATGCCCCAACCCTGCTAGGTCTGGCACAGGAGGTACCGAACAGGTCAACCAACAGGAGACTTTCAGCCATACTTGGCAAGCTGTTGAAGTGACAGTCGACAAAAGCTTGCAGGATCCAAAGTGATTCAGGAGGTGACATTAAACCGTGAACACTGTGATTCTTTCTGAACTATTGCATGTCACAGGTGGCTTTGTCTGTAAGCTAGTTTTGGTACTCAGGTAGTCCATTGGGGGATAGCATTTGAAAGCTGGGACATTGGTGTCCTTTTTGCTTTGTCTGTTTTCGCCACAATGGTTTGTGCCATCATTGATCCTCACCTGCTACAGAATATATTTACATACAAATGATATGCTTTGCTAAATGTGTTGTACAATAAAATGCTTCCTATATATAAGGCATAGCTAAATTATATTAAGGACAAAAGCATAGTATAGTGATTTCTGCCTGCCAAACACACTTATGTCCTGCATTTCACTTACATCCCACTATTAGTCAACTAAAACATGCTTTTATAGTAAGAAACATGGTGTGGTTACCAGAACCCTTCCAATGTTGTGACCGCTGCTTTAATTTGCCTAAATATAACCATAAATTAGTTGATCACCATTTAGTTATGTGGATATTTGTTGACAGACACTCTTTGCAGATGGGTTTGACATAATTGAGGAGGTGTTTAACAAAACATATCACCATATTTTTAGTATGTTGTTTCACTGGTGTTAGGTACAAGATGATGGGCTAAAGAAAAAAAAAATAAAAAGGTCAAATTAAAAAAAAAAAGTTTTGAATTGGAAAAATAAAAGTCAGATGGCTGTCTGTCTGGTGTCTTGATGTTAGCTTGGTGAGATTTGCATGAATTGCAGCAAACACAACAACAACAACCTTCAGACTTAAATTCTGTGCCAAACTGTAGCTTGTTTCAAGTTGTTTTATTATCCTTTATATAGAGATGAAAGCATAGCTCACACTTTCAGGAAACAAAGAATGGTATTTAGAGCGCCTCAGGGTCACGTCAGCTTGCGAAGATGAGGCGGTGTGTTCATATAATTATTACTTACCAAGACCTTTCTTTATGTTATTATACAACTAAACCCCAGATGTTCCTTATTGTGCCACTCAAGTCAAATATTTGTCTAATCGTATTCCACTTCAACCTCCAACAATATGCATGCCCTTCCTGCTTGATTCATTATCTTTTTGAAGGATGCAATTACATCTGCAATGCAAAGCAACAGTGACTGCAGCGGTGCTGGAGCTCATTTGCTGGGCTCCTGGTGAAATACTACAGAGGAAATGTTTTTTTTTTTATTTAGCAGCTTCTCTTTGTTATGGGGTTGTTGTGTCTCACAGCTGGGTATCATTGATTTGCATGGCGAGAGATACAGAATGAAGCCACCTAATTCCCCTGTTATCAGCATTTCTCGGTCACTCAATCAAGTCTTATCGTAGTGCGCTGCTGGTTGTGTAATGACAATAATGAATTTAAAAAACAAACCTCCTCCCTGAAGTTCATTTTCAAGTTTCAAGAGTTTCTGGGGGGGAATTGTACTCTGCTTAAACACACTAAACATGATTATACCTGTGCATGAAGTAGCATATCAGATGAGAAAGAAAATAAGAATATTTTCCCTATGAGACTGCGGGATACGTGTGCCTTAGCAAACAAATTACTCTGAAACATTTCCCAATTTAAGCGCCATCAGACATCAGTTCTTTCCACATATTGTGGTGAAATGCTACAGAGCCACAAAAGAAGGAGGTCATAGTGAATGGATGGATCAACAAAAACATCAGGATTTGACACAGGAGGCTGATTCTGTTTGTTTTTTTGTTTTTTTAACTGACTGTAAACACTGGTCTCTTTTCACCATGACCAAGATTGATCAGAAATCATTTGCTTGGGTCGTTCTCGTTGATGTGCACATGGTTGGGTTAAAGTTGTAGAAGTAGCAGCCCATTTGGCCCCTTTGGCTGGGCTGCATATATAGAACTAGCCAATAATTACTAGAGTTATATCAAATTAAATCACCATAACATCCAAAGTTGTGTTACATGTCCACCCTTTTGCATCACATTGGGTAATATTCCCTCATATTCTGCTATCAAATGAACCAATGCTAGCTAGCTATCTTGTTAGTTAAATGTCTATATTTTGGACCATTCATTATTAAGGAGGTTACATTTTTAGTCTCATTTGTTTTTTTTTTTGTTTTTTTTGTTTTTATCATTAGCACATACAAATAAATAAATAAATACTTATAGATTTCAATCAAATTAGAAGTAATGCATGAGACCATGGGGCATAGAGTGAATGATTTGATGTTGTTCACAAGGGGTTGAACAGAGGATCGAATTCAGAGCAATGATCATGCCTGCAGGTGTTGTAGCAAGGAACCCAGGGGGTAAGACATAACGCAGGGTGGTCCCCACACTTCGGTAAGGCTTCAAGGGTTTATTGTTCCCCCTGTGGTTCCTGTAATGGGAGAGAATAGGGAAAGCAAGCATAAAAGTGGTTTGGGGAAAAGGTAGACACCAGGAGAGGGATGGGGGTTGGAAGGACCTTTATACAGTAGAAAAAATGGGAAGTGTTGAGTTTGAAAGATATTTAGATCAGAATGGGGGGTATAATGATGATGCTATTGAGTTGTATCACGGGAACTGCAGGATAAAGCGGCTCTTGAGCTTGAAGCATACATGCTAAGAACAGATATCCTGTTTACACCTGATCCATTTGCAAAGTGATCCATAAAATCCTCACAGCAGGAAGGGTCCTGCAATACTAAAGTACCTTTTCATGTGTTTTTGTCATTTAATTACTCATGCTCTTCTAACCACAAATTAAGCTCAAACAAATTTTAGATTTTCCGGTTAAACAACGGTGTGCCTACAAGCTGCTCTGTGCAATCACTGTCGTCTAATGTGGGAACACTGAGCAGCTCTGATATCAGTGCCACGTTCAAGGATATCTCAGTGGCAGCTGATTAACAGAGAACCTTTCTCTTTCTCCTTCACTGGCCCAAGTCTTATAATCAGGTCTCTGCATTTGAACCAGTGACCTAACAATCAAAAAACTATTTATTTAACCTTCTGGCCTGATAAAATGTAATCTGCTGCTCCATAACTTAAATCTTCAGTTTCTTCTTGACTCCCTCTCAAGCAAATCACACGCTCTGTAAATCCTGTAAAAGAGTACATTCTCTCACTACTAATAAGCTTGTGTACAACAACAACTGAGATGCATGCTCAGTCTTCAAAGTTAAGTGGTGCGTTGCCATCGAATATTTACTAGATTTAAATAATACACCAACGTTGCTGAGCAAAATTGTCAACATAAACCACTACGTATGAAGTGTTCCATCTCTAAGACAGATCCTCTGTGTCTGAATCCTGTTAGTGAGCAAAATGAGAACAACCCACATAAAACCAGCAAAGAACAACAAGAATTCAACTTTTATGGATGTTCATTGCATGATGCACTAGTCAAAACAAAGATGAGTCTGGCACTTAGTTGTAATTTTGAATAATTTATTTTTTTCTTTGTAATTAAAAATCATGCCATCCATAAACACAGATCTGCTGTGTCATCTAAAACCAAACTCATCTGCTGGATGGTCAGTCATGCAATGTTTAATTCCAAATTTATTTATTTATTTATTCAAATTTAAATCTCTAAAGACATTGGATAGTTAAGGTATATGAATTTTATTTAAATCAAGCCATTTAGAATATTCCTATTAATTGTGCAGCAATTAAAAATCTTTTGAGCATTTCACTCAGTGTAAACATCGTCTTCATCTATCATCAATGGATTGTAGAGCTGAAACATGATACAAAAATATAATACTAAGATACAGTTTTCAGTCTATGTTCAACCTGATAATTGTATTTTTTGAGGTTACTGCATCCTGTCCATAATCCCGTGGTTGTTCTCTCACCCCTGCACAGCTGGCCATTCATGGTGTGAAGTGGGTGTGAATGTTGAATCATCGTTTTCAGAAAGGTATGGACATGGACACAGCCCCACTCTAATCCGACACTGGAAAGGTGTGTGTTAGAATCCTAAGAGATTCTGACCAGTAGATCTGATGGCGTATACTGGCCCCATAAAGGTGCCTGCGTGGCCAAGCTGATTCAAATCACCTCCACCACCACCATTTATTGTGAGGATTGTTCAGCACCTTCCTGCTTTCACACAAACTTCATGACATCAGACATATTTTACTCTGAAATATGCAAGCTCTTGTAAAATTCAGTGATTTTTCATTGTCATCACTATGAGAGTAGAGTGGGTACTGTATGGTAATTTAGGTTAACATCTAACAGCTCTCTGTCCAGACTTAATCTGTTTACAATGCAATTTTAGCACCAAATCATAACAAAAGTTATTTCATGACATTTTCCATATAGCAGGTCTAAACTGTACGCGGTTACTCTGCTTACAGAGACCCAGCAATTCCCACCATGAGCAAACGCTTGGGGACAGTGGCAAGGAAGCTACCTTCAAGAGGCAGAAACCTCGAGCAGAACCCGACTCATGGTGGACGGCCATCTGCTGTGATTTTCTCTCATTGTCTCCCTTGATTCTCTTGGTGTGTATTCTGTTCATGTGTATGACTGACAGTCGGAATGCTATGTACTGTCATCAGATGCTAAGTAGTCAAAGTTAAAGGAGCTATATGCTACATTTTTGATCTATACGTAACTGCACATTGTATTTATAACATGGTCCAATTGTATTGTATATGTTAATCATATAAACATAATGAAAGCAGGTGGAAACATGTTCAGCCATAAGGGTTGTGGTGGAATATTCCTAGCAAATGATATAAGTGCTAGGTTTTTTGCTTTCACTTGCATTGATTGATTGTTGTTTGGAGGTAATTAAACTTCCAGAGAGAGGGGGGTCTATGATAGATTATATATAGATTAACCAAGAATGTGGCTACATATTGGCTGGGAATGGTTAAGTTTCCAGTGAGTAGTGAATTGCACTATTTATCACAGAACGTATCTGTGCATGATCAGATCCAAATCCACAAGTCAGAGTTGTTGCTTCTTTCTTAAGCATCCTCAGGATTTTCCATGAAATCAGAAAGCTTGGATCTCCAGTTGTGAATGGCATGAAGTATCCAGTATGGATATTATATCAAGTTCATCATCTAAGTGTTTAGTTGCAGACAGTGTAAGACTTTACACAAGTGGCTGCTGTTTATCACAATCATATTCAATTTTAATGTGAAATATTCCTCTAAGCCCACCTCTATCAATGCATTGATGACAGCAGCCAACCATATCCATCGGAAAGACATGCACACACTTTAATTTCCTCAGGAAAAAAAGAGTTTTCATCCAGCCTGTGATTGTAGATAGTAGATGGTACATTAATTTGATACATTTCATGAGAGGAGAGATTTCCATACTAAACAGCTTCTTGCTCAAGACAATGTTGTGTACACACAATTAAATTAGTGTAACCTACCAAAACGTGTTGCATATCTAAGCTGTACATGACTGCAGATTTATACTTGTTCTCTCTGGCTGGGCACTCACTGTCATTATGGAAATCTCTGAAGGAGGATCAAACTAGAGATTGATTACAATGAGCAGTTTAGATTTTTAAAAACCCAAAACAGAGTTATAGAATTTTACTGTGTAGGGACATGGCTTGAGCACTGGATGGTGGCCAGTTCAAGACCACAATATGGATTATGCCAGTTCTCTTCCTGGACACTGCAGAGGTGCAAGACACCAAACCCCAAACTGCTCATAGATCAGTGGGATCAATATAACTCCACCATCTCTCCACATTTGCATTTCTATACGCCATGTGTGTGTGATTGTATTTCAGGCCTATGTGTGAAAAAAATAGGGATTAATAAAGTAAATCTTCTTCTTCTTAAACCCACAAAATCCTCTAGCCTTTCCAGATGGAGAACGGAAAGTACCAAAGTGATTAGAAGACAAAGAGGGGATTGCATTGGACCAAGTTGGGCTATCATGAACCTCTCCATTATTCTAGCAATTGTATTCAGACCGAAGGAAGCTTTAGCAGCTCTTTAAAAACATGGTTCAATGGCATGAAACCCACCAGCTGCAAATGGTTTTCAGTCTGTCAGGAGAGACATAATTAATGATGCCCATCTAATGACTATTAGCTAAGTGTGGCCCAAAGCAGAGGGGCAAAATGATGATTTTAATGAAAATCATCAAATTGAACCATCCATTGGACAATTATCTGTAAATTTGCTTTAAATATTTGATTGAGTGCTAGTGTGGCCAGAAATTGGTTAGTTTAGGACTCAATTGAGAGACATCTGAAGCACTTTGAGGGCTCAAATTCACTCTAAATGCAATGGTCTGCATGAATGTGAGGACATGTTATTTAACAGTGACAAAGAGTCTATGTAGAGGAATGGATAGCTCTGTATTGTCTGTTGTTATTTATTTATTTTATAAGTGTCTATTGTCAGTGTTTCAACTGCATGCAAGTGGCCTGCCACTCTACAAGTCTGATTGGCATCATTTGCTAGAAAACAGTTTGTTATTGCCTGCTTGCCTCTCTGACTCTGCATTCATTGTCAACACTGACAAACATGTCTATTCAGAGTGCACAGTGTAGTTAAGTAGTCCAACAATGTATCAGCCTGTCAGATTACATAACATCTTTAGATTACATAACTTTGGATGTTATCACATATGATAGAAGCAGACACTTCACACACCTGTACTGCATAAATCTGCTGTATAAACTCTTTGTCAAGGTTGTATTTAGCAATATTTAGCACATTTAGTAATGTGGTTCCAGGGTTGGCTGTCAGTTGGCCCAGCACTGTGGTGTTATGTAATGGCTTGAATAATGTGCCGACTTTTCCTTCAGTGCCACCACAAGGTTGACACATTAATGTCCAACACACAATGAACTGTATACTAACTTTGGTTGTCTCTTAATGTTAGTGATAGATCCACCATGACGTCAACATTTTAATAATGTTCAACAATTTGTCTTTTGTTTATGACTAAATACCTTCAAAACCACAGACAGACTGAAAAACACATTATCCTCGTCTGTACTTACTCCGTTCTAACTTTTGTTTAGTGGTAATTATCTAATGTTAGCATGATAACGCGCTAAATTAAGATGATGAAACTGTATATGTTGAATTGTGTTCTCAGCTCTTTAAGGACTTCATTGTATTTCTCTATCTATGTGATTTGCTTGCTATATGCAAAAGGTAGTAAGGCCTACCTAACACCACATCCTAACAGCAAGCGCACAGCTCTTATCACCTAACATCAGACACTCTCTGTCCAGACTAAATCTGTTTCAATTTATTTATATAGAGCCAAATCATAGCATGTTATCTCAATACAATTTCCCTACAGACCAGGTCAAGATCATACTTCTTATATCATTCACAGAGATGCAACAATTACCACCATGAGCAAACACTTGGACAATGGAAAGAAAATTACCTTTAAGAGGCAGAAACCTCGAGCAAAACCATGGTCATGGTTTAGAGAGTGTGGTAGGTACAAATAAGCACTTCTGTTATGTCATGGAAACAAACCACGGGCCTGTCACCTGTGTACTAAATACATAATAGCTAAAGTAAAAGATGGCTGAGTCATTGCTATCTTTCAATGTTTGAACATATTAAACAGATAAACATGTTTTATATTGGGATATTTCTTACTAGAAATGACAACACAGCCAACAGTTAGTTTCTTACTTGAAACTTTCACCTCCTCTCTTCAGATCTCAGAATCTTCAGAATAAATAGAAATGGGGCGTCCAACAAAAGATCAGCTCTAAATGATGCAGCACATTGTGGCCAGTCAGGCTATCCCAATAAAAAAACAGTGCAACTGAACCAATTTTATCTCTGACACTTGCATCACATTCAGTTATGCCACATATGCCTTTCTCTGTATTGAAATTGGCAGCTTTGTGACACACTGACCACTTCTATACATTACTGTCTGAAAAAGTGATGTGAAGGAAATCAAGCTGGCATCCTGTGGACCTCCAAGAGGATATGAAACAATTACATAGGCATGAGTTAACCATCCAGCCAATTAAACATCACTATACACAACTGTACCCCCACTGGCATCTCACTTTGCAGTCTTCATAGCGTTTCTATAAATAACAAACATCACTCATTGATTTTGGCAGCTCTGCTCAACATGGCGGCTTTTTAATCCTCCTTCCCCTTGCTTCATATCCAAAGCTGTTCCACACAGAACATAGCTTTGGATTTGCAAATGTTTTGCACGTCCCCTTGTATTGTGCAGGAGAGAACAGCAGTGGGGGTACCAGCAAACAACGTCACTTCTGCTTTCCTGCTTGTGAACAAAGGCGACAAGCAGGCAGAGATTTATGAGGTACAAACACATTTATCTGCGACAACTGGGACACGGCTAGTGTAAGCTGACTCTCAACTGGCTCTGAAGGACTGGAAGCTGGAGAGAGTGAGGTAAAGACACAGGAAATGCTGGGAGGAGGCCGGCTCTTGGGGTGGAGAGAGAGAGAGAGAGAGAGAGAGAGAGCACATGAATGTGATGCAGTAAGCAGAGTGCAAATGAATCTGTAGGAGGGGCTTCAGCGGTCCAAGTCAAGTGCTGAGTTCTTTGTTTTCCAGTTGCTCACATAGCCTGTAGGAAAACAGGGTGACAAGTCAAAATTTTGCAGCCTGTGCCAAGCCCCCCTGTCCTACTTGTTTGTCCCAGATCTGCTGATGCAGTCCTCTTCCTCTTTTTTTTTCTCCTACATATTTTGTTTTTCTCCAGCTGTGGGCATTTATTATTCAAACCATTCCTTTTGAATTCTCCCCCTTTCGTGTTTTGCATACGGATTAACAATGCAGCACTTTCCTAAGCAAAATCCAAATATTTGAGGTACACTAAATAGGATTCAAGGTGGAATTTTATGTTTTTTTTTTTTTCTTTCCATTTGGTGAGACAGTATCACAATTCAGTGCTTCTTACAAGGATTATAGTCTTAGATAAGATCACTCAACACAGCTCAGTATGCTCAGTGCTGAGTGGATCTTGGCCTGCCTGTGGATGTAAGAGCTACTCCCAGAGGGAAAACAAATGCAGTGCCAGCTGCATCCATGCTGCATCACATGAGCTAGTTTACCCCTTTTTGTTCTTCGTATTGCACTCACCTGGCATGTTTTTCTTCAAAGGTCCAGTATGTCTCCTGGATAAAAATAAAACAGACGTGTAAATGCTCCGCCCTACCAATACTATTACCATTGGGTAGAATAAATATTCTTATGGTGGAAACGTAAATATATGTATGAATATTCTTCCAAGATTTAATTTTCTTTTTTAAATGTTACCACACTATTTATCTGTAGCCTGACCCTTATAAGCCAGGTTCTACGGGAGGTCTTGGTCTCCCCAATCTTCAGCCCAATTAGGAAACTTAGTGTTATGGTCATTAGGCAGGCTGGACTCACTATGGGTCCTGATGGATGCCAACCTCTTCGATCCCCTGCCACAGAACTCTCTTCAACACCTAAATAAAATTAAAAATATTGATAAATAGTATACTGTTGGATTTCATTAAGAAACTTGACTTGAACTTCAATTCTCCATTCTACAGTGAATATATGCAAATCTGCAAAATTAGGTCTGCATTAAAAACAAAATATGAAAGTAAAATCATTTATTGATTTAAGAACAAACATTATTTATTTATTTTTAAAATATCAAACTCAGTCTGTTCACTCATTAAAAATAAAAACAGTTTTGAATCATCTGAAGCTGAGAATATAATTATATCCTTGACTACAGGCAAAATTAATGATCTTTTGGTCTTACATCTTTTCTAACTTTAATAAAGTTAATACAAAATAAAAGATCTATATAGACACGATAGACAAGGTTTTGAATGGAAATACCTGGTTAAACATTTGTGAAAGAACACATTTTTCATTTACAGCAAAAAGTCCATTCATAAATTCTACTTGACTCTGCAAAGATGCAAAAAAAATTCCAAAAACACCTCACCAAACTGTTCTAAATGTAAAACAAATGAAGGAACATTTTGCATCTGTGTTGGTAATTTGATGATTTGCGTCTGGGATTCAGTTCATTGTTTCACAAAATCAGTTTTAGAAATAGAATTGGACATAAACCCATGCATCTATTCATAAAATAATTCAGTTATAGCACAAGATACAATAGTGTACATATATATTGTTTGTCCCCCCTTGTTTGTTAGTTTGTTGTTATATAATGAACGTACATTATCTTCTTCCTTTATTTGTTTCACTTTGGTATATTTTCAATTGAGTTTTTATTTTGGGGGGTGGAAGTAAGGCAGATGATACTGAGTGTAATATTATGTTTGCATGTCTACCGATTGGTAGTGGTTATTGTACACTTACACTTACATGTTTGTCCCATCTTTTTTATTGTGTAAGTGTGTAAGATTTAGAGGGCTTTATGTACAGAGAGGACAAACTCGGGTTAGTTTGTCTTTAATATGTACGCTTAATGTAAAAAGAAAAAAAGGAGAAAAGACAGAACAAAGCAGCAGAGGCCTGTTTTCATTAAAATTCTTTATCACGCCCTTGAAAGTGTTCCCCTTACCTACACATCATGGACCCATCTATACGATACATCATGACTTGAAGCCAATGGGGTTGTCTGAAGTGATTCTCCTAAGTTCATTAAAAATCTTATCTGAAGATGTTTTAAGTGATGTGATTAGGCTTCTGGAGGACCCCAGAGTTTGTGTGAAGCGTCCCACTGGTTGATATCTCATCCTCTTTATAATTAATTTCTCTCCCACGAAAAACAGCATCAGATACTGCTAAGATATTCTAAGAGGCATTATGCAACAATTACACTGAGGATTGAATTATTAACCTGATAAATTTCCAGACTTGGCAAAAGAGACCCAGTTCTCCTACTTGCATTCCAAAGGCTTCACAAGGTAATTTGGACATTTTGTGTTGATATAAGCTGTTGCTTTCTTGCCAAATATCCTCCAAACTGCAGCTGACTTTTAAATCCTGTTAAGTCACTGTTCAATATGCAGCCTTGTCAACCTCAAAATCTTTATTGCTGCAAACACTATTACTGGACAGAATTCATTACTCTAAGGTTGAATCGTGGTTAATTTAAATTGTCCTTAAATCTTGCAAGACTAGCTATACCAACCATTGTAATTTCTGCAGACCAATTGCATTCTTTCAAAATCCCATCACGTACTACAACAACTTTTCCACTCGCAGTAAATTATTTCTGACTGTCACTGAGCTATTTCAGCATTTTCTACTTGACCCTGCTAAGCAAAGCACGGCAGTCCTCGGAGCTCTCTCACTCCCGTGTCAACTAAACTGCACAGTTACTCCTTGTTCCCTCAAAGCCCATTTCTTCCCCACTATCCCAAGGCAATCCATATCACCTGAAAGTAATCCCGCAATATGCACCTGCTGCCATGATCAACAGCAAGACTGCCACAGGGGAAACGTAAACAGTGAGAAAACCCTTTCGGCTATGTGATTTCCTGTTCTTTGGCAAGTCAATTAAGCAGCAAATGACCCTTAGAATCCACTGTAATAAGCCAAGCACACAGAATTGCCTTTAATATATCATAATGATGACAGTAATTGGATTGGACGGTTGATTGCATTTTCTCAAGCTGTAAAGATACTTCTGTAACAAAACAATAAAAATAAAAGTGCTGCCAATAAAAGGTGTTATAAAAATGGGTTCTTTCTTTTATTCAGGTGGAGGAGACTACTGTCTTACCTCTGAAAATCACAGTCTGATAATGTCTCAGAGGAACTGCTCTTGCTTTTTTAGCCTGAAGTAAACTACATAATGTTGGTGTAAACAAAGTCCAGACAATTATATAGAGTTAATTATTTAAAATTACAGCAGTGTGATCCATGATGATCAAGTTCCAGGCAAGACAAGTTTATCTGTATAGCAAATTTCAACAACATGGCGAATAAAGGTGTTTTAAGTGAGCCATACAAGGCAATAAGAAAAGAAACACATGGCAACTTCAAAAGACAATATACATTTTAAAAGGATGATTTAAAAAAGATGATTAAATACAATTAAATAGAAGGTAAATAAATAAATAATAAATAAACAAAATAAATAAATACAGTACAACTACAGAACAGTTCAAGTTTTCGCTAAGCAGTCACATATTTAATTCCAGAAAAGGCAGTGTAAGACTGCATGTTGCTTCTCCATCTTTAGCTCTGCGTCCAGGGATAGTGAGCAGACCAAAGCGGGGGAACAGCAGATCAGAAATGTATCTTGACATTATCCATTCTGACCCTCTCACATACATATATTCTCACTCTCACATACATATATATACTCCTCACACACATACAGTCTCCTTTCACATATATTCTCCTTTCACATACATATATTCTCTTCAGACATAAATATATGTATGTGAGAGTGAGAATGTATGTATGTGAGAGTGAGAATGTATGTATATGAGAGTGAGAATATATGTATGTGTGAAGAGAATGTATGTATGTGAGAGCTAAAGTACAGATGAAACAGAAGGAGTATAGATGAAAGGGAAGGCAGCTCATTTCTCGTGCTGTGATTGCCTGAGAAGCTCGTGCTGGGCTACGTTCATATCACGCACAACATGGATGGTGGAGAAGAAACACGAGCACTGCAACAGGCTATTGGTATTATAAGAAATATTTTATCATCGCCGAAAACCGTGTCATCCTTGTCCTTGTCAGTTGAGTGGCAGAGGACAGGCTCATTATCAGCACCTAACATCGCTCACAGCTCGGTGGAAAGTGAAATAAGACAAATTTTCAGACCTCAAAACCCCAAGTGGCTTCAGCAGCGTGAGCAGCAAACACCACCCAGGGACAGACTGGAGGATTGCGGCAGTCCATGCGGTATCAGACTCAGCAACATTTTGGAAACTGGGCCCCCCGAACAAGGAAAAGGTAAGAACAACATAGGTGGTACACAGATGCATCTGGTGATACGTGGTAATTTACCTGTAAGTTGTCAGTCTACTAAATCATAAATGTCCGTTTGGTAATTTAGCAACATACTATGTCAACACAGCTAATACTGCGGCTAGTTAACGGCTTCACTATAACACTAACTATGATATGCAGCTCCCTCTCATTTCGTCATTCAATATGATCATATAATATGTCATCTGCATGAACTGACTGATTCAAAATATCAATAAAAGCAGGATATGTATCTTTTTCGTTTCAAATGAAAAATGTTTGTTAGCTGAATAATACTTAATTTACCCAAGCCTTCTTATTCAGTGGACATTATTACAGGTCCTATATTTTCTTTTTTATGCATGGCATGTTTGACCGTTTTTGTCCTGTCAATTTATTAGACATTTATTTATTTTTAATTTATTTTTTTTTTTATCTGAACTATATTTCTTTTAATTGCTTTTGACAGTTACGGCCCATACTTGCTTAAATGAAGTAACATGCATGAAGGCCATCTTGTTTAGTTCTTATATGGGATAGCAACTACACAGGAGGGCTGATTGATCAAATCACAAGACTGCTATTCAAAAGCTATGGCAGTTGGACATTTGAATCAAAGACTGGCCATATGATAAATGATTAAATGATCCGTGGTAAGATTCAAAAAATACAAATTCTTAAATTTTGCCATGTTTTATAGGTTGATAATCATGCTATTAAGGATCCACAAATAGCAAATGTAATGTCTGCTTTGTTTTGTAGGGCCAGAACACATTATCATGATACTTTTAACAAGGATGTCATCCTTCTTCCGGGTCCATCAAGCACAAAAGTCATCAACATTGCACAAAGCAACAGTTACACAAACCTGCATGGATTTGAGTCCCAGAAATCCTGGGAGCAGAGGACTGTCACTGAACAAATAAGAGATGCATTTGGAGAAAAGATCTCTTACTTCACTTCACTTAAATATAATGTAAAGTATACCTCTCAGCATTTACAGCAGCAAAGGCTGTGTGAAATTAGATTTTGTATACAAACCAAATCTGATTTCCGATTACTGGTCTTCTGCTATGTCCATCTCCAAAGAGGAAATGGAAAACTGAAAGAAAGAATGTCTTGTCCATTTTTTTCATCATCCAGAATGTTGATTTGGACTGTTTTAACTTTTGCAATTTTCAGCCTTGAGTTTCTGATGGCATGTGGCAACAGACTGATTTCTCCTACCAACTGCGTGCTGGGCAGGAGCTGGATGCAAATCTCATACATAAGGCCCTATACAAAAGACCATCAAAGCCAGTTTTAGTATGGTATATCATACATTTACTTAGAAACATTTGAATTGACCTGCAGAGAATTTTAATAATAAACACGCACAAAGATGTAAGTTTTATTTCAGCTTTGTAGGTATGTATATTTTAGGTAACAGTCATAGGACCTGATAACTAAAATCAGGAGGTCTGACGTCTGAGATGATACTTTTAAGGCATGGACATCATAAGTAATTAGAAATGTAATTTTGACGTCTTCCCAAGGCTGATACTACAGGCTATAGCAGTGAGGAGAACAATTGTGAGGAAAACACTGGTTCAACAAGGCAGCTGCGCTCCTCATCCCTTACACAAGATAGACCGTTATATGCATCATCAGGCAGCTTCTCCAGTCCAACAACTGTCTCCCTACAAACCTGTACTTCTGCAGTCCAGCCTTTTGCCTCATCACAAGGGTGTGGAGGGTTATTTACTGAAACCCCTGACTTGACCTCCCAACCCATTATTTCATCCAATCACACCACTTCAGCAAGCAGTTCTTCTAATCAGTTCCCAGCGTGTTCACTGGAAAGCTGCTCTACCGCCAGTCAACCTTCTACCTCTTCATTTGGAGGAACAACTTCAGTTGATCCAGCTCTGATCCTGACTTGTGAAAACAGATCGAGCTCACCTTACCAGAGCAGTGCTCAAGCAAGTCATTGTTCTGAAATACCCTCTACCTCAACACACCATGCATCAGCAAGCTATAATAACTACCTTTCAGTGATGACTGCACTGTCTGACTCATCTTCTGATGATGAGGAATTGAACCTGGCTATACTAGCAAGCCTGCAGAGCGAAAGGTTGGTACAAAATGTAAATGTTTTAACCCTCGTATTATGTTAAGGGTCAATTTGACCCATTTCAGTTTTTGTGTTGACCAAAGTAGTGGTTATCCTTTCTTTTTCTTCATGAAATTTTGTGACTCTTCCTCATCTAAGGTCATGAACTGATGTGTAAAATCTGGACACTTTGATGTGTAGTGGAATGTCTGTGCAGAGTTTGTATACAAAGATGATGTTGCGGGTCATTTTGACCCAGACACGTTAATGTGGGTAAGTAGCTGTTCAGATCCAAAATAAACATGTCTCTTTGATGCACTTTATTTTGATTGCCTCTGAATAGCCATTCAGACCCACGTGTGTGTAGAGGAGAAGCTTTCTCTCCCTTGTCCTTGTCAGTGTTCTCATGTCACCTCTTTGACAAACACACCAAAAATGAGCTCCAGAAGGTTTACAAGTGAAGAAGCTTTATCACAGATTTTGAACTGGGATAGTGATGAAGAGGAAGAGATTTCAGAGACCGAGGACAATGTTATTGATGATCCAGATTGTCAGTTTTCCTACGATGGGAGGATTCAGAGGACGAGTCTGCCGCTGTCTCTCCATCAGATGAAAACCAAGGAATGCAGCAATCATCATCCACAGAGGGGACATGGGCATCTAAAGATGGTAATATAAAATGGTCAACATCACCACACCAAAGCCGAGGCAGACTGTCATCTTCCAATGTCATCAAAATGACTCCCGGTCCTACAAGATTTGCTGTCACACGAGTTGATGATATTCAATCAGCATTTCAGCTCTTCATATCCCCACCAATAGAGAGGATTATACTGGACATGACCAACTTGGAGGGGAGGCGTGTATTTCAAGAGAAATGGAAGCCACTGGATCAGACTGACTTGCATGCTTACATTGGAATTCTGGTATTAACTTAAAAAAAAGAAGAAATTAGGATCACATCAAATCAATCAAAATATGGTACTTTCTAAACAATATGTCAATGTTCAAAACTTGGTTGGGAATCCCTTTGCCTTAATCACTGCCTCGATGCGCTGTGGCATTGAGGCAATCAGCCTGTGGCATTGCGTGGGAGTTATGGAAGCGGTGTTGCGGTGACCTTGGATTTAAGAAAGCAGAGTTTACCAACACCTGCACCGGACATTGCACCCCAAATCATGACTGACTGTGGATATTTCACACTTGACCTCAAGCAGCTTGGGTTCTGTTCCTTGTAGCCCATCACCCGTCTTCCTCCAAACCCTTGACCTTGATTCCCAATGAAAGGCACACTTTACTTTCATCGGAAAGAGGACCTTGGACCACTGGCCAACAGTCCAGTCCTTCTTCTCCTTGGCCCAGTTGAGACGCTTCCCACGTTGGCTCAGGCTCAGAAGTGGCTTGACCCAGGAACCCGACAGTTGTAGCCCATCTCCCCTATGCGTCTAAATGTTGTGGTTTTTGAAGCTGTGACTCCCGCCTCATTCCACTCTTTCTAGATCTCTGCCAGATTCTTAAATCTTCTCTGTTTGATAATGCGCTGAAGCCCACGGTCATCTCTTATGGTGGTGCATCTTCTCCTGCCACATTTTGCCCTTCCACTAGACTCTGCATTGATATGCTTGGACACAGCACTCTGTGAACAGCCAGCCTCCTTAGCTATGAACTTTTGTGGCTTATGCATCCTATGGAGGGTATCAATGATGGTCTTCTGGCCAGTTGTCAAGTCTGCAGTCTTCCCATATTGAACCGAACTGAGACAATTGAACCAAACTGAAGTAATTTAATGACACCTGGGTAAACATGTGCCGGTGCTTTGAGTTTAGTAGATGATTAGTGTTTGACACTCAGTTTAAAACATTCACGCCCTGCAAAATTTGGGGGGTCTGTATGTCTGTCTGTTTCTACACCAGTGAGAAGTGTAGAGATGTTTAATAACAGAACTTTCAAATTTTGGAAGGTCACAGAGTGTACATCATTTGAAGATCTGTTGTCAACAACAGAATAATTTGGCCAATTCTGGCTGTCTGAGACCACTGCACGTTGGAAGACAAGAATCTTCTTGTAGATGACATCCTGATGTTCCAAGTGATACACAGAGTGCGTGGTCCTTTTGAGAGGTACGTTTTTATCTAATGTTTTTTTTTTTTTTTTTTTTTTTTTGGGGTAATTATTACCTATTAACGATTCATTAGTTATCAGGTTGTTCCTATTTCACTACTCACAATTTTTTATTATGTTTTCTCTTTGATTCTTTCATCTGCTGCATGTGACTTTTTGTTAAAACTTAAGTCACTACAAGTTTGTTTTTTACTCAGATTTCGGGTGGACTGAGAACACTCGGTGTGCTGAACAAAATTCAAGCTCACCCAGAGAGTTTTTGCCCACTTTTATGCTGGTCTCCCAAAACACTCACAGCTGACCTGGTTGACAGCCTCTTTACCATCCCTCTATCTCCAGTTGGCAGCAACAGAAGGCGTGATGAAGAAGTTGTTGTGCTTTTCTGGTGAGACTACTTAACAGATGCAGAAGGTTAATGGAGACATATTTTAAGCTTGTGTTGTTTATTCCTGTATGAACTGAAATATATTCTCACTTCCCGATGTCTTTCTCTCTAGATCAAGAGGGAACAGAGAAGCTGGGGGCAATTCTCGCATTTGCCACTGGAGCAAATACTGTTCCACCAATTGGGTTCTCTCCACAACCTTCAGTTGAATTTCTTCACCAAGACTGTGACACAGGAAGCACCTCTACACTGCCCATTGCAAACACCTGCATTAATTGTATGGAGTTACCACTGCACACATAGTACAAAGACTTTCAGGAAAACATGGACTTTGCATTGGGCAATACCCATGGTTTCGGCATAGCTTAATCTATGGGCAAGCCTTGTTTTCAGTATTCTGCAACCCTAGAACACTAACGTCGGGTGATTTTCACCCACACAATTCTTGTCATGTGATTTTCATTGTGTTGCTGCTGTTTGAGATGCATGAGTCCTTGGGTAGCTTCAGGCTGCTCACTGATGTCATTAATGGTATGTTTGTTTCCCTCCTCCCATCTGTTTTTTTCAAGAGGCATGCGTTGGGGTGATTTTCACCCGACGTTAGTGATAGAGAGTGACATTTTTTGTCTATCTCTCCCACAGTTGTCAGTGATGCAAAAAGACTGTGCCATTATTTATTTATTTATTTTGGCAATTTCTCGTTAAGGATTACCTGATTTTTCAATAATTTTGCTGCCTTTTTAAAGGGTCCCCCATGGTACCTTTTTTTTTTTTTTTTTTTTATGTGATATTGTATATTGGGAAATTAAAGAAGAGTACTACAATGTGGCATACAGTGTTGTACTTTTACATAAATTGATGAAAACTGTATTTTATCCAGGATATTATATCGGGTAAAATATAACCAACGTTAGTGATGGTGTTACTAATTTTAACGTTAGTGTTCTAGGGTTCACAATCTTGACATGTTTTTTGGTGTAGCTATCATTCCACAGATTTTTGTCTGAAAGATACCTTGCATTTTTGTTAAAACAATAAGGTGCTAACAACATCATGTTAAGTATAGTTCAGGTTTTAATAAAGTTCAATAAAACCAATAAACAGAACATGTATGCAGAAACCTATTATGGAATAAGCATAAAATGGGTTTGTTAACTAGGAGTAGGTTGCCAGTAATCCTGAAGCCAAGCTAATTTTACTGTAGCTTGTTTTGTTTTGTTTTTAAGTTCATCTGTTTTTGTTTTCATAGGACTGATGTCATATTCATGTTAACGTTCTCCAGAACCAAAACATATAATAAAATGTGGTTTCACACACGTTTAACTGTGTTTTGGGTAATAATTTGAACATTTAAAGTAAGAAAAAATGTCAGTGTGGAGGTTTGAAATCAGAATCACATTTATAAAGGCCTTAACATCCCATACACGGCAAAGATTTATGGCATAAATTGTATAAAACAATTGCACAATTTGACAATCACAACTTGAAAACAATATAAATATGTTTAAGTATAATGCAGCACTAGCACAACAATTGGCAGTGTGTTATTCATTTTTGTTTTGCATTTACAAATGCCTCTCTTCAAGAAAATGCAGAAGGTTGCAAAACAAACCCATACCATGATTCCCATCATCTTCAAATGGATCAAAAGTCTGCTGCAGTGTATTCACTGTTGTCTCACTGATGGTAATGTTAATTGATGGAACAACAACAACATTGTTTGTCTGTAACTCTGAGAGTGGTGTGTTGTCCTCAATGCCAAAGTCACTGTCTATGTCACTAATGCCATTCATACTTGGGTTATGCACTCCTGCATTGTTGATTATGCCCCTTTGCCACAGCTGAAGAGGAGTTTGTCCCCCTTGTGTTGAACGACCATGGTTATTCCACTGGTTCTGAAATTCAGTGGCAGCCCTTTGAATTCTTGGCAAATACTGTATATGTACAGTAATGAAGACAACATAAATGTAGCTCACTGAGTGAATCTAATACACTATGCTCCTCCATGAAGTTGAAGAGATTTACAAAGTGAAATGACACTACTCGATTTAGCTCTGCCCACAATCTCTCGATTCTTTGATTATGCACTGATCTACCAGTAAAACCACTACGTCTGTTAAGTCCTCTCCTGGACAGCATGAAGCGGGCAACACCAGTCTTTTCCAGTCCATGATCGCATCTCACCCTGGACGGTAATCCAAAGTTCTGAACGCCAGCCATGAATAGTGTCAAAACGCTACAGGCTCTGTTGTTGTCCAGACAAGAAAGGTAGATGGTTCGACTGAAACCATCAACACAGCCATGAAACACCATCCTCCAGCTCACAAGTTAGTGGTTTCCATCTATGTGCCTAAGAGAAAATAAAATCAGAGTTAATTATGAGTGGGAAAAGTATAACAAGGTTAAGGTTGTACATGAATAATCTAACGCTAAACTTAACACTTATTAATAAAGAGCTTTTGCTTTTGATGCTTAGTCCCATTTGCCGTTTCGCTTAAAATTGTGAATACAGGACTTGAGCTTGTAATTAATTGTTTTTACATTTACTGATCTACAAAGACACATTCAGATCCTTTAGACCTTTGGTCAGGAAATGCATGAAAATATTCCACTAAAGGTAAAAGTCCAGTATACAAAATTATTATTATTATTATTTTTTATTTTATTTCTTTAATTAAATACAAACCGGGGTTTTATGATCACCTGGACTCTGCTGGGAGGACGAGGAGAAGTTAATTTTTGCGTGTGATTGCTGTGCGGGCACACGGATGGAGGTTCCGGGTGGACAGACCGCTAACTAGCATATGGTTCAGCGTTAGCATTGCTAGGCAACAGGAGGACGAGGAGGAGGACTAGATTTACTGAAGTACTAATTATGACACCAATACAAGGACTTTAATGTATAGACTGCTTCCCTATTTCTTGAATCTTCAACACAAATTGAAATTGACAAAAATCCAGATAATGTTTGAATGTGATCACGAAGTTCTCCATACAGCCTCTTGTGAACAAAATAATCTGTAGATTCCCTTTGCATTTGTTCAATGCATTCTAAGACATTATTTAAAAAAAAAAAAAGTCTGTCATTTTCATTGCTAGTTACTCCCAAAATGGAAAACTACATTAAATAAGAAAACAGAATGACTTTGAATAGCATCATTGTATAATTCTGCTATGCTAGGATAAGCTTATCAAGTCTTGAATATGTATTTCCTATGTATGTCTAAGGAGGGACTTCCTGTGTCAGTGAAATGTGCATATACATATGTGGAAGTGACAATATATGTATGTATGAGGATAATGTATGTATGTGTGAGGAGAATGTATGTGTGTGTGAGGAGTATATATGTATGTGAGAGTGAGACTATATGTATGTGAGAGGGTCAGAATGGATAATGGCTTGAACGACCCCTCATACTAAGCCATTTAATGCTTTATAAACCAACAAAAGTATTTTAAATTAAATTATTTGACACACAAGAAGGCACTGTGAAGATCTGAAAATTTTTACTTTCCTGGTCTCAGTGAAGACTTAGCTACAGCTCTCTGATTGATTTCTTACCTGGAGACCTGGAGACAGTGTTACAGTAGTCAGTCGAGCCAACTGAAGAGAAATGCATGAAACAGATATTCCAAATCCTGCTGAGATAGTCTCAAATTCTTCATTAATTCAGGTTTTGAGACATGGCACATCTAATCTATAATTTGTTCAGTGCAAGTCAGTGTTTGTATGCAACCATAGTGTCATCTGCATTGTTGACTTTTATGAACTTAGTTAGCAGGAATATGTAGACGTTGAATAGAAGAAGCTCAAGAGCGGAGCCTTGGGGAACTCCACAATTTTTGTATGCACAGATGTGTAATTATGGTTCAACTCAAAGTATCCCCTGTCCTTCAAATAGGATTTAAATCAGTTTAGCAATGTGCTAGAAAGTCCCACCCAGTTGTCTAGTTTGTGGTTGACCGTTTCTAATGCAGCACTGAGATGTAATAATATTTCACTGTCTAAGGAAAGGTGTCTTACTAAAGACAGGTTTCACCAGGATCAAACGGTAAGGTTGCTCATTGAATTGGTTTTGAGTGGACACAACACAAACCCAGTGCCTGGTATGTAGGTACCATTAGCATATCTAATTTTATGAATTCTGTCAGTGAAGATGAAGGCAAATTCTTTGGATGACTAGGTGGACAGTAGTTCAGGGACTATTGATACAGAGGGGGTTGTCAGGTTTTCAACAATACCTAATAGGACACATGCATTATTATTGTTGGCAGCGATGTCAGAAATGCACTGTCTTGCATTTTCAGTTTATGGTGAAGCTTGAGATTTGTTTTTTTGCCACCTGCGTTCAGATTTTCAACATTCTTTCATTTTCAATTTTTACCAATCCTCTGCAATCCAGTCGCAAATCTCCCTCTTGCTCCTTTCTAATCAGAGACTATTTCTACCTTAGTGGGTGCAAGAGTAACAATAACATTAGTCATTTTTAGAACTGAAATTATCTACGAGACCCAAGAGAGGGCAGGTGGAGAAGAGAAAGCCTGAATGAAGAGCTCACTAGTGATTTCAGTGGTAAACCATATTGTTACTACCTCTGTTTAAACATTTGTGAAAACACATATTGTGTGTGGGCATCACATGCTGAGCACTGCAGATTACAGAAACACTACCTGAGAGTGTCTTAACTGTAATAAAAACTATATGTATATGTATGAAAGGCACAGCTGTACTAAAATACCTGCAGTTTAAGTTAGCTCGAAGTGTATGTATACATAAATTAAGTATATAAACACACGTGAAAAAGAAGAAGCTTTATAGAATGTTGTATAAACTGCTATGCTGTGTATAACAGCTGGTAAATTAGAGCTACCTGTATACTTTTGTTAGGTTTAGATGTGAGAGGGTCTGCCTGTATCACAGTTTCTACTAGTTAGTTAGTTTGCACTTTTAGAAGACTATCGCAACTTTTTTTCAGTTTTAGCATGGCATTGCTTCACCCTCATAGCAATGACTGAACACTCTGATGCATACATTTCACCTGGCACAGCTGCGCGACACTGCATCGTTGTTTTGGTGCATTCTCCACACGGCTTCATATCCCACCTGGAACATTTCAGAAGTGGAGAATTTTATTTTGAAAACTGACCAGATTCTCGATGCTGTTTCTGACCTTGCAAATGCTATCTGCTATGTGCTGCTTGAGGCGGTGGGTCGTGGGATCCATATTTTTTCGGATTCTCCGTGGAGCTGAGTGAGCGAGAGCCTCTTCTACCAGCCCCACGGCCGGGACGCAGCCGGAACACACAGATAGAATGCTCAGCCTTGCCCAGTGGAATTTAGGAGTGATTGGGGTGAAGCAGTGGACTAGTGAGACTATTAGGCTCCCATTTGTCAGACGTTTGATTTGGAAGCACATAACATGTTCTGTCTTACTCTTATCTTCCTTCATGTAACATATCTGTATCTAAAGCCAAAAAAAAATGTTTAGGCTTCATACAATAGTCTTACAATAGCGTAAAATGTAAATGTAATAAAGTATATTTGGACATTTTTCAGTGGTTTTTCAATTGGAAGATGAATTCAGTTGTGTGAAAGTAATGATGAAGAGAGTGCAGCCAAAAGATAACGCATTATATGAAGGGCAGTAGGAATCAACTGTGCCCTGCAGTGTGGGTGAGTGATCTTACACCTCCAACATGTCATCAGGGTATGAAACACCTTTTACTGTGTTGTCACACAGCCTCATATGATGGTTACTCATAGCACAGTGTAATGCAGGTATTTCCCATTGAAATTCACTATATGTGTGTTTACAGTACATGCGCATCGAATGGACTGAAATGTCACCCAATTGAATTATTGGTTGCCTTTAAATCTTGTTGAGATTTCAATGACTGAATCACTTTACCAGCCAAGCAAAAAAGTACAATATACATACTATTTTGGCCTTGTATTAAGACAATAGACCACCGAGAAAAGATGTGATTGAAATAGGAAGTGGTGCTCAAGCAAGCTGACTTGTCTTGATGATCACATTTGTCAAAGGCCCCACCATTGATTTTGGTAGATAATTATCCTGAGTATGTGACCAAGGTCATTCCACGGGTTTATTGGAAGTGAAAAAAATCTTCATCTGAAAAGTAGCCGGCTCCATTACCAATTCATGAGCTTATGATGAGTGAATGATATTATCTTCACCTCCAAACCGTTTTCTTCTCCATCAAGATCTGTTTGATTGATTAATCATTCAAATTTCATTTCCATTGTGTACGTTTACAGATCGGAGATGAGGAGTTAATAAATATTTATATCCTTATTTCATGATTAAATATCAAGTTCCCAATTAAAAATTATAATATGATATAATTTATAAAAGGTTGGTTATCCTGCTGAACAGTCACCATGGGCTTTGTGCAGCATTGTCATAAAGTAATCTGTTATGAATATATATTAACACATAGATGTTCAACTTGAACATCACCTGAAGTTTGGACACATACGAGTTAATGTTTCTGGTTAGTCTACTGATAAAGCATATGTGCAGGTGCTGCATTTTCAAAAACTACCTAAGAGTAAAGGTTTGAGAGTTTACAAAAGTCGTGCCACATCTCATCACTTCCAAGTCTCACTATGTGCAGATATTTTGTATTACAAGAGAAAAATATGAGGGAACATCAAGACATTTCACATCAAAGCTACGTGGAAATCAGGAAACTCATTGTTATGTTTTAGGGATTTAAATATACTCTTTTGATGTGCCTTTCAAAACCAATTACAGCAGTGATGTCTGCTTTCTGTGTGTTCTGTGAGGGCTTACAAAAGGTGGAAAATAGATCTAATTTAATGTGGAAGTCAGAGCAAACAGTCTGTCTCAGTAAATCACTTTGGCAGCAGATAGAAACCCAGATTAATTTCAGTGTCACTGATAATAGTGGCCTTTGGTGAGGCCCATGTCTCTTATTTGGAAGATCAAACTTGAATCATGCAGGTTGAATATTGTGAGTGTGGTGCACATCCTATAAGATGTCTTTGCATCAGCACTACAGAGATTCTTAAACATTTTTGTACTCAGCAGTTACTTATTGACCCTTTTCAGTGAACTGTAACAATGCAATTTTAATTTTAATCTTGAAGATTTCAGCACATTTTTACGCTCAGCGGCGATGGACTGTTGACAAAATCACTGAAGTCAGAGTTAACAGCATAAAATGCTTTGCAAACATGCATCATAATGCAAATTAATTGTTGTGATACAGCTCTGCCAGCCTAATTAAAACAGAGACCTGTGTTAAATGAGGGGTGCTTTGTCATTTCATTTTAGAGTGCCACTGAGACATCTTTCACACCGTTCACACTTTTCTGTCGAATTCTCTTGAATTAGAAAAAAAAGAACCCTGCCTCATAGAAATTATGTTCATATTCCACAAATTTGCACCAGCATAATCTTTGGAGGAAACATAACACTTCCTAGATTACTTCTATTTTTCAATATAATGTGGAAAAGGAGGTAATTAATGCTCACAGCAAGCTATAAAACTTAATGCATCATTGAATTGTGTATGTTTTCCAACAATATCTGTATCCAACAATGTCCACTCGTCAAAACATTGTTTACGCACTTTTTTATCGTATGTTTAAGCACACGCACAATGGCTAAATTCCACTGGCCACAGATGCAATGCATTCCGGGTACACCGTGGCCACCAGAGCCGATCGCCACCGTTCTACTCAATGTTTGTAACCCCACTGGAAGCACCTCAACACATTTTAGAAGCTTCCCAGAAGCAGCTCTCCGCTCTGCTCTGCCGAGAATATGCGGCTGTTCTATTTTTGACGGACGGGAAAGTAAGGGAAGATAGTAAGGGAAAAGATGGTGGTTTGGTTTAATACAGAAAAAAAGTCTGCAGTGACTTGAAAGATGAAGACACTGTCTGTACCACACACACACACACACACACAAGTTAATGATGTAAATCCACATCTAGCAGGTGTTTAGTTTAAAGTCCCCTTTAACTTTTTACACCCACCACCCTGCAAACCACCACCTGATTCCAGTGCGGGATATTATATAGGGTTTCATTCACTGGAAGAAAAGTGGAGCCTGTGAATACAAGTCAGGCATCATTTATGTTATGTCACTACAATGTAATTAGGAAATGAAGTTAGTACAACACAAACAGAATTTCTAGGAGACAGGAATGCAAACAAAGACAAAACAAGAACTTAAAATATACAGCAGGTAAACATCCACATTAAGAGAGACTGCTGCTATGTAAATACACACAGAACATGCTGCCAAAGTTTATTAGCTAAGTTAAGAAGAGAGTTAAGAAGGTGGGTAAAAAATAGAACACATATATTTGGGAATGTGTTTGGTGACTTTCTATACAGAGCAGGAGCTCATAACGTGATACGAAGTTAACAAACTTGTGCTGTAGCTTAAATCTAATGGGCAGTGGTAATGTAACACCAGTATCTAACCGGACCAAAGTGACATGCATGTACATTTACATTCTGCTTAATATGCTGTAGCTTAGCAGCTAATTAGCCATCTAGCCTGCAAACCAACATTAGCAGTGTACTTTTCCCGAGCGACTGTTTGGTCTCTCGTTCAATAAGCTAAAGTGCACGACAAGATGTGTGCTCATGATTGGATTGGAAGATACGAGGAGACTTTAGCAGGAAAGTTAATGTGGGGTGTTGTGTTGTGTCGCAGGCTGCTATCTGGCTCAGTGCGTCTGCTTTGCTAATGATAAAACACTGATGTAACTGCTTCATGTAAGATTTGATTGGTTGTATCAAAATAAGTCTCCATACCTGGTATTCTGTTAAACTAGTGCAAAACTAGGGGCTGTCATAATGACACAAAATGATATGTCTTTCTGATTTCTTTGTTATCTTTTCTTGGAGGAAAACACAGGTAAATATTTACAGAGCAGATATGTATGCTGCAGCAGACCAATAAAAAAGCAATTCAATGTCACAATAAATGCTGAACCAGACTACTATCGCTAAACTATTGCTAAAATTGCTGCTGCCCAGCTAACATGCAGAGAGAACAAGATAGTTTCTCAGGGACAGCACACCAGACAACAATACTCTCCTGCTACTGTAGCTAACATCACACCAAAACCATATCATATAGAAATTAAACTGAAGCGGGAAAGAGATTTTTGCTAAATTATTTTCCCCACCTTTATTTTCAGAACTTGGATGCTGTTGGTTTAGGGTTAGCATAACCTGACACTATGTTAAAGGTCTATTAGTTTCCCGATAAGTTTCAAAAGGGAACTGATTTTTAACTCTAGATTTGCTGAAGGAATGTGTCATAAGTTGGTACATATTTAAACATTTTCTCAAGATCAGTCTAGAAAATAAATAATTGAAGTGGACCCAAGTAACTCCCTTGTGGAACACCACAAGATATGCTTTGCTGTTACATAAACTGAAAAATACATACTGTGTTTGACAGGGAGATAATTCTTCATCTGAACACAAGCTAATGCCAAAAACATAACATTAAAGTTTGGGATGAGAATATCTATACATATATTTTCTTTAAAAACAAAAACAAACAAACAAAAAACAGACTCAGTTTGGTGAGTCAATTGAAGTGACTTGAAAATTTGTCAAGATATTATGTCAATATCTATATGAACACCGTGGATATACACTGGTCATTTTGAACTGCAGGGCAGCAAGAATATTTGTTTTTACTACTAACAATGTATTCTGATGTGTTTGTCTTTCACAGGTTTGTGTATTGTTGTGTGGGCTGCAGTGGAAGTGAAAGTCAGCTAAAAGCCATGTTATCAAAGCAGGGTGTCCAGGGCCTTTGATTGGCTGTTGCTGCCCTGGACTATTCATTCACATGATTGGATGTGTCTTTGGAAATCTTTGACTGAAAAGGCCACTTAGCCTGCCACAGAATAAAGGTGAGGAGTTACTCCCTGCATGCAATTTGAGAGTGCCCATCATACTGATGGGTATTTGAGTAACATGATCTACAAATGGTGAGGCAGATCCACAAACACATCAGATAGTACTGGATGTTTGTGCAGTGGTTTCAAATGTTGATTAGAAAAAGATTCTGTAAAAAAAAAAAAAAAAATGGTGTATCAATAATCAATTTCAAATGGCAGTGGCTTTATTTACTGCACAAAAAAAACATATTTAGTTAACAGAAGAGTGTTTTAAAATCTGAATTATCAATGAGGACATGAGAACCCCCTTGGAGAAGGAGCACAAACACTCAACTTTAAATTACCCTGACACCAAAACATGACAAAATGACCAAAGAAATTAGATGATGGCATTAAACACTTGGCAGTCAGGGCTCCTCTAGGGGTTCCAGCACAATAGCTGAATTTAGCACAAATTATCTTCAAACTGGGTTATCTCAAGTCACTGAAAATACAGTAGAGTGATCTCAAGAAATTTCACCGGTGTGTATCTTATTTCTTTGATTAAAGGTTGAGTTCAGAGGCCCCCACAAGGCAAAAAAAATAGAAAAAGGCAGAGCATGAAAGAGAGATCCGGAGGCGTGTGTTTTATGAGGTTGCAGAGGGTTATAATTTGTATGGATTGTGGGTTTTTTTAAGCCAGTTAGAAGGTTTTACAGGTTAGCATTTGCCGATGGTCTGTTGACTGTTATGCACTCAAAATGTGTTTTATTTGGTTTTTGAGAGTGTTGAGAGAGACAGAGTATAATTGTGTAATATTCAAGCCCACCTACTGTAAAAGGGTTATCTCCTACTCTCAATCATTACAAGGAATAAGTGTAATTTTAAAAGAACTCATCGATGTTCAAATGTCTCATTAGTTGTTTTGTCTCCTATTATTTCCCTTGTGAACGGCACAGTCCAGAATGAAAAGTGTCCCCAGATCTAACTCCCATTGATTCTGACCTCCAGATCTTTCTGTGCCACAGTTCCTCCCAACAAACATTTGGGTTCAGGACAAGGTTTATTCTTAATAACAGTACACTAATGTCCCCAGGACATGGTTGTTTATATTTTCTTACCATTGTAATTAGGATGTACCCACATGTGCTGAACTAATATTAAAACTGAATGTTTAATGTCATTATATATTAAATATATTTGAGCTTTGGACTGTTGGCCAGACAAAATTTGCTCGGACATCACCTTGGGCTCTGTGAATGGGCATTTTTCATTATGTCTCCATTAAAAAAAAATCAAATGAGAAACTTATCTTCACATTAATTGATAGTTAAAATAATAATTAGGCTGGTCACAGATTGCCATTAATTACCAAAGTGCAATCATGATTCTCATGGCTTGATTTTCTCTCTCTTATAATATATTCTCCATTTACTTAGTCCAATAGTCATGGCAAGCTTATTATTTTTGCTCCAGTACTTAATCATTTTCTGAAGGAATATAATGATATTTAGTTTAGATTTTTAGAAGGAAGGTATCGTAAGTTATTACATCTTTACATTACATTTTCTCAAAATAAATAAATAAATAAATAAATGGACCAAAATAACTCCCTTGTGGAACACCACAAGATATTTTTTGCTGTTACATGAACTGAAAAATACATAATGTGTTCACCAAAGAGGTCATTTTTCATCTGATCAAGAGCAAATGCTAAAAGACATTACGTTTAAGTTTGGCAATAAGAACATTATAGTCAATAACATCAAAAGTTGCTGTAAAATCGAACATCATCATATTTGTTAACATTGATCAGTTGTACAAATGTGATGTAGTAGTAGAGTAGAGTGCCCTGGACTATAAGCACACTGTTTTGAAGTAGTTATTGAAGTACCTATTTCTTCTAAAATAATTTAATATTTGAATAAAATGAACTTACTCAGCACATGAATTATACTATAATGAGAGCCAGCGAAACCTGCTTTTCCTAGCAGGTTTTGATTACAGCATGTGTCACAGATCTGAACAGTCTGAACAAGTGATGCAGTATGATTGTGTCACATTAATCACAACTGCCTTAAAAATGAAATAAAAGCCTTTACTTTTGATGTTGAAGTAGTTATGTATGTTGCGTGTCTGAAAACCTACAGTGGACTTTTATTGTCAGCCTAGAATGTGACAAGCCCCAGTTCATTCTTTGATTTTCTGGAAATAGAATATCAAATGCAACGGCATGTTGTCACAATGTGGCTGTCATATTTTGCCAGCTGTTGAGCTCATCCTGCACAGCTGGCCTTCTCTTTGCTCCTACGCCTTCTGAAAAGGTAAGGTGTGGTGGCAGGCCTACTCCCCAAAGGAAGCTGAGGTGCTGCCTTTGTGTTACCCGCATTTTCTACACAACTTGATTTGGTTTGTTCCAAACAACAATCTTGAAGTTGGAAAGAAAGTGATGCCAATGTCACAGAATTACTTTCTGTCATGGTTGACCATCGCTCTAAACTGATCAGACGAATACAGTTACATGGGAAGTCCAATTCAACCTAAAGATTCCCCCCAGCAGAAGCAGTAAGCAGTGGACACACTGATTACCTTTTTGGAGAAGAGGTATGACTGTGATTTTTTTTTAACCCTTGTCTGTGACATGAACCTTGGTTTTGCTGTCTGTATGTTGAGTACTGTGTTGTTACACTACAGGAGGTTAAAACACAATATGATTTTATCGATCAGAGACATGTCAAGATTCTGATGGAAGTTCACATTGGTGATTGGTGATTCAGTGGTGACCTCCATCCCAGTAACTAATGTATACTATGAGAGGGTCTTTGGTCTCGTGACACAGATTTAGAACAGTTTACATTACTGGAACTGTTCATTCAGAACCACAAGTTTCACATGAGTGTCGCATTGCAGGTTGATGATATGATGATGTCCATGATATGAAGTCAGGTCAGTGTTCTCAATCAAATCTCAATCTTGCTGCACCACTGCCAAGATGTTTTTGTCTGCGTCATCTCTAACTGTATGCATGAACATGGCATCTTTCCAAGTTGCTCCATCACTTGATGGCTGACTGGTGCACTTCTTGTCCATGGTGGTTCAATTGGATGGATCACATATTTTGACTGAATCTTTAATGTTACTGTGTGGTGCATGTGTACTCATGTAATTATGCTGTCGCTGTTGTTTGTGAAGTAATGTCATTGTTGTCCAGATTGCTGTTAGAGGTTGCAACTCAAAATTAGCATAAACATTAGCATTCGTTCCATTTTTCTGTCCACTATTCACTCCATTTTCAGCTCTGGTTTGCTCTAGACAGACAGACAGACAGACAGACAGATAGATAGATAGATAGATAGATAGATAGATAGATAGATAGATAGATAGATAGATAGATAGATAGATCATTGTGTCTATCAAATACCAGCCATGCTTCCCTGACAATACAAAAATGAAACTTTATTAAAGTCTGCACTGACATTACACTGACTTCATCAATCCCAGTCAGCCTTTAATTATTTTGTGAAAGACCCCCTTTGTGTGATAAAGACTATGGATTTTTATTGAGCATGATTAACATGTGTTGATGTGCCTGCCTTTGTAGTGTTTGGCAGCTAGCCCTTTTCTCTGTGTAGTGATTCAGTTCATGTTGAACAAGACACAAGAAAAGAGTGGGAGCTGTGAGACATGCGATTGCCTGGTAGCTAGGCAACCCTAGAGAGCTGCTCTGGAAGACCTTGAGATGTCTCCATAATATCGCAGGCAAGTATTACTGTTTGGAAGCTCACTGAGACTGGTTTCTTTTTTTTTATTATTATTTTATTTTACTTGGAGAAGTGTCAGAGCAAGTTGATGGGATGAATCGGAATTTGGGGAAGTGAATGAATTTTGGATTGGATTCTTAAATAGGCCACCTTCACTTTAGCGGAAGAAAAATGATGTGTTCCTCAGCTTCAGAAAGAAATTTCATCATGTATTCAACTGAATATTCACAAGATCAAGTTATTTAAAATACCCGCACATTTTTGGTACTGTATGCCTTGGTCAAACATTTAAAAAAACATCTTCGTGAACTTTTTTAAGCACATGTAAAAATATTTTTCCCTGGCTGAAAACGTGTTGGAAAGTCTGCATTGAATGTGTCCTCTTTGCATCTACCTCTTATCTCACCTCTGTTTCATTATTCATAGCTGTTTGGCTATACAACATGGACATCTGAAACCTTCTGCTCCTGCTCATGCACAAATGCCTGACTTCGTGGGACTCGGTGGCAGCCAGATAAAAGCAAAGCAAAGTGATTCACCTGTGGCAAGAGGAGCCCTTTTGCTTTTAGGGGTCGCTCACCCACATGCGATGTGGGTTCAAAGCATCCTTGCAGAGAGACTGAGGCATGAGTTCGGACAGAGGCAGCTGAGAGAGAGAGAGAGAGATGTAGGATGGAAAGGAAATGAAAGAGTGGTGTCGGAGGGGAAAAGAGAAAGAGAAGATGGGGAAGTGGTGGCATAGAGAAATGGAGAGAGAAAGGGGCAGGGTAAGTGCACTGGATAGATGGAAGGGAGGGGTGGGGGTATGAGAGCAAGAACAGCGTGGGCATTCAAGTAGAATATTTTTTCCAACATCATTGCAGGAGAGCCTTTGAGTGCCCCTGTTATTAGCTGTGTTTGTGTCGACGTGCCTTCTCTTTTCTAAAGGAAAGAAGTGGTTTGCTTCTCCACTGATGTCAGAAAAACTAAATGTTAATGAGCACTTGCTCTTATCTTTTTTATTTCATGAAAGCTGATATGATTATCATGTAAAATATACTGTAGAAACATTGTGACTCTGAATACCTGATGATCAAACAATGTCAGCTGACAGCACTAACAAATCATCTTATTCTCCTTAAGTACAGAGTAATGTCCATGACACTATGCTTTTTTTGATATAAGTAAAGACTGGCTCATGTTTGGAGAAAACCTGCAAAACAACTTTATGATAAAAAAAAAAAAAGATCTACAATATAGATCTGCACGTGTTCTATTGTTGCAGAAAATTCTATTCATCAATGATCAGTCAGCGGACAGAAATTGCACAGGAGTCCAAGATGTCTTATGCAGAAAGGTTTATTGAAGCTTGGCCAAGGAGAATGGAGAATTTATCAATAAACTTGTCCTGACATGATGATGCCTCAGTTCTGATGATGCTATCCTCTCTGGCTCGTCTATATGCCTTCAGAATAGTGCCACAACTACTCTATGTCCATGGTCATACTCAATGCATCTACTGTACAGTATAAAGTATTTATCAATTGGTCATGAGTGTACACACAACAAAATATGCTTATGGTCTGACATTGTTATCTGACTCTGAAGATTACCTTATGTATCTAACAGTTGTGTCAATGGACTGAGACAGTCCTATCCTCTGACCTCGGTTACCATAGTAATGATCAGAATGGCGCCGGCTTTCCTGCACAACAAACTGAGACGGTGAACATGACAAGCTCGCCCTCAATGGTTGCCATTTTGGCTACGTAGCGGAAGGGACCACCACTATTGAGGAAATGATGGCAGAGGACTTGTACATATGTTTTATATTTATACTTTAGCAGTCAACCGTTGACGCTAATGCTCTGTTTGCAATTTCGGCAAAGAAGAAGAAAATGCAGTAAAATGTTGCGATCGTCATTCAAGTAAGTACACAACGACCATACTCAATTCGAGACGACGCTACCCTGCTGAAATCAGCACACTGCACCAGTACACATGTACTACATAGAAGTGTATCTGAACTGAGACACAGCATTAGCACAGAGACTTAGACTTAGCTTTTGGACAACAATGGAGGTCTATGGCACACAGGAAACAGTACTAAATTAGCTTCAGCTACATATTTGTACTTGTTAGTTGGATCAATCCATTGTTGATTCTTGTGTTGTCAATTGATAAGAGCAGATAAGATAATAATAGAATATTCAACTATGTATGATACCATCGGCCAGTATTATCAGTCTCTTAGGAAAATAAATAACTCACTAATTTTTTCACCTGATTGATTGATATATTCACACATTTTGTTTACTGAAGAGATTTCCACATTCTTTCACACACAAAGCCTCGGCATTCATTTCAGCATGCACAATCACAGCACACAGGTCCTGACTGATACACCATGGTATGTCTTAATTATCAGCCATTGTATTATGCAGTACAATACACTATTGATTGTTTGGTCGCCATGGTTAGTTGCAGCACAATCAACTAGGGGATTAGTGGTCATGATAGATGGATCAAGGTTAGCAGGGAATCATAAACAATGCAACACAGTTCCCAGGTGAAAATTATCTTTCATGCATGTTTTAAATTATACACAAGGGACAAAAAGTTACGCAACTGACTTTATATATAAATGACCATGCAAACTTGAGTCTGCAATATGGAGTAATAAGGGACAGTGAAATTGAGTTATCATGCAAAGTAACATATTCACAAAGTGTGACTACACTGATTTGTTCATGAAAATTAACAACCTCAGTTTGGTTGTTTCTATCAAAGCTGTACAAAGCTTCTGGGACCTTCAGACAGACCGTCTGCATACGATATAACAAACGTGTTCACTAATTACAGAATTTCTGAACAATCCAGATTAGCCACAATGATGCAATGAACTTGCAAGAGAACCTAATTAAAAAGATTCCAACAGTAATCATCTCCATGAATCATCCTCTCACTGATTGCATCTCTTGAAATATGTCAGTAGAGTCTCTAGAGATTGCTGACTAGAAACCAGGTGCAGCCCTGCCAGAACTTCACATTATGAATAAAGTAATTTAGTATAAATGTTAACATCTGATATCACCACACCTCAGGTGTGACACCTGTATTAATGAAACTCACACTACATGTCTGTACGGACAAATAAAGTAATGCATCCTGGAAATTACCTCTCACCCAGAGAGCTCCACAACAAATCACTAACCTCTATGAATTTCAGCAAGTTTAAAATAGGAGCTCTAATACATTTGGACAATGTACCATATAGCAAATATGATGTGGACAAAATATAGAGAGAGAGTGTTAATTGCTGCTCTGGAGTATTAAGAAAATCATACTGGCTGATTTAAAAGTCAAAAACAATGAGACACATTTGTTATTGACTAGCTATGAACTGCATTATCTGTCCATACTGTCACTCTGCCATGGGAAAATATGAGAAGCATCAACAGACTGTAGAGATACAATGGATGCTTGCTTGTGGCCCAAAGGTTGAGGAAGGAATATTGTGAGGGCTGTGCTGTGGTTTCCTGCTCGCTGCCATGTTGGCAGATGTTTGGCACCAGAAAAAGCAAAATCCGGGCAGAGTGGTGGAGCCTGGGCGGAACCAGCAAGCAGCAGACATCATGGCAGAGTGACAACACAGTGCAGAGGCAAAGTGTAGCACAGGTCAGAGGTTCCCAAAAGTTTTCCAAGGCTCCCCAAATAGCATTAGTTTACAGCCAGGACTGTTGACAATATTCAGCAACATATGTTTGTCTTTTTGTCTTGTACCTTTGAGTGCATGAATTTTTTTTAGACCCTTTCCTTCTTTAAGTTGTTTTCCGGTTAGGTCACAAACAGATGTCACCTCATTGTTTGAGCTATAAAAGGTCACGGGCAATATAAAGGTTGTAAATGGTTGTAATTTGAGTGCAGTGATAAAACGCAAAATCCCAGAAGGGTGCAAGAGCAATATCAGTGCTGCATGGTGTGGTGTCTTTGCTAATGGGCCACACCGACACAAACATTCTGATCATGTATAACAAACTTAATTTGTAGTCCTGTGTAGTAGTACTACTGGCTCAAGTTGTTTTGGAGATTGGATCAAACTGTATGGTCACAAGCTAAAGTGCCTTTTGTGCCATTTCTGCTCTGGCTTCATCATTCAGCAGCAGTGACTGAAACTTACCAGTTATTACTTGTAAGTGCTTTCACATTAAATTGTCTCAGCAATGTTCAGTGCCAGGGTTGGTGTGGTCCCAATTCTTTCTTTTCACAGCTGCATTTGTAATTAGTTTATTACAGTGTGTCTCAAAGCTAGCTCTCCTGACACTCTAAATATTACAGGGCATAGTTAATCAATATGCCTCTACAAAAAGTGCAGTGCAGAAACATTAAAACAAAATGCAATTGTATTTAATTCTGCCGAATACACATCAAATCCAGAGCAGGCAGTCATAATAAACAGTTTTCCTGCTTAGGCTGACGACATAGACAGCTAAAAAGCACATGTCCATTTCTGTGAATGTTTTATTCAAAGAATTTTCTTCCCTAGCTGTCTTTCTTCTTTTTTTTTGAATCTCTGGTCATTTCATAACGAGCTCGTGATTGTGCATGACAAGTATGTCTTGACGCTCAGCCTGTCACAGGGTTTGGAAATGCAAACACACAGGTAGAGCTGACATTTTTTAATAATGCATGTGATTCCGGGTGCCATTCCGCTGGAGCTGTTGTCATTCACCAGTAAACATCCTTCGTAGCCACCCAGTCAAGCAGACAGAGTGGGCTCACCAGGAGAAAAGGGTCAGTATATGTGGACAGTTCTTCTCCAGAAAACATCAATATGCTGCTTCCATCATGTCACACAATAAAAAAAAAAAATCATGTGGTATGTGTATTTGGTATTTGTATATCTAATTTTGTACTTAATTTGATTTGAAGTTGCTATATGTTAGTGGATGATAGTGTTGATGATTGGAATGGATGATGACTGGATGTAAACCATACACCAGAGTTTTGTTATGCTGTCACTGAAAATAAATTGTACGATCTCAGTTTCCATGGGACTACGTGACAAATACCTGGAACAATCAGTTATTGCAGTACACTTGTATACTGTATGTAACGGAACACAGTTTACTACTCCAGGAAGTAGTCCAAGCCTTAGTAACAACCTAGCAACAGAGACAATTTCTATTCGCAAACTGGTGAATGCCGCACATAAAAACACTAAACTGCCTTGCTAGCTCAGTCTTGTAGTGACTTAGATATCTGCTAAAGAAAACAAAATTCCATGGACAGATTTAGCTCCTAAATCTTAATAGCGCTGTATTTGCGCCCTACCAGCACAGCTGATGGAGGATGTGATCCAAACATTTCCAGTAACTCCACAGCGTTGTAAAGTCCAATAGTCAAAATGTGTTGAAAAAGAATGTAATCATTTCCAAAATGAACATATTTTTTGCTGAATCTCCAATGTGCTGCACACAAACGAGGTACACACCTGTATTTACGAGGTACAGTACACACCTGTATTAATGTAACCAGAATTTGAAAACATCTGCTCTATCCATCAAGTGACTATCTGGCAGTGGGTACTAGAAGCTGAGCATCTCTGCGTGCACAACTCGTTACATATACATATACAGTACTATCATTCTATTCACCCTTAACGCCACCCGTGGAATTAGTGTCCCTGAACCTCCCCAGAGGGACTAAGACTCATGATCTCAGTATCAAATCATGGCCAGAGCCCTGCTCATGATTACTTTATGAGAATTCTGAGCTTCTGCTGTTATTACAGTCAATATTTTCTAAAAAAAAATCCCTTCTTATCTAGACATATAAAGTGAGCCACATGACATATTGTTGAGTAAGACTACAGTATATCCCAAGGCTTTTACTTATTTTCATTATTACATATGTGTTTTTTTTTTTTGTTGTTGTTGTTTTTTCAGAAACAGAACCAGCAGTTCTGGTGGTGTTTAGATGAAAGTTTAAGCCTCTATGATTAGTCTGTTTTGTAGTTGTAAAGTGTGTTATTATTTGTTTGTGTATATAAATGTGTAGAATAAATACATGTAATTTATGGCACCAATTTCATGTTTGGTAAAAATAAAAACTGTAACTGAAGTGTCATAACTCAGATTTAATGTTCACCAAGTACAGCTCATGTTTTCAAGTGGTCACTGAGTACTGTACATATTATGTGATTCATGGCTACTCACTGAGTAGTCTTCTGAGAAATTATCTGCTTTCATACTTGTGAACTGAAGGTTCATTAAGACAGCGAAATCTGCTGTCAAATCTATTTATAACTGTCTTTTCAGTGTTGCGTGTTGTGCATGCTGTGATACTTTGATATTTAGTGTGTGTTGGTGACAGTTGTGTATAATTGTAACTTCACTTCTCGTGTACTCATATTTTTGACAAAATAGCAACATTTCATTCACAAACTTCCTTAATGATACAATCATTGTTCACCATCTGGAGGAGGGAACACACGACATGAATGACTCTTTTTGTTCACTTCCCAAGAGTAGATGACAACCAAACAGGTGACATACAATGAGCTGTTTATTTAGAATCTGTAAACACTGGCATTGGTAAGAATTCAATTTTAGAGAAGGCCAAAGAACGTCATGCAGAGAAAGAAAAACAGCTCAAAGAAAATCAAATAACAGTTTCTTACCCACCAAACTAATAGGAGGAAACACAGATAACATTACAGGCAGCTCACACCTGCAACTCCCCGACAGAGCTCTCCAACAGAGCTGTACAACATCTAACAATCACCATACTGCATACAAAGAAGGTCAGTGTAGCTGGGTTAGGAGGTGCAGGAGAACGAGCTCTTCCCCAGTATCACAATTCAGCCCGGCTTTGTTTGTACCCTGATGCTGTCTAGGCAACCAATCAGTTGCAAGTGCCTTCGAGCTAATGGACCAGTTACCAACTGTCACCCCAGTTGATCAGGGACCCACACACCTGACAAATGTCAATCAATAATTACTGGTCTCGCAAACAGACTCAGGGGAGGAAAACAGCCGATCTCAAAACACAACAAACCTACGATGATTTACTGACGTATAAAACTAAAGCAGCCTACACACACGGTAAAAGAAGCAGCTATACTGAAGGGCAGAGGATGGATTAGAGGGTTTAATTTATAAATATAGCAACTTGAATCCAACAGTGGAAACAATAATTAGCATTTTGTTGTGAAGAAATTGCTGAAATTTAATTGCACCAGGTCAGGAGGGAAGAAAGCGTTCAGGAGCCTCTGATGTCTTATGCTGTAATATTTATTGAAGCTTCATCAGATATGCAAATGAGGGGGTGTCAATTAGCTCAGTTGGTAGAGCATGTAAGGCTAAGCAGCGGCCCAGGGTTCGAATCTGACCTGCGGCCCTTTGCTGCATTAAAAAATCTGCATATGAGTCGGTCTCTATTCTGGCCAACTCATGCTGGTGGTCAGACTTTAAACCCATACAGATAACGCCACAAATACTATACAACCAGAAATGGTCAAAGAGAATGTATTTACCCATGTTAGTGTTTCACCTTCAACACATTCTAGTCTGGAGCCACTGTTGTCTGTTCATGTTAATGGGATGTCAACAATTAGCTATCCATTATGTCTGGGAGGCCAACATTCATCCTTTGACCCTGGTCACCAGGCAATTTTGAGATAGACTAGTACCTGCACTCCTCCAGCACTCCAAACAGCATGCCAAAGAGAGACCGTCTTCTGTGATCTGATTTAGTGCCGTCACCGTCTACGACCCAAGGCCCACGCGTGGCCCTGTGTGACCAAAGGATCGAAAATTCCCACTTTCAATAAGCTGAGTACTTTTAGTTGTGTAAATTTAAGCATACCTTAATCACAGATCAGTCAGTCAAATCTGAGAAACGACCTCAAGCAAACAAAACGCAGATGCTTTAATTAATCAAGAGACGTTGGCATAAATTAGGTTTAATCATATGATATGATAATAAAAGTAATAGTAGCCATTCAGCGATTGGTGTACTCTACAGGGCCTTAAAACCAGTGGAGGTTTCAAGGTTTCAAGGAGTTAAGTGGCTTAGTCTGTACTGATGGCAGAAAGACATAAAAGGTAAAGTAATTTTATTATTACTATTATTATTATTATTATTATAAGCCATTATTATTCTATTTTTTTTTCTTTTAGAAAAAATAGAGTTTATTTCAACCATTCAACCCGAGATGACCCCAATGTAGATCCCTAAACAGTTAGCCATAACTGAGACAGGCCCTTGAAATTATTCATGTGAAATGTTTCAGGTATATTTTTATTTATACTGTATGACACACAAAGAGAGCTTTTGCACCAAAGTGCCTCACAAAGAGGTGGTGCAAAGTTATCATGGCTATGGAAGATATTCCAGATTGAAATTAGAAATTAAACAATTCCTGGTTTGGTAGGAAATCCTGTGAACAAATCCAAGTGAAATTAGTGACTAAAGGCTGAAAGGTTGCTTGCCATGACTACCCAGATGATTGTATGAACAATATTAGAATGATCACTGTCTCCCTGCTTGAATTGAAGCAGCATTGATCCTGGGAAAAGACATAGATTCATTGGAGAGAACGCATTCAGCGGTTTATGTACAGTATGAAGACTTCAGTCGTTATCTCATGATATTAAAACCTGGTCACTGGCCTGCAGTTTGACATGAAACCTCAACATGTATTCATGAGCAGTGCTTTAGTTTCATTTCAAAAATAATAATAAAAAAAAACAACAACTGATAAATATATTCGTGGCAGTCATCCAATACTATCACCTTGGGAGATTAGATGACATTGTGTGACATCAGTTTGTGAGACAGTAGGGCTGGCGGTCCGGGATTTTCACAGAGCCCGGGAACATGTGATGATGCTGGCGAGCGTGTTGATGATGATGATGGTGATGATGATGATAGTGTCTGTGCCAGTGGCTGTGTGTGTACTGTGTTTCAGTGTGATGAATATCCCTTTCCCAGATGGCTGGCTCTCCACGAGACAGAGCGCACAAACGCTCTCAACCAGCATGAGGCTTCAGCGGCCAGCCTCCATCTCCCCACCAAGGTCACCGTCAGCAGAAAGGGAAACAGAACCGGGAACGAGTTTAATATCTCCACTGCTGACAGCTGCAATTTAATTGTTGTACCTGTGAAAGAGATACAGCACTTTCAAAGGGGAAGAAGACTAAGGCTTTATCTTGATGGCTCTCTAGTGAGTGTCCCAAATCCTTTTTTTTTTTTTTTAATTTCAAACACACTTCTTTTAACTACATCTTTTAAACTTGAGGAACAATTCTTTTAACGGCGTCTTCTAGTGAGAAGATCTATTATATTCTCTAAATCCATTTGTTGATGATTTAAAGCCTATACATGTGCCTACATATTAATGACCTGCTAATTAGTTGTTGCAAGTGTCAGATTGAATCACACTACACCCTCTCATGCATGCACCGCTAAAATGTCCCAATGGTTTCTTGGATTCGAATGCAGCTGGAGGTGTTAAGGACCTCTCACTCATTAAACCTCAAGTACGTAGTGAGAATGTACAGAGAGGTTATCTCAGTCCACTGCAGCATATATCATAACACACAAGGCAAGACTCAGACTTGGTTAAGTAGTAAAACTATGAGGTGAAGGAGTAGTGCTTCTTAGAATAGAATATTAGACTCTCCAAGTGCTACCATTATGACACAAGTTAAAATAGAGTACATCATTTCTAACCCTGTTTAGCAGACAGTATATAGTAGTTTAATATGGTGCAAATTTGCATTTCTCTTCCTAATATTTCCCATTTGGATGCACAATGCAGTGTTCTTAAACCATTCATTTCTCCTCAACTATCGTGCGTAACATCTCAGCTTGTAGCTAATCAGTGATAGGTGCAGTACGTGCATCATGTGTTCTCATACTACTTGAAATAAATTTATTAGTGGTTAAAGTAGTGTTAATTTTGTGGAAAGTCTGACTGCAGCGCCAGACAGAACATCGCATACCGTTCTGCAGTGAATATATATATATATATATATATATATATATATATATATATATATATATATATATATATATCTTTATCATGTTTCCTAGAAAAGCAGAGAAGAAAGAAAGAATTGAACTCATTGAACTCATTCCACAATACAACATTCATTCAGTTATTTACCAGACTTTCAGAAGAACTTTTAAAGGCTCACTAAGCCTTATACCCTCATCCAATCATCTCTATGTAAAACTCCACTGTCCATCTTTTCTTTCTTTTTTTTTTTCGAATTTTTTAAAGTGTATTCAACCAGTGTTCGATGGATTAGAGGGGTAAATAGGCAAATTATGTCATACTATGATATTTGTTTTGGTGAAGATGTATTATATAGATTGCCTTATTATTTCTTAGGTTTATTGACAGAACTGGTAACTGGTAAATGCTAACTATTTGAATTCTGTTGCTAAATTAAGAACAGGAAATACATTTGTTGTCAGTGTTCAGTTGTCCTATTATTTAATCGGACATTAAAGTGACCAGGTTACACAGAGGAAGCACAGTGTGTTCAGTCAGTCAAACTCATAGTAAACTCAAAGAGTAACCAGTGTCACTCAGAATAATGCTGATATACATCATCTTATTTCCTCATTACGTGGGAGGCTGTCAAATTGGACAGTTTCGTGAAGCTTCACAGTGACGAGGGACGTTGATTCAGAGTGAACCTTGGAAGACTTAGTATGCCAAAATCATGCACAAGAGAAGCTGCAGCACATGAAAGGCTGGTGAAATGAGGTTTCTCAAAGATGAATGCAGAAGCCCCAAACAAAGGGCCTATACGTCGTACTTTTTTTACGGTTACGGTAGCTAGTTTCAGTAACCCAAATAGAACTCTGTTACACCCTTGAGCAAGGCAGCCAGCTCATAAAATACACTGGTGACATTGCACACAGCAATGTTCTCAACCCTGAAAACTCTGTCTGACCTCAGAGTGAAACAGCAAGATGATACAAATCTTTCAAGGGACATATCGTAATTCTAGCAGCCATAAAAGGACTGGATGTCTTTGAGCTACAAGGAGTGTACAGTAAGTATGATACCCAGACACGTTCAGCAGTCTCTTCATGTTTGCAGAAATATGAAGGCTGCACCTAAAACACCGTAGCATCTTCAATCAAACAAATAAACTTTGACCGACATTAAAGCAGTAATTCAGTCATGTTCTCTCCAGTTTTAAATATCGCCAAAATTAGATTAGCCACGTCTATCACTATCACATAAAACAGTCATAGCAGCTTTTATATTTTCTGGTATCAGTCTGACATTTTATTTACAAACAAGCCACAGCTCAGCGCTGCAGCAGAGGCTTTTAATCAGCTCAAAGAGACAGGGCCACATTACTCTTATTCTGGCATCCTTACATTGGTTGCCTGTCAGTTTCATGATTGATTTGAAAATTTGATTGATAACTTTTAGTGCTTGTCAAGGCCTCGCTGCGAGCTATATTGTGGACCTTTTGACCATCTATGAGCCATTGTTCAACCTCAGAGCCTTTGACAGCGGTCCACTGGTGCTGGCTTTGTTATAGCAGCTGAAACAGTGTTCAAAATCAGCTGTCAAAGAAAGAACTGTAGTGTGAGCGTGTTTTCTTTACAGTGCAAATACTGCATTGTGTTACTGGAATTTTCTACACATTAAACACACAATTAGTAATATATTAACACAACAAAATTAAGGGTAAACATAACCTGTTCTGACATTCTGGTTTTGGTTAAAAAAGTGATATAAAACATGAAGCTAACATGAAAACATTCTTGTGTCTTGGTTGGTGTTCATTGGTACAGGATATAGCTGACTTGCATTAGTGCTATATTGACCAAAACTACGGTATAGTTTATAATACTGACTATTCAGATCATTCATTTTCGATATTTAGGTTATCCAGAAAAGCTAAAAGATGCAGCATTTGCAGCTAAAAGAGACTCAACTTTTGAAACAGTACTTGGTTGGTTACTTGATTTGACCACTAGCAGGTGAGATATTTGAGGGTCGGCGCTGCCATGCTGTGTATATACGGATGGCTAACATCATTGCAGGTGAGGTTTACCGCTTCCCGGAGCCTGGTGACTGCATGCATGGCGTGGCTGGGTCTGATCGGTGTGGTTGTGTGGCAGTGTGAAGATTTCTGGGCGAGTAAACCATCCATTCATTTGTAAGTTTTGTCTCATGTTTTTACTGTTTTGTCTCTTTTTTAATTTTGTTTATGTGAAACTGTATTTTTCTTCTTTCTGAATCATTTGGGGTTTATTTGAAGGGTTTTTTGTGTTTGCATATTTCATTTCTTTTGTGGATTATATTAGTATTGTGGGTGCTTTTTTTTTGTAAATCCGTTTTGGTTTGGTTTGGAAACAGTGAGCTGTGATACATATGTCGATGTCATAGTTGATTATCATGGTGATGCATAGTGTATGTTGAGTGAGGTGTACAATCAGTTGTACGGCCAGCTACTTATATAATGGTTCTCTTGTCACTTGATCAGTTTTATTACTTTCACTGTACTAAATCACTGATGTTGTGTATAGTAACGAGCCTGCGTGACCTTTAAGCTCACATAGTTAAGCCAAACTTGCTGAGTTCCTTGGGTTTAGGTCCCCCCGAGGCATGTGGACAAGTTAATTCTCTTGTGATTTCTAAGTGACATCTTAGTCCTCCTCATCACATATCATCGCGCCCTCCCACCACACTTTGATGAATTACATTGCTGGCTACTGCAGCTAGACATTAACTCAAATTCACATCATTTTTTTCCCCCAATAATAACCACACTTATTCTATAAGGTTCTTGTGGAGAAATTGCTGAACTCAAAGGTCAATGGTGAGGTCAGGAGGGAAGAAAGTGTTCATGAGCCTCTGATGTCTTATGCTGTATTATTTATTGAGGCTTGATCAAGGAGAATTAGAGACACTCTCAAAGTACATCAGAAGTGCCTGAGTCGGTCTCACATTCTGCCCAACTCATCCTGGTGGATCGACTTTAAACCCCAAGATAACACCACAAATACTATACGCCCAGAATTAGTTAAAGAGAATGTATTTACCAATGTTAGTGTTACCGTCAGCACATTCTAGTCTGGAGACACTGTTGTCTGTTTATATTAAAGAAACATCACAGCAAGCTATCTATTACGTCTAGGAAGGCAGCAATAGGTCTGTTCGACCCTGGCCACCACAGTGTTGAGATAGACTGGCACCTACTGTTCTCAACCAAAGCCAAACAACTGCTGCTGCTGAGGACCTCAAGGCCCACATGTGACCTCGTGTAACCTAAGGATAGAAAATTCCATAACAGTTCTCTTTATTTGATTTTCATAAACCACTTTTTGACAATAAAAACAGAGAGAGACATACTGGTTTATATATACCATTAGCAAAACACAACGATGCTTTGTTTGAAGACAAGCAGCAACTTAAGAAGGGAGAAATTAAACCTGTGCAGATCATTACAAATTGCAAAACATTAAATTGTAAAGTCTCTTATTAAAGAAACAGAAAAACACTCATGCACAAACCCCGGATGTCCTTATCTGGTCTCTGACCACTCAGGCAGTGATCCTACAAACATTAGGTAGATTTCCTAAAGCTATCATGAATTTTAACACGCCCTTTAGGATACAGTTTGCTGGATCTGGATCATAACAGCACTAATAGTTATAGGATTCATTTAGGGAACATAAACACTTGCTATGTAATACAAAAAAAACTGAAATAATAAAACTAATAAAACTGATTATATGCACATGCAGATTGTGCAGCATGTTAAGTGCAGCTAAAGGGGGGATAAAAGGGATATTCCATTATTAATGGTTAACTGTTTATCTACAGGTGTTACTTGCAGATGTTCTTTTGCTTAATTGTTTAACATTTGACAAATAGTAGTATGTCAGTTTAAGTAGAGCGCTGTCTCTGTTCACATGTTACACATTAGCATTAGCAGAAGTCAGTGGGAACAGATTGCTTTGACAGTCAGAGCCTTATTTAGATCGCACACGCAAGGTTTTTAATTGTCTCATCCGAGCGTTTCACACAAAGACAAATGCCATCCTCCCATCTAATGCCATATTTTGTTGTCTATGACATATTTATAGATCAGCAGTGGGGGATAAAATGGACAATTTCCTGAAGTTAATCCCCTGAAGAGATTTTTGGTTTTGCAGCGTTGTAACATGTCACCTCATATGTCACTTTGAGAACTGTGACGCTGCAGGTTTCACAGACTGGCAGTTAATCTTAAGACTGCGCTAATACTCTTGGATGGCAGTTATTTATTTTTTTAATGCAAGCTTACTGTTGTCATGCTTTAAAGGAAACAGAAACACAACTATTGATTATAACTTACATAACTTAAGGTTATTTTTATTGATTTAAATTATAAATATGGTAGATTCATCCTCATTGATTAATTCACGGGTATATATTATTATATTGAGACCGGTGCATGTCTATGACATATACTCACATCAATATTACCATACAAGTAAAAACCTTACAATACATCAGTGTTTTCCATTTCTCCACATTCACAATTGTTTTTAATTGTTGTTTATCATAATCTGCCACTGTTCCCCTCACCACAAACAGGTCAAGAAAGACATCAAGAACCTTTTGAAAGAATTATTACCATTTACCCTTTCTCCCTCTATTCCCACAACAGGCAGAGAAAAAAAAGACTTGAATTCTTTCAGACCCAACTGGCATTTTTCACCAAGGGAGACCTTTGATTTCTAATTGTGATATAGATCATAAACGGTGTGCAGTGCACCCACGGGTGTGTTTTGTGTAGTGCTGTAGCTCTTGAAGTGTGAGATGATTTTTTTTCTTCTGTAATGTCCATATGAAGGCTTTGGGGGATTTGGATGATAGAAATCAGTGACATTTGGAGTCTCCGTAACGACTTAAATGTGAGCGAGGATGAAATATGCAACAGGAGTAGATGGAGAGGGAGCACAGAGACACATGGTGGCAGCATCCAAGGCTGACCACTCCTCGTTAAGTTTCATCAAATGCCACAGCAGTGGCGGTGCTGTACGGCAGGGTCGGCCACAGGGACCGTCCATTTATTTTAAAGATGTTCGATCTTCAATACACACTGATGTTTATGTGTTGCTACTGTAAATAAAGGCGATGCAAGTCACTTCAGATATTCGATAATTACTAAACAATAAACACAAATGATTAGCAATCATTTTGCAGCATAACTGAGAGATGCAAGGGTACATAACTGAAATTCCCATATCTATAAAGTGCACAAGCTGTTCCACTGTAGTAATTTTAGATGTCCCTATGTAGTGCGTACATTTTCTACTGATAATTCACGCGGTAAAAGAGCCATAGTGACTTCAGGAGAAGTTAAAATCACAGAATGATATGATCGTGAAGATATGATCTTGTAAAAAAAAAAAAATCCACTGCTTAAACCATTAACATTTAATCATAGCATTATTTTCATTTGTTTGTAGGAAAATGAAACAATCACGGGCAAAGCTAATGGTGCTTTTAGCCCATTCATCTCTAAGGGGAGGGTGATAGCGGCGTATTGTCAACCCATTTTCTGATTTAATGCTTTCTCTGGGGGGCACCACCGTTAAAATGTTTCGAAGCTTACTATTAATGACTTTGAAGCTGCTATAATCAGTATTTTGATTTTAACAATGGGCTAAATTAATGTGTTTACGAAAGGAGTTGCTGATAACTGTAACAAATCCACAGAGAATTACAACCCGGTGCTGTACTTCCCCTCAGTTCTACTTCCCTCAGAGAGTTTCAACATCTTTCTACCTATCACAATGTTTCCAGGCACAGCGAGCTGTCCAGCACCAATCAACACACAGACAAATTAACAAACAAGAGACAAAACCACAGCGAATGATTACCCAACTCTACAGTCCCTTTCACTTCTACTCCCTCAGAGAGTTTCAGCATCTTTCTGCTCATTGCGTTGTTTCCAGCCACAACAGGGAACTGCTTGATGTGAACCCATTGTAGAAACACCCCTGTAAGCTATACCTGCCTAACACCGATTAACAACTAGTTGATGAACAGCTGAGCATTTAGCAGCTCAATAGTTGCCTGAGGAGTTGGTGGAGACCAAAAATGGAGCTAAAAGAGGCTAAATGTTGGACTTGCATTCACAGAGAGGCGAAACACGACTCAAAATAAGTGTTGTTCCTCTGTGTCTGCTGAATGTGTAAATAGACAACCGCTACACTTTTTTCATATCAATTTAAAATATAATTTGTGTTATACCCTGTTTCTGCTGCACCCCAAATGGTAAAATAAAACCAGTTAATGCAGGTTAAAGGACTTTAAATTCGTAGGACGTGGGTTGCAAATAAACATTCATGGCTGCAATCATGTACTTGTTGTATTTGAGTACATCTAACATAATCTGTAACTTCATCATGCATGATGCAAGATTCATAGAAATGCATAGCACAAAATGCATGTTATCAATATTTTGGAGATCCCAAAAATATTTCAAATCATGTTTTCCAGGCTCCCCTGTAGGTCGCACACTGGATACATACCAATCGCAAGTTTTCCAACTCCCTGTACTGCATATCCATGTTGATTCCATGTGTGTGTGTGTCTAGTATATCGTCTTATAAGTTCTTAGATTGTTCCTTTTTATATATTCAATATTTCTGTTTTGTACAGTGCCTGTAAATTGCTGCTTTGAAATCTCACATGTCCACCCTGATTTCCAATCCTCTTTTATATCTAATGAATGCTACCGGCTGGAATCCAACCTAACGTAACCTTTGTAGCCGTGTTTTCAGTGGTGATTAAAATAATTCACATTCTAAGTGCTTTTTCAGTGAGGTGTTCATATTGTTCCTTCTTGCTCCTGTAAATGTGTCACTCTTTTTAGACTGTGTGCATCAAATAATGAAGCTTCCATTAGCCGGAGGCACAAAATAACAGGTACTGAAGTGCTTTCCATGACAAACAACAACACAAGAAAATAAAGTGGAGGGATGTCAACAGGTACCAGTTTGGACTTGGAATGTGAGAGACAACACATGTAGCTTTATCTGTTAGAAGAGTAAATGCACTCCAGCTACAAGTCACATGTAGGTTATACCTGGTAAGAGGAGATGCCTCACTGTGATTTTAAACATTCATGGCTCAAACTAAAAAACTGCAGCATGGTGTGTTCTGTATGATAGTCATGCACTGGCATCAGAACTGACAGGTACTCTCAATTATACCTTCCATGTGCGGTAGTGAAGTATTCAGCGGCATTGCATTTGCAGCTGGGAAAAAGGAGGATTTGCTTGAATGTTTCCCACATGGTATGAGATGTGTTGTTTGTTGCGATAACCTCCTCAAACCTCCAACTGCTATGTTCCTGATAAATGTAGTTAGTTGTGTGAATTAATTCATCTATGATATAACAGCACTTTTGTAGCTGCTAAATGAAACTATTAGCGCTTTCTTATTTCATATCTTGTGTAAACCACACTCAAACTTGAATCCCCTACTACCCTTTATGATGGAAGGTGATGAGAAGGAGCCCATGGATTGAGGAGGAACATGTTAACTGGGTTATTAGCCATGCAGAATGAAGAGAGAGATCAGGCTGCTTCAGTGATGGAGGTGACAAAGCGATTAGAAGCAGGAAGAATGACACTGAATAACTGCACTACAAATGTCAGCTAAAGCCAACCCCAATGAGGCCCAATGTGGATTGCTGTCACTTACTGGAAAGTGCTCATTCACACAATAACAGCAACTACACCACGTCAGCGCCTGCAAAGAGAAGACGAAAGGACTGGGGCTCGAGGAGGAGAGGAGGCCGATATTATGTCTCTGCACTGAAGCAGTTAACAAGTTACTTTCTGTACATATATTACGGTGATGATTACAGTGCTTTTGATTGCATCTGTGGTGCTGGTTAGCAGGGTGGTGGGTGGTTGTCATTACCATCCATCATCCAAAATTAGATTTCTACATGGTGTCATACCCACCCATTACATTCAGTTATTATGGTATACTGAATTTTGCTGCAAGAAAGAAAAAAGTGAAGGAAATGTTTGTACATCTACATAAATATTGCCCTAAAGTTTGTCATTATATTATCATTACATGTTTACTTCTATGCCGTCCTTACCTAACCTACATTGTACGTGACTATATGTGCTCTGCCAGTGTGCCAATTACTGTATTCAAATGTATTCAATGTGCAGCATGAATATATGATAAGAACTGTACAATAATATAGAAACAGAGCTACTTCCTTTTCACCTTTTAGACACAGTATAGTGGAGTTATTTGCATATCATCTATGAACACATGCTGGTGTTGATTCAAATTTGTTAAACACAATTCATTGTTTAAATTCACAGTACCTTTAGTTCGATTTTATTTGTAGCAGCTCTCATCTGTTCCCTTTTCCTATATTATCTCATGGACCTATATGTACCAGAAGAGGTCATTGGGGCACCTATCACCCTAACATTTTGCACCTATAATTATCAGATAATTACCCAGCAACTAATGATACAGTGCAGTAACTTTCCTGTAAAATACAGTGTTCATTGTTTATTTTTAGCTACGCTATAGCGGCATGGCTCTAGGAATGAAGGACATATGGACATATTATAAAACATTCCTATCAGCCTCATGCTGTACTTTGTGTTCAGTGCTAATTACTAACTGTTAGCATGCTAAAGATGGCAAAGCATGTATCTGCTTAATTTCAGTATGTTAGCATTATTCTGGTCATGTTAGCATTTTGATGTTAGCATTTAGTTCCAGACATTGTTGTGTTTGGCTTGCAGAGATAGACCATTTATCTAATTATTTATTTTTATTTATTCATTGGTTTGTTCATTTTGAACACAAAGTTTGGATTGGTCTTTGGTCAAGGTCAAGAGATAGTGATGCACAACCTGTGTAGCTGGCCTGGGGTTATATTACAGACCATGTTCAAGAACCGGGCCATTGAACTCTACTAAATGTGTAATTGTCTTAACATCATATATTCAGAATGACATCAACAAAACTAAATTTAAAAGAATTGAATGGATTTAGACCTTTTTCTAAAGTTTTCCAACATTGAAGCCAGATACAGTTTAGAAATCAGAATAATAAACAGATACAATGAGTTTGATTGTCATTTTTCTTGGATTCCAAAATTAGTCCTAATAAGGTTGTGGACTCTTGTTTACATAAACACACACATGCATGCATGCAAATAATGTGTTTCAGTTGACGTCGTTCCTCACATATGTAATGTAGTTAAGAAAATTACACATAAAGTAGAGTTCAATACTATGCATGACCATGGTCAGTAACATAACCCCAGACCAGCTCTGGAATAAGTCTGAATAAGTCTGGTTTTCACACCCTGTAAATGTGTAGGCTACAGTCAAACTTTAACAACTTAAATGAAACACTACTAAATATGTCACAGAGGTGCACAGCATCAACAAGTTTAACAAGTGCAACTTTATAATTGCTGTACATAAACATTTGATTAGTTGCTGCAGTCTTGAGTTTCAGATCATTTTTTAATAAAAAGCATAGGCCTTTTCTTTTTATGTAATTAACATGTAACATGGAAAACACCTCAGGTCTTAATGCCTGCAAATATTCATGCTGTTGAAGAAAGACACAAGCTTAATTTCCAGCACCTACATTATTTCCCCATAACTAAACCTCTCACCTCAATCAGAACAAGTGTATGTATTTGTACAATCATCCATAAGGTATTACATAAAATACAAGACATCCATGTAGGATGTCTACATCTGTGTTGTACTCTAGTCCAACACTAAACAGTGTTAAGGCACTGTTAGACATGTTTTAGACTTTACCCTTCTCTAATTGGCATCGGGCAGGTGGACTGGTGTAGCTGGGTATGTCAGAACACATCTAGTCTGTTTTGGTGGCTGTGTGATAGTGACGTCCACTCTGGTGCACCTCAACAAATCCACAGCTTTTCTCTGAGACAGGCAGAGTGTAAGGTGGTTGGCAGTTTGCCCTTGGCTGATGAGGTGTCATCAGGAGATTTTGTGTGAGGCCGTGCACCTGGAATTGTGGATGTGGACATGTACAGCATCTGTTTGTGGGGCATTTGTCTAAGAGTAAGATGAAATAATGACTGAATTTATTTTATTACATAATAAGGAAATACATTAATTAAATTCAAATAAATACACGGAATAGAAAGCTAACACTAATTAATTAATACTAATTGCACTAAATCAAGCTCTTGTGGGAGACAGTTACTGCCTTTTAGCCGGACTCTCATAAGGTGGGAAGGTCTTTTCAATGACTGACCTGGTGTGGGGAGTTAATTGCATTCCCTATGCAACAGACCGTTTTCACAGCAGACATTTTGACAGGTCATAGCAGGGGTAACTATGGACATTAAGAATGGCTGCAATCCATTTAATCCAAGGCCTTGTTCATGTGTATGCTGGCTCAGTGGGTCTCACACGTGGAACAAAGCCATCATAAATGTTATTAGTACCACCTGTGCTTTTTCTGCTATATGACCAAGCGGCAACCTCTGTGCCTGTGAAGTGAAGCAAATGCGGAAATGTCAAAAAACATTCTTTATACTCTCTATGGAAATATTTGTCAAAATGTCTGCTCTGTAAAAAGTCCATGCAGGTGTTCAGCAACAAACTGGACTACAGATCTCTGTTCCTAAACCTCTAAAAAGCTCCTGGAAAAGAGAGCCACAGTGTTGTCTGCCGTAAGTTTAGCAAATCCAAGTTGGTAGCATTCTTTTTCTCAGATATTCTTCTTGCATAATTTCTGTTCAGAATTTCGCCCAAAAGCATGGAATGTGCTTACATGTCAGTTAGCTCACCGGCTACGTAAAGTCTCCAAAGGCTAACCCTAACCCCCAAATTCCCCCAAAATCCCCAAGTGTGCTGCGGCCCCCAGCATTCTAGTCACATCTACTCTCCCCTTGGCTCTACGTGGCTGTTCTATTTTTGAAGGGCGTCACGAGCAGCCCAAGTCAATCTGCACAAAGAAGCTCAAGCTTGCTGGAAGTCAGAAACAGTATAGAGAATCTGGTCAATTTTCAAAATAAACATGAAAACATCCAAAAGCCAAACAAATTAACTAAACAGCATACTGTTCCATTCTGTAAATAACCTTCAAATCAGACACACTGCTGCATTTTTAATACATGCAGCTGATAATGAAGAAAATAAACAAAACAAAAAAAAGATGGAAAAATGTTGGTGTTTTTTTGGCCTTTTTCAAGCTTTTATTTGACAGAGACAGCTGAAGAGTGACAAGAATGTGGGAGAGAGAGGGATGGCGAATGACATGCAGCAAAGGGCCACAGATCGGATTCGAACCCTGGGCCGCTGCGGCAAGGACTGAGCCTTTGTACATGGGGCGGCTGCTCTACCAACGGAGCTAAACGACACGCCTGAATACAGTCTTAAACCTAACATGCTCTTCTTGGTTCCTCAAACAACCTGTCCCAATGTGAGATCGTGCCTCATGTGATCCAGTACTGTGGAGAGACAAGCATCAAATTCAGACAAGAGCTTTGCAGCATGGTAGAATATATGAAACAGATTTCCAAAGATGTCATCAAAAGAAGCTTGATGGTACAGAATAATATTGTGTATGAAACTGCTTTTCATCTCTCATGCATTTACTTTCATTCACGGGAAAGAAAAAAAAAACATGATTGATTTATTAGCATCTTCTTATATGAAAAATGGATCATGGGGAATATATACATATATTGTGTGCATTTGTTAGTGTTACCTCTACTTAAATGGCAGCAGAGGAAGAAACACTTACAATCACATGTAGGCCTATGAATGCAAAGGTGGATGCATTGAAATGGATGGATCTGTGAGCAGCGTTGTGAGTTGTCAAGGTCATTTATCATGTTCCTTATCCTACTTGTCAAATCTGCTGAACTTGCTGTTTGCTTTTCAAATGGAGCCGATGCTGTTTTTCATGTTGGGAAATGCAAAGGCTGAACGAACCAGGCATTTTTAATTCTTAGTCTTTATGCAAATGCACGTGTTCAATCCGTAGTTTTTGGGCTGCATTAGGCCACTTTGTAAAGATATTAAAATGCTATGAGAGTTTGGATTTCCCCCCATAAACCAAACAAGTCCAACAAATAATGTCAGATTTTTTTTTTTCATACAAATCCGAGAGCAGCAGGAGTTTTACTGTAATCAGTGTCAGAACGCTGCGTCTTCATCCACATTCTGTACATCGCCCAGGGCTGGAAGCATTAAATGACTGTTACAAAAGAGATATAAGTATGGGTTTGGGTAATTTCAAGTCGGTCCAGAATCACATCAGCAGGGGGTCCCATCTTTCTTTAATGGATCACTGCGATTTTACATTGAAACAAGCCTGTGCAGACACTGTGGCTTTTAAGTTTTCCCAAACTAGAGGAATCTAGTTTAGTTCCTGTGAACATGCATTCATAATGTGTGTAATCTGTCTAATGGTTGTTTTGCATGCAATAACCATAATTAAAGATATATTTAAGTCAATTATGACAGCTCAAACGACTATTTATATTTTAAATTTTAAGAAATAATTTCTAACAAATCAACTAATGACATTTATTTTGCCATCCTGTGAATCTTTTTGTATTCATTGAATGCCACTCTCTCCATTTAAAGGGTGTATGGTGCTATCTTTTAATAGAATATGCTTTCAGTGAGATATATTTTGCATTTTACATTGCACAACCAATTTTCTGCTCCTTGTCCATTCCATTTCAAAGCTAAAATAACTGAACCAATGTAATTTTATAATATCAATGAAAGAAAATTCCATATTCAGTTGAATATGAATTTCATTTATACAAAAGGAACACATGTTCAATCAAACACGAAAAAGACAAAGGTTGTTAGATGAAAACACAACCATTCACAATTTTTTTTTTTTTTTTCAAAAAGCTGTGTCAAAGTGCATTTGTTATTTCCTTAACCCCGCTGCAGACAACTGGATGTTCGGATGCCGGAACAGATCATACACAATCAATGTCTATCCTGCGGGGAGTGAGAGGGTGCAAGGTCAGTCAACAAAGTAAACATCTCCTGTTCTCTCTGCAACGGGTGTTGAGACTATTATGTGTGGAAGCTCCCTTTGGATGTGTCCTGCTGTCCAAGGCTCGTTGCCCTCTGGCCCTCATTTGAAAGAGGGATGTGACCTTCAGACTGGACACTGAACGTCACGGAGCTGAGTCTCATATGTTTGTATTATTCAACACAGTACCAAGACAGAAAATGGTTCTTCATAATAATAGAACATGCAGTATAAATGAATGAAACATGGATCTGTGTGTTTGTGTATATATACAGTATGGATGCACTTTTAATCACACGAAGACAACAGCACTGCTCACACAGTAACATATTTGGGGCAATGATCTACAGTGGATTAACTAACTGCTATGCTAGTGGTAACTGTTTGAGATCATCTTAATTACAGACATGACTGAACTCACCGCTGACGGGATGATATAAAGAAAAAAAAAACGTTATTTATTTATAGCACACACTGACTAGCCAGAGTCTGAATGAAGCTAATTGACCCCATTTAACCCATTTATGTGCTGAGGGCCACTGGGATTTATTAGATTTTTACTAGAGTTTTTGTTACCTGGGTTACACTTGACTGACAGAGTAATCATCCAAACATGACAATGCCTGGTCCAGTGTGTGCTAGCATACTGGGTAATGTTACACAGACACTTGACACAATGTCAGTGTTGATTGAGGTTTTCATTATGTTACATTCAATATTTTAACTTAAACTTAACTTAAAGACAGACAAGTAATTTGAGTCATCATGTCTCAAGTCAAGTCTTTAACTTTTAAGTCCATCTTGAGCCTCAAGTCATTCATTTTCCATCAAGTCAAATTGCAAGTCATAAAAAACTGTGACTCGGATCAACGTGAGTCTAAATCACAGTGGCTCCAGTCCAGATTTCAATTAAAAACAATTATTTCATCATAACTCAACTTAAAGCAGTTATGACAGATTCCAAATGGCAACCCAGAGTCACTGCAATTAATAAGTATTAAAACAATAAAGTATTAAATGTCATATTTCACATCTCCATTGTTGATCTGTATGCTCAGGTCACTTATTGCTTTACCAACAATTTATTTACAATATACAGAAATACTTGATTTATATTAGATATTGTATGCCGTTTTACACACACACTCACAATAGGCTATAAATATATTTAGATATTTAGTTTTGTCTCTTATGTCTATGTTCATTATATGTCTATATTGATATATTTTGTTTATGTTTATTCCATTTTCCACACAATTGTTCAAGGATGTTTGCGTAACATTGAGAGCATTGTAAAACTTAATTAAATTAGTTAGTTAAATTCCTTGTGTGTACCTTGGTCAATAAAGCTGATTTTGATTTGAGATATGAGGATTTACTAGCGTGACACAGAGGAAGTGTGTTTATTGTAATAAGTTTTAAGGTTTAGGGTTAAGCATGTATTTGTGATAATTAAGAATATGATTAGGGACTAAGGAATGCAATATCTTGTGTCTGTGTGTATGTTTGTGTCTTTGCTTTAAGCTGAAATGAATGCCAATATTGAAACCCAGGATTTACATACAATATTTTTATATGTTGACTTTTTTCTGTGCTTCTTGCACATGCATACTGTGATTGTTGAGGAGAACTGTAGCAAAACCAAAGTGCAAAAACGAACCAGAGGATGAATCAATGCCGTTATGGGGTTTCACTGGGGTGGCAGGGAGGGTTTTTCCAGGAGCGAAGGGAGATCACAATTAGGAAAGGATCAAACAAGAACAAATTCTTTTCATGAATGAGCATAGAGTTGGCCACAGCATTGTTACCACAATGGAGACTGAACATTCTGGCGTCGTCTGGAAGGTTGAACCAGTCTTTTATGCAGTGAAGGTTGATTGGTAGATTAGGCATACTGTAGGTTGTGAGACAGGTGAAATCACAGCAACATATATTTATAGACAGAGAGACAGACAAGACCGACGGGGAAGGGGAAGGGAAACAACAGGAAAATACTGGGCATGAAGGCGGCCAACAGCCTCCACTAGACGTTATGATTAGAAAAGGATTGCGCTTATTGCTAATGATCTCTAGTTAATGAATGGTTAGGGTTAGGAATCTAAAACATTGGTAAAGATGGTGGTTAGTGTTAACTAATAGATGACCATTAATTGCAGGTCTGTGTCGGGATGTGAACATGAAAGTCAGATGTGTTACCTGCTCATCCACCACCCATTATTTACTTATTGTGGTCCAATATGAATAGAATTCCCAGAGATCCTTAGCTGGTCTGCCTGAGTGTGGTTGATTCTGTCATTCAAGTACTCTTGAATTCAATTAAAATAATTAAATGCAAATTAAACAACACCAACTGTCTCTGGATTTTCCCTCTTAATATAGTATTAATCATTTTATAAGGAGGTGGTGTAGGAGGACGAGGAGGAGGAGGAAGATGTCACTTCTTTTGAAATGATATAAACCTCTTCAGTGAGTCATACGCACAGTTTACCAGCAGTAAGTCTGTTAGACAGTTGCTGTTTATCTTGTGCCGTGTTGTGTATGCCACACACAGCTCTGGATGGACTGTGTCTCTGTGTATAATATCTATCAACTCTACTGAGGCAAGTTGTTTTATGTATTCTGAGCTTAGCAAATAAAACATTTCTGAATCTGAAAGAGAGGAAAAAGGGGGGAGACATCGCAGACAGAAAGATCTAGACGGCTGACAGCAATCAACCTTCCAAATCATTCAGGATGAATTCAGGATGAATGCTAATTTTCTTTTTACATGACCAATGAATAATCCCCTAGTATTTATATTTATATGTTCTAACAGCCTTGCAGCATTCATGCTGATGTTGATGGTCTGACTAACAGTGGCACTTATTCAAATTAGCCTTGATGTCCCACATCAACATCAGGATCAAAAATAGATGCTCAGGGAATCTGCAGAGCCAATCCAATGAGCTCATACACGAGAAAACCGACTGAGAAGAGCTACGTTTGCTGCCACTCCAAAGTCACTGCTGGGTATTTTTATTGGCAAAGGCATGAGCATGAAGGCAATTATATAGAGCCTGTGGGGTGAACGCTTGGTTTGACCCTGGCTCACATCTGAACAAGGTGTTTGTTTAGATTAAACTCCCCTCCTCCTTTAATTTAAGAATATTCTTGGCTGACACACTCACAAAGGATTTTTGTGAACCAACTGTTGGGGTGTTGTGAAGACCTAATTTTGTAGGTCTGCACAGACCTAGAAAATTAGGTTCTGAAACACGACATCAGAAGTCCATCTCCATTAAATCTACAAAAACAGATTGGAATGAAACAAATTATGAACACGACATCATCACCTTTTAAACTGATACGGCAAACTTGCATTTACACATCTAGTAGTTACTGAGCTACATTATCTCTGCTTTGGAGTTGTGTTTGAGTACAGTGTTGACGCTCGCTGCTCATCTCCTCAGTGGCTTTTTAGCAGCTAAATGCTCCTCTATGTTTACCAGTTAGTCTGTAACTGTCTCTGTCTGCTGTTTGGTGCTGAGAAGGTAGTGTACAGTGGGCTTTTAGAGCTGTGTCAGTGAAAGCAGCTGCCTGCTGTGACTGAAAATGATGCCACGAGAGAGGTGAGAGTGAACCAAAATAGTAAAGTTGTGTGCTGGACTGCTAATTGCGGAAAAGCTGAATTGAGCTTCCAAATGGCTATTTATATACAATTGTGCATTTAATGTGGCTTAAATCTCTGTTTGTGTCTTTCTAACTCCAGCAAATGAAGGCAACACACATTAAATGATGTCAAGTTAAGATTTATTTCTAGTTTTTTCATCACACAAACGTGTCTAAAAAGAGACACACAGGAAAAAAACAAAACAAAAAAACAAACACTGCATAGCACTAACAAAGTGCAAAAGCAGCAGTTTGTGGCTATTATACCGTATGCTACAGTTTACACAACTGAAAAACAAAAAAGCAATTACTGCTCCTCCTGTACCTGATTTTACGGTACTGTAATAAATGCGGGTTTTCACCTTTAGCTATAAAAGCTAAGGATGTCAGAACCTCCGAACAAACACACAGACAGGGATGATGTACAATAGAGAACAATCTTTATTAATAATTAACAAAAGTTCATAAAACACGTGGGGGCTCCGATCTGACAGAGAGATGGCGGTCGGGGGCACAGTCTTCCTTCTGGAGGGTCACAACAACACCTCTAATACAACTCCGTGACAATCCACTATACATCGGCTAGCTTCGTCACTCCTGCCCCGGCAACCCCACCACTTCATATAAAATATAAAATAGGCCGACCTATACACACACACTAAATAACAAGTACATACAAAGCTAAATAATAGATTGTACTTAGCTCGCCCGCTCAGCGAGACCCTCCCCCGGGGTCTGAGCTTGTACCGCCGTCCAACTCCCCGGGGTAATGGCTTCGCTGGACGGCGAGGACAGGAACTGGCTGGCGTTCAGGAGGGCACTGTGGCTGCCGCACAGGGAGCGATGGCCGCACGGCACTCTCTACAAAGGGCCCTGATCTTGCTACAGGAGGCAACCAGCCTCCCCTTCTAACACGTGAACCACCAACTCCACCTGGCTACCTATCTTCATCGCCGGCAGCTCTAAAACACTGCAAACGACACCTTCCCCCGCTAGCAGAGTACGGTGTCGCCGAACATGTTGCTCCTCTCTCCCACGCCACATCTCCTGCACTTATCAGACTGTCTCTCCCCACACCATCCCTCACAGCTGCACCACATTAGTAATTAAGGAGTCCTGCTCCTGACGTCACCCACCGGGTCTCTCCTAATGTCACCACAGTACATTACAACATCTTGCACATGACGTTGAGACGAGTGCCATAACTCCTTGTTAGAAGTGCGATAGCAGTGCTAATCTGTGTAAGAGCGATTCCTGATTTACATCGAAATGCCACACTGCAAAGGTTAAAGTTACCTTCAAATAAGTCAGAAACATGTTTGATTCAGGTTCACTGTTTGTTTCAGGTGTGAACATCTGCGCACGTGCTGCTAGCAGGTTTTCAGGTGAAAAGTGCCTGTGTTGTCTCCACTTAGACCGTCAGGATGTCACCCACTTTATAGTATTCTTCTATTATAGAAAAAAAAATAAATCATGGAGCACAGTAGCCCATTACACGACAACAGCAGTAGATGAGAGAACAACAGAAAACAAAGGACAAGTGTTTGTGCCTTGTCCTGTGTTGTGGCTTCAAATGAAGTTGCCAAGGCGGCTTGCAGCAGCATAGATGCGAATGTGTCTTACCAGAAATATCCCAGTCCCTAAAGTAAGGGAAAAAACAAAAAAACATTCGAACATCTATGATAGAATTATGCAAACTCATGTCCTCAGGAAGATCAGAACCAGAACAGCTTAAACACATCTCTACATTTTTCTTGTGACTGAAGCTTCATTGTACTTCCTGCTCCGGACCAAAATATTGTCAGCGAATGTGAGCTGAATTGCATTCCGCTTACTGTTGCAAAGTGTCGGGTGTCTACTGTAATATTTGAAATTGTGGATACAAGTCTCAGTGATGTGGCACACCAGCAGGATTCAGCGGCGCAGAAAGTTCAGCACCTGTTCAATTTTCAAAAAAAAGTGAAGCCCGGAGTGAAGATTTTAAAAGCATGGAAGGAGTGAAGGAGTAAAAAGACATTGTGGTCTGGTTTGATCCCCTTCTGTTGCTATAATCTGGCTGGTTTAATGCACAGCCTTCCCGAGAGACAGAGACAGCATGTGTAGTTATAGAACACTGTGACTTTTTCCAACCTCTTCTTGTGCGTTCTGTCCTGCACAGGACGAGGAAATATTACCTGTGGGTAAAATATTTGACAATAAACACATTTGTAGGAGTGGAGTTTTGCACACACACACACACACACACACCACACATGCACTACTGAATTTTGTGTAACTTCCTGTGAATGACAGTGTCAGCAAAATGCACAAATGTACAGTAATATGTTACAGAATCTTTGACAAGTTGTCAACTCTGTGCAGTTTCTCAACAAGCAGCCTTCTCAGTACCTTCACTTGTAACCTCATTTCCTCTCTTTTCACTCGCAAGCTGCACATCCTCTCGTTTCATACTCTATCCTACAGAGAAGATCTACAATTCAGAGCAAGACAGATGTGTCGCTGCGTCTTGTGAGATGATTGAATCACGCAGCAGTTTTTAAAAAGGTCTGTCTCAACTCTGATCACAGTCCACTTAGTTACTCCACCCAGTATATCACCTTGCAATGATAATTAGTCGTGAAGTATTTAATTCTCCATTACAAAGACAAATGCCCTCTTGTAATTACCGCACATATTAAAATAACGAAGTTAATTAGCTAAGGTCGGGTTGGGAGAATTGCTAGTTAGAGGAGTAAATTGCATACATTTATAATAAATTGCTGCTGTTTCAGAGGTGATGAACAAAATGATTATTCATTTTAGTTAAAAAAAATAATAGTTCCTAATTCTGAGGGAGGGAAGATGTCTCTGCAGTTTTTGGGTGACCCAGTATTTATTTAATGAATGCTCAGAAAAACAATTTTGATGTGAATAAAATTTAGATTGAGCCAAGTCTTGTAATATGGGGATCATCATTGGTGTCACTAAGATGCCGCACAGTTCTCTGCTCCCCATTGATGAAAATCTCAGAGAAGAAAAACAATATCAAGCAGCTCATTGCAGAGATGATAATTGTTGCTGCTAACAGAACGGACAGCGCGTGGGTGTGTGATTAACCAGCTTGGCTTGAGAACTAACGTGAGGGCCAATTTTAACTCACAAACAACATTTACAGATATGGTTTATAGAATTATACCTGCGAACGGGGCACCTTGGATCTGTTACCTACAGAACATTATAACAGCACTGACTCTGTATGATATACACATCGGCTCAAACAAGTAGAGCAAATAACCTGAAGCATCCTCTGTGTGTGGAGGTGATTAACAAAAACGAACCCATACGACGTGACAACAGCAGGCTAATGTTACACTGAATGAAATAATATTCAGGTGAAATAAACGTGAAGCTGATCACACTCATTAAAGGACCCTTGCTGTTTGACTATTTCACTTTGAGCTGTCAGAGAATGAAACATCGAGCAAGGACAATAGCTGCTTCTGTTCTGAGGAAACAGTTTCAAACCATGTTGGATATTATAGTTTATTGGAATTGTTACCTGCTGCCACCAACATCATCATTGTAGTGGCAATAATTGTTACATAATTACGGGAAAGGATTACAGGATTACAAAGGAAATTGGTGCAGGCAGTGAAAGAGACATTAAGTATTTCATTCTAATCATTTTTGAGTTGAACTCCGGTTACTCTTCACATTTACTGTAAACTTGACGAGTAGCAAGGTGCACCATGACATATAGTTCCTGCTCTAGCCCCTGTTATTGTGCGGGTCCTCATTTCAAAGGTTATGAAAACAATCAAATCTAAACTGAACAATATGAAACATGCTTCTCAGGGCTGCATAAGACAAACCTGCAGTCATTTGGAGGCACGCACTTGCTTGCTTAGGCGTTAAGATTTGGTTCCTCTGCCAGCCTCTGTGATCTTACCCATAACACCCTTCTCTGCGTAGGTTCACAAAGACATTTATGTGCATCTCCGAGAGAGGCTTAAGACAGAAGAAGGACATCACGGAGAATTTCCCTTTTTGTACCATGCTTTCCAGAATTCACATCACAGATAGAGTACTTCTGACTAACTGGAAATATCTGCAAGAACTCTCTTAACGAGATCTGTCAATGTTGTTGAATGTAGATCAAAATCAACCTTGGACAAATACTGTATTGACTATTATATTTTCTTACTAAGTATGCTCTTTATTAACTGTGGTTTTAATAAGTCATCCCTCCTCCGCAGCAGCACAGCTCTCTTTACCGTAAGTGATTCTTTGTAGTCTTGAGATGGGATGGTCTTGAATTTGAACTCCACAGCTGAATATTTTCTCTCTTCCTGGAAAGGATGTGGCTTGCTTCCCACCTCCTGTAGGAATGTTGAGAGATGCACAGGGAGAGCCAGGTGAGACTGGAGAGCCATCTGGAGGTACCGCTTGGTTTCATAGTGTGAAGACTCTGCTGGACATTAATGACGGCATTGTCTGAAGCCATAATGAGCCACGGGTCCAGCTACTTTCAAATGTCTTTGGCACAGTCACCCTTGTAGGTGTAAACAGATGGAAATAGGGACATGAACATGTTTTGAGAGAAATCCTCACAGACAGAAAAAAAGCATTAATGCATTATGTGTATCCTTCCCAAACTAAACATGTGGTCTACAGCAGTAAGCTTGTTATCAACACACACATGCATTATTCTGGGCACAAACACAGTGCAGAGTCTCTCACTGTTGGTGGTAAAGTGGATTTTCTAACCAGCGGACTGGTTAAGCATAAAAAGAGTTTACTGGTATGTGTGACTGAGATCAAAACGCAGTTAATTCTTACTCTCTTTCATAGAGCTTTTATGCATCAAAAGTTTTGTGACTAATGTTAAAGCCTTCTTACTTGTTTTCTTAAAAAAAATGCATTATAAAAGGTCTCTACAATGCTCCCCCCCAAAAAAACTCTCCTCCAAATAAGAGTTCTTAGGGAAAAGTGATCTTCTCAGCCCCCACAGTTGCTATGCAACCACAGAAAAACCCAGTTGAAGCATTGCATTTGAAGTTGAAACATTGAGTGTTATGTTTTAGCACCCACTGTGTTGAGTTTTTAAACATGCTCAGCATTGTTAGAAAGTTGCAAGAGTGAATTCTCCACATTGAAAAAGAAATACACAAGTAGAGAGCGAGGCCTCCAGTGGACACCCTGTGTCAAAAATAACAAGAATATTTTTTTATTCTTCTCACCTTTTTGATTTTTACTCATTTCAATCTGTTTTAGTTTTTTTTTTTCTGACGTCTTTGTGCCAGATACTTGAATGGGCCACAGAGGACAAATGCTGACACCAGTTCTAACAGTCAATCCGCTTACCAGCCACCAGTGAGAGTAATAAGAAATGGTAGCAACCCTTTAAACATTGTGTTGGACAGTGTCTTTTGTCCTTTTTTGGCCTTTATTGGAGAGAACAGTTATAGAGACACAGGAAAAGTGTTTGGAGAGAGGGGATGACATGCAGCAAAGGGCTGCAAGCTGAAACTGAGGCCAGGCCGCTGCTCTAAGGTCTCTTTGTATATGGGTCCTTCACTGCACCCACCTTCAATTACAAGTCCCACAAGAAGTCACCAGGGGGATTCCAATTTTTATTACCCCCAACAATGTGAAAGTTTTGCACACAACATACAACACACTGACCAGTTTTGACATTTTGAAATCCTCATGGGTAATGAGGCTTAAAATGTTCATCTTGAGAAAATGATGCATGTAAAGCTTAAAATCTCCATAGTGAGTCTTTTTAGCCAAAGCTTGTGTAGAGCTGCGGTTTTGTTGTGAATGTCATTTAAAGAAGTTTTTGGTTAAGTGTTCATTTTGGGGTCTAATCCAATTCCTTGTTGGAAAGCAGGAAAACCTTTTAGTTCCACTATTGTATTGACTGTGAGCAGAAATGTCTTCTGTGGATTAGACTGGGGGATAGTAGGGGACAAAACAATCATTCTTTATCCCTCATTTACATGACAATAACAAACTACTCTTGATTTGGCTGCAGTTCAAACACAGTTGGCTTTATTCTGCAACACAGCAATCAGTATTTACCACAGGAGAAAATAAACATGGATAAAAAAAGAATTGACACAACGATGCTACATGACATTTTAACTGCTTGGCAGTTAAATAATGGATACACATGAGCTCCAACATTCACTGCAGGTCTAAAACTATCAATATTGAATCTCCGACATCAGTGGCACACCTACAGAGGTGTCTTCTGTTATGCTGACTGACACCTACAGAGACAGGAGAAGGTTTGACTGTGGTTTTTATATATAACAATGCTCAAAGTGTAACATTAGCTAGCAGCCTAGCTTTTGATGGACTTGCTTTCCCACATATTAGGAGTTCAAGCTAGAGGAAGTTATTAGGTTTCAGACTAAAGTGGCAGCCTTGGTGTCTGGCGACGCAGGGATGTTAGTAAAATTCACTCCTGCACTCAAAAAAAAAAAAAGAATTGGTCAAAATGCATTTCAATTACATAGAAAAATTCCATCCATTTGAATTTCATAGTTTTAATATGAATCAACTAATAAACTTAATGTGAAGCAAATAATAAGACTGATGTAATCGTACTAATAAACTCGATGTGCTTCCACTACACACTAGTGTAGCAGTAGTAACCAGGTTTATGCATTCAATATTAATAAAGCCAATTTGTTTGTCCAAACCCAACAGCCAAAATGAAAGCAGTCATTTTGAGTTTATTTGTACTATTACATAAATCTTATTACTTGCTTCACATTAAGTTTATTAGTTTATGTATATTAAAACTATGTCATTGAAATGGATGGACATTTTCTATGTAATTGAAATGCCAGAACATTTTTTGTGTTGGAAGCTGGAAGCTTGATGCAGAGCAGTCACAGCAGCAGTATATGGAATTGATTATTATTATATGGTATGATGCAGCTAATATGATAGCTTCTTCCATGTTGGACTCTGTTTCCATAAGGTTCAGCAATGTCAGGACATCTTGTGAAAGCACAGAGCAAATTTACTTTACATCTATTGATTGCAGTAATTCCATTTAAAAGAATTGATTTCGGTCTTAAATTTTACTAGTGTACCTGGGTCTTTAGGATGTCTCAGGCCTTTGCCATCAATTGTAAAAGAACAATGTGTGTTAGCATAACTTTTGTCCCTGACGGATTCCTGCAGTGGAAACCGTGCGGGATTATTGTTCGATGACAGTGACTTCCTCATCTCCACTGGCTCCAGAGAGAGAGATAAGTGGAGTGTCTCTTTCCCTATTGCATTGACCCTTTTCACCAGGACCTTCATGTGACTCCCTCCTCTGTGTGAGGAAGACGACAGGTGGCCCCATAGAGCTTTAAACTCCTAACCCCACTATGCACCCACTTTCACAGCGTCACTTTGTATGGCTAGAGGTCTGTGCTCCTCTTTCCCCTTGGCCAGACAGGACACAGAGGAGAGGATATGCACTCAAATTCAGCTGTCACCCCTCCCCCTCATAGGTTGTCTTCCACACGGCTGTACCCAACCATGCTTGGATGGAAATAGCCCTCTCTCCTGAGGAAGAAAGCATCACAGAGATTGCTCCCCAGGAGGTGCACATGGGATTTTATTGCCTGTTCTTCCTGTTCTCCAAGAAATCAGTGGGCATTGTCGTGTTGTGTGCTTGTACATTGTCAAACTATGCATTGTGAGGCTTGCATAACCGAACAGAGGCGTGTCCGATTGTGCTAAAAACAAAATGTAACAAATATTTCAACTTGAGAAAAAGCAAGAGCTGTCTGGAGAGATATTGTTTTGTTCTTTAACAGTAAATAAATGCCCTTGCAACTAGATCACACGACATATACAGTAAATAAGATGGAAACCTACAGAAAATTCATAGTTCCATTTGGCTTTTAGGCACAGGTGAGTGGTTGGACAGCTGGTGCCTGAGCTGAGTGATGGTCACTTGTTTAATAACCTTTTTTCCCCTACACTTATTGTGTATTCGGATCCAGCTAGGAATGCTGCGCATTCCTCATGGCCTTCACCTCTGGTTACAACTCGCAGCAAAATCTATTAGAGGGTAGAGCATGTATGTATGAAAATTTAAAGGGCGTGCAACTGCCTGATTGGGCAGTCAGGGCATGCATCTTTCTCAGGTTGCTGAGCAGGGCCTTATTATTGATGTCTCTTCCTGAGTGATGCACATACTGATAAACTGAAGGTAATTTCGGTTTCCTGATTATTAGTAGTTTTCAATATTTTTGAATTTAATTTTGGCTGAAATGATCCTGACTCCAGAAGTGTGTTCTTGGTTTTAGTAAAACTTTGTGAAATAGACAAAGGGAAAAGATCGGGATGTGTACTATGTTTATTTTTTATTTTTGTTCTCGAATGCTCCCTGATATTGGCACACACAGGCAGCTGGACCCAATTAGGTGATCTTCAATTAACCTATCAATCAAATCAAGTTTATGCCACATTCAGGATTCACTTCTCCTATCAGTCCAAGGTGAAAGGTTTCATTATGCCATTACTTTCTGAAAAGCCTTCATATGTGCAGCAATTTAAATCTAACAGGCTTAATAAGGGAAACCAAAGACCACACACTCTGGAAACTGACAGACTAATGTACAATCCCAAAGCTTTTGGTGCTGAAACCGTAATTAATTGAAAATAATTATTGCTTTCAGAGACTGAATTACATTAGAAAATGGTTCAGAACTGTCTAAATGACTTGGCGAGAACTTGGAATATTCTCGCCTTGGAATATTTTTTAAATGACTATTTTACAGATGGGATAAAACTTTGACTTGAAACCCAGTTATTCATTCATGCTTAGAAATGAGTTACATAACAACTACGTGGAACATTCATGAATAATGATAAATGTCTGACCCCAAATACAAATAGAATGGAAATTTAAAGTGACACTTTGTGTCAGCCTCTAATGCAAGGTGATTTTTACACTGAGCAGATGATACATTCTTAAAACCTGTTTCGTTTCCTCTGACTCATCTCTCCTTTGTTATACTACTAATGTGATCTAAGGCAAAAGTAATATTAGTCACATCTGTTGGGTTCTCTGAGACTGTAAGGAGGTGCAAAACATGCACATTTATTAAATAAGAAAAAGAGCTATGGTTAAAGCCAAACAACAGAAAACATAATATACACGTGTTCTGTAATAAATAGTTAGAAAAACAGCTTGTGTCTGAGAGTGAACAGCTATAAAAATAGCAGTGGGTTAAATAAGTTTAAATGAGAGTCAGAATGATACAAGGGAATAAAAAAATACATCTCTGAAAATGAATGCAGAGCAAATCCCAGAAGGCTCACCATACATGGTAAATAATATGCAGAATCATCATTCTCAAGTGAGCACATGCAAGTAACTGCATTACATGTACAAAAGTCCTGGCTGAAAAGTGAATTAGTAACCGGTATACAGTACATTGGCCCTTCCATGTATTAGTAAACAAAAATGAAAACCACATGTCTGTGCTTCCTAGAGAGCGTGAAAGATTTATTCATCTGCCTTCAGATGCCTTTACTGGCCTACATCTCCAGCCGTGTCCCACTGCATCCACGTTCAAGGTCGTTTCATCAATAGCCAATCAACACATAAAAAAATCAAACTGTAAATATAACATCACCCAGACTTTCACACTCAGATACTCACTTACTCATAAATGAAGTCTCAGTACACGGTGTTAAAATTATGTTATGGTTAGTGATATTTTACTTTAGATTTAGGAGATCTTAATGTTTTATTAAAAATGAACTTTGACGTGATCCTTTACATAGATTATGTATTATTACTATGAAGCTCATAAAATACATTGAGAACCTAAGAAGCAAAAATAAAATAAAACACTTGAAATGAAGGTGAGTCTTGTTTTATTCATTTCAGCATCTAAATAAGTTGTTAAAATGAGTTAAACTATGATTTTGGCAGCACAACATGTGGTGTCCACTGAGTAGATTTTCTATATAACCTGGGAAAGCTGCAGGAACAAATCCTTGCTTGACTCAAGGAAATGTATCTGGCATGACCTCAATTAAGATGAAGATCTTCAATAAGTGGAAAACCCTCATGGAAAGCGTGAACTCTAAACCATTATGCAAATATTACTTACGGAGGGTATCTGTGATCTACAGTATATTTTGAAAATGGCGATACAGGAAAAAACATTAATTGTAGGTTGAAAAGAAAACTCTCAAATCAATTCTAAAGACGCTTTACTACTGAAAAGACTGCAGAGAGTATATTCAGATTCAGATTCAGAAGTTAGTCCTTCACATTGCACAAAAGTAAAAGAAAAACAGACTACAGTCAGTGAGTAATAACATGTTCTATACATATATATATATATATATATATATATATATATATATATATATATATATATATATATATATATATATATATATATATATATGTGTGTGTGTATGATTGAAGGGGTAGTAAAGAGCAAAGATGTCCAAGGTTTGGCATCACTGTTATCAATGTGTCCTAGATATGACAATAAAGCTTTGGATCTCTACTTGCAAACCCTTCCACAGTCGTAGACACAGAATTTAAACAAAACTAACATTCTTGATTAAAAAGTAACCCAATTTAAGTGTACATCACAACCCTTTGACATCACTGCTAGGTGTGATTACAGATGCAACAGTGCAGCACACTGGAGTCAAGATTAAAACCCAGAGGATCACCAAAGACATTAGAATTCATCCTCTGGGGACACTAAACAGCTGGCCCAGATATGTACCAGATGAATGCAATGGCCAAAATGCAGGAATGTGTCTTTCTCTTTATTCCTATGTATCAAGTTGCCAATCAGAAGTCTTGGCCCGAATACGTGTAATCAATTTTCTGGATATCTGCTGGGTACACTGAAAGCCCAGAAACACTGGCTTCTAGTGGTTATCAGATGATATTGGTTGGGTTCCAAGATTGCCCACTGACTGACTGACGTTGCCATCCCCAGAGTCATGACTTTTTTTGAAAATTTCAAATGCAAGAACATTTTTCAAGTTGAATATTTCGCAGATGGGATAACACTTTACTTAAAACCCAAATCCAGTCATGTTGCTGTTGGTGTTTTAAAGAACACAGCAGAAAGAGAGAGATAAATTACAATGAATTCAAGAGTGAGCTATGCTCTTATATTTTTACCTGTAAACCTTTGAAATCTTTTGGTCATGGATCAATGTGTTGAATTAAAAGGGAAACACACATTTTGCTAATCAATATTGGGAAGGTTTATACATTTTGTATGAGTATATTCTCCACATCAGGATCATTGATTCAAATTAAGCAGGTACTGTTCTGCTCTGAGTGATGAATTAAAGCCTGTGGTGCAGATCTGTCATCAGGATTGTGCTTGTTTCAAACTAAATACTGGTCCTGTGAGTAGTATTAGATAATACTGCATTGATGTACATGCTGAGAAACACAAACTTATTGTGCTGAACATCTAAAAAAAAGAGGAAGCATATCACTAGAACAGTTATTCTAGTATTCCTAGTGAGCGATTGTACTGTTATTCGTAAACATCTGGTCTGTTGGTAGACGAACAAAATGGTTTTCAAATGAATAGAGCTTGCATTGACCACATATATTCTAACATAGTTAGTACAAGAAGGGAGAATACAAGAGAGGAGATCAATTTTTAGTAAGCTTTTAATTACATAAATCATGACCTTCGTAGTTTAAATTACTAACATGTATGGATGGTACATTTTAAGTACTTTAAAATCTCTTTATCAAAATCCAGTTGCGTGTGTGCAGATCAATGATTATAGAACAGGCTGGTTTCCAACAACATTTGGTGTTAAGCAGTGGGGACATACTCCCTCCCATGCAGTTTGGCATAGATCTAGCAGTAAAAATAAAGCAAGCGGCTGTTGGCGTTAGATTGGGTGACTCCACAGTTGGTATTTGATGATATTGTCCTATTGGCAGAGACTGGAACTGATCTTTAGCGTTTGTTGAATATTGTGTACTGTTGTTATAGTAAATGGAGACTGCAGATAAACAAAGATAAAACACAGACTAAGTTTAAATTTAGTTTAGGCTTAACACCTCTATCATACACTGAGCATTATAAATATATGGGGGAAAGGAATTCAAATCTTATCAGACGCTGCTGTCCTCAATAAGGTTAAACTTAAATCTTGGTTATAAAACATATACATAGCTATATAATTCTTGTGTTTGTCCTATTTTAGATTAGGGTTTGGGGTTATTGCAAGCAGATGACGTGTGATGTAATAGAGCCATGCACTGATTTCTAGGTGTTATATCTTATGTGTTATGTTTGTTATGTGTGTAGTGTCCATGTGGCCTGGGCACATTTGGTCCATGACACTTGAAAACATATATTTACTTAGTAGTCCAAAAGCCAGCAGTAAAGTCAAAAGATTCCTTGCTAAAAGCTTATTTGCATTATCTGCACTTTCAAACATTCAAATAAGAATTATTAGACAATGTATAAGTGAAATAAGATGATTTCAATGTGATGTGATGTCAGTTTTACAATAATTGTAATGGTAGAGACTTTTCAATAGCTGTCCTTGGAGGTGTGCATATGTGTATAAGTGGATTGAGTAAGTGCACTTCTGCAGACCTCACCATTCTGCCAAACAGTGCTACAAAGAGACAATGTATCAGTCGATGTTATTCGTACAACTGTGGCATTTCCATAGAAGAGAGGACACAGAGTTATAGTGACAGTGAAGTACCATTATGTGCTAGTTTTTTATAAAGGCAACATATTTTTCCTCTTTCTTCACGTCATTTGATCAATCAGGTAGATCATCACATTCTGTCTTCAGGTTTATTATGTACCTGAACATGTTTTCGTCATGTCTACAACATTTTAGCAGCTTAAAGAAATCTGTGTCATGTAAACAGATCTGAATAGCATTTTTCCATGTGAAGAGTTGTTGTGTGAAACACTGTGAAGTTATTCCATGCAAAGAAGAAAACATTCGAAGGTCTCGGCTGGCAATGTTAGGCATCGTCACAATACACAAAATTACCATTCTTCATTATGAATAAATATGATGATGTTTTCTTTTGGAAACAATGTTTGTCACACATCACTTTTGGCACTCTGCATGTGAGAACTTAAATCAAATCCACAGCTGGACTTCTAAATGTTCCCCTTTCAATCAAAGCACACACACACATCATGTGGATCAAAATGAACAAGCACTACTGTTCTACAAGTGAGTATGCCGCACACAGTAATTTTGTACAGTGTTATTGTCACAATTTGCTATTTTCACCGTGTTATTTGTATTTTTATGTAAACCCAGAGGAGAACCTAAATGAGCATGGCTTTCTTTTAAATGAGAGCAGAGTGCTTGTTGTACAAATGAGCAATTAATACAAGAAAACTGAGATTTAAATAAAGATATATGAAGAAGTAAATTACTGTGTGTGGCTACAATAAACAGTCACCTTACAATATTATAATGCAATCTTGCAAATTAGCAAATTAACAATAATAACAACTTTTAGTTGAGCTTCAAATATGAAGATGATGTCCATTGTTGAGACACAGCAGCTCATTACATTTGTTTTTTATTTCAGTCACCATATCCATCCTTCCATCCATGTTCTTGTTGCTCTGTCAGTGCCTGGATCTGTTTCTCTTGTCACATTTACACTTGTCATTCCTACTGTCTCATATGAATATAAAAGCCAGATGCAATTTAATATACTTTTGTTCAGACTTTGACACATACTGCATACGATATGATATGACATGTCTCTATTAGCCAGATTATTAAACTGATTTCCCTGGCTATATGCAAATCAGTGTGAGCCCCACTCCAGTGCAGAGGGTGATTTCAGTGCAACATGAAGCTGTTCGACAACTGCTTAAAGGGTTCTTGAAGAAGATTATCTTCTGCACTTTAGCAGTTTAGTTCCAACAATAACAGTTTAGCTTGTTAGCTAACAACTATCCATACACTAAACAAACACACAGATGAGTTCTACTCATCTCGAATCAGGGATCAGCCAACCACTACAACAACTTGACCGTGTGGGTTGAAATTGCTGGAGCCGATTTCTTCCTGACACGTTAATGAGATGGCTAATTACTGCATAATTTCAATATTACTTCTGATGCCATTACCACAGGGGAAAGACTCTGTAATGGGTAATTCAACACACATCTTACTGACATATTTTCACTTGGAGTACTATCTTGGAGAGATAAATGCATTTACGCCTTTTCAACATCTGGCTAGAGTCTATCTGAAACCAATAGACTGTATAAAACAGCCGTGTAGTCTCTGTGACATCATCCATAAGAGTCATTGTGAAGGTCAGTGTGGTGGCTCCAGCCATCATCATCATCTTGGGCATGCCTGACTCCATCTAACTCCTGGCTATTCCAAAGAAAGGCAAGAGGATAGTTATATTTCAGCTGTAAAGTTTGCCATTCTAACATGAGGACTGACTCTCTTTCAGAGACAGCCTCGAGTGGCCATTCAAGGAACTGTAGATTTTGACAAGTTGCCTTAATTTTTCAGCACAGGAGGTTGACACTTGCTCAAACCACCTTCTGTTTTTAATGCTGCTTGCACTTTGTCAGTGGTCATATCTGTTTCTCCGACTGAGCCAGTATATACCTATTTGTCAGCATCTGTATCATTGTCTCCGTTGCCTGGTTCAGAGTACATGGCATCAACCTGATAATAGCCTGACCCAGATAGACGTAGGGTGTCGGGCATGACAATTGATCATTGTATCCCGTGTTGTGTATCATAGTGGACAGCAACCGATGCCACATCTGGGACGTCTAACGATGTCCTTACAGAAAGACGATCTTGTCAGATTTCTTTGCCGTCTTTTGCCTCCTGTGATAAATTCCACAACGTGTTGTGTGACGGTGACCATTAGGAGCACAGGGCACTCATCTGTGCACAACTGTACACATGGTGAAGCGAAAGAGGAATGATGTTGGTGCTGCTGGGTGGAAACAGGTGAAACATGGAGAAGGTTATTTTTGATTCTACCACGTTGGATGCAGTTGTTGACAGCACACAGGTCATGAAAGACAGACATTTTGTGCAGTATGTACGACACTACAGTAGTTAGTAGCAGTTAGTGGACAAACACAATCTTTTACACATCTTTATACATCATCATAATAACAAGAAAGTGTATGAGATATGAGGAACATCAGGCAAGCTGTAAAAGCTGTTTTGACTGTCACTGCCAAATAAGCTTTAGAAAGATGCAAGGAAATCAGTGTGTTATTAGTGTGCAGTCTGGTTTGTGTATACTTCACTTTCTGTTTTTTTTGTTTTTTTTCAGTGTGAACAGTGCTTCAAATTAGAATGCATTTGGGACACACCTCATGTTCTGCCTTATCGTCCTATTGTAAGTGAATTCCTCTCCTCCGCACCACCTGATCCACTCACCTGCCTGCTCAGTCATCGATCTCCTCTATCCACAGTGAACAATGTTCAGTAGTCTGCATTGCAAAGATGCCATACCATTTCAAGTGGTCATTTTTTGCATTCCAGTTTCCCTCTGTTGTGCCCGCTTTCCGTTTAACACATTAAATCCACTTCATTCAATTTTGCATTGACCCCATGTATTCAAATTGAGCTAATCGCTTTGGAATAAAACATTTTAAAGGTTAAATCAAAGTGACACATTTAACACTTTGTCCGTCTCTCTGTTGCTTTCTCTCTCTCTCTCTCTCTCTCTCTCTCTCTCTCTCTCACACACACACACACACACACACACATACAACCTACTGGGGGTGTGCTTGTGCACATCATTCAGTGTGACCTTTGGTTCTCCAGGAACCGTCACTCCATGTGTTGATAATTGAGTTGATCTCATTAAAGTGGGAGACCTCCCACCTCATGCAGCATTCCCTTTCTTTGAGGTTTTCTGAGGCAGTTAAAGTGGAGAACATGCTAACAACATTAGAGGGAAAAGGTTGGCTTGAGTTGTGTCAGTCTGCAGTGAGAATTCAAGCACCAGTAAGTCTTGTTTCACTGTCTTGCGTGAATCTGCAGTGACCCTGTTCCTTCATGGGTTCAGGGTTACGGTTAACTTTAGGCATAACCCTGTTTTTTTAGTCTGAAAAAGGTGCTTTCTTATTTATCGGAGCAGATCACCATTGTAATTCACATCACATCAACCACTTTTATAGCATGGATAGCAACAGTTTGTTTTTTTAGGAAAGATCATGTAAGGGTGAGTCTGCCAATGTTCCGGCTTTAAACTGACCTTTTAAAGTCAAGGAGATGCATGCAAGCTAGTTTTAAGCAGAAAGGGCATTCTTATATATTTATTAAAGTGGCAAAAATAATTTAGATGATTAAGTCTACAGTGCAATGAATGATTTAATTTGGAGTTCCTTATTAAATTCAAATAATTTTAAAGTCCTCTCACTTGCACACCTGCAATGTGGGCACAGATGGCATGGCCTCTCTCCAGCTCTGTTAGTTGTCTGGAGATGCACAGGAAGCACATTAACACAGGAGTCGCTTGGCTTTTTTCAGGTCCTAGTTTCCCTAAGGGCTGTGTTGAACAGAGTGTGCATCCTTTTGTTCTCATTAATGGACATCAGGGTACCATCATCAATATGGACTCCCAGCCACCCACAAATCAAGACAGCCTAACCTTTTAAATCACCTGTTAAATATGTACAAGAGCCTAAAAAGCAACCAAGTATTAGTGTCGGCGAAGACAACAAACTGATTTGTTAATAAAAAAATATTTATAGAAATGTAAACAAGAAAATGAACAAAGAAAAGAAAATGAACAAAGTGAGCACAGACCTTTTTCAACTGACTTGAAGCTAATTGGTATCCAACCTTTTGTAGTACTGTTTTTTTTTTAAGATCACAACAACATATTATTATTCCGTGTACCTTCCAATACGCATGTGAGAAATGGCTCGTCCCTGCTCGGGTAGTCATATCGCATGCTGCATATTTAGATACAAAACAGGGTTTCTATGTTTAAAGCAGGAAGAGCTATGCAGGGGAAAAAAAAAGCTTTAGACTCTCTAAGCTTTGGACCAATGTTTTCACCACCTGAGGCTGGGTATACAGGACCTACTCAATTACTTGAGAAGCAGGCAGTTTGTTGGCACTGATAAGCTTGTATAAGTAAGTATGGAGATGCCCAGTTTAACTCAGCGGGGGTGATTTTATTGACACTCTTATTGACAAAAAAAGAAGGAAGCAAACTGCAGATTAGTACTGAATTACTCGGGCTGAAACAGCAAGCAGAATCACCGCAGTACTCCACCACATGCAGTGAAGGGTCAGGACCGCTATACTGTAACTCTATCACTGGACTCCAGCCATGAATAACTGACAAGACAGGCAGCTGAATTTGACACTTTTAGTTTGAGCTCTTTTTTTTTTTTTTTATCAAACAAGTTAGCCCCTTAATCCGCATTCACATACCGTTCCAATGCTAATACAAAATCAATGAGGTCTGAAGCCAATGCAAAACCAAAACCAGAACACCAAAGAGAAACAAAACAAGCCGCACAGCAAATGTCCTGAAATTGGAAGCAGTTGAAACCAAACTGTCCCTCTGTGACGATGTAAGATTCACTGACATATGTTCATACATTACCATGACACCACTCAAAACTAAAAATGTTTACCTTAATGCAGTAAATTAAACCTCTAGTGGTACAGTATACTCGTCCTGTTTTAAACTGGAACATAAGGACATCAGTCTTTAATAAGACATCTGCTTTCCTTATAAAACCAGTCTGCCAAGTTTAACACATAACCAGCAGCTTAAATACCCTCCTTGTTTGCAATTATGGCCCAGAAAAGAAATTTGCTGATAACAGCTGTTCTAAAAATCAGACTGTTCCAAACTGCTCTTCCTGTTCAGGGTCTCGGGGGACTGGAGTCTATTCCATTATGAATTGGGTGAGTAGACCCTGGACTAGTCACCAGTCTATCACAGGGCTAACACATATGAACAAATTCACACTCACATTCACACCTACAGGCAATTTAGTTTCCAATTCAGCTAACCTGCATGTCTGTGGTCTGTGGGAGGAAGCTGAAGCACCCAGAGGAAACCTACGCAGACAGGGTGAGAACGTTCAACTCCACACTGTTTTTGTTCAAACACTCTGTTAAAGTAACAAAAGATGAAACTCTTTATTCTCATTATTTGAATCAGCCACTGCAAAACGTGGGTATGATAGTGTGTTGGCTACATTGGCATTGTCTACCAAGACAAGCTATGACAAGCAACTACAATAAATGTACCAGTTTGTTCTATCTCCACAGAATGGATACTAAAGAGATTCTTTTTATTGACAAGAAATTCCATGAAAAGACCAAAACCAACAACAAATCCACTAACAAGTATTGTCTTCATATCCAAGGCCTGGTGTAGCATCTTCCTCTGCACTAAAAACATATCTAAATGACTAGAGGACTACTCTTTGTCGATTTAAAGGTCTCAGTATAGAATTTAGTGGTATCTAGTGGTGAAGTTAGAGATTACAACCAACTGAAAACCCGTCACCTCTCCCTCTCGGTTCAAGCGTGAAGGAAAACCTACAGTGGCCGTGAAACTTGTGAAAGGTCTTATGCAGAGCCAGCCAATTCTTATTTCTAGGTGATTATACACTAATGAAAACATAGTTCTAAATATAATATTCCATTTTTGTCAATAGATACCTTTAAATGTTACACACTGGACCTTTAAGCTTGGCATTCAATACAATCATGCCTTTAAAACCGGGCCTAGGTCATTCCACCTGTGTTTGGATGCATGGTTGTCTATCTGGCAGACCGCAAACAGTCAACTATTTCATTATTACTCTGAACACAGGTATTCCACAGGGGTGCTGCATTTGTCCTCAACTCTATAGTTCACTCATGACTGTGTCTCTAAATCTCATAACAACAAAATTGTTAAAGTTTTAGGACAACAGTGACAGGTGTCATCCATGACAATGATGAAGAAGCCTAAGGGATAGAGGTGAGAGAGCTGCCCATGTGATGTAGAAGAAAAAGCCTGTCACTCAATGCAGATAAAACCAAAGGAATTATTATTGATCTCAGAAAGTGCAATGTCTACCACTACTGCTTAACTTTCGAGGGTAAAGTACAGATCTATTGTTGAACCGGCACCAGCGACTAAAGGTGTCGCTTCCTCTGTGACTTAAAGAGGTTTGACATGCCCTCAGATACCTTTATGTTTTTTTTCTCTCTCTCTCTTTTCCAGCTGCACTACAGAAAGTGTTCCTGCAGCAGACATACCACCATGGTTTGGTAACACTTAAAAAGATTGGAAGCAGCTTAACAGGGTGGTTACACAAGCAATCAATAGGAAGAGATCTGTGCCATCTGCTGAGGGAAGAGGGTACAGGGTATAATCAAGGACCCAACCCTAACATCACTTATCACACTTTTACACTTTTTTTTAAGTTGTACAGTAGCATTAAAACAGTCACAACTGAACTCAGGGACAGTTTTCCCCACCCCCTCAGACTGTAACAATCAGAAACTAACTGATGCCCATGAATGGACTACTGCACGTAATTGCCCATTACCTAACTGTATGAACGTGGTTGAGTCTGTGCCGGTGTGCATGTATAATCATGTATTTGTGTGCATTTGTGAGTAAGCATATCTATTCATGTGTATCCAAGATGGTAGCCAGAACACATTTTTTTTTATTAGTTTATTGCTTCTAATGCACAAAACAATCACAATAAACTTAAACCTGAAGATTTATATTTAATAAAAACTACATTGCCCAGCTGTAGAAGGAATATTTGGAGGAACACAACAGATTGGAGTATGAAATTGAGAGAGTATTAAGAGACTACTACATTGTTGATCTTTTCATGGGATTTGTTGACAAAAAGAAAAATGAATAATAACACCAGATTGTAGCTTTTAAACATCCTACCTCACAGAACAAAGCAAAATCACAAAGTTGCATTTACATAAATCTATTTTGAATTAGTAAAATACAGAAATGTAATGTAAACTGATAGTGTATAAGTAGATGAATGAACGGTTTTGTGACAGCCGACTGTGAGATAGAACCTGAAACATCGGTGCAGGAATACAATGCAAACAGATAGGAACACATCAGTCACATATAATGACTTACATTGTGCAGTCACAACATGAATCAACACCTAACAATAAACATTGTTATTATGCTCATGGTTGAATGTCACCGCTGACTAGCATGAGATGAAAATCCAAGATCTATAATTAAAGCCAGATCTCCACACCTCTCCATCGCACTACCTCCAGCGTTGGCACTGAATTTCACCGTTACATGTAAAATAGGTTTGGTTTTATATGCACTTATGTTTACTGCTGATACAGCTATTGTGCATTTTACTGCTGTATTTGTTGAAGGTTTTGCTATGTACTTTGTGTTCTGTTTGGTAGTTTAATCTACAATAATATATACAGTATATGCAGTGCTGCTGTCTATTGAGAACCACACACCTTAAAAAAGTCAACTATTCATGAACTCAGAAAAACATCATCTTTCTGACAATGCATTTTCCAGCTACTCCAATGGCTGAAGTATTAACATTTTCTGAAAGCGTAAAGGAACACTGAATCATTAGGTTTGTCTGAAAATCTGAAAGTTTACTACTAACTGAAGCTGTCAGACAAATGTGGAGTAAACAGCACAACATTTGCCTTTGAGATGTAATGGAGTAGAGGAATGAAGTTGCATAAAATGGGTATACTCAAATAAAGTTACAAGTACCTCAAATTAGTACTGCACAGTACTTGAGTAAATCTACTTCATTACCACTGCATATACTTGAAAAGTTAGATTTCAAAATGGGTGACCAAGCGCTTTTAATCAATCCACTGCCAGTATGTAGAGGGTTGTTGCAGTTGAGAACTGTGATGAATCATTCCCAGTGTTGTTTGTACCTGCTTGTCTCAACACTGTACACTTCTGTGTCACAATGGTGCGCTGAATTATTAATCTGACACTTGTTTTGTGCCACTTTGTATACATTCATCAGCACCCACAATCCGCCCTGGCAGTTGATTTGAATGATGGCAAAATGCCGACATTCCAGTTAAGCCCAACTCGAGTTGTTCAAACTCTGCTGCATTATTATACACTTTAATTTACACCAGCCGATCTAGAATGACTCCACTCCTCCAGATGCATCTTAAAATGAGATTAATCACCGGGGACTGCAATGTTGAGATGAGTCGTCCACCTGCCATCGGAAATGTGCCATATCAATCAAACCCAACACACTAATGATCATCTAGCAGAAGCTCCAGCAGAGGGGAATTGTTGTCCCCCTGGCGCAGTCATTTGCGTCGATCTACGACCACAAGTGCATTTGGCCTCCTCCACAGCCCTAATGGCTGTGCTGCTTTGTCGCCCGCCGATCTGCTCTCTCCAGCTAAAGATTAATTCTCCCCTTCACTGTTGAAGTTGAAGAGCCTGACAGTGTTCTCTATGAATTTGTCCCCAAACGGGAAGGAGCCAAAATAGTGGAAACATGCAGAAATAATGTACTGGAGAGAGAGCACTTCAAAGCAGGCTACAGAAAACTGGCTATCTAGTTTGAGCTTGAGCTTGAGCTTTGAGTTTTTTTTTTTTTTTTTTCCAACTTCACAACAGCTGATGAAATTCAAAATCTGCTGCTGCGGTTTGCTGGTTTGATGTCGGGCAGTTTTATAGACCTAATATAGGATGTACCATGCACAATTATCCCAAAAGATTATGCTGTAGCCCTAAATGCTGTCCCTATTATCACTTAGACAAACATGGTAAAATAGAGCCCAGGTTGAAAAAGTAAAGAATCTAAATTTTTTTCCACTACTGAGTACAGTATATCACATACAGGTAGGAGCTGATGGTTGAAGAGGTAATATAAAAGAGTAAAGGTTGTGCTGATAGTATGTGTGATGCATGGATGTACAGCAGTGCTGATAAAGAGCATGTGTTGTCAGGAAAAACAATTAACCTTGATAAATAAAGGTAAACTACAACAGCGGCGGCTTAGATGCCCAAGGTTAATGGTTTGGGAGAAAACATATTTCTGCCCTCAGGAGATTATTGTAATTATAGGTTCGAGAGGATGTAATTCTACAACTGAAATTAGATGTTTTTGCTGTGGTCCCCATAATCATGGGACTGTATAGAGTGGATAGAGAATCTCTTGATATGAAAATCAATATGCTCATTTCACACATTTTTAAATGATTGGACTTGTTCGAAGTCTTTTTCAGTGAGGTTCAGTCAAAGGGGTTCAAGGCTGTAGAGTTCAGTGGTAACCATGGATTCTTTTATTCAGTTAATGCCTTTAGCTTGAAAGCGAAACGCAGCCTGAGAACTCATTGTCTGCTACAGACATTTAATTGAAACGAAGTGAGGGGGTTGTCATCTGCACGCTCATTCTCGTGACTTTTCTCATATTGTAAAAGTTTCTGTGAAGGGTTGATGTGAGATGATTTCTTATTCTTTATAACTGAGTCTGCTGCTAGGAGAACTCTATATTGAGCTAACAACCCAGTCAGTGTTTCCATGGACATTTCTATACTGTACTGTGATCATTGGCACATGATAATCTGGAACTTCAGCATATTATGCCAGCATTTTATTGGTAGTTACTGAATTACAACATACATATACAATGGGACAGCGTTGTATTAATATTTATCAGTTTATTAAGGATGAAAAATTTGTTTTTAAAAAAAACCCTGAAAAGCAGAGGCCTTTGGTAGTGTCTAGGAACAAATATTTGCCCTGTTCTGTTAAAGGAATACTTATGCAAACAAGTATTCTGTATTTTATATTTGCAATTTATTTTCATCACTGTAGATCTGCCTTCACAGCAGTGATTCACACAGAATTCTTGTTTGTTTGGAAACATGAAAACATCCAAAAGGGGCACTGTCTTTTGATTAAATATGGAGAGAATGTTGCGTTTGGAATGAAGACAGAACTTTAGATAATGAAGGTCATGTGAAACTTGGCAGCACTTCATATCAGTAAGCCAGGATGCTAGACAATGAATCAGGGCTTAAACATTTAATTTTCAAAATGTTACCCATTTGTTTAAGAGCTAAGACTGTGTTTTAGGGTAAAGTTTAGAGTTATGTTATACATCCTGTACATATTAATATATGTATATTCACAATGCTACTCTGTTTCCTCTTGTTTTTATAATCAAATACAACAACAACAAAAAAACAACTATAGATTGAGTTTGTATTAAAAGACCCATTCTGGGAAGGCTCAGCATTTCCTTTGAATTTTGGTGTTGGAGCCCTTTACAGTTTATTATCAGAGGTTGTGCTTTTATGTCAAGTGCATGCCATGTGAAGATCTTGTCAAATCAGCAGAATGTTCTGTCTGCACTTGACCTACATGTCATGTTTTTACAAAGGCAAACATCAAACACATGAAAAGTCTCAAACTCGGGCACACATGAACAACAACCATAGCTTTTTTGAGATACTTTTGTTCATCCCACCTCTGCATCGTCTCCGAAGATCACAGAGAAAATACAGGTTTTCCCAAAACCATCTGCAAAAACATGAACATTTTAAACTTAAAACTACTGTTTGTTGCAGGGCTGTTGCATAGGATTAAGTTCTGTAGGTGTTCATATCCTGCATATACTGATAACATAAAGGACATCGATGCAGCTGGATGAAAGGGAACACAATCTATCATTGTTGCTTAGAGATTTGGGAACACATTTCTAATTGCCCATGAATTTCTAAATGGGTGTAATGAGTTTTAAATATGGTCCCAGAGGGCACAAAACTCCATAACACCTTAATGATAATGTAAAATTGAAATTTAAAGCTACAATATGCAACTTTTTGCCTTCAGACAGAAAAATGAAAAGCTACCCTTTCAAACCCCCAAACCTCAGTGGGGCAAGTTCATGCCCGAACACTTGTCATTCATCCTGATGAGCTGTCGACTTTGAGACTGTATCCAGCCTGAAGGAAAGGTAACTGACATCCTACAGCCACCACAGGCACTGAGATGAACACAGACAATATGCAGAACAAACGATGCACCTCCTCTAACCAGACTTATTGTTCTTTTTTTCTTTGCCCGTGGCTAATTTTTGCCACGAGTTTGCTGCATCAGTGTTATTACTGTCTGACCTTAAAAGCAACTCACCCACAGAAAATGCTGTGATCACAAAAGTATACAGACTCAGACATCATTACTTCAAAATGTAATCTAATATAAAAAATAAATCAGTTAGCAATAAGAGACAAAGCAGCACTAACAGGATCTTGATGCAGCTTTCATTTATCCCCACAAGCTAAAAAGTAAGCAAAGATTCTTAATTGATTCCAGGGAGCCAATTTAAAAACAGTTACACTCCCCCTACAAGAAGGAGTCAATGCAGGCTAAGATTCAACACACTGTCAAAAGTGCAGTGTTCATTTCATCACAGAATCCCTTACATCATGGGTTTGCTACACAATAGTGATCAATACACCAGGAGTAGGGAAGGTGCCCCTGATTGATCAGGGTCATAGTCAACATGATCAATACAAAAGCAGACTGGATCATGAACTTTGAAGGGAATTACCAAAAATTAGGTCAGGCATTTACATCTCTTGAACCCACCAGGGATCAGATATATAATATTGGAATCAATCCCATTGTAATTGCCTTGTACAGTAAATGTGCAGGGGTTACTTAGATGACATCGGTGTCATAGTGACAAATGACATTTCACACTTGCAAGGACCCCACACAGTGTTAAAGGACAGCACATTAGGGAATGAAGATGACAAAGACTCAGGCTTTACGTTGCGCTTGATGTACAAACACAGATATAGGCATACATACAGCTAAGATAAGTACAGTTAGACAATAGTACAAGTTATACTGAAGCCAATATGATTTATGCAGCAGGTTGCTTTATGTATGAGGTAGGTGGATATGACAGTGTAAACAGTGTGTAGCATGTGTAGAGTGATGACATTTACATGTTTAAAAAACAAACCAACTTTAGACAGTGAGAATGAATAATTTACAGTTACAGTGAATGTTGAGGCACGGGGTTATTGTGTAACCCTGTTCCCACCGGTGTGCGTCTGGTGTTTAACATGGAATCTGAGCATGATCCGAAGTCATTATATCACATGATGAACTAAACGTCTTACATTTTATTCATTACCCAGAAAACCATTGAAAAAGTGTTGATGATGTGTACAACATGACAACATTTTGTGTTATGTCAGATACGATCAATGACCTGAAATTAGCTGTTATTGGCTAATTACTCATTTTCATCAAGACATTCTGAAGTCAGATGAAATATGGAATACATTCAAAAAACAAGCAAAGATATTCACTGTGTATTGCATTTATAGAAACCATGCTGTGTTCACACTTATTAACTATGAAAGCCAACAAAGATTTTGGCAATCTATTTTCTGGTCTCATTTTTTCCTGATGTGTTCATGGCTTGAAAACAGGTGAAAAAATGTTTTAGCCAGGATCATTTTAGTCATTTCTTTAAATTACACATACAGTACGCAATTTTTATCAGGATAGTTTTCTTAAGGGTTTGTTCTTGTAATGCTCATGTACAATAGTTTTTTTTTTCTTTATAAATAAAATGAAAAACCTGCAACATTAGTGCTTTGCAAGGGTGGGAATCCAAAGTATAGAAAAGTAAAATACCTTATTATAAGTGTGTGTTACTGTGTTTACATACACGTCTTCCACCAGGAGCAGAGATTTTTATTTATTTATTTATTTTTTTAAGTAACAAGCATAGCCTTAGATACAGTGCAACTGATCCTAGTGCAGGCTAACTTGATACATTTCCAGAATCATCCATATTTATTTCAATGCTCACAGGTTGAAGAAGTGACCTGAGGTGTTTTGACCCAGTGCATATTGTATTTGCTCAGTTTGACTGGATGCTTATCAAATTGTGAAATAGGATTTTCGGATCGATAAACAAAGACATCTGAAATGTTTTCAATCAGAGTGTGCATGACTGTAGAGCACACAGACTTTGATTTTACTGAGTCGTCTAGTATTGGAAAGTTCAGTAGGTGAAGTATCTCTTTTCGCCTTCTCTCTTTCTTTATATATATCTACACACATCTGTGGCTCTCTTGCTCTCTTGCACATACACAAAACACACACTTTACACACAGATAATGTGTAGCCACTTTGTACTTTTTTTTTTTATCTCAATTTCTCTCTGGGTTTGCTTCTTTTAAATTCCTCTTGTGTGTTTCCTGTCCTTTCATGGTAGGTTGAGCTTTTCAGGCATTGTCAGGCTTGTTTAAATTTTTAACAAGCAGGGGGGAAGAAACAAAGAGACTGAGGGGAGAGTCCCTCATCTGAAATTGAAGGTATATTTCCCATGAAATGTTGTGCAGTGACGTGGAATAGTCTTCGCCTTTTGTGTCTTCTGATGCCGTTGGCCCCTTTTAACCAAATGGTGAATTCTGTGCATGCTTCAGCTTTCACAGTCAGGGTTGGTCTACTAAGAATAACTGTGCCCAGGTGGTTTGAACTGAGCGTGCTTCTTTAAAAGATTTTTAAATCCACTCCAAGTTGATTTCTTCTGCAGTAGTTTGAGAAGTACCTCAGCTCTGGCTATGTAGTTTAGTAAGCTTAGTTTGTTTGTGCTCTAGGGTGATGCAATCTCAATAAAGAGTTATGCAAATCAGTAACAATTTTCAGCTATGCCCTACACGTGCTTTCCTTGATTGAAATGTAATTGGGTAAAATGATCAGAGGAAGATGTTGATCATGGATGGCCCAGCAGAAACAGCGTCGTGCTTCATGTTGCCTTCAACACGGAGTCATCTAATTTTGTGACAGGTGCGAACATAATTGGACATTGCCATTACATCAAAAAGGCAGCAAAAAAAAAGATGAACTTAAAACAAACACAGACAGCCATACAAACGTGAAAATGAAATTTAGTACCATACAGGCCTACATACACAAAGCATGGATTATTTGGTTTAGCTCTGTAGAAATCATGTGGACATTTTCCAGGAGGCAGGGCAGTAGCTACCACCGAGGTCATGTCCTTGATGGGGGATTTAACAATCTGAGAGGAGTTTGTTTTACTCACTTGCAAACATGGTGGTTATTATTCCAGCTTAGACCGTATATCTTTTTTTTTTTTTTTTTATCATTTCTGGCACTGTGAGCTTTCAAGAGGCACTTTCTTCTATGTTTGAAAATGTACAGAAATCATCCAGTAAACTGAATAAGAACAAGACTCAGACTCTACAGCCGTGCCAGCGCAAAGCTCAAGGGTGCTTTGAGCAAAATGCTGCTGTCAACACGCTAAGCAATAAAATAAGATGATCAACAGAGTGATCACAATTCGTCCTGCGGAGGAAATGAATGTGCGAACCATCCAAAGTATTTTTTGTCAAAACCAAAAGGTCAGGGTTTCAGGGTTAGGGGCGCGAGAGGAAAGGTCAGGGGATTACCAAAGTCACTGTGGGAAACATGTTTGTCCCAAATTTCATCTGATTTAATTGAGTTTATTTTAGAAATGTCAGTCTGGACCAAATACAACTCTGGTCCAGCAAATGGTGGTGTTTTTTTCTAAAGCTGCTGATGAGTGTGAGGGGGGGTTCGCTCACTATTTGTAATATCTTAGTTACAGCCTTTCCAGGAGACACAAATGCACAACTAGGATTGTAAGAATACATACAGCTAAAGAGACATTAGGACCTCATGTGCAGCAGAAGACAGAGATAGCAATTATTCAACAAAAGCCTTCAGTGTGTAGTGATTTTAAATTCCGACTGCTTGCTTCCTTCCGTGGCTAAATTGCAACTAAAGGATCTCATAATAGAAATAGAATAGATGTCTATGATCCGTATAAGCATTTGACAGCATGCCAATGTCATATGAAACACGGGGCGTGTTGGCAAACTGGCTCCATCTCCTGGAGGAGACAAGAGCTGGGGCTCTACTGAATACACCCCCACCTTCACATGTTCTCATTATTCTTTCTGCCGCATGATTACAGAGGGCTATGAAATGCTTCACTATGTCTCTGCAGCCTTATATACAAAGTAAGATTTTGCAGAGGCATTTTCTCACTTGTCAGGCGGAAAGGCAAAGTAAAACTTCTTATTGAAGGATAATAACACAGTGTAACAAGTGTTTGACTCCACTTTTACTCTGTTGGTATTTTTAGATGTTGAATGAAAGTACTCATGAAAGTAAAATAATGCTGTATGATTGTGGAGCAAATAAACGTCTACAGGACTACAGGAAATCATTTGAAAAATCGACTTAAAATCCACATTAGACACAGAGCACTTCACACTCGAACAAACAAGTAATATTTCACTGACTCATTCACAAGAATTCCACTTTAAAGGCTGCACTACAAATGAATAATACAGCTAATAAAGTATTGAACTGGTCCATTTGTTCCATTTGTTTGTGGGTGTCTGCAGGTGCAGTAAAGCATGAATTGGCCATCCATGACCGGTAATGATGTCCTGTCTATTAGACTGTGCTGCTGGGAAATAACACAAGGAATATAAAAAGAGCTATGCAATTCTTGAAATTACCACAGCTCACTTGTCACAATCCAATTACTTTGTCTACGTTTACATCTCCAACCCTCCTTTCTTAGACTCAATTCATTTCAGGTTAATATCTTATTATTTTTGACCACACATTCTGTAACCAGCACCTGCATACATTGTTACCCTTACAAAAACCTACAATTGGAGGCAGAAAGAAATATTAAATATGACACATTAAAATGTCAGCGCTTTGATGTCTGAAAATGCTCACTAGTTCATGAATAGAGCATTGGCCTGTATGGCTCCCAACATATTGGATTTTCCAGTGGAGAAGCAGCATTTATATTCCGCTGTTTGGTGGGGTTTAGAAAACAAGGACTGATCCGTCTTGTGCATCTTAAGCTGCCTCTCCCTTAAATGAATTCATTTAACAAGCACTTCTAGCAGTTTGTCTGCCAAGAAGTACTGAGTTACAGCTGTTCCACAATGCCTCTGCCACAGTCCAAATTTAGCTGAATGGCTGGAAGGGAAAGAGCTCTGCAAGCTGGTTCAGGACCTTACATGGAGGTGCACCCAACTACAAAGCGCTACTACCTTTTCTCTTCTTTACAAAAACAAAAAGCACAATATTTTATAACCCATGACACAAAAAAGCCTACAGTATGTCTGCAGGGAGTTGAAAGGCTTGTTGATCAAGCTATATTGATTCCTTCTTTTTTTCTTTGCAGCCCATATTTTGCAAGAAAAGCTCCCCTGGTGTCTTGAAGCTCCCAGAGTCCCATCATCCAGTTACTGATGTCCGATTGTGTCACGATTTGTGAACATAATACAGACATTTATTTTTGTTGTGTTTTTAAAACACCCTCGGGTCTTTGTCTCACTTACAAAATTAGCATTTCTTTCATTCTTTTTAGTTCCCTGTGCATGAAAATAAACTGCACTAAATTAAATATATTATAATGGTAGGAATAAATCAAAACCTTCCTACCAAACATTAGTGGTTATTCTCATATGTGGTCTAAGCTCGTTTGCTAGTTTGTTGTGTCATAACATTTTGTGAATAATAGAACTTCTTCTCATCGATGATGAATATAAATTGCCTGAACCACATGTGCAAAGAAAACATGATTGTTTTGTTTCTGAGAAAGTGCAGCCACATGCTGCATGTCCATATGGTTGCACTCTAATGATGCTAGCAGTGGTTTGGCTTCAGAGTGAAATTGTAAATGACTAAAACCGAGAGAAACGAGCTTCCCGGCACACTAGCTATAGGGGGAAAAAAAAGGATACTTCGTTTGTCTCCAAATTTCACTTCAACCCACTTGGCTATCATGGCTGTCAATGTCAGGCAGCCAGTACCACGGCTGTTCACCTTGAGGGGTCCCTGGGAGATTGGCTTCTCTGGAGCTAACAGATATGGACTGGAGCCCAATTTCCTTTTGGCTAATTAGCTTGGCTACAATACCAGTGACAGTCCTTATCAGCCCCCAAGCCTTCTGCTCTCTGTCTGTTTTTTTTTTTTCTCCCTATTTCTGTAGAGCAGTAAGATAGCTTGCCCACAAAGTTAGCAGTGACAGGTTTCTTTTTTGCATGTGTTTGATAGGAAATGTTATCTATTTTTCTAAAGTGTACAAACATACTCATCACGCCCATCTCAAATTTCACAGAGACAGAGTAAGTGAAATCATTTATGGTTGGTAAGGTATGAACTCAAGCTCTGTTCAGACATCTGAAAACATTTCCTTCCTAGCAATCAATTTTACTTTTTCAGTGACTTCTTCTATGCAAGTGTCATTACTCGACACTGAGGCCATGACAAAAACAGATTGAAGGCGAAAAGAACTGAAAGGTGTTGTTTATATAGTGGAAATCACAGTGCCCAGTGTGTTTCCAACTATGATGATCAGGATGCTGGTAGACCAGGGAGCCATCACAATAAGTTTACTTTGTATTGTGCACTGAATGACACATCAAACTATTGAAGGGTCATATTAAAGCAATGGATCAACATTTCGGGAATAGCACCTATTCAGTGTCTTGCCAACAGTTTGATGAGAAGATTGACACCACTCTCATGTGTGTCCATCAAATATGAAGTTACAGCTGCATCAGCCACTTAGCTTAGCTCAGCATAAGGACTGGCAACAAAGGGGGAAACAGTAAGCCAGGTCAAAGGTAACAAAATGGGAACTTGTAGTCAAGGCAACCAGCAAGAACTCCAGGAGGTCACCGTGTCTTTCTACGATATAGCCTAATGTAGGGGTCTTCAACCTTTTTCAGCACAAGGACCCCTTGGACTAGAGACAAACCCCCACATGTAATTATTTTTTCTTTTTAAATCACAAGTAACATTTTAAGCTTGGCCTATAACAACTTTTATATTTACTTTATTCATCTTTTATTTCACCTTATTAACCTATTTATATACTGGGTTATTAGCCTATATGTGTTTATGATTGATAAAAAGTTCATGCATAATGGAATAATTTATTTTGTAAATAGTTTTTGTTAAAAGTAGCTTATTATTGCTTATTAATACTTGCAGTTTACTCAATATCATTTTGGTTATATTTTTTTAATTTCACAAATTTTGAAAGACCCCTGGCCTAGTGGGTAACTCCAAACAAACTAGATTTTGTTAAATTTGGACCGAGCGTGGCTAGTTGTTTCCACTTTTACTACACTAAAAAATACAATTTTTTGAAAATGTCTTCAATATTACTTTAAGTAAGAGATTATAAGTGCATCAATTCTGTTTTAAGTGGAATTATCACCTTCTATCTCGTATTGAAACCAGGTTTCTACTCACAGTTTGACCTTTATTAGCTTTTTTTAAGCTCAGCGTCGCTTCAGATGTTCGTATCGTTTAACATCTCATTTGTCTTTCTCCTGACTGTTTGGCATCTATCTCATCCACTCTGGACTGAAATGCACCCACTCAGCAAAAATTTGCATTGTGTGAATTTTTCTTGTGTTCAGAGTATCTTCAACAAACCTTATTCTAATTCATGTAATCCTCAGAGATGGCACGGGCCCAGCATGTAGCCATTCAGAATGCACCAGTGCCCTCAAATGCCTGCTCAGTCCCAGAACACAGACAGTATGGGCCTCAGGTTAATTTCATACTCTGTTATGATTTTGTTCTGAAATAATACAGGTTTGGAAAGAAGTTTGGATTGACTTCAGAGAAAAGAAAGCATAGTGAGTGTTGTTAAAATTGTACTTTTACGTGGGTTTAGCTTTGATACCCAAGAAAGCCCAGTACCTGTCACATAAATGCAAATGTGTTTGCATATTAAGTAGAAAAATTACAGTGATTATGACTGCGGTAACAATAAGGCTTTGTTCTTAATATTAGCATCTGGCATGAGATAAGCAACCACTGTGCTGAAGCCAATGAAACAATGAGAGTCAGTTACTGTGTTGCATGTTTTATGATGGCAAGACAAATGGGCAAAAAGACATTTGAAGAACAGCACCTGGCAAACACACACTCTCTAATGTCTCCTTAATAGTGTTTCTTTGGAACATTTGGCTGCAGGGCATCATGGGGTGACACATGTACACAATAATAGCAGACTAAAAGAAGCATAGGACCATAATAGCTTCCATGACCATTAAACTTTAATAGGCACACATACCTAATGCAGTTAAACGTGGTGCAGGCTTCCCCATGCACCAGACCACCAGACTCACAGATTACATTTCTAAACTAGATTGATTTGCACAGACATGACCAATGGTTTATGTGATAATTCATCATAGGTCAGTGTACTGTTATGGTTGTGGGGAGAATGACTGTGGTCAGAAATTATGTGACTAGCTTGCAGCTCACCTGGCAAACAACACACAATTACCGCAAAGCAAAGATGTCAAGGCAACCTAATGCTCTGTCATTGAAACCCATCTCAATTAAGCTGAGGCTGGACAGGAGCCTGGGAGTTGACTGATTGGTTATTCTCTTCCCCTCTCAGTGTGGTGATGTTCCTATTTTCCCAGCGGAAAACCTGGGGATGTTAAGGAGCTCTAAATAGAGCTTGTCTGTGTTGTTGTATAAAGGGAAAGGCAGTTATGAACTCTTGAATGTAGAAGTCAAGAGCTCAGTCTTGTAATAACAGCTTCAGTCTGCCATTACAGTGCAAAACTGTTTCATTTGACTGTTGATCTGCTGTTTTCTTTTGCTTTTTGTTTCTGTTATTGGAATGGCATTATACTCATTACTAAGAATAATATGTACATTTTTGGATTTTCATCTAAAAAAAATCAAAAATATGGTGTATTAGGAGTATTAAAACTGTTTTATATCTCAATCAATCATACATTGTCTAGCCAGAGAAGCAAGACTTCCCTCATTACTAAAATTCAGTGGTGGAGGGTAACATAAGTTACATTTACTCAGAGTACTTCTGCTACTTCAATCCTAGTATGATTCAGAGGCATAACATAACTGACAAATTCAGCGGGTGGTTACTCTGCAGATTCATATCATTAATACAAACTATAATCAGCAAATAAATCATGATGTATTACTATGAGCCGCATGTTTACCACCTGCAACAATCAACAACATGTGGATAGATTTACATCAATATCAGCTGTGTATTTTTTGTGATTACATTACTTATGATTATGTATCATTACATACCTCTCACTGGTGACTATATGCTGAGTATAAAGTTTGATAGTGCAGAAATAGACCGTGACACCATTCACTTGATTATAGGTCAGTTTAGCATCAGAATGATTTTAAAGCAACACTGTGTAACATTATGATTTAAAGCGTGGTGCTGTTATTTTTCATTCTTTGTACTTTGCCCACCACTGAGTGCACACAACTACAGCCGTAAGTCAAGTTAAAACCAGGAATTCAGTTTTTTAAACTGATGTTTACAACAGACAGGTTGGGTTTTAACTGTCTTACAATCGGCCTTTGTTTTCTCTTTCAAGGGCGTTTCACCAGTGTTTGAGCAATAGTTTGTATTTGTTGCCCAGACCTATTTTTTCTAGTACTATAAATCTGCTATGAAACACCAAAGTTAGTTCAATGTTATTATAACAAATAGAGCCAAGGATAAAAGCTACAAACATAAAACCACGTTGAAATAATAATTTCAAAACACAAAAAAGTATTGCCTTTGAAACTGATCTTTTTGAGTTTTACCTTTTGATTGTATTTTAATTGACTATTGCACTCAAAACCATTTCTCTTCAAGCTGCAAGTATTAAAATAATTTATAATGAGGATCAGGCTATTATAATGCATGCAGTTATAGTAACATAATGTACACTCTCTGGTCAATAAGAGCAGTGCTTTCATTGTGGCCAGATTTAAAATTTATAGTGGATTGTTGAAATTATTTTGTATGACAAGTATTTATATTACAACTAGTATTATGCCAACTCAAATACAATAGTAATGGGTAATTAGAAAAGACTTTGAAAACATAAAGACAACATGCACATTTACAACAACAATAAAATGAGTGGTTTCATATAAAAATGGATTGTAACATGTAGTTTTAAAGATTATACTGATTTGGCTGCAGTCTGAGATGGTCAGGCAGGGAGTTCCAAAAGTGAGGCAGATATGATGATTCAGAATAGACTTGTATAAACTGTTCACTCTTCTATGACTCAAAATAGAGATAAATGGTGCGGGGAGATAGCAGGAACCTCCACATGTGAAGCCCTCTCCCAGTGAAACTCCACTGTCAGGTGAAAAGCAAGTCCACATGCATTAGAGGAGGCAAATAGCAGTGTGCACCCTGCCAAGGCTCACACAGAGAGGCTGGCAGTGACAGGGACCGAGGTTCACGCTGGGAACTGCTGATATAAATCTTTAGAACTTTTTTTTTTTTTTTTGGCAATTGCACTGTAAATGAAATAAATGGCCGCAGTCAAGACAGGGGCACAGAGGTCTTAATGATGCTGAGCATCAACACAATAATTGGCAAGACTGTTGGGAAATAATGGTCAGATACTCGTAGTGATGCCTCAGACAGATTCCACAGAAGTTCGGTGGACTCCAGGAGGTGCATTTACCATTTCATGAGTTTTGTCACTGGCTGATGGGTAGACCTTATCAGACATCAGATAAAGAGAGGACCATTTCACACTTTTGGGTAGAGAATCTTAATCACAACCTGACAGTTGTTGTATTTTCTTCCTCAAGATGTTGAAGACTGCTTTGGATAAATTCCATGAATAATATTACAGCTGTTACTCAACATATATGAGCCACGATCTTTGAACGCGCCAGCTAAAATATTTAGTATCAGTAGATTATAAGCAAAAATACATATCTTGCATAAACCATGTAAGACGTGCACCGTGTACCATGATCGCGTTTGTACCTTTGACGCAAACATGGATTTCAATCACTGGTTTCCATATTCATTTTAACACTAATGCAGGTCCATTAAGTATAATCATCACTATATCCTCTGAAGGGAAGCACTATAAGTATTAGTCAGCATGAGTCATAACCATTATCATTCCACCTCCTTTGTCTAGACCCCAAAAGGGCAAAACTTATTTTATTTTATTTATTTTTTTTATTTATTTGATCATATTTCTATGTTTTTGCCAAATAAATGACTTGTTAATTAAGAGTCTATAGATGATAAGCATCTGTGTTTATTTACTAAGCTAAAAGGCTGATTTGGCTTGCGTTTGCACATATTACTAAATGAAACCGACCATTAAAAGTGTCAGAATAAATTAGTAACTTAACTGATTCAGTTTTGTTTTTGTCTGTGCATTAAAAGACCTGTCAGTCACCTTGGGACTACAGGTAGGGTTATTCTTTAGTTTGCATTTAAAACACAGACTTTGCCTTTCATAGCAGCTGGTTCTCTTCATTTCCTTGATCTCTCATTTGACTTTTTTTTGCTCATGGAATCTCTACATGATTTTTTTAGTCTGATAATGGTTTTCAAAAGAGGTACTATTGGGAAAAGGGCAGATATTATGTTTCATCTATAATGGTTCTGTTGGAAAATAAGTGAAGAAGGGTCAAGGGAAATCTTACTGGAATTGGAAGTGTAAAGCAAAGCAGTCTAATGGGCTCTACATTTCAGGGCTCCTCTCTCGTTCAACTATATAGAGATGCTTTTTATTCTTTAGTTTAAAGTCCAGCTTCCTTTTATGTCTTATGCTCTTTTGTGGGGCACAAAGCAACTCATGCATCCAAAATGTAAGTCATTCATACTGTAGATTCATTGATATTCAACATACAGATACTGTTAGCATTGGATTTTTTTGGAAATGTTACACTCCACATTCAACAATAGGTTTGTCCCTCAGGAGCTCCCCTGCTTGTTTAATCCACAGGATGAATTGCTTCTAGTTACAGCTCAAGTTTAATTTATTTCGACTTTAAATTGCCTTGCTGTACTTTTTTTTTTTTTTTTTTTTTAATTGCACATAAAAGGCGATAACTCATTAGGAAGAAGCGCAGCATTTAATTAAATGTTGCTTCCTCGTTCTGTTGGTTAATCTGTTGACTCTGGTCTTTATTGAAGAACGTTTATGGTACATTTGTCAGTGTTGAATTTAAATGGTGGTAAGAACCTGATCACTGCAGAATTACAGAGATAAAAGCTTTGTTATAGTTTGTCATATATACATCTGTTCAGTGCAGATGTATTTTCTGATTGACTATTTAATGTGTATGGCAACACGGGATAGTGGTTGTCAAAATTTCATACATGTGGACTCACATTTGACTTCCCATGGAGTTATATATGAAAGAAAAAGTCATTTTCATCCATCCATCCATTTTCTGTAACCACTTATCTTCATCAGGGTCATGGGGATGCTGGAGCCTATCTCAGGGCTCCCAGCTGACGTCGCAGAAGAGGCGGGGTACACCCTGGACAACTCTCCTGTTTATCACAGCGCTGACAGAAAGACAAACAACCATTCACACTCATATTCACACCTTTAGAGTCACGAATTAACCTGCATGTCTTTGGACTGTGGCAGGGACAGAACCCACTCTCTCTGCCGGAGAGAACCCACACAGAGACGGGGAGAACATGCAAACTCCACACACAAACCGGAAATCTTCTTGCTGTGACAGTGCTAACCACTGCAGCACCGTGCCGCCACAAAAAGTCATTTATCATCCATACATTCATTATCTGTAACTGCTCATCCTCATCAGGGTCACGATGGGGCTGGAGCTTATCCCAGTTGAATTTGGGCGAGAGGTGGGGTACACCCTGGACAAGTTACCAGTTCATCACAGGGCACATAGAGACAAACAACCATTCATGCTAAGTCATTTATCACTTTGCATCTTCTCCCTGTATGGGTGCAAAGTCTAAAGACATGCAGGTGTATTGACTCTAAATTGCCCATCGGTGTGAATGTGTTTGTCTCTATGTGTCAGCCCTGTGATGAACTGGTGACTTGTCCAGGGTGTATGCTACCACTCGCCAAATGTCAGCTGGGATTGGCTCCAACCCCCTGAGACCCTGATAAGGATAAGCGGTTACAGAAAATGGATGGATGGATGTTTGTCTCTATATGTCAGCCCTGTGATGAACTGGCGACCTATCCAGAGTGTACCCTGCCTCTTGTGCAACGTCAGCTGGGAGCCCTGGGATTGGCTGCAGCCCCCTGCGACCCTGATAAGGATCCACAGTTATGGAAAATCAATAAATGAATGAACGTTATTAAAGGCATTTCATTACTTCGAAGCTGTGTGCAACTTCCAGAAGTTAGCCGGGCACTCCATTCTCAAGAAACATTAAACATGCAGCACAAATACACAAAGAAAAACACACCAACACAAACACAGACATGCACAATGAAATGCCTGTGATGTTTGTTGCAGTCCATTTAAGGAAAGTGAGCAACCGTAAGTGGCATAGACCTGTTCACCTGTCACTTCAATCCTGTTCACCCTCTTAAGATGGTTTTATTTCCAGACTGACCGGCTGGTACAATTGTAACAGTCAAGAGGTTTTTATCCCCGCGGGATGGCAGTATGACCCGGTGGTTAGAGGCCAACCCATAACCGAAAGGCCAAGAGACTGAGCCGCTGCATCCATCCATACCCATGTGTCAAAGTGGACTTGAGTTAGACATTGAAGTATTACTTACTCCTGTGGCATGGCATCCTGCTGACCATGCACTGTTCCCCCTGCAATTGTAAACCGTGTCCTGTGTTAGCTTTCATTACGAGGTTTGGAGGAAGTGCTTGCTTTGAAATGAGTTTTGCCTCAAAAACTGTTTGCAGTTCTTTTTTAAAACCTCTATAGTCCTCATGATTTTATGTTTCGGATAAAGAAAATACAAGAACACAAATGTTTGCCTTTTTTCCATTTTCCTCTCTTACTCTTAATTCGCGTTCATTTGTACTTGTCAAAAATAGTGAAAGAGATTCTTGACTACACAGGACTTTTATTTGTGCTTCTTCCACCCGGGGAGATTTGTCACAGAATATTATTTAATTCTTATTCATTTCAAAAATGATTCTAAGTCAGCTGAACTATGTAGTTTTCTCCCTAGCTTGCAGAGTAAAAAAAAAAAAACAAATGACCCTGGAAGCAGAGCTTGTGTTTCTTCATGCAAATTCAATTGTGCTGGCCTAAACACACAAAAACAATAAACATTAAAAATCAAATGAAACTTTGTTGACTATAAACTAAATTCATATACTTTCAGCCCTTGATATTAATAATGTTCACTTTTTTAACTGTATTATATGTATTCGCTGATGTTAAGAACTCTCACTACACGCACCACCAAAGGTGCCTCTTATTCACAGTAGGAAGTGAAGAAACAGCTTCTGATTCTGTGAATATGAGACATTTCCCTTCTTTTTTTTTTTTTCCCACACTGGTATTTTTTTTTTAATTCTGGTACTTGAGAAAAGCAATTGTGAAGTACAGTAAGCGTTTTGTGTTAAAGTGGAAAACAAATCTTTGGATTGAGGAGAAATAACCCTCTTAAAGTGGATTGTATCAGCAGTGACCACATTGTATTACCCTTAAATTCCACAACAGATACAACACTTAGTGAGTTCTGTAAGGCCTCGGGTTCAGTGTCAGAATTAAGGCATAGCACAGCACTTGCCAAGGCCAACAGAAGCAGACATTTTACGCCTGCAGAACAGCCACAATACTGTACTACTGAATGGTCTTTCATGCTCTCGTAGCTCTGTAACCTTCACCTCTCAGCACGCCTGAGAAGGAAGGATAGTGTTTCATGTTAACAGCGTTCAGAGTTCAACAGTGTGCCAAGTCAAAATCAAAAGGCTCGAAATCAGAGCACGTGCCATCCCCTCTGATATTGACTCAAAAGCTCTGGGTTCAAAAATGCAAGTTGAGACAGGAAAATCTTGAAAAAAAAAAAAAGGAGGGAAAGTGAGAGGATCAAGATGATGGTTATATTACACTGCTAGTTCCTTGTCATTACGTCATTTCTTTTTGAACCAATAACAGTCACAGCTCGTCGGAAGAAAGAACAGAACACACGGTATGTTTTAACTTCGTTAACTGATAGCAACAGACAGTACTGAAACAGTCCTGTTGTACATACATTAAATGGAAAACCCACAAGTTGTATTCTGGGTGCCTAAATGCATATTTTTCTGATTGATGACAATGTCCTCTATAATATAATAAAGCTCATTTGGGTGTGAAATACTACACATCATTTCTATGAGTCCACAAATCCTATCTACTGCTCCAGTGAGCTCCACTGCCAATGGAGCAGCTCTGCGTTTTTTTCTCTCTTCATCACATCACAAATTAGAGCCTCGGTTCAACTGAAGCTTTAGGACTGAATTGCTTAAGCTCAGAAATAACATAGAAATTCTGCTTGAGTGTTGATGTCTGGTGTCAGATTGCTGCTCCTCAAATATACAGAAAGCACCGAGCATCAGAGGCACCCGCTCTTGCCATGAAATAGACTGATAAGGTGAAGGTTATGATCTTTAATTGATTTCACTCCCATTTCACTCTTGAAGGGAGATGTAGATGGAATCATTTTTAAGCCTGGTGACATGGTGGAAAAGGAGGGCAACGTTAGCATGATGTGTTAATATTTTGTGTAGTCGGGGTATGTGAAATCAAATGATTAGACCTGCATGAGAGAAAACGGCTCATGGAAATGATTCTCAATGTTTATGTTGGATTATTGTGTGGCTTATTGCAGCTGTCTATCTCAGATTCACTTGTGCTATGGAGTATGCTAGGCTAGAATAGATGTGCACATCCACGAGGCCTCAATATGTGCTGCATAGATATCAAAGCAATCATAGAAAGGTATCCACACACTGGAATCGGAGCTCCCTTAAGCATTTATTAGTGAGATTTCAACCCAACACAGGTCTTCCTCACGAGACACGGGTCATCTTTGTCAAAGGAAAACCGGGGTTGGGTTGAAAAATTGCTAATAAAAGCTTATGGGAGCTCTGATTCCACCGTTGGGGTAACTCTATATTGTATTCTTTCTTTACAATAGGTCCAAAGCATCCATCAGCTATGTAAATTCACTGTAACACATTCATATAATATGTTATTATTACAGCTCTAATTTGAAAATGATTTATTTCTGCACATATGTCCTTCACGTGTTTAAAAACTAAGCAAGCACATTTATTTCTTAATCGTGTGGAAATGACACCAAACAACACAGTTCACAGTTCACTATTGCTTTCTGCTGCACAGCATGTAACAGTTAACAGATATTACAAGGTCAAACATGAAACACCAAAAAAAATCTGATTTGTTTATTGTTACTTCGCTTGGATGTTTGACCTTCACTGTGCAGAATATTGTATGTGCAGTTGACACTAGAAGGTTGCTTTTACATTCATCTGCTGAAGGTTTCTCTGTGCTCGTATTAAATCTGAGAAAAAGAGGATCTTTTTTCTTTTGATCTCAAAGCAAATCATGGTGCAACTTACACAAGCGTGATTTAGAAACACGCTGCTAGGTCACTGCTATTTGCCACTAATTCCTACACACTGGACCTTTATCAAGAATAGCTTAGCATATAATGAGAGAGTTGGTGCTTCCTCACATATAGTAAAGAAGATATCTTGTGTCCAGTGGTTATAGTAAACAAATAGTTGCCTGGGGGAAGGGGTACATGTAGTTTTAAGCATTTTTAATAGAGGTATTAGTATTGGATGTTTTTGTGGTAAAAAAAAAAAAAAAAATAGACAAATTATTATTCAAAGTATTTTTATGTGCCTTAAAACATGTCTGGACAGATTCTCTGAGCATCTTCAATTTCCATGACAACATGGCAGACTATCAAAGATCATATCATATGATTCAAAGCTCAAGCACAGCTAGTAAAAGGACCTTGAAGTGAGATTATTTTGTCAACCGCTGTTTCTAACCTCAAGAAAAACCATTGAAACTCGAGATAAAATGTGTTCCTTTCCTGCTGATGATATTTCTCAAACATATGGTTGTTCAGTTAAAGAAAATAGGGACTATAGGAGCCTCTGACAGCATTTCATTCAGGCCACCTAGAGTCAGAGAAAATAAATACATACATAAACAAACTGGAATGCGATTGCATATCGCTCACAGCGTCAACACAAATGGTGTTTTTGTGCCACAAAACAAAAGATTAATGTAATAGAAAAATAACAAGGAGGCTATTCAGCTCTAAATATGAGATCTCTTACTGTACAACAACTGTGCAACTTAGTATGCTGCATGACATCTTTGTGCACTGCCTCATTATGCCTAATTCATCGCGCAAACACAGTGCTTCATATTAAACATTCGAAAAAGGAAAAAAAAAAAAACGTAGTGGTTGCTGCTCGCAGAGAGGCAGCATGAACAGACTCTTTATACACCAGATGCACCCTCAAGTGAGCAGGGACATAATCAGTGAGATGTCCCTCCCCGCACACACTCTCTTTCAACTCCACCATCTGGCTGATGCTACAGGTGGTTCAGAGGGAAGTCAAAATATTTCAACCATCACTTCTTTCCCCCAAGCTGCACCGGTCCTCATCTGTCACAGTTAATTTTCATTCTCTGTCATTTCAACAATAATGACATCATTACAGTCACGTCAAATGGTTCGTCATGGGTTGTTTTTGGGAGTAAAATTAAAATGATAACAAGTGCTGATCTATGGAAATGTGCAGAAGTGTACCTAAACAAACTAAGGAGGCAGAAATAAACGAGTGAGGTGGAATAACTGCATGCATGGGCAACCACCTCAGTCAGAAGTCACCAATCCTGCTCTGTTCTGGCTCCCTGGGCAGGATGTTGTATTGCATGAGAGGTGACTGCATCTGTATTTCATTAGTTTTACTCAATATAATAGAATGGAATGCAGTCCAAGATATATAAAGTCACGTTCAGAACAATGTGCAGGACAAAGAACTGGCCTGTGAGGGAATGTTCTATTCTAGTATAGAAGGATACAGGGTCAATCATATGTTCTGAGATGACTGTTAGGACATGTTAGAGTCAATAGTGGAGATTCAATCTAGAAATGTTCACAGTGTTTTGATCTCTAAACCACTCTGTTCTGAGCTTATGAGCATAGTGCGAATAATAATGATAATGATATCCCGGCACAAAACACCAGCCTACCATCCATAGTCCAAGTATCCAAGTTCATATCAGTCAACCTTGTGACATGCAATTAAGAAGGTGGAAGATTAGCATGCTGAGGTCCTACGTTCATGTGAAAGGCAGGAGTACCTGTGCCATCACAAGTTTTTTCTTGGGTTTAACCTTAAAAAAGTTCCATCAGCACTGTGTGGGTTTGGGTTTATCAGATTTGACTGGGTGTAGCCTGGCAACAGAAGCAAACCACAACACAGCACTCAACCCATTTTACATTCTGATGTTGTTAAATTCTAATTGATGCGGGGTGTCGATTAGCTCAGTTGGTAGAGCATCCGCCCCATGTATGAAGACTCAGCAGCGGCCCAGGGCTGCAGCCCTTTGCTGCATGTCGTTCCCCGTCTCTCTCTCCCTGCATTCCTGTCACTCTTCAGCTGTCTCTGTCAAAAACAAAGCTTGAAAAATGCCACAAAAAAAAAATCTTTAAAAAATTCTAATTGACGAACTTGTAAGCAGTGGGTTGCATGTTAAAATACAATTACAGAAAACTTCCTTTTGTAATGAACTAAAAAGACCTGCACACAGTTATCTTGTACACATTGTGGTCGTCCTGGGTAGATGTAGAAAAATGTGTAAAAACATGTGGTCATTGAGTGCAATCTGGGGTTTTGCAAATGTTCCAATATTGACATTACTCTCTGTCAAAGAGTTGACACAACAGCTACATGCACCATTTAAGATGCACTTTTGAACTCTATGGGGAACACAGCCGATTCTAAGCTCATGTACAAGGAAACAAACAAAATATGAGGGGATGAGGAACAATGCTTAACAGTCTTCTGTGTGATCCTTTAAAACCATACAGTATATCCTCTGTAATGTGTTTACAAAAAGCTAGGACGTTGTTACACAACCACACAGTCCCACACACAAGATTAGATTGACTCAATGGTGTCTCAGGGATTTCTTTAACTGAAGTAGTGTGATGGAGGAAGGGGCGGAGAGAGAAGAAAGAGAGGAGTACAAAGAGTTAGTGATGGAAAAAAAGAAGATGCAATGAGTTTGAGAGAGAGCGAGAGATTTGGAATTGCTGCCTACTACATTGTGAAAGATATTACTCTATTAGCATAAAATTACAATGGTGAAGGGTTGCCTCAGCTTGAGGGATTGTCTGAGATCAGCTTAATCTCCAAGTGCCAGCAAATCTGATGACTCTCCCAAAGTTTAATCATGCCACCAGGGCAAGAGAAGACCTGATGAGTACCAAATGACACACTGGGGTATCCACTCCAGCAGGCCGGTTTCTTTATGAGCACCACATGATCCCACAATGTCCCGCACAACAGGACATCAAGTTTTAATGTGTCAGGTGGCCACAGACTGCCCCCATAAATGTTACAAGTTCTGTGATATCAGGAGACACCTTTGAAAATTGATTTTATTTATCTCATCATTATGATGCCCTACAGTGCTCCTGCTGATAGACTTGTAAAACAAAATAGAATATATTGCATTATATTACATTGTTTCTGTATTAAGTTATAGTGATGGAGGACTTCTTTTTCCGGCTGCAGATCAAATTACTTTTCGCAGCCAGTGAGGGCATTTTTCACAAATAAGCAATTGTCAAGGATTTGGTAACCTTGATTTCTAACTTTTCCCACTTTGTGTACATCGACTTAAGTACACCCCAAAAGGAGCAATGATTAAGACTGGAATAAGTCATCGTTGGATGAATTTGGATAACCCGAATCCAAACCCAAACATCCTATTTCTCAACCTAATGGTTCTCTTGGGACTTTGTACACCGCTCTATAGCCTTGCTCTGAATTCATGGATTTCTTTATGAAACATGACCATAACAACAAGGTAGGGCATTAGTGGAGTTTGTTTTTATAGTTCTGTGAAAAGTTTGTGCTCCCTTGAGCTTTTACATTATTTGTTGTTCTACAAATTTTGAAACTAAATGATCTTTTTTTTTTTTTTGGTGGAAGAATCACTCAGTATTATCCTTAAAACATATATCTTATGGACAGATGGGTAGAAGAAATATTCTTTCATTTAACAACTCTCTCCCAACATTTAACAAGTCCCTGAAAGGGCTTTACATGCTGGATCAGTTTTCCAACATTTAAAAAAAGTGTGAAATGTTTCTCCCTATTTACTAAATGTTGAAATACACCCAACATTCAATAAATGTACAAAAAAACCTCACACATTTGTTAAATACTGAAAGAACTCCAACATTGCAAATGTGTGAAAAGTTATTATTTTTTTTACACCTTTGGTTTTCACCCAGCATTTAACAAATCGGTGAAATGTTTCACCACACAGGAAGCTGCCCTTTTCATGATAGCTGGAGAGCAGGACTCATGAGCTGAAATAAGGTAAAGCTCAAAGCCAGAGTAAGACATTGTGGAAAAAAGGAAGCCGATGTTGAAAATAAGTAGAATCATTTCTGGTGTGAGTCAGCAAGCCCAAGCGGAAGCAACAATAACATACATCAAGACCGACATAATATGGCAAAACAACTTGTACATTTTTGTTCAGATAACTGTAAATCCTAATACCCAGGAGGCTGGATAATATCAACAGACACTGAACTCTGCTCATCTGCATCATTACTGAACACTGAAGACATTTTCTCAGTGTATTAGCTACTGTGAACTCCCTGATGTCTGCATATCACTCCATTTCTTCTGTATCATGAGCCATGGTGCCACATATGTCACCCATAATTGTCTGTGCCTCAACATTAAAGAAAAGGCAAAACAGTGCAGTGAAGAGAAACTGACATTTACATTTTAGGTATGCAGCTTCTGTTCTTACAAAGAGCAACTTAGAAAGTCCTCACAATGTGAATTAATCATAGAGCTAATTGTCTTTTTCTCAGTGCTTTGCAATTCCAGTGAACAAGAAGCGGCATTACATCAGAATTATCTACAGACAAGGCCTCATGAATCCCTTTTTTCCTTCTTTCTGGCCTTCTGGTTCTTAGTTTGCATTCAAGGTCCAGTAAGACATGTTTGATCTTTACAATACAAGTGCCAGTAAAAGTTAAGCCTGAAGATTCAAATTCACTCTAAAATTCATCCTCTCTCCCCAAGAACAATACCTCTATAAGCTCCAACACTTTGTGCACTTCAAAGGCCTTAAAACTAGAGCTTCTTTGTGCTTAAAACAAAGAAGTCCATGCTTTTTTTTTTTCTTTCTTTAGAGGTTTTCTGTTGATATTGTCCTCGAAAATCTAAAGAATTATAGAAACTCTATAGAAAAATTCACCTGGAAAAGTTTTCACCTTTTTTTTTTTTTTTCACTCACATTTTACGGCAAAGTTGTTGAAACAAACGGCTGCATGGCTTGAGCCTAGACAAAGCTTGTAAAGAAAGCGCAGGGAGTAAGCGAATGTGCCCCGTCTTATCATCTGCTGCCACTGCACAGATTAGTGCTGAACGAAATAGAAAAAGGTTGCAAAGGAGAAAAAAAAAAAGAATAAAAGCTGCTCTCCAGTATTAGAACAGACAGTTGCATTAGCTTTCTAATAAGAAGAGACAGAGCAATACTGAGCTCTGAAAAGGGAGAGAGAAGCGTTTCCTCACTCCTTGCATGGGCCTCCTATCCCCCCTCCATTCGCACCCACCCACAGTGCTTTGCTCTCCACCCACATTTTCTCCTCCGTCTTTTCTACTTAAATCTGATAGCGGTGGGTAGCAGGAAAGCATGTCATAGGTTTAACTCATACAGTATTAATTATACTCCCCTCCCCTGACCTCGCTTGTACCGATAATCTACTTCCCACAACCCTGCTCTCTGAATGGAGGCTCTTATCGTTACTAAAGTTGAACCCTTTAGCATCTGCTGCGCCCCTGTGCCATGTGATCCCCTTTGTCCTTTAGGCCCCCCGATGATTTATGAGGCTTCCAGCTGGTACTCGTGGTAATATTCTGGATGCGTCAGACAGGGTGAGGCAAAAATTCCTTCACTTAGCAGACTGACTGTATCACGGTGATGACTCTGCAGTCCTGCAATGGTGCGTTCATTTGACATACAGGAGCTTCGCAGAGCAGCACATTCATAGTGGCTTTAGATGGACTGCTGTTGATGTGATTTTACGGTAGACCTCGTATTTACTCAGTATGCAACATCTGTCAAAGATATGAACTACCAGCTGCTGAATTTTATTTATTCATTTATTTTTTACTGAGGGAGTTAATGTGATATTCATCTTCTGCTTGCTCCTGTCAAACAGTTGCCACTCATCGTGATGAATTATCAATGGTGAGGTAACATCCATAAAAGCCACCACTTTTGATGACTCCACCTTTCATCCAATGCTCACCACGGAAGCTTGCTATGACCAGATGCCAGACATATTTTTGTCCACACATTTACCAATAGAAATATGAATAAAAGCAGACCTATGACACAATACTATCAGAGAAATACCTCCTGTGTGATCATTCCAGTTGTGCATTCAATTCAAAAAGGAGAAAGTGTGGAGGAAATAGCGGTGTTGATCTGAGCCTGGTATCTATGGCATGTGTCACACAAAGGTAAAGGTGTGTAGGTTGAAGTTGTCAATGCATGCATTGGACTTTTATTACAGCCACCAGAGTTTGCACCTCAAACTGACCATTAATGCAAAGTTATCCAGTATGAACATTTTGTTTGAGGAGTGGGTTGTGAATCCACTGGGTGGCCTGGTAGTCCATGATTTTTGCTGCTGTCATGGTGCAGTTGCAAGAGAACAGCAGGTTTTGGATATACACACAGTCTTAGTGAACTAGCTAGTTGATTACTTACCAACTTTAATCATTAGTGACTCTTTTTGTGTACCCCAAGCAAAGTGGTACATCATACCAAGTAGTTAGTCCCTCATTACTCAACGATAATGCTCCCCAAAGTAAAGCATCATCGTATAAAAAACAAACAAAACAAAAAAACAAGTGGATAGTGAGTTTTTAATGAGGAATTCATAATTCTCAGATTTAAAATCACTTTCATATTCAGGAAACAAAACCCCTAAATAATGGTCAGATCATGCAGTAATGAGGGACTACTTAGTAACTACTCAGTATGTATTACTTTACCGAGGGTTAGCACAAAAGGACTACTGATTAAGCAGTCAGTAATGAATAAGCGACTACTGGGTGGCTCAGAGTTATTCTGGAAGGACCATCAACGGTATAAATTATTGACAGAGCTTCAGGGTGAATTCATAAGTGTCTTAAACTTGCACGATCAGCGAGTGGCAGCAGCATTAGCTGCAAACAAAAAGTCAGATTGCATTGAGCTTTATGTAAAAATCTCCCTACTTCTCGCTTGATTCTTACCACAATAAACAATTTCCAAATTAGTTTTTGTCTCAAACTCTAGTTTCAAGTCTTCTTCCACACAGCATGATGTTCATTTCGTAAATGATGATCCAATTTAGAGTAAAATAGACTATAAACCTTGTGATTGACACGTCATTCTCAGTAAGCTCATGAAACCCAAATCAAACTGTCAAACTAGGCAGTGCTGATCAAACATGAATCAAGATTAAGATACTACGTTGTTATTTCTCACCTCAAATGTTTTCAGAAACATATTTTGGCATACTGTTAGCTGTAATATGAGAACCTTTGTTACTGCTTGAAAAAGGAATCAAACTCAAGCAGAGCCCAACTCACAGTATGTCAGCCACCAGTTCCATGCTCTTGTCATTTTTGGCTCAACAAAATAAACAAGATGGCAATGGCCATAATACCAAACTTGAGGCTTCAAAATGGCTGTCCACAAACCAGTGGGTGACATCACAGGGTAAACGGTTACACTTGCTCACTACTCATTAACAAGTCATATTTTAGGTCATTGCCAATACTTTCCTCTTTTGTTCTTTGGTAACTGCTAACATTTTCTTTTCCCCTCAAAATGAACTAGAATAATATTCTGTTTAGCCCTACTAGTTAATCTAAGAATTCTAACTATGCTAAATAAAGCATCACAGACCTGCTAGCATTTCTGTAGACTCTTGTTCTTGTTATGTATTCTTATTCACGTAATCTAGTCTACATGGAAAAAAACTAACAAAGCAACATTTCTAGTTTGGTGTGCCAATGAGTTGCAAAGAAAGGGCAACAGCAGGAACATATGTGCCTGTTCCAAGGATGCACTGGAATCCTTATTCAGCTAAAATGACTGCCATGTGGCACAAAGGACATCACTTGAAATAGGTCCTTGTTGTGTGTCATTTGTCCTTCTCAGAATAAAATAGCCCCATGGCTACATTTGCTAAACCCAAAAAAAGAATAACATGAAAAAACTTCTCAACAAATGCCCTTCAAGTCTTGCACCCTGCAATGTAGGCCACAAGTTCATAAGTGCTCTTATGTAAAACAACAAGTTTGTGTATTTCTCCTGGACGGGATGACCAGTAACTGCAGCGCGGCAGGACTGGGTGGTCGCAAAACATCTAAGAGGCTTCAATTACTGTCACCACAGGTGTCCACTGGGCTCAGGATGAGAGAAAATGAGGCAAACCACTGTCAGGTCTCAGTGTTAGACAGCACATGCACCCTGCCAAGGAAGGAAAGGGAGGAATAGTGAGTTGAATCCCAACACCTGGCTTTAATGAAATTGGCATGCACATCCCGCAGCCATTAGCTCCGACCCAGCCGTGTGAAATGTAGATTCCACGAGATGGCAAAACCAATAGGATTAGCCTCCAAGGTCTGTCCACCTACTGTATTTCTCATTGCTGCAGCGCTATGTGTACCACAAGCAATCATGAAAATACCAGGCACATAACGGATGAAACACTGTGCGTATATGTTTACAGCAGAGGACCCACCCCTGTCATTTTGTTAAGAAATATGGAGGAGTGGACTATTCATGGCCAATTATGCAGAGGAGCTGTCCTGTATTATTTGTGTTTGTGTTCACACTGCTCTTTCTAATTTGTGGTGTGCCTAATGGTGAGTCTGCTTTTTCACAAGATGCCATGTTACTCGACATCCAGCAATTAAAACTTTAATTAGGCTGAAATGAGAAACTGTCTCTGATGCTTAATTTCTCATTTACTCATGTAAGAGTGAGGCTAGGAAGTTCCATTAAGCTCTATCCACCAGGACAACCAATATAGATCTGCTGAGCAACTATCTGCAAATACTTTATTTATTTGAGCTTTGCAAGGAGGAAAAAAGAAAAACATGACAAATGCGAGCATTAAGCCGTAGTCATTTTAGTGTATCAATTTGAGAGAAGGCCTCATCAAAGCTATTGTACACCGCTATGTGATTAAAAAGTGAACATTCACTAATTATGTCAATATCTAACAATTTGAATATCTATCATCACCATGCATAAAAACAGCCACTTCCTGGGAAATTACTGGACTAACAATACATCATGTGTTACAGTAAAGTGTATCTTCAGAACCTAGATTCCAGTATTTGGTGCAGTGCAATTTACAGTAATGCCATAGCTCTCTTTAAAACCATTAGGGACTTCATGGGGATTTTACCCTATTTATTTTGATCCCTGAGATGCTCCAGAAAAGCATGACCATGCACTTAATTGCCTGGCCACCTTCAGGTAAGACAAGTTAAAAATTCAGCCCTGAAGTACAAACACTTTCTTTCTTTCTTTCTTTCTTTCTTTCTTTCTTTCTTTCTTTCTTTTTTATATGAATATAGGAACTGCAATGCAAACCAATTATCTATATAAATGTGCCTGCTTTTAGCATTGCATCAACTTGAATATTGATGCAGTCTTGTGCATTTGAATTTACATATCCTCTGTGGGTTACCTGGGCTGAATACAAAGCAGACCGGATTCTCTCATTTTTAAGACTGGTTTTTGCGTCTCAGGTTCAAGGACTGTGCCTACTGTTGCATAGCTTCAAAGATTTTTAGGGGGGATGAAGTTGATAATCTGCTTTCAAGTCACTCCCCAACCGTGCTTGCTTCTTAGGCCACACAGACACTGGAGGAATCAGAAACGAAGATTGCCGTCCTGTCAGTGTCTGCCATTCAAGCACGTTAAACCGTTTGCCTAATGATAAGAAGCCTCTCTTAAGACTAAGTGACTACCAAAGCGAAACAACTCAAGTGCAATGTAAAGAGTCAATCAGTATTCACATCTCATATTTCAAATATAGAAACACAGTAACATCCGTACCTGTTTCCCCTCCATCGCATACTGTCTCGCTGATTGTTTGTGTTCTTGCGTGCTGAAATATGTTTTTTTTTCCTGCATGTCACAGCTGTCATGTCTTTCAGTTATATCTCTGTGCTCACACTGTATGAGACAGCTAAATGAAGGAAGCACAGAATGTAACCTAACTGAGGTGATTTCCATTTGTTCATTTTACCAGGTGTCACAAAAATATAACACCAGCATTGTTCAACTGTAAAAATGTCTGCTTTACTGAAAATGCAAGCTCATAAAATGCCTCATACGCAAACTACTTATAATTCTAGTCTCAAGTAAAAACAGGAGACTCATGTTGAATCTCAGATCATTGAAAATTCACCAATCACGCTATTTCTCTCTAGCAGACAGAGATTCAGTGTGCTACTGAAAGACAGATCTGTTGTATACTGTACGGTGGTTGTTTGGACGATCAAATATGACATTTGCTTTATTGAAGAATCTATGTAATTAGGACTCTGCAGACTCAGTTAAATCTGAAATCTATATTGTTTTCACCCTTTGTCACCATTTGCATCTGTGAAAGATCAACAGCATTTATTGTTTATATCCAACCGCCGCAAAACTCGTACAATAAGCCAGATAATAAAATGCAGTGTCGCTGGGTGAAAATGCAAACACAGTGTGATATGTGTCATTTCCAGTGCTCTGACTTTGGAATGAGTGGTACCAATCTACTCACACTGGTTAACTGTTTTTGACTGAATGGTTATTAATTTGGATTACAGCGTTATGTTAAATGGACAGTTTATTTTGTAGAGGATTATAGTATCTTCTCTACTCATCACTGCCTTTTATAAAGTGTTCTATATGTAGTTTGAAGTGACTTATCTTTGCTTTGCTCCATTAGTGGATATCAGTCAGCTCAATGAGCAACTCTTGTTAGAAAGAAGGGAATTAACCTACTCCAATGAGGACAGCAGAGTCAAATTATAATGTCTCTGGAGGAAAACTATAATAAATGGTATATACAATAAACATAAATACACATTTGCCAACGTGTTCTAACTGTCAACAAAACCATCTGAGAGAGTCACAGGCCAAATAATGTTCTAAAATATTTTCTGTTTCTGTCACCTTATGAGAGTCAGAACCTCTGCCTTGCTGGAAGTAAATTGAAGTGGGGAGTCCAACAAGAGACCCAAGCTTTCTGTGCAGGTTGAACTTGATAGAAGTGTCAGACATCATTTAAATTTACACCAGTAACTTTACAGTGCACATTCACAGTTCACAAAAGTGTTTATTTGTTGATTTCTTTATAAATAAAATCTGTGCTGGCCAAGCTGCAACATCCATGACAGGGAATTGAAGCCAATGCAGAAATGCTAAAAACTGTAATACCTTCAGTGGCCACCAAAGACTGACTCACTTGTGTAGACTGTCTCTATAAGTCCCCATGTTAAAATGCCCAACTTCACAGCAGAAATAAACATGTTTACACCCTGGTACAAAAAAAATATAGTTTTAGTTTCTATAACTAATGTTACACATGGCTTATTCGAGCACCTAGGCATCAATCGGCCCAGCTTCGGTCCGCCGATGATCCACATGTTTGCTGATATAATTAGCTTAACCGGGAGGCGAGAAAGGCAGTGCATCCATCATGGTGCTGGCCAGTGCCACATATTTTCTGGCTTCCAAACAGTGCTTCGGAAACCTACGGGTGACATCACTCTCTCACATGCTCTGTCCATTCTTCATACTGTCATTGGTGCTGGCATGTATTTGCACAGCTGGGCTGCAGTCACAGATTCCTCTTTAATGATGGTACAATCAAGAGAAGTAGGTCTCCTGCAAAAACCAATGAACATAAAAAATGTTTGGTCTTTTCACATCAAGTAATAGTTTCTACTTGGTTCTCCAGACATGGTTCAGCCTTAGTCTTAATAACATACTGTACCCGTCTTTACAATAAAACAAGTCTGACGGTCATTTGCATACAAAACAAATAAAATTATGGAAAGGACACAGCCCTGGGGAGACGGTGCTGAAGATGAGAGTATACTAAACAGAGAACCATTTATTGTAACTCTCTATTCTCTGTTTGTCCACAAATCAATTAACCAACAAGCATATTAAAATCCAATTTGAAATTTGACATTGAAGGATGTTGCAGAATTCATTTTAAACTGATGAGAATGCTGAAGGTTTAACATTTCACCCCTTTTTTTTTTTTCTCTGACATTCTCTGTGCATACAAAATCCATTATAAATCTTATATTCACCTACAATAATAGTAGGTGCCTGAAGTAAAGGTGATTTCATGCCAAGAGAATGTCTCATCTTTGATGCATATAGGTAAACATTGAAAAGGTCACCTACATGCAAAAAAACAGCCTCAAAAAACATGTCATGCAGCTGGAATCAGTATTCTCTGTTGTGTCTTTACAATGCAAAAGTGCTCAGATGCACACACACTGGGATTAAACTCATTAGAAACCATTTCAGTGACTCAGACTTTCATTAGTGCTTACCGAGTCATGGTTTCAAGTCACTTACTGTACCAGGCACAGGCGCAATCAATGAGTCATCAGTTCAATTAAGTAGAACAAGGAAGAGGTATACAAGCAAAGAAAGGCTGTGTTAGGAGACCCCATTCCTTTTATGCTAGAGATTCAAATTAATCACAGGTCATGAGATTGACTGTTGACAGTTAACTTTGCCACCATGTGACTGTTTAAGAAACAGTTTGACTTAATATTTCTTCTCCAGCCAATCCGAGTGCAGACTATCAGACTGAGAGTCCATTCCACAACACTGACACTGTGTTTCCATAAATATGTGGATCACAAAAATCTAATTATTACCCTTACCACTGGTGGTACAAAGCACCTGATAAAGTTTTACAGAACACAATATCTAAAGGCTATCATGGTTGTATCTGGGCATTGTTGAATTCAGAAGCTACCAACATTTTCTACTAATCTTTTAGATCTTGTTTGTATCTTGTTCCAAGTAATCTGTTGTCTCCTAATAGCCCTACAGATTGGCCCATTTATAAATATCCATGGGTTAGGGTTAGACCAAATGTTCTTGGCCTTGTGTGCATACAATGTATCAAGACTGCAGTGGCCTGGGTTCCAGTCTAGCAGGGGTCCTTGCTGCATGTCATTTCCTCTCTCGCCTCTGCCATTCCTGTCTTTGTTAAATGAAGCAAAAATGCCTGCTTCCCATCAAATGAGGCATCCTTCCAGGCCTTCCTATTCCAATGTCCATGTTGTTTGGCTACTAAACATGGTCAAGACTGCCTTCAATGTGCAATGTGTAAGAGCTTAGTCTACTCTCCACTTGTTGATTTTTTTTGTCCAAAAATATAAGGAGCACCATACTAGATATCAGGTCATAACTGCTGCTAACTAGAAATGGAGCTGGGCTTGCAGGAAAAGAACCAGGCCAAATACAAACCGCCAGATCAATACAAACTTCATATTAATAAAACAAATTTATGGCTCTTGTAGTAAAATCGTCTCCATCAACTATGAATTTCTTCATCCAGGGCTATATAGACTTCATTCCACCTTGTGGTTGATGGCCTGCTCCTCTTTCCAAATTTTGGAAGCTTTCTAGATATTTTTGTTTTCACTCAGCTCATGCATGAACCTACTCACTGCAGTAGTAACACCCATACATTGTCCGATGTCAGCAGGGAGGTTACAGAATCAGTCTGACTCTGTTAAAGCCTTTAAATCCAATCCTAGAACTAATTTTTCCATCATAACTTTCAGCTAGTTGCTTATTCTTTTATTACTTCAGGCCTTGTACCTGTCACCATTATCCTTCCAGCAGCTCAGTCTCAATGAACCTATTAAGCTTAGTGCTTGTAGTCCATGTTTGTCCTGATGATGAGAATAAACTTTCCAAAAACCACTGTATCTCCCTAATCCTCTATTTGCTTGCAGTGCCAAAAGCACATACATAAACAACAATTGGTGTGCCTACCTCTCTTTTTTTTCTATCCCTAGTTTCTCCTCCATGTCTTCTCTTTTCACCATCAACCATCCGGACACATCTTTCCCTCACCTCTGGCCTTTTTCCAGATGTTTTGGATCTGGATCTTTGTCCTCCAGGAGATTCCTCTCCTTGCTCTCTCTCTCTCTCTCTAAGCTATTGGGCAGCCTCATAATAAGGAGTTGCAGTAATCCAGCCATCACATTGTGCTATACCAATAAATGAACATCATTTAGGGATTAGACTCATCTGAATTGAGGGTCTAAGTATAGAAGGTACCATATGCTGTACAGATTGTATCACCCCTTGAGGCAAATTCATGATTAGTAAAAATGAGCTATACATAAGTAAAAGTGACTTAACTTTCCATCAACACGTACTGAATATTCAGCCAAAAGGAGTATTCCCATTTATTTAGCCAGCCCAGCTGCCTGGGAGCATATTGCTATTTCCAGCACTTGCCTGAGGCAAAGAGTATAACAGACATACAAACACAATTGGGAACTGTCTGGTAATACTTCAGTTGAGCAGTTAGAGGTTAATTGTCTTGCTCAGGGCCAACACAGTTGAGGTGGTTAAGAGCACATGGTCAGTCTCTTCTCTTTCACATCCTTAATATCAACCATTCACAGTGGAAATGGATTCAGAAACTCAGACGTTAAATCCATAACATGATATCCATTTGTCTTGTTAATGTTCCATCTGTATCCATCTGGTTTATTGTAAAATTAACAGATTCATCGTGGTTTGAGATTTTGCTGATTCTGCTCATGATAAATGATGATTGATTTGTTGGTTTGTACCATCCCAAATGAAGACTGTTCGAAACATCTGTCAAACTAAAAGTTTCTCAACATGAGCCCAGACAGATCACTATATCACTGGATGGTATATTTTCCAAGTTTCGTAATGGCTGAGTCAATCCTTACACAACAGCAGCCATCTTTTTATAGTGCAAATATCCTCCCACGTCCATTAGAAGACACAGTGTGGTATATTATGAATGGAGAGTGTGCAACTCTGGCTTTCCCAAATGGATTGGGTTTATTTGTGAATGGCCCGCGGTGGTTCATTTTGGCCTACACAAGATATTAACATTTTATTGCATTTTAAGATCATTGTCAAGCCCTGCATTGCCAGCACATTATCCTACATTCACTAACCTGACAGCAAGCAACAAAAACATAAAAACAACATAATAGGAAGAGGTGTTAAAGCTTAATGCAATGTATGAGGCACTGGACAACGTCAGCATTCGAAACTGAAACAGAGACAGTACCACATTTGCTAGGCTATTTATATTATATATACATGATACAGTTAGAAGAAGAAGAAGAAGAAGAAGAAGAAGGACAGGTCCCATATCCATTAGAAGCAAAAAAGTGCATTTATTTTGAAAGTTGATTACAAAATATGATATGCTTTATCAATTCAGTGATAGGCACAAAGACAAGATAACAATACACACTTAAAGCCTGAGTGTTTGGGATATGATTATCATGTCTTTTCTACTTCTATGACTACTATAATTTAAAGTTTGTATCTTTTAAATCCAAACTTTTTTTTTTTTTTTGTGGAAATAACAAACAGCTTTTAAAGCCTGGACTTGTCTGTATGCCTCAATCAGCGTTCATAAATGACAGCTGACCCAAGATCAACATAATTGTAAAAGACGTTTGAATACGACTCATGTCAAGGTTGAAGCAGATATGGAAGCACATTTTTACGGGTTACGTATTAAGTTTATTTCAGTAATAGCTCAATCGGCCGTGTGTTTCATTGCCAACTATAACTTTTTTATTGCTGAAGCAAGGTTGTTGTGACAACAATATGTCTGTGCACATTGTGAAGAGAATATATGGAATTGGGCTGTCAAGATCACTGAAGCAGAATGATAGCTGTGTGTTTCAGAGAGCAGACTGTCTAATAGCCAATTTGTAACTGTGACTGTTGGAGCTTTGCCTATGGTTTGTATAAAGAGGGCATTCACTGTCTATTTCTTTTGATACAGGATCACAAATATTGAGCTGAAGTCATTCTCTTTAATTAGAGCACACAGTTAAGTTAAAACTGTTTGGAGGATGGATTATACAAATGGTGAGGTGGGTTTGGTGTTTTTTTTTTTTTTTTTAAGTTGTATCAGAACTTACATTATGAGCTTTCACTTCAACACCTGATGGAGTGGAAAATAGTGCACCAGGTTAATGAAAAATATAAGTTCCATTTCCCTGTGATTACCGTATCAGAGAACACTTGATGTTATGTCTGGCTTTTATTATTTACACCTTGCTGTGGATTTTTTTCTCTGCAGGAGACTACTTTATTTCAGTCGAGGCAAAACTCAGTCAAAATAAGTTGTTTTCAAACCATTTGGAGTTCTCAATGGCTGTTTATAAATTCATAATATAATTCAATAATTATCACAACACACTTTAAAGTGATGAATAGAGTCAGCTGCAATATTTAAAAGAATTTAAGAGAAATAGGGCAAATAGTAGATTTAAAAGGAGGTGAAGGACCTGAATGTAAACATCTGGTAAATATGATATGGTCATGTGACATTTCCTGACGTTACAAGTCATTTGGCCTTCTTCACAAAAAGACATTTTGACATGGCTCAAAAGGAGACATTACAAGACTCCTGGTATTGTGCATGATGGCTCATCGTCACACTGTCATGGCTTATTGGGACACTTGAATAGAATGGAGGCATTGTTAAAGTTATTTTGTAACACCTTGTGCTTTTCCTCCTGTCACCAGTGGATCAGTGCACAAGTTGACCTGTTACCAAACATTTGTCATTGCAGGGAAAGAACTTGTATGTGCACTAACTTAAATCAGTGGTTTTCAGAATGGGGTCTGGGGACCAACAGAGGTCCATGAGTTTTTTCTGGAAGTTTGGACCAAAAGGTCGTCTTGGTCGCTTGTCACGCAGAGGCAAAATCCTGTTGTCTAATGTGAATCTATTGTAGGGATCCTTCACATGAAAAATGATGGTAACCCCCAAATGACAGATCTGTTTTATTATGTGTACTGATAAGAAATTCCAGTAAGCCAGCAAACACGACCAGGGACCTCAAACTGACACAACGAATGGTTTTGATCCTAATGGATCCTAATGGGACATTGACAGCTGCAAAAGCATGCTGACTGTGTACTCCAAAGTTGGATAAAAGACATGCAGATTGCCCTGAGGATCCCAACACTGAATTGGGGCACAGAAGGTGGTTTTTTATATTATAATTTATTTATTTATTACCTGTAGCCATTAATGTCCTGGACATATCACTACGGTCATGTCAGTTGCAATGAATCTCTGCTAGTATTTTATCTAAGAACATTGTGTACATTTACCACTCATTTTAACTTTAGAAAATAACACTACAGTAGCAGAACAGCTAAAAATACATGTCATTTGCTTATTACGTGTATTATTTGTTGGATGCTTTTGAAGAGGAATGTAAGGAAAACCTGCACTGAAGGGGTCATTAGCAGCAGCCTCTGACTGTTACAAATTAATTTGTGGGTTTTGTAATGTGTAATGAGGCAGAAAAAAAGAACAGAAGCTGCACCAGTATCATGGAGTTTATCCAGCATTATGTTGCATTCATAGCTGTGGTATTCCAGGGCTCTCTTGAAAAATGGTTCTTGGTACAGTCAGCCAGTCAGAAATAAATGCGCTTAAATGAATCACATGTTATGCTGGCATGTTCACCTCTGTTTTGTTCAGTTGTTGACACCCTGACAGATCAGTAATACAACTAAATGAATAACAGATTTCTTGTGGCGGAATTGTATTTTCTAATCATATATTTGAACCACACAGGTTTCAAAGGCAAATAAAAGCTGTGAATGACCATGTGACACTTCCATGCAGTGAAGTGACCTAACAAACAGATTACAGATCGCTGGCTTCGTTTGGATACAGATGTGTGCAAGTGCTTGTTTCAGAAGCATTCACATTTTTACGTAGTCTAGTATCGGTCTCGGACAAAGAGGACTCTGGATTTTATTTCCAGATCAGACAAGACCACAGTTGCAGGTATATCAATGTATTTCTTGTGCATTTATTTGTTGACATCATTACTGTGATCAGATGTAAAACTGCCGGTGTCCTTTAACCAAGAATTTGAATCATTTATAATTTGACTGTTTTGTTACTGTTACATCCTCCTTCACATACACTCCAAGAAAGTGGCTATAGTACACAGGAGAAGCTGGGGCTCACTGGAAAAGATATAAGCCAAACCTTCTGTGACTAAACCTCAAAGAGCTTATCTGCAAAAAATCCAAAAGATACACAGAAAATACAAAATACACAGCCTCACCCAAATACTAGCTAAATATAAGCTACCTAAGTAGGCTATATACTATCTGGGCTTTGTCTTGACTTGGTGTCAACTCATGAAGGTCTTGGTCATGTCTTGGTTTAGGTGGTCAAAATTGCCAGGCATGGACCGCACAGGCCAGAGACCACTAAACCAGAAACTCTGTTTAAAGTGACTTAACCTTTGTCTTTGTTTTTTTTTGCACTTGATCCCAATTCAAGTTCTTCAATATTGGATATGTGCTAAACAGATTGTGGCTATCACTACGATCTGGGGAGGACTGGCTTGTCAGAGCAGAGTTCTTGTGAAGAGAGCCGATTGCTTGATGGCACACTGGCGTACAGAATGCAGATGTAGACAGATGCAGATGACAGGTGTGTGGAGACCACGCCCACCCGCAAACACAGACAGGTGAAGAGGCAAAGACAGAGGAAAAAGGCTGAGGCCAGAATAGAGAGGTCGACACTATTGAAAGACAAACATTCTGCTAGTTTTTATGTCGTGGGATTTCTTGAAGAAAAACAGTAAGAGATTGATTGTACCACAGTCTCTTTGACAGTTTTGAATAATATTTCGTAGACTGTTATGGATAATATGTCAATCAGTTGTGGAAGGAAGCATTTGGAAAGATTTATGGCTTCCGTCCATATAGCCTGTTTTTCTCCTTGCTCAGTGCTCCTGAGCACTCGGATGAAGCACTTGTACAGTGAGAGGAAAAAACCTCTACCTTAACAGAGGTTTGACTACACATTTAACAACAAGCTTACAACGCCTGGGGTGATAAAAGCACACCACTCACCAGCAACATTCAGTGTCTGGCCGATCCGTTCCCACAAATGGGCTTTTCTGTCTGTGTTCTAAGTTTCTGTCTGACATAAAGCTCAGGATAGGCAGACAGAGCCAGAACAAGCTACTCCTCCAGTCTTTTGGTTACCAGGGTGACGAGTTCCGCTCAATCTAATTTGGTTGCCTGAAAAGAAGCCACGGTGACACCAGCGTCTTTCTGAAAAGTTCAGAGATATTTAAGTACTGTGCGAGCTCTCTCCTCACTGAAAAAAAAAAAAAAAAGAACAAAATACTGAAGTGTGTAGCTGAATAAACAGCAGCACTTCATGGTTAACAGAAAGAGATGCGAGCTGACTGTGAGTGAAGACATTTGGCTGTAGGGAAAGAAGCATGGTCACCTTCAAATCGTCAGTGCTGTAAGATGTTCACCTCAAACAGTAACAAACACAATCAGATGTCTTGTCCTTTGAGAGCAGCTACACTGGAACATCCGGTTATTTCCTACAGCATTTCACTTTCCCCACAAAGGCTGATACTGTGCACTGAACTAATGAGCAGTCATATTTTACATCTTTCTGGTTTATTATAACATAAAACACTTAGCAGGAATCAAAGGCACTTACTGCTTATAAATAGAGATCCACACTGTACAGAAGCAATATATTTTTAGATGAATGTACAGTATGTTCTGCCCATAATTTTATTTTTTTCCCCCCCATTTATAAAAAGCCTAACTGTTTTAAAAGTTTAATATCCAATTAATTTAACTTCAGAACATTGTTTCCTCATCTAGTATCAATCCTCAGAGAAAATATGCAGATAGGATTTCAGTTCCCAAAGGCAATTATTACAAGTGGGTGATATGAGATAAGATGGTATTGATTAAATGAGGCATGTTACAAGATCGACTTTCAGTTGTAATGATATAGTGAAAGGAATAAACTCCGTGTTTTAAAGACAATGACAGTTTGAACAGTGGTACTCGTGGTGTTTGTGTGCCAACTAATGCATCAGCTGGGAGTTGAAGAAGGGATGAATAAACCGCCCACAGCACAGACAGGTGCTTGTCATTTGGTATCTCATCAAGGTGCTAAATTCTTAGGCAGTATTCTAATATGAATGCAACAGAGTGCAACCACCCATTTGAAAACAGACCATCTTGTTTAGATTTGCATATTGGGTCAACAGTTGTATTCAGTAAGCTGGCATGAATGTCTGTCTTAAAATAACCATGCATGCCTTTCAGACGTGTGTGTGTGTGTACGTGCTCATCAATATTACATTTTCAGTGCACCCCTTCTGAAATGAACTCATTATGTTCCCTTAGGCTACACTAAGGTATTACTCTAATCAAGCCAAATACTTGATGTGTAATTGCCTTCACATTCATTCAAAACAAGGCAACCAACCTTCACTTGTCTGCATTCACAATGTGACCAAGATCCAGTGGCACCACGATGAGCATGAAAGTGGGAGCAGAAAGTGAGGAGACGGGTTCAGGCTTGTATTTTTTTCCTCGATTAACTTCCCAAGGTTGAGGTTGCAGACCATTCCAGGGTGCTTAACCTCTCTCCAAGCATGTGCTTTCCCCACCACTCCTCAGGCAGCCACAATACTATCTATCACAGCACCTTCCAATAGACTGTCTGGACGCAGTGCAGCAAGTGAAGTGAATATTAATGTCTGCAGATACCCTTTGGCCACCTATTAATTAACCCAGCTCATTTATAGTTGATTGATAAACTGCTATGAGTTGTTACAGAAATGGGGTTCAGTTACAGCGGCAAAGGTGATTTTTTTTTTGGGGGGGGGTGGTGGGGGATTGTGTTGGCTTTGTACTTACTGAAAGGCTCATTAGAGGCTGCATGCCAGATTTCATTTTCAGTCATTTTAATTGTCCTTTTTTTGAATTTAGAAATCTCAGATGTGCTTATGGGTTTAAAGCCTATTTTTAAAATAAATGCCAAAACAGAAGGGTAGAAACATTTAGATTTATGTCAAAGAAAGATTTCATGAAAATAAAATAGTTACATAAGAAATCATGGAAACATTTTTTGTTTCCTTCTGAAAGGCGCACTGTCCTATAACATTTTCTAACAGCCTTAAAGTGCAGGTCTAATTACTGTTACTACTATCTTGAAATTTACAACATGTAGCCTAGTTATAGTCTTTGATAAAGTTTTAGATTGTATTTTTTGTACATGTCTGCAGTTCAAGTACCAGGTGGGTGAACCAACCATCGATGTTGAACTACTGGGCTGAGTTGAGTTAATTCTATTGCCGTTAAAGTTTTAGTTCATTTAGTTCAGACTCTTTAACACCAGCATGACTTCATGACTTTTTATATATATTTATTATATAAGTCATTTATCCACCTTGTATATATGAACTGCTGTGACAGGTGAATTTCTTTCAGTCTAAGATAAGTCTATCTTATCTTATCTTAAATTCATAATATAGATAGAAATAAATATAAAATAAAATGCATGAAATGTCAATGTCAAATGTCACATTAAGGATTAGCTTATATAAACTAACAACATAAGTATCAAAATAAAATGCCAAAGGTTTATAGGTCAAGAATGAAATGACTAAAATACTGTCTTTCATTCTGTCAGCACTCTGTGGCTCTATCGAGCAACATGCAGTCATATGAATGTGAAGTGGGTTAAAACGAAGGGTTAAAAACATGTCAGCATTTTTGGGCCACAGTGAGTGCTAACACAGATTTTAGACCCACAGATGTCGAGCTTTCATCTCTGAGCTGAAACTCAGCACGGTTTGTTTGTGATCACAAACGCTTTGTGTTTTGGACTGGATCACAGCAGGACAAATTTACTTTTGAGGGCTGGCGGACAGCAGACAGGAAGTAGCTTGGAAAGAGTTCATCACATAAAATGCAGATGCTAGCATAACTAGCTGGCTAACAAAAGCTGTCCACAAAGTTGTAAATCATGCAGCTTCTCATCACAGACTTTTCTGTTCTTAACCTCTGTCATTTTGCACCCACAGCTAAGCAGCATCCCTCCTTTGTCCTGGCTGTATTAGACCTGTATCACCATACAGTTTAATAAACACACTATTTAGATAATCAATATTTCCAATTACTGCATGCTTTCTATCCAACACATGAAGGACCATCACATTTTATTTAATTGTAGATCTTTTAGATACTTCTGGTCCTTTTTTCCTATAGTTTATATTACTCTGTAGTATTCATCAATAGAGGTTTCTTCCACTTAAACCAAAAGTAAGGAGCTGCAAAGAAAAGTCAAGAAGGATTATGCCTAAACTCATTAAAGTTTTTTGTTTTTTTGTTTTGTTCCTGTCCCAGCAGTGATTCATTGGTAGGGCATCTTTTGTTTAAACTAAAACACCAACACTGCCCAGTGGAGTGAGTGGAAAATTTAGACAAATCAGTGTTGTTGTTTTTTTGTTTGTTTTTTTTTTGGTAAGTTATATGCAGTTCATTCAATAAATCTTCCAGCTGAACTTCACACTGCTGCGATGCGATGTACCTCTTTCTCCTCTACAAGTATGAGTCACTGCATTGATTCTCTGAGATGAATATTTCTGTGACATCCAGATGAATCAGCAAATCTGAAGGAAATTGGTACCTGTGCTGAATGTTTTGCAAACAAAGCTCTAGTTCTGTCCTCTGGGTTTGCTTGTAGATATCAACCTTCAGACAACAGACTGCAGGATGATTATTGAAGTAAGCGATAATGAAATGACCTTTGTTATAAGGGCAAGTGAAGTCCACTTTAAATACAAAGAAGCAAATTAATTAATTTTTTTTACTTATCTTTAGAATACAGGAGGGCCTGTTGTCTGCAGCATGTCCAGTGCACATTGTTTCTTCTAGCCTGCAGTATGAATCCAATTACAAAAGAGAAGACATATGTCTGTTTCATAAGCAGCAATTCACTATGTTTAAAGGTTATCTCCCAACAGTCTTCAAAATCAGAAATGTTCAGTCTATTAGCTGACTGAGAGAGTAAAGTTGCCCTTTAAGCAGGTGCATCCAATAATGTCTGATTTTGCTCTGTTCATTATTTACAGAGCAGCAATGACTTCCCATTCAAGCTATTGCTTTGAAAGAGGAAACTATCAGACGGCAGCCTTGAAATAAAATTGGTGTTCAAGTATGGCATGGTGCACTGTTTAGAGACACGTTCATCTCCAGCACTGGCTGGGTAAAATTCCACTGTTGTTTTACTGGCTTCTGCAGGGCATTGTCGACGGAGCTGCACCCTGGGCTTAATCTTTCAAATAATATTCTTTGAAGAGAGAGCAAGCTAAAATCAAAATCAATAATGAATTATGGTAAAAGCTAATAATGACCTAGACGGTAAGGTACAGTGTTTGGTATTTTAATGTAGGCCTTAGAGAGTGTGCATAAAGGATGATGGGTTACAGCTGGATGGACTGCATACACTCTTAAAAACATAATACATGTGAATACCTCAGTTTATTTTACTTTTATTGATGGAAATATTTTCTACAGCTACACACTTCTATCAATTCAACTAAAGAAACTCAGTTTTCAGATGACTTCAGATCCTACAGCTGTTGACTTTCTGAATCCTCAGTGTAATTATATTATCATCAGTTCCTTTAGGGCCATGAGGTATAATTAAACCATACGCTTTGTCAGGAAATCGATAAACCAATTTAACAGTCTGTATACTACATTGTGTGTGTGTGTGTGTGCGTGCGAGTGTGTGTGATACAGTATGACAAGTGGGACTCATACTCTGTCATTGAAAGGCAGGGTTTAGTGTTGCCACTTATTGCCACTGTCACAGACAAGTGAACCTGATGATGATTGTGCTGCTGATAATGTAATTCTATAGAATTTCAGCTGTTATAGCCTGAAAGTGAAAACAGCTAGAACATCCGTAGTCAGTAATAGCATAGTAATAATGAGATAGCAAAAGGTTAGTAGGCTAAAATATATGCTGTAACAATACGAGTTAACAGAATCTTACGGGGGTAATATTAATGGGATATTCTGATTGTCATCAGAATATTAACAGGTAATTGCACCTGTATATTCTGTAGTGTTTCACTATTGGCCTGTTATTACAAGATTACATAAACTGTGATCTAAATTTTTGCCTGACGACATTTCATAACCTGACATTAATGTAGGTCATGCCTTTACAGTGTCATGAAATACATACATAGGCTATGCTGTATATTGTAAAATATCCATTTAGGGTGAACATCTCTAAGACTCGTCACATCATAGAGTGCCAGCAGTAATTACTGAGCCACAAGCCATATGCTGGTTATTGTGTTTGTTTGTTTTTATCATGATTATTTTTCAGAGAAAAATAGAGCGGACCAAAACTTGTACTGTCTCATGCTTCAGTGCTTGCTTTAACTTTTTTTATTTACCATGATCACAAGGTGTTCCTGAGCTTAAATGTTTTAGTTATAAGCGTAGACATAAAAATCTGATAATATGCACACAGTCACACAGTGACAGCCATTAATTGTGCATTATGAATATTTTGTCGTCACGATGATAAAATTGTAATATTGGCCACATTTGGATTCCTCCATAGTAGAGCATGGGGATGATGAAAATAGCTTTAAATGCCTTCCAGGCATTTCCTGAGAAAACACTCGACTGGGCTGCAGGATTTTTAAGAAAGTGATGTGTCAACATTGTTTAGCTATCACCACAGCACTGGAGGTCCTCAAACGACCTGGTAGACACAAGGCTGTTTTTTTTTCCTGAACTCCAGAGGTTTAACTCCTCACCTTGCTGTGCTGATGTAAAGGTTACAGCCCAGGGTCAGTACAAGATGACATCACTGCTGAGTTTGGTTACACACAGCCACACTCAACCACACCCATCAATGATGTTACGTGCAGAGGTGAAACAGACAGGATAGGGCATGGTGAAACAAAAACGCCTGAGCAACATTTTTGTAGCCTACACATACAGTATATTCATCACACACGATATATTGCATTATTTGACATTGTGCATTCTTTTTTTTTTTTTTATGTAAACAAAAGAAAGTTATCCTGTCACTAATAATAAGTTAATTTGAAGCATTTTCACATCACCCAAAATGATTCTGCAATGTGATTTATACATATTTAATGATATTCAATTAATTAATGTGGCTGGAGGTATTATGCAAATCCTATTGTTGGTTTCACTGTTATATTTCCAGCCTCCTCTTGTTCACATTTCACATATGAGAGTGGACAGAAGCTCATTATAAGGTGGTGAATGCCTATATAAGCCACTGGAATAGCTCTGCAATGAATGCCACCACAATTCAGTCTTGTTACTTAGAAAAGTAACATATTGTTGGGCTACTTCATTGTGTTATATTAAAGAGCTGGACATGCTGTGTCCATTCCCTTTCCTCTTCAGTCCTCTCCACTTGCCATACAAGACATGAAACATAGGTACAAGTAATCCACTACACAGTCACTCAAACATGACTGTGCAACACTGATCTTCTGATAAAGAAAAGAAAACACTTTGCAAGCCGGTCTGTTCTGTTAAGCTCAAAGAACCAAAGGGGATATTTGAGGTGAAATTGAACTCCTTGGACCATTACACACTCAAGTAGAACACAGGACACAATCCATGGGTTTGCCAGGAATACACTCACACTCACTGTAGGCATTATGCAGGAATTAGGGCTCTGACTACAAATGACTAAATGGGGAAATCTAATTAAATACTGGATTTGTAAAAGTATCTGTGCTGAGGATTACAAAGGCTCAGCTTCACTAAATCCACAGAGTGATATTTCTCCAAATTGCGGTTACATAAACCAACGGACAAGGCGAACCTCCCTCAAAAGGCAATCACGGGTGATTGATAGGACCCCAGAGGGTTAGCACTGAGAAAGAAAGGGTTAAGTTGTATCTTGTGTTACTGTACCCTTTATGTCAAATACAAAGGTACAACTGTGGGCCTTTATTTTTCTGTGTCAGAAGGAAAGCACACTACAGGTCACTCAATCAACTACTTACTCCACTTAAGATGAAAAAGTTTGAGGGGTGCTATAAAGTGGAAGGGCACTCTAAAGGAGAGCGTGTGCTGATGTGATGAATAGATGTTCACTTTCTTTTGATGCACTAAAAAATAACTTTCCTCGTCGGTTTATGAGGCATAGCTGATCAAACTGACTGAGCTTACTGCAAAATATTACTTATTTGACACTTTACGCTTAGACTGTAACCTTGCAGCCACATGAATTTTGTTGTGAAACTACTTTAAAATTATATTTCATAATGTATTTCTGCCAAACCCTTCACTTTCATGTTAACAGTAAAGAAAATAAATGGTTAAAATTAGGCAAATAAATCACCTGGTTTGAGATTTGTTCATAGTTCATTATTAAGCATGATATAGGATGTGAATGTACATCCACCCCCTTGACCTCTACACACTGTCCCCTGAAGGTATATATGTTACTCATTTGTGTTTATGATGGAAAAATAATTAAAAATAGTTCTGCCCATATTATATTATGTTCCATAGATTGTCTTGGGGGTTTTGTGCCACATGCAGTTTATTGGAATGTGATCAGGGTAGATTGAGGGAAGACTCTGACAACAGAGACAGGGGTTGGCATCATGGAGTCGTGCATGTGGTTAGGTTTAGACAACAAAAGCATTCTGATTATTTTTAGGCAAAGTGTTGATAAGGCAAACATGTCCTACCTCTTTTTAAGTACTAAAGATAACTATAAAAAACACTCTGTAACACTTTCTATGAAACATCTATAGTCCATTATGGGGCCATTCGTAGTGAATTCTAATGCATTCATAATGATTTCTGATGAAAACAATCTGAACAACATTTTGAATTAGAACTTTGTCTTGTGGATCTTCTGGTGGTTTGGGCTGCTTTCTTCTACTGCAGCTGATTATTGATATGTGTATAGGTGAGTATACAGTAGGTAATAATAATGTATTATCAGCCCTATCAGTCAGAGCATCCACAAGACGCTTGAAGATATAGTTCATATAAGTCACATCTATCACCATAGTTTTATGACTGTTGATATAATGCATCAGAAAGCATTGTGTATTTTTAAGTGTGGTTATGAAGCATTATGAATGCATTATAATTCACCGCAAATGAGACCATAATTACTATACCATACATCTATAAATACTAAAGATGTATATGAATATAAACAGATATATTGATATACAAAATATGCTGTCCATGAAAGCATTTCTGTGTGAACATGTTGCGACTTGGCAGATACGTTAATTTAACAAAATCAGAATACATTCTTATTGTGTAAAAAATGTAATCTGGGTAATATTACTTTAATATTTGCGGTTGCAATTTATGTAGGTACTATGGAGGAGACAGGGTTGGACCTCCACAGCGATGCTTTCCGTTGCATAATGTGAATTTGACAGATATAATGAAGCAAAGCCTGCAAGCTACTTCAGCCAGTCAGCTGGAATCCGCTGCAGCTTTTACATGATGTATGTACTCTCTGCATCGTACATCCAACGCACCCATTCAATCACGGAAGGGTACTGAAGCAGTCGATGCTCTGCTCACTCTTCTCAGCTGAAAGCCATGTATGTAGCATCTCATTAGCCCCAGCTCCACCCCGGCATCCACCTGTAGGCTCTGACTCTACTTTCCCCTAGGGGAAGAATTTATTATCATCACTCCCCACTCTGTAGTACTCTACATTCCCAAAAATAATCCATTCCACATGAGCTGACAGAAATGTATTGTATATATTTTCCAAAGTATAAGTGTTCTATGTTATCCACTGAATTTATTAGAATTTTATTAGAACTGAAATATGTATTTAGTAGATGATTTGGACTAATTCATAGGAAATCTGGGGAATTCACTATTAAAGATAACATCTTCTTCAACATCCTTGATATTAAACAACCTTAAAAAGTGAAAGCTTTAGCCCAGAAATCCTGCAAAGAAGTTAATCTCATGTAAAATTAACGGATATCAGATAGAACTCAAGTAGTCATCTAAGGCCTCATGTGTGTGCTTGTGTGTGTGTGTGTGTGTGTGTGTGTTGGGGAGGAGGAGGGAGATTTTCCACACTGTGACCGTGGCAAGGTGCGCCGCATCCCAACAAATGAGTTCAGAGCTTCGGGGGCTTTGGCCATCCCATGGCAGAGATCCATGTCCAATTATACGCCTTGGAAATTGCTACGGCATGTCTAATTTATGGCCTCCTCCCATACATGCACACACATATACATACTCATAGTCCCTCTTCATTTATTACATATTAACAGAGTGATGGTAACCCCTGCAGTAGAGGGGCCATGATATGTTAATGCCACCTTTATCTTCCTCAGCTAGATTGATAGATTCTTTATTGTTCCTTTTCAAGGAAATTTGTTGGTGCACTCTGTACATAGCCTCACATAAATACATGGATATATAATACATACACCACAACATACCCACAAAAATACACATCAAATACAACACATTTATTTAGCTCCCACATACGACAGTTACCAAGGTGTTTTGTTAAGTAGCAGAGGGGACAAAACTGCCATAACCTGTATCTGCGAACGGATGGGAGCAGTGTGAAGAGTGGGTTGAAGGGTTGGGGGTGTGGGGAGAGAAATAACTTTGGAGGCGTTGTGCATGATGCGTGTGAGTTTGCTGGGAGGTAGCATGTTGAAGGAACAGGAGGAACAATAGAGGAGAATGAGCTGAAATATACATTTATAGAGCAACAAGTTTGCGGATGGCAGAGAGTCTTTGTCTGCAGTGTTTATGGATGTCAGCGGTGTGTTAGTCAAAGGTTTATTGGTCAGGAAGTGTCATCACAGGTTTTACAATCTCAAACCTGACGGTGTGGGAGTGTTTTTAATGCACCAGACTTGCCAATAAACATACATAAACATGCAAACAAGTTTAATAACTCACAGTAGAATACTCCAGAAGGCAAAGATCAACCAAAATGTCAGCTTATGAAATAAAGTCTCCGCTGGATGTGTTATTCTAAAGGGCTTCTGCAACTTCTTGGAATCATTATATTGTTTATGCTGCTTCATAAAATCCTTGCTAATATATTCATTCATAAATAAAATGGGCACAAATGGAATCACCTTTTTACTGGTTTAGCTTTGACCACATATAGACCAACAATTCCGTTGTTAGATAAATAAATAATGTATGTGGTAAAAATGCTAAACGTCGTTGGGTTCTTAAAATGTGAGAATTCAGTGTTTCTCTCCATTTGAATATCTTTAAAAATTGTCTATCTGTCAGTTTTGGATTTTCTGTCCAGGAATTATGTGATTTTCAGAGCCGGTGCAAGAAGAGTGTGCCTTGTAGTGAAGTGAAAAATAAGGGTGTGGAAGACAGAGTGCTGGATGGACATTTAGCCTGTCAGTCTTGCCGTATGCAGTAGAACTAATCAAATCAGTGTTTGCCTCTGTCTTAACCGTTTGTCTGTAACCTCATCCACACTGTAGATACTGTGTGTACATTTTTAAAAAGTCAGAATTGAAAAATGTTTCCACAAAAAACAGATAAGTTATAATGTAGATATGTAAGATGACTTTTAAATAACTAATGGGGCCAGAGGGTGACCAGTTGAAATCCAGCATAGATCGCAGTATGAAGGGTGGAATGGTAGCTGGAGAGGTGTCAGCTCACCTCCAGGGCATTGCCGAGGTGGCCTTGAGCGAGGCACTCGATCTCTAATTGCTCCCAGGGTGACGCTACGCGGCTGATCACTTCACATGGTCAGGTCTTTGCGTGTGTTTGATGGCACGCTAATATCAAGCGCTTTCATACAGAATCAAAACCTCAGTCACCTTCTACTGTATTTTCCGTCATGTGATGGTATGGAGATAAAGGGATTGTATACTTGACATGGCAAGTTTAGGAAGAAAAGGATCCTACCCAGAATAAACCACCTCCGAGCTCCTGTGGAGGCTTTAAACTTAAAAATAGGCCGTCCTTATCTCTTCCCTCCTCCTCTATCGCAGCCTTTCATGTTCTGTATCTCACAGAAAGGCATTTGTGAAGGGATAATTCTGTAGGTTATGGAAACATGCTGAGCAGGTCTTTGCCTCTGGTGTGTAATACACAGTGTCTGTACATGATGATAGCATTCAAGCAGCACTTCAGTTTGCCTTCAGAGGAGATTGACAACTGGTAGTGCTATCACTAAGACAGATGTGGGGATTTTATAATCGTTGACCATTTATCTACTGATGCTTCTTTACAGTAAACAATCTGGCTGGTAATAATTAATGACAATTCCATTCTGTTTTACTGAATGTGTACAGTTTCAATATTAATATTCTGTAGCATATACACTTAAGTCTGAAGTAAGAAAAATAATCTACACAAGGTAGACAACATTTGAATTAGCTGTGATATTTTGGTAGCTATGTAGGAGTTTCTAAATATATGTTGCATCCAGTGACAACCGTGTTGGGTAAAGTTCCTTTTAAAAATAACTACTATACACATTAGTATTTACTAGCAGCACTGCAAAGTTGCTCTTTCTTAAAAGGCATATATGGGGAGCTTTTATTTTGAAGTACCCCTCCATAATGCATCCACTGTAAGGCACAAAGAAAACATAAAAACAGACAGCTGATAGATTTTCCTCCATAAGAAAGCGTTTAGATCTGTAATTTGAAGAAAGAGAGAAAAAGTTCTAAAAAACTGCACCAAAACATTTTATCCCGAAAAGTAGAACGGAGGTGCCAACCAAGAGCAAAGAGAAAGAGATGTGTGTTTGCTAATGTACTGTATGTTATCGGTACATGAGCGATGGAGCAGGTCAGCTATAATTGGAGTCGGTGACTCATTTCACAACTCCTCAGATCAAGTGGAATGAAATTGCTCCTGATGGCTGTTCCTGTGTTTATTTGTTTATTTAAAGGATCCGCTGATGCCGTGGCAATCAGCTAATCTTCCTCTGGTCCACACCTAACATAAAACACATGACACATTACATGTTAAACATTAATTGCATTAATATAGAGAAAAATGAGAGCAAAGCTTTCATTCAAACACGTACTGTGCATACATTTAGATATATTTCTAAAAAATTCGAAACGATATACTGCAACTCAAGGAAATTCAATAATTAGAAAAAATAGTACACATTCATACCACTATTCATCTGCATATTCTTTTGAATGGATTTTTTTTGTGACTAGGTGAATATTAAAGGGTAAAGTGTTCAAGTTTATTATAGCTCTGTAAATTACTTCGTTTTTTTTTTTCAATGCGCTACAGTCCTTGGATCGAGTACTACAATTTGACCCTGTGGAGGTTGGCTGGTTTGGCATTAACCTGCAGTAGAGAGAGAGAGAGGCCAGGTTCCTTTTTAATGCAGTAGAGCTCTGGACGTCGAAGACAGACACACAGCGGGTGCATCCGCCTGTCTTCTGTGTGTTTATGAGTTGAACTTTTTTTAATGAACCGTTGTACCTGGATGATGTGCACATGAGATTCCGTGCAGCCAGAAGCCAATTATTCACTGTATTAAAATGTGTGTCTGCAGAAAGTTTGAATAAAAAAAAAACATTTTGATTGGACTGCCGTACCTGTGACTGTGCTGTGAACCCACTGTGGCGGCGAGACCTGCAGACCCTGAACGACAAATTTGGTTTTGTGCTTATGCGTGTTATTTACAGTGAAGTGTTTGGTCAAATAGAAATGTTTGCACTTTTTGAGTTAATTGTGCAGATGAATCAAGAGACCAAGAGATACCGTGTGCGTGCAACTTTTCAGCACTGGTTCTAAAACAGCAGCCCAGAACAAGTCTATTTTGTGAAGCACTGCATCAACCCCCCATCCAGTTTGCACCTTGCATGGCAGCCTCTCCCATCAGTGTCCTAAGTGTTGGAATAGCAATTTGAGTGGACGCTGGACCAAAGTAGCGCTACATAAATACAAGTCTACTTGGCATAATGTGCATACTGTATAAATAAGACTGAAGGAATGAAGCGAGATCTTTTTTTCTTTTTTTTTTCCATCTGGGATCGATCCTCTCTGCAAAGCGTTTCTCTAAAAACACTTAGCAATATATATCTTTTAAAAAGTGCATCTTAATTTGAATTAAATATGCTTCAATTGACAGCGCTTGGATCATTGCTAATGTGATGTGAGCACAGCGTTTTTCATTTGTCTGTTTTTTTGTTTACAGCGGTGATGACACACAGCACTAACCTCCAGGGGCTTCACAACTATTAACACAAACCTGGAACGTCCCTGTCATAACTCATTTAGAAAGTAGTTATTCAAGTGGCCTCTGATCTAAAACTGCCAGGTAGTAGCAACAATTTAATTGGCCAGTCTGACAGTCATGCTTTCAGAATAGCGAGCGAATAATCTGATGTCTTATTCGAGGCATTTAAAGACAGTAAAGCTGTCAGATGAGATAGGCTAAGCACCTATGGATGATTATCAACACACAAGTGAAAAAATCTTAAGCAGATGCACAGTCAAATGAATGAATGTATGGAAGAAAGAAATGGACAGCTAAACGGACAAGCTGACAGATGGAAGTGAGTGATTATTTCCCGACCCACAGATGGTTTCCGGTCTCAGTCGTGGTGCGATGACAGCCAAACCGCAGACAGATCCGCTGAGCATGACTTCCACTAAACAAAGCGTTTAGTGTGGACACAGCAGTTTCTATCTGGCTAATTTACTTGACTTAAGCAATCATGTTTAAATCGTCTCATGCGCTGAGAAGATGCCATGCCTGCACTGGAAATAACTGCCCCAGGTTGTGAGACAGATGTTTGGTATTTTCTCTTCAGGGGGTAGAAGCGTAGAGAAGCCTCACAACAGTTATCTGACTTTACGACTTTAAAAACCCCTCCAGCGTTTGGATTCAGTGCACTCATGTCAGCTATCGTCTGCAACAATATGTGAGGATTATCGCCTGATGGTTCAAGCAGGAAATACCTCTAACCCCCTCCCTACCAGGAGACTTTCTGTGACCCCTGCACGTGTTGTACACAGCAGAGAAAACCTCACTTTACACCGAATGCAGCAAGCAAGAAATTAATGACTGTGTGGCAGTGTGTGTTTGTGTGTTAGAGAGAGAGAGAGAGAAGAGAGAGGTCACAGGTAGAGTGCACAGAGGCAACTCACTGTACTTGAACTAACATGAAAAGAAACAATCCACAGTGTTAAGTTGACCGAGTTGACACTAACAACCTGAAACACTTCTTTACCGAGGAGAATCTCTCGATATCCTTCAATCCTTTTTTCATTTCAAAGTCTCTTCCTGTTGTGTTGCTGGTTTTAAATCAGGACCTCTGGCCCTGAGTGCAGACTCACAGAAAGCATGGAGCACTGACATTTTGACTTTGTGTGTGACTGACCAAGAAAAAGAGAGAGATTGGGAATTGGTGCCTTGCTACTAGATTTATTATGTCTATCATAAAATGACAGGGGCTAAGATGAACATTTGCCATCAGACCTTTATCACACCGGGGATTATTAAGTAACAATACTTTCCCAGAGGTGGCTTTTGCCACATCGCAGTCCAGTCACAGCCAGATAAAGGAGTGGTTGGACTCTGAATGTGATTGTGATTGCAACTTTTTTTTTTTTTTTTTTTAGTCTGGATGCAATTTATCTGCAATGTGCATGCAAGTGATGCAAGGCGATGATGAGGAGAGGAAACAGGAGAAATTCATTTGGGTTCAAGTGTAGACACGCAGGGTGATGTGATCTCATTAAATTACATTTTCAGAATCAGGTTTTAAATTGCAGGATGAAATAATATCTGTGACCATGCTGTAGAGCCTCCACATAAGAATGAATGCACGTCTCATTTTGTTTGCGATTATGTGAAAAAGATACAAAGAAGCACAGGGAGCGAAGTAATACAGTACTTCAGCAGTTTGAGAAAGTATCATTTAGGGACACTGTAGCCAAATAAATTCTCAGACTGTGTTGCATTGTGCTAAGCTTATGCATCATCTTATGATCATGTTTGTTGTTAGTAAATAATAAATATGTTATATAGGATATCTCAGAGACTTAGAACAGCTCCTCTCTGCAAACATTACCTTAAATGTCACGGGCACTCCAGACAGCTTCAGCCACATGCTTGATAGAAGGTCTGGAGACTGGAACGCAAATGGCATAAATCAAACTGGAGGTTTTCCACCTCTCATGGTGTGAGTGTGTATTGAATTACAAGTGTGCTTTGTCCGCCGCCAAGGCAGCATTTCTCTCTGTAACATCCACTGACTTTCCTCTGGACTCTTTTGAACAGAGCTGTCTCTCTCACCGTGTTTCATGCCACGCCCCTCTCTGAGTGCCTCCATCACCCAGACATGAACTCCAATTGATGGGCAGTGGAGCTGTATGTCAATGCCCAGAACCATTGCTCCTTACCATTTGGTTACTGAACTGTTTGTTGAGCTAGTGCTGCTATTATTGAGCTTGTTCATAGTGTAGTGTTTAAACGCTGTGTTTTTCATGGTGGCTTGATAGAGCCCTGTTAACACATCCTGTGTGTTTTGCCAAGCAGCAACCTCTGTGGCTGTGAAGTACAGCCAATGCAGAAGTGCCAAAAACTGCAGTTCTATGGCTACTTAAGGCTAGCTACAGAATGGGTCAATCCCCATAAGACCCAATGTTAAAATGCCTGACATGATCCATTCATGACAACTATACTGAGGGTGAATTTTAATATAACTCATCCAATGAAATTATATTAAGGCTTGAAGTTAAACAGCAGGTGGGTGTCTTGTTTGAGCAACCAGACTTCATTCAACCCACCTCAGCTCCACCCACTTCTTTGCCCATTTTTGGATTAGCCGGGAGCTACCCGCCAAGATGGCTGCTGCCAGAGCCACCACACTCTGAGCATCACAACAGCTCTTCAGAAACTGGTGGTGAACTACACCCATGTTTTATACAGCCTATGGTATGGTACAACTTTTGGTTGTTTAACTCCTGCAAAGTTTAAGGAAGTCTTGCAGTTGTTCTCCGCCATTTACGTAGCTTCCACATTTCCTCCTGTTTTGTGGTTAGTTCGGGAGTATTATCATTTTTGTCTGATTCTGTAGATCAAGACACCTTTTTTTTTTTTTCCTCATTCCGTGGTTTTTATTGAATTGTTATTTTGGCCTTGGAGACCCTGATATTATTTCACCCATTTCTGCATGTACTGCTCTCGCAGTGTGTGCTTATGAAAAGCTAGACAGTCAGATAACGGACAGAATCCTTCAAAATACCACAAGGCTTGACTTTTCTTGTCCTTTAATGGAGTCTTCTATTTTCCAACTCAATCCGTAAAACTGAAAATTATACAGAGATAGAAACACAATTTACTTAAACACTGTACAAGCAAGGCATTGCATAAGTACATTTCAATTAGCGTCCATCAATTAACAAAATTAAAAGAGTTAGCATCTGTTGAAAGCTAGCACAATACATATCCAAAAGAACACAGTCTGTTCCCTATAATAAGGGTACATCCAGATTTTCTAAGATTTCATCTACTGGCCAAATTATATGCAGTCATGGAATTAAATTTCCACCGCTACGCTGATGATACTCAGCTGTATGTGCCTGTAAAGGCACATTACTAAATTATTACATTTGAGGCAAGCTTGTCTGCTGGGAAAAAAAAAACTGAATACCACATAATTTGAGGAAAAAGTTTTATAGCCAAGAATTTTGGTGTTAGATTTGACCCTACCCTCTCTTTTGAGCAACATAATATAAAAAAATGTTCAGAATTATTAACACAGTAATGCTTTGAGATTAATGTTGATCTTAGCATGCTGACTTTAACAATGCCAACATGCTGATGGTTGTTGCATATAAAGTTTACCATGTTCACCATTGTGATTTTTCTTAATTAGCAGTGAATACAAAGAACAGATGAAGCTGATGAGAGTTCCATTAGTTTTCTACATATGTGGAGACAGATTGAAATGCTGAATTAGCCGTGAATATCTACCAAATTTCACAGTCCATCCAATAGTTCAAACATTTGAGTGAAAACCACAAATGCCATTCTCATGGTAAAGTCAATGAATCACCAAAGTCAGTCTCTTTAATAGTTCTTGAGACATTTCACTTTCCCCTCGATTTAACTGCGTTCCAGCTGTGCCCTGGCCACTGGAGCTGATTCCAGCCATTCTAGATGATGATCCCATCAGAAGATGGTGTTCTAGAAAATGATTGTGAATCCATCAGGTTCCATGGCGTGTTTCAGAAGTGTCTATTCAACTATGTGGCCTACTTACTCAAGGTAGAAGCACAAAAACTAAGAAAAAAAATCTTAAATCTGAGAAAGTTAACAGAGTCTGTCACAGATGGTTGTCACAGAGCCATACCCAGTGGGATCCATGGGTAAAAACCCAATCCTTCAACCTCATGATAGAACTAGAGAAAAAGTCGGGGGATCACCAAATTCATCTTGACACCACCTTCTCAATACCGTGAATGTCTGTCTTCATGTGTTTCATGACAATCCATTGAACACTTGTTGAAATATTTCAGTCTGGACCCAAGTAAGGTATTCCTGGATCCAGACTGCTGGTATACCTAAAAAATCTGGTATGTAGCAGAGGTTATATCATGTTCTCTCAGAAAAGAGACAACTTTATGTTTTGATATCTTGTAATTTTCCAGATATGTCTGTCAGAGAGTTGTAAAAATATTAGTAATATTATTTCAAGCTTGTCTTAAGTGAAACCCAGCAGTCAGACTTAGTGGTGTGATTTCTGTGGTGCAGCAACTGAAAAACACAGACATGGCTGATAAGAACAGGATTCATGTACTGAACCTGAATAGCACTGTAAAAACTGAGATTACCTGACCTTAGAGAAAACGACAGTAGCTGAAGATACCCTAAATCAGGAGACATGGCTGTGACAAAGTTTATAACATGGCATAAAGCACTTTTAAGGAATATTTCCAAGAGGATGATTCCTTTGTTCCTACCATGTGGCTGACAGTAAGTGGAGTGTTATATAATGCAGCACCAGAATAAAAATCCTCACTCACTCAAAAATAGTAAATCAGATGTAACCATGACTGTGTAACCTTTTCCTATAAATGAATCAAATATATCCTCAGTTTGACCAAACAACTCATTATCAGCTACCAATTCATAATAGTCTTGGGTTTCCTTAATACCCCTTTAAGTTTCCTTGAGGGTATTAGTTTGAAATGCTCCATTAATGTAACATTGAGTTTCATGACTGCATCAGTTCCAACTCAGTTTTTGTTTATTTGTCTTGTTTTGGGCCCATTAAATAATCTGAGATCTCACACTGACACATTAGCTTTCAGCTCATTTTATATATGCATAGACATGCTTCTCGGGCTATTACAGGAGAATGCCTGTAACACTTAGCCTAGCCTAGACTGCGATAAAACTTTATTTCCCTGATTAATCGGCTTTCTCAATGCTCACTCACTCTCATTCACTATGTCGTCCAGTGATCTCTCGCCGATCTCAGCCGCAGTGTGATGCCAGGTTGCGTTTTTCCAATGGTTGGATCGGGCTCAACTTCCCCACCGCAGGACACTGCGTTTTTTTAGCAAACACTCCTGCAGCCCGCACTGTGCAGCCAAAACACACTACCCCAAAACACCTGCATTTTTGAGATTTTTTTTTTTTTTTCAGAGTTTTTCCCAAAGGTTTTCTTCCACAGCCTCTCCGGAGCTTAGCAGTTAGCAGTCCTCTCCTGCAGGACACTTGCTCCACTCAGTTCAATTCATGCAAATCTTGCATAGAAAACACTTCCACTCTCTTACCTGTCTGAGCTGCCTGCACTGCAGTAACTGAAGGGTGTTATGGAATTTTCTATCCTTAGGTTACACAAGGTCACGTGTGGGCCTTGAGGTCCTCAGCAGCATTAATTGTTTGGCTTTGGTTGAGAAAAGTAGGTGCCAGTCTATCTCAACACTGTGGTGGCCAGGGTCAAAGAGACCTATTGCTGCCTGCTTAGACGTAATAGATAGCTGGCCGTTGACGTTCCAATCTGCGTAAACAGACATCTGTGTCTCCAGACTAGAATGTGCTGACGGCAATACTAACATGGGTAAAAACATTCTCTTTGGCTAATTCTGGGCGTATAGTATTTGTTATCTTGGGGTTTAGAGTCTATCCACCAACATGAGTTGGGCAGAATGTGAGACCGACTCAGGCACTTCTGATGTACTATGAGAGTGTCTCTAATTCTCCTTGGCCAAGCGTCAATAAATAATACAGCATAAGACATCAGAGGCTCCTGAACACTTTCTTCCCTCCTGACCTCACTATTGACCTTTGACTTCAGAAATTTCTCCACAACAAAGTGGATCAGAAACTTGTCTGTGCGCAGTCACTTAGCTTGTGTCCATTAGTCGCATGTGCGGTGTTCAGGAGACATATGTGAATTATACAGTTCTCGAGGAACACCGGTAATTTGCTGTGATGGAACATATCCAGGGTTACACGGACACTCACAAAAGCACATATTGTGAAGTCTGTGAAAGTTTTCTTACCGTACAAAAAAAAATTCTGAATAGGAATAAATTTGCATCTGTAACTCTGCAAACTGCCCAGACATAAAATTACAGCAATGTGAGAATGAAAAGAAAAGGAAAAAAAATAACAATCATAATAAGAGTGTTCTGTTTCCATCAATGATTTTCCAACGTGGATATCTGAAACGCAAATTTTACTTCTTCAAGGTCCCAATTAGAGAGGAGGCACTCTTTTCTGTTGCAGACTCGCTTTGCAATTTAAGCAGATAACAGCGCCTTGTGTTTACTGGTTGGTCCCCGTGGTGACGGATTAAAGCACAGCAGTGGACACTGAAGCAACTCGAAGAAAACCAAACAAGTGGACTCAGACACAGACTCCTTACAATACAATAGGAAGAGTCTGCCATGACAATAACAAAGGTAATCCTATATTCAAGAAAGAACAGAACAAATACATATTTGATATAGAGCACATCATGGACGACATTTTACAAAGGTTTTGTGTTATTAATTCTGAACAGTGTTGGGCAGTCACATGATAATCAAAGTCTTACCCCCTGCCAGAAATTACTCCTTACAATATTACTTTTATCACCCCCCTACTGATTTGAAATCCAACAGTCTCATTATACCGCTGGACTCATTTTCATAATCGACATGCGTGCACATCATCAAACGGCAAGCTAGCTTGAAAGATGAAAACATTCAGCGTCTGGAAATATTCCCATTACTTTGATTTTGCCAGGAAGAGAGACGAAAACAAATATGTAAATGGTGTGCAGGTGGTAAATTTACAAAGACTCTTTCCACTGCTAAAAACACAACATCAAACCTCCTGAAACATCTTCTGTGACAGCACGACAATGTGAAGCTTGTGGAAATACATTCCACCAAAGACGACAACGTCTGCAGCCACAGAGGATGGCTGTAGCCCAAAAACAACCAAAACTGGGTTTTAACTGTCAACAACAGGCTACAAGCAACAAAGAAATCAAGCTTGTGGTTGGATATGTGGTAGATGAAATGTCTCCACGATGACTCTCAATCTTTCAGACAGATACTTTTAAAGATATGGCACCAGAACTCCAGGTAAAAAAAAAAATAAAAATCATCATTTGCAATAACAGAAGTTCTTTGATAGGTCTTGTCAACAGTTTGACAAAGGTATGCTATTTTGAAGCCTTACTTTTGAAGCGATTACCATGACATCCACACAGAGGCACACCTGAGAAGTCTGAATTTTTGGCAAGGATGCAAGTACCAATCTTGTGGGGAAAAGTAATTTAAAGAGTAGTGTAGAAACTGTTGGGTAAGAAGTAGAGTAATAATATTACTTTTGAACATAATGAGTAATGAACTACATTTAATCACATTTTTTTTTTAATACTAGTTCTGAATTAAGTCTTGGGCAACTGGACTGTTTGTAGATCCGTCAAGACGTTTCGCCTCTCATCCAAGAAGCTTCTTCAGTTCTGAACTTCACTTCAGAACTGGACTGTTTGGACTGTTGGGGCAACTGGACTGTTTGTAGATCCGTGAAGACATTTCGACTCTCTGAACTTGCTTCTTGGATGAGAGGTGAAATGTCTACACAGTCTAAACAGTCCAGTTGCCCCAGACTTAACCTTTTTGAAGAAAAGATGACCTGGATGACTGAGAACCTTCACAGAATTCTGAATTAAGCTATGTCCATGGGTCACCGTTTAAACAATATGTTTGTGCACGTGCATAAGCTCATTAATGCTTTATCTTTATGGCTTCTGTTTGGAGCTAAAACAATGTTTGTTGAAGGTCAATACGTAATGATTAAATATCTGGTATAATCTGTATGTTGAGCTGATATTCAGTAAGTCGAGAGAGAAGAGTCTTTCAGCTGTGATGGTGGACAGTAATAAATGCCTTTTTGATATTAAATTGAAAATATTGATTTACAGAAACAAGTCATTGTTGAAGCTCATTTATCATGCATAAACAGAGAGATGTTCGACAGGTCTTCCATTTGAGTGTCTTCTGCCTCCTCACAGACTATATAGTGTAGCTCCGCTCCTAACCCTGCACCTATGTCTTCTGATGCCAGAGCTGAATTTCCACATTACCTTGCTACTGTGCCAGCACAGGGGGGGAAAGTTCTGGCTGAGCCTGCTGTCATTTTGAGTACTGGCTTGAGATTTGGGGCTTTAAACATTCTTAAACCAATTAAAGTTGTCAAGGTTGGATGTGCTCAGCTCACCAGTGCGCTTGTCATCAAGACACATTTTGCACGTAGCTAATTACCTGCCTTATGCACGCTTCAACTTTGTGTCAAAGTTTCACCATCACCAACACACAGTTCAATATGTATGTCAACTGCTTGTCTTTGTTGTTTCTTATTGAAAATGGCAATATTCATGCAGTGGGAGGATTTATTTTTGCATCTGAGTCAGACTGTACCTACCTTCACTTAATTTCTATTCCAAGCAGCTAAAGATAAACCCAAACCAAAATGTAATTAAACATTAAATAGTTTTATTTATTCCATTATTGTGCTGGTCTTCCTTTCACTTAAGTCTGAGTGTCATCAGCAGTCTGTTTCCAATAAAATGTGACAAAAAATGAGAAATTAAGGACAATGCAGCCCATAGAAATTATTGCAATGATTTATCCAGATATGTCAGGAAAGTGAAATTTTTATTGAATACAAATTCACTACATCAGCCAAAGTCCCACCAGGGCAGTACATTTATTTGTCTGATCAATGAAGATAATAAAGAGTAAAAACAATAAAACAATGTAACCCGATAAAAGTTAGACACCAATACAGACATATAAAAGAAAAAGCGGTAACATGTGGAAGATAGATCAAGTCTGGCTCCATGTTTAAAGCAGCGTTATTTAACTTTTATACCATAAGATAACAGGTTTTGAATCATTTTATCATAATCATCATCAGTCATCTTGCACTATGTAACTTTGTGCTTTGGGTACAATCTCCTGCAAGAAGTAAGTCACACACCATCAACTATTTCACTGATTTTGGTAAAACTGGATCATATTTTATAGGGAGCCTCAACTATCTGAACGTAATCAGGCTCAGCAGAGGCAGACCATGGCAGAGGGGAAGGACACCAAAGAGGAAGCTGATGGAGGAAGCTAAGAAGACAGAAGTAGAGATTAAGAAAAAGATCTCCAGACAGAGTTAATCTGGGACGGACTTATTGGCGAGAGTTTCATGACCTCAAAGCCTAAAAGTGAGACCCTACGCTAGGCTTCTTCCTGTTGGACTAGTAAGTAATATTAGCTGGCTGCTATGTGTTGCGTGGACACCAGTGGGGACACCAAAGCACAAAAACATGTTGCTTTTAAGTTCACTGCAATTCAGACATAAAAAAAAAAATGGTGCTATATGAAAAGAACATCAATAACAGAATCTGTTTAATCATCTTTGCATTTTAAAACATGATTCATTCAGTCATTGACTGCAGTAATTGATGGTGACTGTGATGTGTTAAGTGTTGGAGAAGTCTGTATATATTGCTTGTCATTCATTTGGAGTTGCATCTGATAAAGGTCACAAGAACGTCATGCCTCTTATTTCAGAATGCATTTCACATTTTTTTGGCATCCAGAGATTTCTAGCACCATTCTTGCATCATTTACAGTAATACCCCAGGCAGATTACAGAAATTATGAAATGTTACATGGTGCATATTCAATGTGGAAAAGCACAAAAACTTGCATGTCTCAATCCTCTGCAACTGGTGCCAAAACAAAGTCCAAAACATAAAGAATGAAAGGGTGTCCGCACACTGACTCTGCAGCTACTCCCAAACCATATAAATTTATTAACACCTACACACCAGTGGTGTTTTAGGCATACTGTATTGATGAAAAAATTGTGTAACAAAAAAAAAAAAAAGATTCTCTCAAACTGAGTCAGTTATTTGGGATTTGGAGAGCATGTTTCCTCAGAGGGGTAACAGATACCAGGGATTCACTTCAAGCTTGACTTTTATTTGACTTTTAAAACAGTTAAGTTTTTTTGATAACAGACATTTTTATCTAACAAAAAGTCAATATTGTTGCAAAACATCTTACATTACATCTTCTATAACTTCCATATTTCATATTATTGTGGCTCAGTCTGTATTATGCTACTGTTCTTTCACAGTTGTAATCAATTGAATGTATTGCAGCACACACAAGGTCGACTCTGTGATACGTTGTATTTCATAAATATTATAAAGCAAAGAAAAACAGCCGAATAATAAAAAAAGGATCGGTGATTGGTCTTCTTCTGGTACAAGAACAGTCCTTTGAGGGATATGCGTCACAATTTCAAACAAACTAATTTAACATTCATAAATTAATACTCACTTCTGTGATTCAAAAATCTTTTGTTCCAATGTTTGCTCACATTGCCTTTGCTTCAGCTAGCACGAACGCAGAACAGAGCGTAAATCGTGAGCTCGCATCAGTTTAACGCACATCAAAACAAATGCCATCAACATCAAAACACCACATCCAATAGCTAGCTCATTAGGCTGCTTGCTATTGACATGTAAACTCCCTTCAGCAAACAACATGAGGCTCCCACTGTTCCTCAGAGTCGATGAGTCAGAGCTGCACTAAACACAGGCCGCGCTGCTCGCTGCTATTACGTCCAAGCTGTTCATCAATATTCTTTTCATGCTCGTGATCAAAGCAGGAGAAGGGGCATTTATCTGTGACAACATCCATCCAGAAATTATTTACCAGGACTGCAGTCACACTAATGTCGCTGTGAGGCTACAACACTAATTACACCCCACAGAACATTAAATAGATGAAAAATATAGAGGCAACTTTTTATTGATTTTTGATTTTATTAGCTTTATGTCTGGGACAACAATAACAGCAGTACATGAGAAAATGTTCAATGTTCTGCCAAAATATTTAGTTGTGCATTCAAATATCTTCTTATAGTGACTACAGCTTTTCTATGATTATGTTTAGGCAGTGGCAGCGCTTAAGTTTAAGGTTCATAGTCTTGCTTTAATACAGAAAAGATATGCTGTGATGTGAATCACAACACGCTGTTACTATTTAATCAAAACCACGATTCTTTACCTAACCCAACATTCCATTTTCTCAGCATATGTTGCATCCTATCATCCCCAATCTTTATATTGTGTCTTTCATAACAGCATGATTCATCCATAATCAATCCATACAAACATCACATCACAAACATCTAGGAGATAGGGTTGGACAATGACCGCCCAGCCGAGGTAAGTGTAAATTACATCCTCAGTGCAAACACGCTCAAAAACTACAGACTCATTACAGGCATCGGGTGTAATTCGTCAGCCTGTGCTTTAAGCTAGCATGCCACTTATGAGACCTTAACAAACATTGTATGTCATCAAGTTACAACATTTAGCATATCAGAATATTAATATTATGTTACATATGTACTGAGCTCAGGCTGACAGCAAATCGCTGTGTTGCTATAGTACTGCACAAAATCTCTTGGTAATCCATCCGGTAGTTGTAAAGCATGAACGCATGGGCACCTCCAAGGCCCTGCACCCCCAGGTGCCCCCCTCTGAGTTTCATATGCATAATGTGCTTCTGAGTAATGAGCAATATATGCATAATTTGCCTCTATCTGATGTTTTACATCAGGTAATGTTTATTTAAATCTAATTACATGAAAATGAATCAATCAATAATGTATAGATTTCACAATAGTTCAAATACAATAGAATAAATGTATAGCCCGCCATTCCTTACACTCTGACTACCATCCCAACCCCCCCCCAATGAAAAATGTATGGGGGCGCCACAGCATGAAAGGGGAGGAAAAACATGCATTACATTCTTAGCTATTATTTAACTCCTTATTATCATGGCTAATAGAATTAAAAAGAATTGCTTACATCTTACATCTTTAATTTTGTCTACACGTCTGCAAAATATGGTTCTTAATAAGTGCTCTAAAGCACTTTGAGTTCTCTGGAGAACCTTTATAACCTTAGAAACCAATCTTTCTCTTTAAAAAAGGGGGAACTGAGTGCAAAAGAAGAGTCCTTTAAGTCACAATTGGTGCCTTGAAGAACCTTAACCTTTGCAGCAAAAGAGCCAATAGGGAAAAGGTTCCTTGCAGAACCAAAAAAAAAAAGGTTCCCTGATGGCTTCACCACGAAGAACCACTTTAGGTTCTAACTCGAAATGAAAGCTATGATTGTCCCAAATGTATGTCTTTTGTTCAACTCAATATGTATCCGCAATGCCGTGTGTCTGTGAAGCTTACAAATCCAAGAAGTCAAAGGGGTCAGGCAATTCGTTGTGACTGAAAGGCATCTAAAACAGGTGATCTTGAGTTATGGTGTTTACATGTCAAGCCAAACCAGGTTTCCTTGAGTAACTGAGTTTAGAATGGAATTTTCTGTGCATTTACATGCAGCAGATGTTATTGATTGATAGCCACCTGCTGCGTGTTCTACTTCCATATTTTATGTTATGTCACTTGTATCTGTGATCAGAAGCTGGATGGCTCCTGGATAAGACATGACACTTGGCCACCATGCTGATGTATTTATCTGAAGGACAACATCTAACTCATGACATTTGGAAGTTCATTCCACATATCCGTGTCTTTGAGTGATCTTGCTCTATGTGAACATTTTTACTTCTCCACAGAAAAAGTTTATGAGTGTAACCACAAAAAAAAAAAAAAAAAGGTTTGAAAAGGTGAAGAATCATTCACTTTGTCTCCAGCATGAATAGCACTCAGCGTCTTGATGGTATTTCCTCAAAGGCGCAACTCTCTCATGAGACTCGTTTGGTCAGAAGAAGAGAAGAGAAGAGAGCAGAAACAACAACAAGGTGATTTCCATTACAACGTAATCACAAATCATTTACCAATTTCTTCTCCATCACAATATGAAAAACCCAGAGAAAGAGGAGAGGCTGATTATTTTAGATGAAAGTCTACTACACAGTTCCATCAAGCACCAGACAGTCGAGGAGACGCCGAGACGTGACGGAGAACACTCAGTTTGAACATATTCCCAAAAAAGAGGAAATACCTGCTCTTCTCTGTGACTTAAAAATATGTTTATTACAGCTTCGATGTCAGAAAGCTGAGTGGATTTATTTATGCATTTTTCTGACACACTAGTTATGGGATAACACTTGATTTTACAGTTTTAATCCATTACTCTGTGCATGTTGCAACTTATTCGAACGCTTTAATGACGCTCCAGCAATTAAAATGTCATACAGCTGACTGTATGCTATGCTCCTGATATTAATGCACAAACATGTGAACATGTAAAATGTGCCACGGCAGCTCTGTTTCTCAGCTGCTGAGTGCTGCAGGAAAACCATGGTTAATCGGTTTGTTTGTAGGTCAAGAAAAACATATATCCAGCTTTACAAAAAGGAAAAAAAAAGACTATCAATTTATATTCATTGTGCAGGAGGTAATGCTTTTGGCTGTTGTGCATTATCTGAAGGCCACAAAGATGTCTCAGGGTGAGGTTCTTTAAGAAACACTGCAGAACTTCCACTGGATTCATTTTGTGCTTTGAATGTGGAGAATACTGCTGTAGCATTATAGTGGGCTCTGTGCAGAGCTTTGTTCATTTTATTTTGCAGTAAAAACGTGTAATGGCACAATGTGAGAGAGGAACAATATTCATAAATGAGGGTTCTATTCTTGTGAAGCTTTTTGCACCTTGAAAGTGTCGATCTCTTCCACACATTGTCACATTTCTTGTCTACTTAGTGTTTCAGAGCTTACAAAGTTGAAGTATGAAGACTTTTACACAGGGAGAGAAATGACACAACACGTTTTTGATGACATATGTGTTCCTGCCTGATCTATGCTATTTTCATCAGTTCACACACCCACTTGCATGGATGCACAAATCCTATTGGAAATTTCCTCAAGCTGAAAATATCTTGTGCAAATGTTTCTACTTAGATTAAATAAATGATTATGTGCCCTAATTCTCAGCTGTATATAATCAATATTCCATTATACACCTGAACATGCAGTGACACATACTGTTCTGTCTACAGCTGGTATTCAATCGATGCCATCCGCTAGAAATCATCTTCAGACATAAGTAACACACAATACAGTACACAAGAAAGTGAGTAGTTAATGAGGGGCAACCTGATAATTAATGAATTGTTAATGATTGCAGTGTGGGCTTTCTCTGGGTGAATTTGTCACACAGTCCAAAGACATGCGGGTTAATTGATGACTGTAAATTGTCCAAAGGTGTGAATGTGAGCGTGAATGGTTATCAGTGTCTATGTGTCAGCCCGGTGATGAACTGGCGACTTGTCCGCCTTTCGTCCAATGTCAGCTCGGATCGGCTCTAGCTGTTACGGAAAATAACTTTAAAGACCACAGACCAGTCCAGATTTCTTAGTCATTGGACCTAAAAGCCTAGTATTAACTTAAGAATATATGAAAATATATCTTCTGCTAAGCTATGAACCATCCAGACCAATAGTGTAACATAATTGTAATTGATTAATTAAGCTCTACCTTTCTCTGTCTTCATGTGGACAGGCCTTACAGCTTACAGCCTCTGGGCCCATGTGTGCTGCATTGGGTACATCAGTCACACATGGCCGGTGATCCAGACCTCTCAGATGGTCTGGGTCATCTTTATGTCGCCAGACTTAAGACCTACAATATCTGCTCCAACTGAGTTCTTTTAAAATCAGGCCTTAAAACTGTTGTGTTTGTCACAGCTTTTTATTTAATATAACTTGTGACTATTTGTATCTTTTTTTTAATTCTACTGTTTAATTATTATCAGTAAAAAAACTATGTTATTGTTCTATTTTATATATATTTTATCTTTTTGTGTCCCTACCCAGAGTGGTAGATAATACTGAGTAAGTAGTCCCTCTTTACGCAATGATTATGACATGTAGCATTGTGCATTTTGTCTCTTTGGAAAATGAATTACACACAACTGTAACACTAGGAACCAGATTCAGGAAACAGGTAACAGGTGCTGTAAGGCGATGTGAACTGTTTTAGCAGCATGTCGAGGCATGTTTTTTTTTGCCTGAATGCTTCAACCATCTTAAAGAGAAAGTGTCAGTTGATCCCAGACTGAGCCCTGCTTTTGTTGTTTTGTTTATTATATAGTGCTATTGATTTGCAACCTTTAAAATGAAGTGTCAACATAAACTATGACGAGAGGAATATGAAAATCTCCTCCATATTAAGGCACAAATAGTAAAGTTATTGCTTTTTTTTACCCCTGTAGGTAATTACCTCATGAAGCGTCTTTATCTCAGACGACACATATGAGAGCTATCTTTTCTTTAAGACTGGAGAAGAATTAGTTATTTTTCAAAGGTTTAAATTTCTTTCTTTGTGTTGCCTCATCACAAACTTTGTTTAGGGAAACACAAAGAGTGAATTTTAGAATGTAAGTCTGGAATATGCCAACTTGATTTGACTAACTCATTTTTGTACAGAGAAAAAGGACCATCTCTTCCATATGAAACACTGAAGAACCCCTAATGTTTGTACAGTATATTCAGTATGAACATGTGAGCATGTCCATATTTTCAGAGCCTTTAGTAAATTCTTATGGATGTAATTTGGCTTGTAAACAAAGAAAATTCATCATAAAATACGGTCTATATTTTATTTATTATTTATAACTGTTTCTTGAACTGATAATGAATAAAACATGACATAAATCTAACCTAAACAAGCAATATATCCCCTCAGCTGCTGCTCTTGCTTGAGTAAATGGTAGATGATGAAGAAGTCGGTTACTGAAAGGTTGGTTTTCAGTTTTCTTTCATGGAGAATCTCTCACCTTGGAGTGCAGCACCTCACGTCATCTTGAAAGATCTGCTTCAAGTGAAGCCAAGAATAGTGATACAAATTCAAAAAGATCCCTGCTCTTTCTTTCGTTCCTGAAATGACAACAAGGTTCCACTTTTGCTCCCTTGTGTTCATGTCAAGAGGTTTGTCATTCAGTGGACTGCCACTCTTTTCAGTAAAGATCTATCCTGAATATTTTGTGGATGTCTCTGTATATTTGGCCATAAGAGCGAGGATAATCCTCTTTTCTCCCTTCATCTATCTTCCCAGGGGTTTTATGATGATAATGCCACCAATGACCCCCTTCCGAGTTGCCATTAAACTCCCTAATGACCCTCCTTGAGCATTGTTGTGAACTTGTTGCCATTTTGACAGAAAAAAGAAACCTCCCCTCAGCATCATTCATGTGCTACTTAGTGTTTCTTTCCATCCTTTTATAACCAGCAGGGGCACTTAGTCCGCTACTTCACAATGCAGCCACAGAGTCGCTCAGATATAAATATCAATCATCTGCCTTCGACCTTTCCCCTTCCATTGCTGCTCACGGTTCATGGAATTGCGGCATTGCGGCTCATGTTTGAGATCTCGTACTGCTGTGTATCGCTGGTCCATTGTGTGCTGTAGATGTCTCATTGAATTACCGACATAACTTTCTGCTTGGTCCCACCACAAATCAGCGTAGGGTTGAAACAGCCAAAAGCAGAGTTATGCATCTTGGATAAAGTAAAAGAATATCCCATTAGGAGTGGTTGCAGCGGTTTTAGTCAAGTCAAGTCAAGTCAAATGGATTTTATTGTCATTTCAACTATATACACAGTACACAGTAAAACAAGACACCATTTCGCCAAGGACCAAGTAAGATATGAAACATAAAACAGTTCAGACAGGACTACATTAAAGTGCACTCACATTACAACACAAAATAACAATGTAAACAAGAGCTACAGCATATGAGGCAAACTACATCAAGAGGCTCGTTGATTTTATTATAATTGCATGTTTTGTTTTGTTTTTCCTTTATTTGGTGGATTTGATGGGTTTCACTGCTGTGCATGTGTGTGTGTAAACTCTGCCACTTGTATTTAGTTCCTCAGTGCTTCAGATCTGGCTGTAACACATCTACTCAGTTTCCATCTTAAACGTAATCTTAAAAAACATTTGTGACTGGTATTTTTTTTATTTTATTTTTTATTCTTACTTTAAACTAAATATGTATTTGTTGAAATCTTTGAAAATGTAATTTGTAAGCTTTAATAAAATCTTTGGGTGAAAACCCCCAAGGTGCAATTGTCACAAATTTTACCAATAATACCATTTTCTGTTCGAAACACTGGACTGGATGTCACTAAAAAGATTGTCGCCCTTGGTGAATCCAATGTGTTTGCTTAATTTGTTTTTGATTTACTCAGTTTAAGGTTATCAACATGCACACAAGAATGAAAGTACTGATATGAAGATGCTTTTCTAGAATTAGATTGTGGGTGACAAAAAAACATACATGACTGTGACAAAACTCCCCATTATAACTTTACGTCTCATCTGGGAAATGTTTGATTATTCCACTTGGATAAAATTGACTTGAAAGTCGTGCAGAGCAGCTGAAAAGATCAAATGAAACTGAATAAGACTGAAAAGAAACTTTAAACCTGGTACAAAAAAAGCATAGGCCTTTGGTTTCCCTGTGTGGAACCTCACAGTCAGTCTCTTGCTCGCCACATTAATGCAACAACACATTTGCTTTAGCTGCGGAGCATCTCCGGCAGCAGAGAACAGCACTAATATTGCCAGGGTCAGGGGTACATTTCCCACCTGGATTACCCGTGTTTACTTTAAACCCTTTTGCATCTGCCAAGTTATTCTTAAGTCTTACATGGAAAATAGTGATCTTTGTTATGCACAACAGTGGAGGAAAAATAGGATGTTTTCTTGACGAGAAGAAATGCAGCAAGGCTAGTTAGTTATCACTGCCAGCATCTATTTATAGGAGTTATTTATGAAGTCTTGATTGCTCCCCAGGCAGATAAGCAATGGTGTGAAAGTTATTTATTGTGGCTGGATATGTATAATAGGCTTGTGATTAGTTCAGGTAGGTTATGGTGGTGTGGCATGAGAATATTGCCAGTAATTACATGTGAGAATGATCCTCTGTATTGCACCAGTCCTGCACATTGAGCTCTGCTCCCATGGTGTCCACGCTACTGGCTGGGTGCCCTTATTATGTTTACTGCTTCTCCACCAGGTACAGTTTCCCTATTGATTGAAAATATGTGCCTAGACATGTTTTCTGGATCGGAATGTCGTTAATCACCACGTACAAGAGTGTTGCAGGACATTTGATAAATTGAAATAAAATGAAAGGATTCCTTTTTATATAGCAATAAATACAGACTGTTAACCTTTAATCAAATGGGTGCAAGCAATGTAAATACTGTTACTGTTACTGTAAATAAAGTGGAAACCATATATTTAATGATGAACCTGTGGCACAACATTCAATGTGTTTTTTCTTTTGCTGTTATTTCCATCGTAAAAATGTCTTCTATCCTACTGATTTACACAAACTCCATGTATGTGCCGCATACAGCACTACTAGTACTACTACTACTATGTCCTCATGCCATATCATACAATATTATGATTGTAACACTCGATACAACAACTTTCATTTTGAAAGTAACTATATATAAACTATATATAACTTACACATTCTATAGCACTATTCTACCATCTGGGTAGCCACACAAACCTGTTATAGCTGGAGATATGTTGTATCAGGAGTAAAACAAACTAATATCTTGAGAAATTAAAGCCCTCTGTTGCACTTCATATTGGACAGTCAGGAGTCTGTCCATGTTGAAATATGGTAGGGAATTGAGTTTATTGACATATATACTGTATGTAACTTATTTTAACCTCAGGATGTTCAATAAACAAAGCCTGAAGGCAACCAAGAGACTAGATGCCTGGCCTTAACAAATTCATGACAATTCAACAAATTACAGAGTAGTCTAAAGTATAATTTTACCCTTAAATATAATGTAATTAAGACAAAAGACTACATGTCTAAGTTTTAACCGCAGAATTCCATTGTCTCGCTGAATTGCAGTGGTCTGTTTGCTTCACTTCTCTTAAGCCTTTGGCACTTTGTAAAAACTTAAGCCTCGCTTCCTCCTGAATCCATTTGTTCAGTCTATTGAACAGCAACATTTAAGCAGTGTTTTGTTTTTCTTCGTTTTCTCTGCTGTATTTTTTTCCCCTTTTTTTTCCCTATGGCTGAATGTTTTCATCTTTGTTGCACAGAAATGAGAAACCATAATTACACCTGTAATTTTCTTGCATGCTTGAACATTCTTTCTTCCTCATTTTAGTTAGTTAGTTACATAAACTTCTCTGGAAATCTCCATGAGATCAAGATTTTATTTTGTAAGAAAGAGCTGAGTAGAGATAGTGTTAGATCTTAGATTGTTATGGAGACACTGGCTTCTTTTCTTTGTGATACAGAGCAGCTGTATGTTTGTATTTAGGAAGGCAGGCACCATTTTCATCATTACTATGGTAACAAAGGTCAGAGGATAGGGCTGTCTCACTACTGGACAAACAGATAGGTAATTAACTGAAACCTCGTCAGAGTCAGATAATCAGACCATTCAGGGTAAACATATATCCTTTGTGGACTAATGACCAATTGGCAAATACCTTATACTGAAGTATACTGAAGATCCATTGAGAATGACTATGGACAGAGCTGCTATTCTGTGAGCATATAGTTGAGCCAGAGAGTCCAGCTTCTTCAGAATTAAGGTGGCATCGTGTCAAGACAAGGGACAAGGGTTAAATGTTGAAAAGGGGAACATCCACCCAAAAATCTGTCCAAGAACTGTTATTCACTTGTGATGGATGTAAAAATATGCACAGTATCTGCAGTGTCATTATAGTTTCTATTTCTTCATACAAAAAGTGAGCAGAATGCAAATCTCACCACAACTTCAAATGTCTCTGTGGTGGTATGTAAAATCCTCTTGGATGCTAGTTGTGACACATATTCAAGCATAAACACAACCAATAAGCACATGCATAAACATACACACAGAACCTTGAATGCCCTGTGCACACAAACCTCTGTCTGCTCCATTCAAATGTCAGATCGTCTCACTGGGGCGCTCTCTTTAACTGACATATGTCACCCTCCAATTTGCCAGTGGCCACCTCTGGCTATTTTCTCTTCTGTTAATTGCTTCAGGCTTTTGCTACCATCTTGATTCTTTTTTTTTTTCTCTGAGATTAGAGGGGCACAGAGCCCAAAAGATGTACCAGCCTTCCCTGATGAATAGACAGCAGACAGAATACAAAACAGACACACCAGGGTGTCATCTAAGTGACACATTCATAAATGTCATAAAAAGATTGCATCAAATATGATCAAAAATGCGGTTCTCAATGCTTCAAATGAGGAATTTGTATGTTAAAACATTTTTTTTTTTAAGAATCATATTTGCTATGTGCTTTGCTTCTTCTTCATCAGGTGCTTGCAGACAACCTTGATCAGACAAAAGATTTCATCCTGTTACCACTCTGTACAGTGACAAAGGACAAAGAACATAGAGGTGTGGTTGTCAAGGCAACATGGTTATAGAAGGCAAAAGGCAGATGTGTGTGTACACCCACTCACACTTACGCACTCAGTCACTCTTTGTCAATGACAGCTTTGCCTGTCATGAGGATATTCAGTCCGTGGCGCTCTGTCAGAGTTAAGGTATTGTCATTAAAGGTGACGGCAAACGCTACGCTACAAGACACTAAAGATACGGACTGTGGCTGACTGATACACATTTACTGTCACTCTGTACAGTGGGCACCAGCCGCCGACACAAACATTCTTCACACTTGAAATGTGTACAAAAGAGTTTTTTCTCATGAAATGAGACACCTACTCATAAAATCATTGATATCATGGAATTAAAGTGCCAGTTCACTTAAAGACCTAATGTACATAAAAGAACACATTTAAAATCATTTACACACGCTGACTTGTGATCAGGTGAATGTTGTGTCTGTCACTCTGTTCTCATGCTATGTAACTGTGCTCTGGGTACAATCACCCGCGAGAAGTATGTAACACTTCAACCCGTTCTCATTCCCAACGCGTACAATACCGACGATTTGTCACGCCCCTAGACGTCTGATACTGACGCAAAAGGTACCCTTCCGCGTCTGTATAAAATGCTCTAGGTTCTCAATTACTCCAATATAAACCCGTTTGCAGCGTTAAGAGACGCTCAGAGCAGAGCTACAGCCGTCCATGCACTCTGATCACGGTGATACATGATGCTGCGAGCTACAATCTGATTGGAGAACCGAGGACTCTCTGCCGGAAGTATTTTTTCACTTATTTAAGGATTTCTTTTAATGACATCATCAACATTTCTCAACACAAACACGCCAAAGTGTCACTGATAATTCAACAATAAGATAGCTTTATGTTGTTGCCCTCAGTATGATTTTTTTCTCCTTTGATTCTGAGAAATAAAGTTTTATTCGTATGTTTTGGATAGCGAAAAGGCCTACACTACCCATAATCCTCGAGGTCAATGCACCCTGGGAGTCAAATCTAAGGTGAGTAAGTCATGGTAAAATCTGCGGATTATTTGTAATTTGAAAGAAATAATAGACTGATATAAAAGGTGAAATATTTTCAGAGAGCAGTCCGTGTACTTCTGCGACTGTTATTTTTGTAACGTATTCTCATGTGAAAGACACTTGCTTGGCCAGCTAGCTAACAGTAGTACTAGCCTATATTAGCAACGTAGTTTTAAAGCGCACTTCACCAGAGATGGATGGCCCGGCCTGTAAAGCTGAAGGCTGATGGCAATAGGCAGTTAAATCTCCTCTCTAAACAATGAACTGTTTAAATGTTCTCAAAGGACTAATAATATTCAGATTTACCAAGCAGTAACTTTCCTTAAGTCTAAATTCATATTTTAATGAGGCAGTACTGTTAACTACTATTTGATACATGCTGTCATTTTAAGCAAAACAGGACATTTCATATAAATATGAAACTAAAGTGCTATTGTGTGTTGTAATTGCCATTGCTTAATAAGTAATACAGTACTCCTTATAGAACAGACCTATGCTCTTGACTAATTATTTAGGGGGCTAGATTTTAGTGTGAGAATGCCAGAGGTACCCCTGCCACAAGCAGCCATGTCTGTACACCCAGACAGGCTTACATTGAGTGGCAAACACACCTGTCAGTTTACAGTACTCACTACCATCCTATGATTCATAGCTGTCTTTATTTTTTATTTTTCTTCACAGATTATATTTTGAATTACAGAAGTGGCAATGGGAATTTTATGCGCACACAAAATCACATTTTATTTCTGGTTATTTCTTTGCTGATAAATTACTTTTGTACCTGAAATAATCCCTGCATGTTTCATTTCTATTTGCAGAAATGACACAGCCAAAAAGAAGGTGTGCACTTCTTGCCAGGCTCCCAACAATTTAAACAGGAAGACCTGCAGTGGATGCCTGTCCAGCCTGGAATCTCAGCAGAACTTAAAAAACAGCAACATAATTCTAATACATTTTGCCCAGCTGTTGGTAAGTTTTCTGAGTTCTGATTTAACAAGGGCCTCCCAGACGATTATATATTTATCACTGTTGTCAATGTTTCCTTGTAAATCATTAAGTCAAAACTAATAAGACAGGTTTAACCTTGTGTATGTATGTAACATTAACATTATTTGTCAAATCAGTGTTGTACCTCTTGAGTTTGTTCTGGCCTATATGTGCCTATATTGTACCACACTTTCTTCTCCTGTAATTTGTCAAACTAGTCTGGATGCATAAAGTTTTCTTTATTGTTCTTGCAGGTTTTAAAACTGCATGCCCTGCGCTACCAACCTGTTCTTTTCCTGAGCCATCATGACTGGAAAGGCCAAATCATCAGGGACATTATACACCATGTGGATCCAGCAGAAGGGGTGGTACCTGAGATCGTCATAAAGATGAGGAAGTTGTACGAGCGCGTGCTCAAGATATATTTTGTGATGATGATATGATGGAGTAAACAAAATCAAGCAGTATGAATGACTTGTACACTAATTTATTGAAATCCTTTTTGTTTAACCATAAAAACTGTAATAATATGTATATAAGACTGAACAGCTCCAAATGTGCAATGGTCTCTGCATATAAACATGACAGATGACATATTAAAAGAAGCAGAAACATAAACATGAACTCCAGCTGGTACTGGTGTAGTTAACTTCTTTTAAAAACTTTATTTCTCAGAATCGAAGGAGAAAAAAATCATACTGAGGGCAACAACATGAAGCTATCTTATTGTTGAATTATCAGTGACACTTTGGCTTGTTTGTGTTGAGAAATGTTGATGATGCCATTAAAAGAAATCATTAAAATAGTGAAAAATACTTCCGGCAGAGAGTCCTCGGTTCTCCAATCAGATTGTAGCTCGCAGCATCATGTATCGCCGTGATCGGAGTGAATGGACGGCTGTAGCTCTGCTCTGAGCGTCTCTTACCGCCACAAACGGGTTTATATTGGAGTAATTGAGAACCCAGAGCGTCTTATACAGACGCGGAAGGGTACCTTTTGCGTCTGTATCAGACGTCTAGGGGCGTGACAAATCGTCTGTATTTTACGCGTTAGGAATGAGTTGAACACTTTGTGACACAAAGTGGATCATATTTTATGAAAAGAAATGTTTTCTTCCCCTCTGATGTCCTCAGGCTGCTGCACATGAACTCTCTGAGATTTACAGAGTTTCCTTATGGACAGTAAAGTAAACGGCTGCAAACTATAGCTGCTGTTAGCTAATGTTGGCTCAGTTTTTAATAACCAGGACTGTGAGCTCAGAGCACTGTGGGGGAGTGTTAGTGTTTGTACCACGGGCGTTTTTGGACCGCTGGGAAAAAAGAGGAGGTTTTTAGGCCTGAGGTGTCGGGGAATGCTGACAGGGAGCAGAGCCAGGACTGAAGCTGGGAAAGTGGGCAACGTAATCAAGCTCAGCGGCCGCTATAGGCATAATTGCGGAGGCAAAGAGATTGAAGAGGACGTTGACAGAGGAAGCTGAAGAGAAAAGAAGAGGACGTTGACAGAGGAAGCTGAAGAGAAAAGAAGAGAGTGCTGACTTTTAGTCATTGGAGAGAGCTTTGTGAAAGACAGACGTCGAGCTGGGCTGACTGCTGTTGGACTAGTAAGTAACATCAGCTGGCTGCCATGTCTTGTGTTGTTGACCTTGCTTGCTGTTTGGCTGTTATCTTAAGTAATACAGTCATAACTAATACATGTGTAGAGCTGTCTATATTTATGTCAGTAATATTGCATTGGTGCTAAGTCACAAGAATGCCGATTTCTACATAATGTTGCTTTAAATCACAATTACTTACCTCACATGGTATACAGCATGCAGAACATTTGTCCTGATGTCTTAAGATCGTTACCATTGAGGTTTTAACACCAGCTGATGTGTGTGTCAAAGTATCTAAACATTATATTGAAAATAAGTTCAACACCACAACAAGGGCAAAGATCTTTTCCATTATTTTTGTAGCCAGTGCACACAAGTTAAGAGAAGCGGTTGGGGTAAACGGTGGGCTTCCAAAGCACAACAGTACCAGGTTTTGTGTCACAAGTTCCAAATGATGTTAGGTTTACAGCAGCAGAAGCACAGAGGTCATGGTCAGGGAAACATTGTGTTTTTGTATTTTCTAAAGTAAATACATCCTGTAATGTGCTTGATTTTTTTCCCTAACCTTAACCAAATGTAGTGAGTGCCCAAACACAGCCATAAAAGAACAGAAAAAAACAAAACAGGAAAGACACTCAGATAATTCTGTCTTTTTAAAAGCGCATAATGTAGGACAAGAAATGGTTAATGAACATTTTGGAGATACATTGCAACTTGGTTGATATGTTTATTAAAAGGTTTGCTCATTAGATGATAAGCATAGTTTCTAGGGGACAGGCTTGTTATTCAACACACACACACGCATGATTTCTTGTATCAAAGCGCTACATGTTTTCTCAGTCCTCTGTACTGGAATGTGCTGATTTTGAGGCTGTGTATCAAAGTCGAGCTCTTTCTTTGAGAGAGTAGTCATTATATGTGTGACCACAAGTGCTGATGACTAATAACTAATAACTAATGACTAATGTCATTTTTCCTGTGATGATTTTTTTTTTTTTAACATAATAATGCACAGACTTAGCTGTGCACAGATTTCATATGGAAGTACTTTCTATACTGGAGATAAAAGTTAACTTCCCATAGTCAGAATAAATAATACACTACTATATAGAATTCATTTTTCTCAGTGAACTGGCTGACTTTACAGTCTTGTATGAGATACCCCCCAAGACAAGTTTTGTCAATACCCAACTATTTTCTTGCTCCGAGTTTGGCTTTTTTTCCCCTCTCTTAGCTACTGTTTTGCACAGTTTATTTGACCCTTGCACTGTGCATTGTTGGCTGTTTATAATGTTAATCTGTAGGAATATTGATACAGTCAGTCAGAGTCACACTGGTTAAGGTCGACTAAATTTATTCTACCCCATTAAAAATGACTGTGGAATACAGATCCAAACTCCAAACTTTCTCTCTCTTTTGGTACATTTTTGTTTGAAGTTGTACATCCATACAGTACTTTGTTTAAATGTATGCTGGTCCACACATATACACACAGAAAGTTCAACTTTTGAAGTGAGTGAAGAGTTCATCCAGTCCAGTCCAAAGAGAAAAGATGCAAGTAAGCAGCTGCATATAGCTGTGCTCACTCATATTGATCTTGTTAATTTGTTTTTTGTCACTGAGGCACACAGTGAAACACTCACAAATAGGGGAAGTTAGTTCGTTCGTTAGGAACTCTATTGTCCACAATGTGGAAAATTGTCTTTGGCTTCACCACATAGCATGAGAAACAGCACAAGGCCCAAGACATCAATGAATGCTGTTCTTATATTTCAGCACAGTTATGATGTTTTGTAAAAACTTCAAAGAGAATGGTCATGAGCTTTGGGTAGTGACCGAAAGAATGTGATCACGGATACAAGCGGCCGAAATGAGCTTCCTCCGCAGGGTGGCCGGGCTCAGCCAGTAAAGAGCTCAGACATCTGGAGGGATGGAGCTCGGGGTAGAGCCGCTGCTCCTTCACATTGAGCCAGCTGAGGTAGTTCGGGCATCTCCAGATTGGGATGCCCCCTGGGCGCCTTCCTTTGGAGGCTTACATGTGGACTTGTGCATGTGTGGATTATTCAGATGGCTCTTCTGGATTTGAAAAAACAAAGACAGAAAACTGTTCAAAATACACAATGTAATTTCCCAGAGCTCAATTTGATATCTTCAAATTGTCCAAGACTCAGATATTCTCAAATATTCAAATAACTATTCAAATATTTTCAAATTGATCATCAGGTCAATCTATTGACTAATCTAATAACTGACTAATGACTAATCTATTAGACTCTGATTAACTATGTACATATTTTATTCTTAGTTAGCTAATCAGACACTAAATTAAGTCATCCAACCAATGAAAACAGAAATGTTCCCTGTATTTAAACGTGCGTTTTACACCGAACATGAAAAACAAATGACCATTTTTGTGAAGGAATATAACTTTTTTTGCAATGTCTTTATTCAGCCTTGTATTATGGAAAATATTCTATGAATATAATAAAGTGATACTGCAGGTTATCGCCACAAGGCTGAAACTGCGTTCTGATGTAACCTATTATTTGACTGTGAATAATTTAGTTGTACAGTGTATGACTTGGCTGCTAAATGATTTATTCTGGGCATTAAAGTGAATTCATGGGCTTGACATAGACATAAATTCATGTGGTGAAAAGGTTAATGTTCTTGATTACCTTTTTTGTAATGGAGGTAGTCTTCATTGTTTAGTGGCTAACTGCTAAAAATGTTAAATGTAAGCCCAGATTCTGTGTAAGCAATACATTGTGTGTTTAGAAATGAAGAATTCAAGTTGAATTGAACTAAAAGTCTTTGTTGAATGAATTTACTTCACAGATCTGAATGCTCGATTGCAGTTTTTTCATCTAATTGGATTTTTTACTACCCACATCCATGTTTAGTGACCCAAAATACTGTGCCAAAATATCACGTGCATTACCTGCAACCACTAAATAACAAGATATTCTATTGAATTAATACAACAGTGGTACAAGTGCTCGTTTGCTGTTGTGCTTGAATTAGAGTCGGGGTGCAAGAGCTGCAGCTGTATTGACAGCGACTGCTGGGACTAATATAAAAATGGTTGCAGGAGAGAAGCCACGCTGCTCAGTCAAGTGTGATGTCACAAAAAAAAAAAAAAACACATTTCAGTCTGACACTTCTCACTGTGACTTTGTTAGATCTACAGCAGGGTCGTTTCAAGCCACCAAAAATGAATTGGCCACAATACTTATGCAATTATGTATGTATGTATGTATTATGCAATACTTATACAATACTAATGTAGTCATATGTTGAACTTTGAAAATAATTTAAGCGTCTTAGTAAGGTGTTGTCACCATGAAAGCTTCAGCGTTTTTTGGCACAGATCAAGCACAGCATTCTTGTGAAAATTACTCTGTCCTTTGATGCCGGTGGTGGAGAATATTGTCTAACACGTTCAAAAGCTCCTATATACGTGTTCAAGCAGGTTGAGATCTGGAGACGAAGACGTGAAGATTATTCACACCAATTTCATACTCATTAATCCATTCAGTGACCCCTCATGCCCTGTGTGGAAGCATTTGCATTCATTATGTTTCACTTCTCATTTATTCAGGGTTTTCAGGTTTCGGTCGTCTAGATCTACATTCTAAAGACTGATTTTCACTTTACATATAAATATAATGCGTGAAGTTAAGGACAGACCTGAGCATTTACCACTCTCGGTCATTTATATCAGCTAACTTATCAAGGTGGTACAAAATCCAGAGTCAAAGGTAGCTTGATTTGTTGTTCTAGACTCGAGAGGCTTCATTAGTTTGTCCTCTCAGCTATATGCAAGCCCTAATCATCAGGATGTTTCTCTTTTTTTATAGATATGTGGCGATGTGAACAGTTCCAGGGCACATACTGTACCTAATAAATGATTCATATATTTAAATGTCATGTCAGCTCTCACTTGCTGGTTTCATAGCCGGTCATTCTCTCATCAAGAATGCAATACAGTAATGTCAGTAAATTCAAACATTTATTCACATTATAAGAAAATGTCAAGTGTATATAGTCTTACAGCTGTAGTAAATAGCTCCATGTTAATAAACATTACAGCGTCAGAGACACAGAGCAAGGCGTGATGCAGAACAATAATGCAGTTTCTCATGTTGTGTCCATTAATTACTGATCATCGAATAACAGACGTGTTGTGGAAAATGATTTTCAATATGCAGACAGCAGAGTGAAGGAGTAGCGTCTCACCCTTGACTGACTGACTTGAATAGCCTCCAGATGGTTTTGCTGCAGACATAATATGAAGCCTCTTCACGGGCGTCTTGTATTAATAAATGCTCAAATACTGCCAAAATAAAAGCTTTGGTTAGGTCATCAGAAATATGCCGATGCGCGGATAAAAGATGCAACTGCCAACACAACAAATTTAAAAGAAGGGTTTGTCTTTGTTTTCTTCTTGTAAAGCAACGATGATCAATTAATCATGGTCAATCACAAGGCCTTTTTTCTGCGATGAGTGAGATTTGTCAGAAATAAAAGTCAAACAGCATCCAGTGGTCTCCTGTGCAACACATTTCTTATGTTTCTCAAGCTTCATTAATCTCCCCATTCAATCGCATCCAGAGCAGTCCTTGAAAATACTTTCCACTTACACAACTGGTCCTCGGAGGCATGCTGAGAAACGTAGCAGGAGAGAACGAGAGGGACGGCTTGGTAGAGCGAGGTGGTGAAACTCTCAGATTGATTTTCCCATCATGACTTGAAATAACATATTTATTGATTGCTTATAGGGAAGGGGAGGGGTGAAGGGTGAAGGTCGCTAAAGAATGGTGTGATGTTTTTTTTTCTTAGCTTATTTAGGTCAGCTGGAAGGTTAGGATTCTGATCCTTCTGACACAGAAGGATGCAACATAAAGTCTTTCAAAAACAGACATTCTTTGTGCAGATCGTATACTGCACGACTTACTGTCAGGGAGCTGTGATGATTTAAAAGGTAAAAAAAACAAACAAAAAAAAACAGTCTTTCATGGCTGAGAAGCTTTGTTCTTATGTGCTAATAATGTATGAGGCGATTGCACTTTTAACCTCACTCAAGTCATTGTAAGTATTATGCAATGGTAGTTCACATCGTCACACAAGCAAATAAAACAAGTCTGTGTGTTGTGTTCAAGTCTTTTGGTGTGCAAATTTGTGCTGTTTATCAATGGAAAACTGTCTTAACAGGAGTCTACTACCCTAACCCCTGGATCCTACTTTTGTTAGACTTTGTTAACTTGCTCAGACTTGGTCATTTCGATTTTTGGACTACAAACGGTGCAAGGTTTGAGGACAGATATGAGACAGGAGTCAAACTGTCTGAGCTAATCTCGTTCCATGAGCTGAATTGTAAATAAATTAGCAAGCCAGTTTAGAGACTTTTTTGCAACTGTCTAGTGTGTCTAGCAGCTAACGTAGTTCAGCAGCTATAATCCTGTAAAAACTACATCACCTAGCTTACAGCAGAGCCATTAGCCACTATAGGTCTTTAAAACATGTTTCCTAAAGCCATACATCCACCACACACCCCCTAACTCATTCATAATACCAGACATGACATGATATCACTAACATCATCCCAGATTTTGTAAGTAATTATATTATATAATTATTATATAATTATTATAGTGTGTTTTGGCTTATTATTTTCAATAGGCATAGAAATAGGCCTACAATCTTTAAGATGTTAGCTGTTGGTAAAGTTTGGAAAAGATTTGCTTGGTAATTTCCTTGTTTACCTATGTACCTCTTCTATCTGTACAGTGATGTTGCTCTGGCCCTTAGCTCCTGGCTATTGCAAAATAAATATCTCACTCATGAGGACATTTGCATACTGAAATGATATCACTCGGTGCCTTGATGCAGCTGACTTAAAACTGCTCCTTTGAAACCAAGTGAATTGTAAAAAGCCTTTAATGCCAAGAAGGATTTCAAATATCCCAAAGCAACAGAAAACAATCTTTATAATCCCAAAATCACTTTGCAGAATTCAAATTTCCATTTTAAGCAGCATATATACACCTCATAATTCCAGCATAGACGAGGACATTCTTCCCTGTTTGTGCATTCCTGAAGCATATTGGTGCACAGTCACAGTGGCAAAATCTCAAAAGCTTATGGGTCTGGCTCAGACAGTGACAGAGGGGGCATTTCACTCTTCCTCAAATAAATCAGACTGGCTTCTCTCTGACTTCTATCTCGATAGTTCAGGAATGCATTGATTAGAAAGGATCTTTAAAACTGTCTCTGTCCCAGGCAAATCTGTTTGCACTTCATAGTAGCTTTTTATTTTTTTGCCTCCAGTGTACTGTACGATGACTACATGAGGTGAACTTGTAATGTAATGTAAACCTATGAAGTGCATCTGTAATGCAGTCCTTTCATGGGTGGCTGCATCCACCTGCTCTTCCCCTGTTTGTTCTTTTTGTGCTTTCCTCTTCTTTTCCATACAGAGCAGCTCGCTGGTTGAAAAAATATATGCACGCATTTTTGACATGAAAAGTCCTTCAAATTATATTATACTGAATTTGGGTTTAGCTAGAAAAATATATTCACAACAGCTCATTCCTAAATTGTAATGCAACTAATCAGACTAATCAAAGCTATTTTACTATTTTGGGTTGAAATCAGCATAATCCAGGTTTGCATTACAATACTTCAGTGACAATGACACTGATGATTTGAAATCAAATGGAATGGTGGTGTCAAAAGAAGCAACACAATTTTATGCCGCGTGTGATGTACCGAGAAAATCCTGTCCTTGAATATATAAACTCAGGTTCAAGGCCCACACTGCAAGGATCTGATCCGTTGATGATATTGGTTCCATTTCGTGCTGCAGGGGCACTTGGTGCTGACCGCGTGCTTTGACCTTGTTATAGGGAGGGCGAGCGATTGACTAATTTCTCCCATGGGTGATGAGGGAATTAAAAAAACAGGGACTAATTGGCAATTGTAAGGTCTACACTGGAGCTGTATGGGCAGGAGCTACCTGGCATCCAAGAAGTAACAGCTTCTAAAAGCCCCATAATCCTTAAAACGATGTTTGAAGACATGCTTTCATGTAATTGTTTTTATTCTTATCATGTTTGTCTGCTTTATTCATTTTAATCCTCATAAAACTGACTGAATTAATTACTTAGTTACAAACTTTTTCTTTTCTTTTTGTTTTGATGTTTGCAGTATTTCAGAATGAAACCACCCATTTGTTTATCACATTATTGCTTTTTTCTAGTGTTTGGTTTTGGGTTGTGAACCGATGCATTCTTTACTTCTGGGAGTCATTTGTCCCTCACGTAATGGACCTCTCTGTGAGTTGTTGAAAGCTGTATAATTCAATTTTCACCTCACAATCTTTTACATCAAGGCAATCCACAGGTCTTCCCGAGTGAGGCGAGGACATAAGCTAGCGATGGACACAGGATCTAATATAATCAGACTGTGGTCATGATTCCCTCAGGGACATGCTTTATTCACTTGTTTTCCTCTGTTTGAGCTCCCTGATATATGTGCATAGCTGTGCCCTGGGGGAGGCCATCAGAAAGGCCTTCTTGATATTCTACTCGTAAAGAGCCCTGAGGTGGAGATGTGGATTGGTAAGAGAGGCAGGATAGTTATTTCATAGTATTGGCCAAGGATGTTAACGCTCTACTCTCCCCAAGGTCAAAGGCAGCTATTTCTAATGCGGGGGGCAATTCCCACGTTGAAGTCTAGATTTTCATTTAGAGCTCCTCCATTACATAGACCACAGCATGCTGTCTGAAAGCCTCTGACATAGTCTCTCGGACTTCCCTGGAAGGTGATCGCTCACCCGGGAAGAGAGATACGGTCCTGTGTTTTTCATGTGTCTACACTGATGCTTGTGTGTGAATACCCTGCTGTTCCTTTGAGTTCCCTTTAGAAGATGCAAGCCATTACGTTTGGTGCTGAACGTGACACATCACAAATGGAACAAGGTCACCGTGAGCCAAGCAGGCTAGTCAAACTTTTCCACTTTCATGGCATGAAATGTTATTCTACTTGGGTAGGAGGAAGGACTGTGCTCAGCAATGCCAAATGCTCTCTCGCACGTGACTCGGGCACACTCTCAGACTGAGAGGCAACCATGCCGTCTGTGTCTTTTGAGCCCAGAGTTTCCAGTTGATTTGATGGGATTATGCCCTAGGAATGGGAATATTCCTCACCCCTTGACTTACATCTTTCATCACATCAGATGCCCTTTCCTGAAGGAGGCAGGGAGAGTCAGATGGAGGAAGGAAAAGGGGGAGAGACAGGAGAATGATAGAGTGAAGAGGAGGTTAGAAGGAGGGAGAAACAAAGTGGAGATGGAAAATGACAATATAATATTATTTGATTTGTGGGCAGTATGGATTCTCAGTGCCCATTTTCTGAGAAAGAGGAGATGGGGAATGGGGAAGAGGGAGGGAGGATGAGAAAGACAGAGGTGGGTGGAGAAGAGTGGGTGGAGTGTGAACAGTAGGGCCGTAGAGTTCATTTAGCACGGAGGCCGTGAGATGGCTTGACAGCTGCTGGTCGAGGCATTAAGCTGCTCACTTTAGTCCAATTTTGCTCTGTTTTTCTCCCTGTATCCCTCTCTTTCTCTCTGTCTCTAATAGCTGTCTTTGTCAGACCTGTAGTGTCCATCACTGCTATGTATGGGCCTGACTGTAGATTTTAGTGGCCAAGGAGAACTCATAATAATGACAAAAACAACATTACAATTCCTTAACGGTCACAGAATGGCTGGAGGCGATGGAACATTTTAGAGGTCATAAATTAGGAAAGTCTGTTTCCTTAAAGCTCAAAAAGTTTGGTGCCGAAGTGAGACACTATATCTGTCATTTGAGAAACATGACACCTGCTCTCGTAGAATGATTGACAGAAAAAAATTAGAATGCATTTAGATGAATTTGATACATCCACCATTCTGAAAACAAGACAGCTGCTCTTGAAAAGTGAGTGACGGGAGAAAAAAAAGCAGTAATTTTCAAGGAGAGTCAGTCGGTCACTTGGTTAACAAAGTAATGGCTCTATTATAGGGATAATTTATTAACATCATGTAATGGCTCATTTGTTACATCATAATTTGCAGGAAAATCAACTCTTCATCTCAACAAATCTTGAGTTTTCACATGCAAACAGTTTTATAATCCTCATCCTGCAAAAATACAGAGCTCTGAATCAAAATGAATCCATTTTCAGGCTATGCTTCTTCAGAATGGCAGTGTGTTTTTTTACTAGCAGCTAAGAGGCAGCCATAATTACTTTTGTCAAGGACCTGCACCCTCTCTGAGAGGTGCAAAGCAACATTACCTGTCAACAAATCTGTCTGTCTCACTCAGTTTTTCTCTCTTTCTCAGTTCTCAGATGCTCTGCTGCTCTAAGAGCATCAGTGGTGTGAAAAGCAGAAATATTTAATAAAGCATTGGTTTAAAAATAAAATGCAGATTAAATTTTGATAATAAATACCTCCTTGTAGATGCATGAGGAAGTGTGTTACTCCTGGAATATGAGGCTCTCTCTAAAAAAAAAAAGTGAAATCCTGACAAAACATGTTTGTATCATGGCTTTCACAAGGATGAGCTTACACCAGGGGGCATCTGTTTGGTTTGTCATGTTGTATGAAGTTTAAAAAAGTAAAAAGTAAAAATCGAATTTGATTAAGGTTTTATTTGGAGTGATTGCACATCAAGAGAAACACAATGTAACTACTGTAACTGTCTAAATATGAGCCTGCATAAATATGAGAATATGAGTATACTACAGGTCAGTGTTGTAGTCAAGACCACTTAAACTGAAACCATGTCAAGACAAAGATTAGAGTAAATTGAGACTGAGACAAGTCCAAGACTTTGAGGGTTGAGATCAAGTCAAGACTAAGACCAAAACCAGCATGTAGCCTAATTAGGCAGCTAATATTCGCCAGCTAATTGGTGAGGCGGTCCCAGTCGTCTCAGTAAGCCCATTGCAGGGTTCACAAACTGCTCTGTGTTTCCTTCTGGACACTGTTTTGCAGATGAACTCAAGTCAGATTTTATAACAGAAGCTTTAGCTGACATCTCCTCGCAGACAACCACGATCACTCGGTGGGGACGGGCGACAGCTGTTAACAGGAAGAAAAATTTCAAATTAGAAATGAGTCAAGATATCGGTTTCATTTTGAAGCAGGATGTTTTACCTCCAGTCACAGTAATCATGTTAACAAATAAATAAATCAATGCACAGGCACGTTTAATAATCGAGCGTTGCCCACAGGATTTTTGTGAGACTGTGGGGTGGACGTCAGACTATCTAGACAAGATAGATCTTGTACATTTTAAAGTTAAATGCAGCAGAGGCTAGATGTATGATGCATTGTGCTCTCATAAACAATTCCATCATAAAAACACTGGTTGTAAAGGTATGGAAGGTTATGACATGGCAAAAAAAGTCTCTCAGATTTCCTTTCATACATTGTCAACGATAAAGTTCTGTGTATACTACTGGCTTGGCTGAATACTTGAATGCTTGATTATTATTAAAGGTGATCTGATCAGGATTTGCGGGGCCGATCACTGATCACAAATTAGCTAATACTGATCACTGCGGGTCTATTTGAAGCCTTCTCTTTATTGTGTGTGTGTGTGTGTGGTATTTATTTAACTAGTTTATCAGCAGAGACAAGTTAAACCAGAACAGCCTCCAGCTGTTTTTTTGTTTTGTTTTGTTTGGGAGCAGTTGGAGTTTAACACATATACAGCATTTCCTGCAGAAGGACAGTGTAAGAGTGGAGGAGGGAGGATTTATTATTTCACCATATTGATTATTTTGATCATCATTTTGAGAGCTCACACTCCCAAAACTAGTTCACGGTCACGTACTACAACACAGCTGCAGGAAGCCTAAGGCTAACATTAGCTGATATGGCTTGTGAAATGCGTGCATGCGTGCTTGCACGCCTCTCTTCATCGCATGCCGCTCACGTGTCTGTGTTGTCCTACGTGCCACTGTGTGCTCAATTAGGTTGTGAGAGTATAAAAGTTCTGTGCTGACAGACAGTGTTGTTCTACTTTGGTGTAAAAAGGGGTCGTGTCTGGCAGAGGGAGAGGCTATTATGGCTCCTTTATGGATTATGAGGCAGGAGTGTGACCCTTATCTCAAGGTGAACGTCAGTAGCTGCCCTTGTCGCAGTTCCTCACAACACTGTTCCCTGTTGAATTACAGGTGATGGCCCTGGCAGCCCCTCATTGCAAACAATATCCATCTTAACAAGTCATTTCATCCGGTAATGATCCTTACAAATTTTATTTCCCTTAAAATAAGTGAAAAATTCTAACATTAAAGTGAGGTGATTTCATTTTCTTACATTGCACTTTGTCCCAGAGCAAGCGACAGTGTCTGCTAATAAGGCAGCTAACACAGTCTCACTATGGGATAAGAAGATAATGCCAGTCAATTCATGAAAATTCTTAACATAAGTTTCTTGAAACCAGAAACAATAGAGGCTGTACCACCTCACAGACTCATTCACTTCTTACATTTAGGTATTGTAAGGCTAATTACTAAGACAGACCCGTTGAGATGGAACCAATGGCACACGGAAAGAGAAAATGCGGATTATCAGGTTTATGCAAGGACATGTGATTTATATATTCAAAGAAATGTACCCTTATCTGAAAAGAGATGATAATTAATAGAAGATATTTCACTCTGCATGTCCTTGTTCATTCTTATATGTCACATAATGCATAATGCCGATACAGAGGCTCTAACATGTAGGGATGTTCAATAACTCTTTGATTTACAAGCACCAACCTTGTATTCTACAATGGCTGTTGTCAGTAACAACCTACAGTGGCACATTTCTATAGCAGTCACTGTTACCTTGACGGTCTAGTGTGTAATGTTTACAGACTATGGCATAAATTGAATTCAATATCCAGAACTATGTTTTTTATTTTATGTTTTTTATAATCACCTGTAGATTGAAGTATTGTTATGTTTATGTTCATTTAGATACCACAGGTTTTTGCACATGTATTCTAAAGAGATATCACAAAACACTTTGTTTGAAACCTCCATGAAACCATGATCTTTTGTGGAGTTTCTCCCTACTAAGTTCTTTATTTATTCTGAATTTTATATGGGAACTGCAACATGTACAATACTATCTCTTACAGAAAATGTAGTGAATCTACATACTCCTTACAATAATGTCCTAACCTTCGTATAACAGCAAGGAGCTTTGTGAGAGAGCTGTAATGAAGTCCGTCCCCGCCACGCAAAGTTGAACCTGTTTGCTAGAATACAATCTGACACAAAAAGTTCTAAAAATGTGAAGAGGTCTAGATTTAGACCAACCTTTATTAAGCAATGAATAGCCCTTGGTGGTTAACCTTGGTTGACACTTCCTGGGGCTGGTTCATGGTGAAAGTCTTCAGCAGCACCTCCTGCATTTTTGACTGTGTCAAAAGCTGTGAATCAAATTTAAGAAAAACACAGCCCATGTTTGGACACATCTAACCGGATTGTGATCTGATTGCAAAATGCCTTAAAGGCTTAGGGGGATCTATTGGCAGAAATGGAATATAATATTTAAAACTATGTTTTCATTAGAGGATAATCAATAAGAATCATGTTTTTGTTTAATTAGCCTTTTATATCTAGACTGCACTGCCATGTTTCTACAGAAGTCCAGAACAGACAATCCAAACGCTGGCTCTAGATCGGGTCTTTCATGTTTTAATAGTCAAGACTGATACACTGTTAAAAATAAATAGGTGGGTGAAGAAATATGACTATCTCAGCTTTTTTCAGCTGCTCCGTTCTAAAACAGAAAAATTGTTTTGTCAGTGACGTACTATGAAATAGCTTGTCAGCTCCATTGACAGACCTTTTGGGACATTGTGGGTTGGGACTGTAACTTCTGTTGCACATTTGGCACCAATAGATGAAATCGTACAGCAAAGATAATATGCTGCATGAGCATAACTGCTAGGTATCTTGTTGCTGCAGTATGAATCTACATTTGGATTATCATGATTTCATTATTTCCTGTGGCTATACCTGTATAACTGAAAATCTTTCTCTTTACGATGATACCAGATGCCTGAGGAGATGTTTAGCCTTAAGAGTCACATTTTAATACTAGACGAGCAAACATGTATCACCGTTTGACCCCATCACTGAAGGAAACCTGACATTCAATTCCATGTCCAGCAATTGTTGTACAAGCAGCAGAAAAACCCAACTCAGCACTTCAGAGACCATGATGTTGTGGGTTTTTGAATCAACACTGCTCAATTAAAATGTCCCTTGTGTATTATGTGCCTAGGTGTCACCATGATGGAATGGCAGTATTCCTTAACCCCACAAGCAACGGCTTTCCACATATGTGCTGGAAAACCACAAAGTCTGCAGTTTTTGATTGTGGGGCAGCCAGACATAATGCTTTATTGAGTTGAGATTGGATTGCTGATGAATCTGCTCTGTAAAATCTTTTAATGCCGACTCTGGATCTGGAACCTGATTACAAGGACCAACTGGTGTTCATCCAGTCAAAAGGACAATATTATTGAAAGATGGTGAACGTATTAAACCCACGCCACTGAGCCTTTTCAATTATTGTATGATGATTTCATCCTATGTTCTTTTGACTTCTTTGGAAATGATATTTGTGGAAAAAACACTGCGACAAAACGAAGGGCTTCAGTGTATTATTAGACCATAGCTAGTGGGACAAATGAGCAGTCAGCATTCTCAATTTATCTCTCAGTCAAGGAGGTAGAAACTTTCCTCTCTTTTTTTGGATGCATATATATATATATATATATATATATATATATATATATATATATATATATAGTAGTCACTGTCTTGCAAAAATCAGATAACAATCCTGGTATTCTGAGGAAATAAATAAATAAAAATGTATTTGAGTTCAGGTACAGGGCATTTTTGTTTTGACTGCTGTGTGGCTCTAAATTTTAGCAGCTGGCATGATCTGCTCGGAGGCTTAGCCCCGTTCAACCAGCTCCAGAGGTTTGAAGAGCAGACTGTCTATCAGTGTTGAAAAGAAAGCTGGCAAGACCTTTTACATCCATCACTGCTCTCTGATGTTGCTTTCTGTCCAGAAAGACAGTGAAAAAGAAAATCATTGACCACTTGAAATAAATGCAAAGAAATCTTGGTGTCATTGTATTTAAGTAAAATACTGCTTAAATAACTACAATGCTGTTTGAAACCTGTCATTATTATGCTTTTCAAAATGTTTGGTGAAAAAGTCATGGTCCTGACCTTTTGAAGATTATTACTACTACTACCTACCTACCTACTGTTAGGGAAAAGGAAACAACATAAGTGAGGCACATTACAAAAAAAAAAAAAATGTCTAGCGGAGTACTCTTAGAGTACTCTTACAAACTTAACCCTACCCCTTAATCTAACCCTAACCCCAAACCTAGTGATTTCAATCAGGTTTACCTGGCCTAGTTCCTCATTTAACAAGTGAACTTGATAATTAACAGTCACAATTTAACACAAAGAGAAACGCCACCGACTGCCAGTCTTCAAAAATAGTACCCCAACTGTCGATTGGAGGGTCCGACTTGGTGCCACTCCAATCAGGATCCTCTAGCTTGTTAGGAAGATAGAAGGTGATGATGACCAAGTCTCACCAGCTGGAGCCAATTGGGAACAAGGGACCACACACCCTGCTTCGCATGCATATAACACTACAATAGAAGTCACACATAGAAGGAGTCACGGCGGCGGCCGTAAAAAATGAACATCATAGATTACTGATAAATGAAGCAAACACATAAATGTCTTAAATCAACATAAAATATAAAGGATGGGCATATAACACTCAAATACACATTCATTTTTTAGTTTTGCATTAAAGCAGCATGAGTGTGTAGCTGCTAAGGGGCAGAACAAGGGTCCTGCAGTGCATCTGAGCAATGTACCATGACTCATAAACATACAGAGCAGAATGAATTTCATGATAGGATTCATGAAATAAGTAATGAAACAAATGGTCCTTGGGTTTCTTCCATCACATTAACGTGACTGTAACACCTGCATGAAAAGCAGCATGCAGTATCCACTTCAAAGCAGGTCGAATGAGACAGAAGAATTGTTTAGTCTTTACTGACCGTGGATATTCGAAATGAAACGGTGTGTTGTTAACAAGTCAGAAGAGTGCGGTACTTGGAATTTAAGTAGGTAAAAACTAATAATGTTTTTTTTTCCACCATGTAAGCTGTAAGCCAATAGCTCACATATACGCTTTATGCATGCCCACTGCTGTAATTGATGTGGTTTCATTTGTTATTTTAAGAATATCATCCAGAACACGTTGCAAAAGGTGCTCACAATGTTCCTTCAGAATAGAGGCAATTCAAGGATGCAGGAGCATGAGCGTACTGATCAGTGAATGCCAAGTGACAAACATTTTGGAAAGAAGCACTTCAACACATGCTAATTAAATAAATGAAGTTTTGTTTTTGTTTTTTTGTTTTTTCTTTTCAATTAAGCGAGTCCATGTGCTTACTCTGTGTTTTGTTGGCCACAGGACAGAAAGAAAGACGTGGTTGAGCAAGGGAGGCAGAGTCTTGAATGCAGATTGAAATCCCCAAACAGAGGCTGCCCTGTGCCTCTGCAGCCAATACTCTTAACATGAATTGTCTCTCAGTACAGTTTGGAGGACATTAGTCCTGCATGCACAACTCCCAGGATAAAGCCTTAAGACAGCCTGGATTGCACACACTGCCAAGAGCTAAGAATGATAGAGTGGTCTGTGTATTCACACTGTCTCTCTCACTAGTATTATATGTTTATTAGTCTGTCTCGAAGCCAGCCTTATAAAACTGGCCAAGGCTCTCTCTGTCATACAAACCATTTTTCACTCCACACCACAGCACCACTTTTATAGTGTTGCTCTGCCCTTAGAAGAAAACGGTCAAAAAAATTCAAATGCGCTCTCTTTTTAAGCTGTCAGCCTGCAAAAGGAATGGCTTAGCACCGAGTTGTTTGAGATATGAGGTCACTATCGCAATATACTGCAAGTCTTCAACTCCACTTTATCACATTTTTTAAAAGAGGAGGTTGCAGCAGCTCCTGCAAGACTAATGTAAGATAGATGCATTGTGAGGGACCTTTACCTTTGCTATCATTACAGTATTAATGCAGTATAGATGTCGGGAAAGGGACTTATCACTGCAGTATAAATGCAATATAGATGAAGGAACCTCTTCCATGGCTACCTATAGTTTTAATGAAGTATAGATACAGAATGGAGGGTTTTTATCATGGTTGCCTGCCACTGGAGTGGTAATTAAACACATATGGAGGATCGGGTGTGCTTTAATTGTCTTTTGGTTGCTTTAGTCCTTTCAGCAGAGAGTTATACTAAAGCCCTACAGGGAAGTAAGTGATGAAATTTTCAACACAATCAACTGTCATGATTGCAGAAACTCTAAAGCTAAGGCCTAAGTTGAAAAGCTCCCTTTAAAATCGACTAAAGAAATCATCTCTGACCCAGGTCGAATGCCCAGCAAAGAGCCATAAAGCATTGTCATTCTCTAAATGAAAGGAAGGGAAATGATTTATCTTCTCTACATAATCCTGATCACCCACATCATTAGTTATAATAAAATGCTAATAATGTATCATATGTCCTCAAGGGAAACTCGTTTGTCAAACATTCATTTGAATACGACAAGAATCTCTGCATACATTCTTCTAACCTTTCAAGGTGGCACAGGTTATTACTTCCAACACCACGGCAATAATGGATCTTGTGATGTGAAGAACAAAGAGAATCTTATTCACATGTTTCTGAAAGGGTGCCTTGAATCCATACTCCTTAATTTAAATGTATATTGATGGTTTGAACACATGAACACCTAAGAGCGCCATGAAGGATGCTGACCATGAACCGTCTTCATGCCCTTTGGATTTCAAGTATAGCAAAAGATGACACTGTTTGACATTTGTGACAGAACATTTTCTTAAGTGACCTTACCACATTTATCCATGAATCCTCGCAGACCAGCCAGTGCTACATGTGCTATCAGGACGACTTGCAGGGCTAGTTAGTGAGCTAATATGCTAGCAAGCTGGGACTATGCTAGTCACAGTACTCCTTTCTATTTTCTCTCTGTTTACTTCCCTTTATTTTTAAAGAGTTATTGAACTGAAATGGTACGATAACATTTTGAAAGTCTAGAAGAGCTCCATGATTACATCATTTTGTCCCCATTCAAGTTAGCGGAGGGCTAAAGTGGAAGATTTTGCAGCTCGGCTGCATTTAGACAGCACATGTCTCTACTGAGCTCGTTCATTGGGCCCCGCAATGCGGAAGCATATGTGGAAGAGCTGAGCTGGGTGATTCTATGTCCAGAGTTCAAATGTTTTGCCATAATGCAAGTATTCAATGCTGCATCCAGTTCTTAATTTATTAAAATTTAATTTATTCATGATTTTGTATCAGCTTACATCTTTTAATTGTCTAAAAAACACTCTTGTGTGAAGCAGCCTATACTTCAACAAAGGAGATTAAATAAAAGTGGATGGTACAACATAACTGATGAGCTATGATAGCCCCCTCCATTTTGTACTCATCATCAAAAGTCAGCACTGTCAAGACAGTTTTCCATAGACAGTTTTCAACGACGCAGAACTTAAATTCAGTGTAAAAGATACATCTATTTGCTCCTGAACGCATGTCCACTGATGACAGAGATTCCATTGAAATGAATGGATTTCACATCAGAATGCTTGAAAAGTTTCCAATGCTGGTGTGATCGGGCCTTTATTCTTCCTCTCTTTTCTTCTATTATTTTGGCTCTGAATTCTGAAGTGCTGCTTATAATAACTGAACATTTTCTATTCTGTAATCAGCACCGTGTCTGAGAGTGTGGTAGAAGGTTACAGAAGCACAAACTGGAGACATGAGAGAACAGATAACAGCTGCTAAAATGTCCTCCGAGACTTTGGAAGACTTTATAAAAGATAATGTGTTGCTGCGCACAGTAAAATCTCCAGGTTATAAACAAGTAACACCTGCACACGGTGAATGTGGTTTACATTAAATGCAGAACAGGAAATCCTTGGTTCAACAGCCTCGGTGTGTGTCAGACACCACTGTATCATCCAGAGACCGGCTTCCTATTTTAAACCACTCGTAGAAAATGAACAGCCATGATAGGATATATATTGCTGCTCCCACTGTTGTCAGTTTGGCTGGATGTACAGCCATCTTATCTATTACCTCCAATAAATTCCAATTATCTCCCTCATCAGATAGGATCACACACGCCCACATGTCAGCACGGTAATACACACACAAAGCAGACGGCAACAAAAATTCACTGATAGTAATAAAATAATCCTGTCCTTGAATCTAATCTCTACTGCCTCAACTGTAGACAAACTCCACTCCAGTGTAATTAAAGCTGATTTAGCATGATTTACACGCTATGGGCAAGATAAAATAAACATGATTAGGTTAGACAAATACTGAGGTCAATATTTTTGAAGGCTTGGAAATTAATAATACATTTCGTATGATAAACACTTGCACCGTGGGCTCCAAGCATGGAATGCTAATCAGTTGGGTTGCTGTGCCAAGCAAGGATCTGGGGCCCCCTGCTGTTATCGACTCAACCTTTTTGTTAATTGCTGAAATATGTCTCTTAAGGCACTTGTTATCCTTAGAAAAGGGGCCATTATGTGCTTTGAATTTGTAATATCAGTGATTTTCTGAAGATGTCACTTTTTTGTCTCACTATTTTTATTCTGATTCTGGAACAAACATTTTCACTCGCAACCCATTATTACAGTCTTTTTCTTTCAAAGGCAAGCTGCTGTGTTTTGTTCCAAACACGTGCACACACCACAGCTTTAAGTAATAATTTTGTAAGACACTGCACCTTTACATCTGCGCCTTTAAACAGTGAGGCAGGAAATGGACGCAGATGCATGCTCTCCAAACTGTAGGGTAACGATGCAAAATACGTTCTGCAATTTCTGCAATCTGCAATATCTGGGACATGCTGTGTTTACAGTGATTTCCACCTGAGAAGGACTGGAACCTGAGAGAGAGAGAGAAAGAGAGAAAGAAAATAACGCCTTGCTCATTGTGAGCTGCTTATCGCAAGCACTCAGCAGTGTCATCGTCTAAAATTAGCTTGTGCTGGCTGAGCACTATCTGGTGAAGATAAAATAAAGGGGGGGGGGGATCAGTTATGCTGCATTATTAATTTTGAGATGTGGAGGGAAAGAAAGAGAGGAAAAGAAAGAGATGGGTAGAGATAATTGAATTGAGAGAGGGGTTACGTGGTGTGCGTAAAGGACAAGATAACTTCCCTTTGAACCCCTTTTTTACAAGCTGAAACTCCCGGAAACGATGGAAAACATTTAGCTGAATGAGGTTGCCACTCTCACCTGGCACAGCTGCGGCAGCTTTAGGTGGGCGGAGAGTCCGCCACTAGCTTGACATAAAGAAAAGTCGAGGAGATGACTGTCCCCCCTCGAGGCTGGAGGGAAATCCACACATATGGGGGACACACACACATGTACCTCGGCGCTCTTTCAGACACAATCACACACACACACCAGCAGAAACATGACTGCCTCTTTTTTATTTTATTTTCTGCCCCAAGAGAGATTTTGGATGGCCCCATTACACCCAATCCCACCTCTTACTCGGGTCACTGCCACATTGCAGCTACTGTCACTGCCACACCTCTTGAGGTCAAAATTCAATTACATCACGATATAAATGCCTCAGTTCAGTATAATGTTTATTTTGTGATAAGCCAGAGCCAGAGAAAGTTGATGTGTGGTTGTATTATACCTTTACTAATAGCTTGGGGTCTGAGGATCAACTTAGCAGGTTTTTTTCACTATTTATAACAGAGTACCTGTTATATAAGGTATTTATATCATTTGATATGTTGGTCATTCAGTAAATAGCTACTTATCCAGAGCAGCTATACAGGATGTGGCTTCAAATGAGGCTGACTCAACAGGCACCTAAAAGCATAAAACCATGCATAGTCAATTAGTGATGTGCATGCATTTGTCTTCCCACTGAAAAGCATTTGCTGTGTGGCTGGGGCAAAATAAACCATGTGGCCTTGGTGCAGAAGATATGCAAAACAGTGAGGATCTCTGCAAAAAGACACTTACAGCAACATATTTACCATAAGAGGTGATGCTGTCTGTGAGCCAAAATGACATTTTCCACAGTGAGCCATATATGGAAATGTCATCAGAGAAAACAAGGGAGTTCATCAGTCCACATCCACAATTCATGAGTTCATGCATCTGGACAGGTCAGGGGAAAAAATGCCAGTGTGGCACTTCATCCAACCAGTGATGAAAATCCATGCATGATCCAGCGGGGTGGTTGAGGACAGGAGAGGGTTTTCAAGATAAAGCTGTCATAAAAAATGAATGACTATTTGCAACAAACACAGTGACTCCTGAATCATTCATGACTCATGTAATGGAAAAGTATGAAGGAACAAATGACAGAGGAAACCCTTTTCAGCCCTGACAAACTTTCACAGAATAACAGGGGACAGATGTCGTTGGATGGCAGCAAGGCAAATGACCAACAAGTATGTTGTATGTATAGTATACTGGATGGCTTGATGGTTGAGAAAAGATTATCGGGGATGAAAAATCCTCCTGATCAGTGCTGCATCTACTGTATTTGACCTCACGCGCTCTTAATTGTATGAAGATCACAAGCCTAAAATATCAGTATCACGTCTGCAGATTGCAGGCAACACTGTTTGAAACCGTCCTCCAAGTAGTTCAGGAAAGAAAAGATTGGAAATGAAAAAACAATGATGTTCATGTCCTCAGTGTAATTGGATTGTGCTTTTCTGTGTACATTTAATGAACGTGTGCCTAATACACACACCGCAGATTCACATTTACACAAACACACACAAACACCATGGCAAGTATGCTGGATGTGAGATGTTGAAAGGTGACTGTTTGGATTACTGCATTGTAGCTTCTCTATTGTAACTTATAATAATGTCTATTTATCATTTTGTGCATTTTTTTTATATCATCTCTTGATCCATGTTTTTCCTTTGTTCACACCTATTTTCCAAAAGCTATTAAAACACATTTAAGTTGATATATATATATATATATTTAAAAAAAAAAAAAAAAAAAGTGAAGGTGAAGTAATGCAGTCATTACGTAGATAACTTTCTACTTCTAACTTTCTTCAAGGCAAGTCACTGAAATGGTTCAGTGCATGAACCTCAGCCAAAAAGAAATTGCTTTCTTGTTCAGAAAGTGAAAGGATATAATTCAGCTGACCAAAAAAAAAAAAAAAAAAAACTAAATGCAAGAGATTAGATCGCCATAAAGATCCCAGTCTCAAAGAGATGAACACCTCCCTGCCATAGCCGAGGACACAGAGAAGCCTGAGATCTGTCTAAATCGCTCTCTCAATTATCATAGCAGAAATGCTACAGGAGGATTCAAGGTCCTTCGATGATAAAGATGTCAGAATAAGAATAGCTCAAGTCACCAAGAGGAATGAATGTGAATTGAGTTTTATTCATGACTTTGGTGTGGGAACATGCAGTAAATGACTATCAAAGTCATCTAAGTACATAAAAGCAGGTACAACTTGGAGTGCAACATAACCTTAGTCATACTGCAAGGGGACGGTGCCACACATAACGCAATCGTTAGCCGCATAAGTCCATTTTTATTGTTTGTGTTGTGTTTTTTTTCCTGGTTCTGGAGTCAGGCATATATCATATTGAGCTATTGCTTGTATATCAACAACAGCAGACATAGAGAATCTCTGAATATAATCAGTCTTTCATGACACATCATTTTGCACTGAGCAAATAGAGCTGTGTTCACTTTCCGCCACAATGTCACTCTTATACTACCACCAGATGGTGCCAGTGCAAGGCGTTTTTAAATCCTCCGTCCTGGCTTTAATGAACAAAAATGAATCAATCAATCAAAATGAAAATGTGATACAAAAAGTTGCACAAACAATAATTCATTTTTTTTAAGATTGTGTGTGTGATGTATAGGTCCAGTGTGTAAGATTTGGGGGAACTGGTGTCCGCCATACACTAGGCCAGAATGGACAATCTAAACACTGGCTATAGGTAGGGCCTTCCGCATGTTTCACCAGTGTTGTTTCTCCACACTAGCAAGGAGAGGGTGAGGCGAGGGGATTGCAATTCAGCAATTATGCCACAAGATCCTACTAAATCCTACACAGTGGTTCTTATATGAAGCTTCTGGCAGCAGAAAAACAATTCAAGTGTTTGGGAAGCATCTACATTAGCATGTTAATATCCAGCTATTATTAATGAGCACAAACATGTTAACATGTTAAAATCCTAAATGTCAGCATAATGCATGGTTGATTAAAATCATGCTAATTATGCTAGGCATTTTTAAGACTCCACAGGTGTTTTCACTTATGCTTGATTAGACCTTGTACCAGTACTGCGCGGCCATGTGCTGTGCCTGAATGAAGCCAAACTTTATTTACTTTGTACAGCTGAGGCTAACAGTCCAGTCCTTTAAGGAAGACTTTAAAATTTTGGGAACTAAGCATATTTTAATTTGATACAACACTTTTGTGTGGGTTGCTAATGATGTAGCTAAGGTTAGGAGATGATTAGCTTAGCTTGACATAAAGACTTGAAGCAGGTGGAAGAAGCTAGCCTGGCTCTGTCTAAAGTTTAAAAATACACCTGTCAGTACCTCTAAAGCTTTTCAACCTATTTTGTCTTGTTTTTTTTTGTAACTCAAAATATACTAACAACAAGTCGAGGTTTTACTGAGCGTTTTATGTTGAGACTGCCAAGCATCCGCTTGAGACTGCATGAAGACGCCGTGCAACAGTAACTAGCCACAAAAGCTGCTTCCAGTTCTTTATGCTAGGCTAAGCAAACCGCCTCCGGCTTCATGCCTAATGGACGGATGAAAGTGGTATTGATCTTTTCATCGAACTCTCAGCAAGAAAATGAATGATGACGTTCCCCGAAAAGTTGAAATATTCCTTTAAGACACAGCCTTTAGTCTGAACTTGAATTGTCATCCATCCAACAGCTTGTATTTGTAGTGTGCAGGGAGTATTACAGCCTAACGTGGCTGCACATTTGGCTTTATAATATTTGTCTTGTTGATTTGCTGTCTGTAAAAATAAAACATCTTTTTAGTAATGTAGGACCACATAGTGACAGTGTTGTGCTGTCAGTGTCTAACTGGTTTGAACTTACAGTTTGATGTAAGATCAAATGTAAATAACTGTGAATATAGCACCAAATAGAGCATCTGTCACTTTTTTATGCACATATACGACGTGCACTATGCACACAGACAGATACACAGATACCACACACACAGGCCTCTTTTTCAAGGTGAAGTTTTAATCCAAAGGCTTTGACATCTGCGGCTGCGGTAAAAATATATGCAGTTATATTACGTTAGACTTTGTTTATATCTCATTTCAAATACAAGGTGGCTTTTTTTCTTTTAGCGGCACTGGGCAAAAAATCAATAGGCAGAATAATGATGCTGTTGTTCTGCGTCCACGCCTTTGCATTCACTGTCATCAATTTACGACACAGCCTTTAGACCTCAACCTCGCTTTTTATTCATCTGCTCTCTTATTTATTTGTAACGAAGCAGGTGTGGGAGAGAGAACATGTGTACTATAGGTGTGTGTGTGTGTGTTTTAGGGGGTTGAAGCCAGGTACTACGGACATGAAGAAGAAGAAGAAGCTATTAAGAAATTAGAGGAGGGAGAAGAAAGGGAGAGGAGGTGTGAGGGAGATCAGAGGAGATGGTAAAGTGCCTTTTGAGGTAAGATTCTCAGCACACTACACACCCACAAGGGGGGATGAAAAAAACAGGCAGGGTTTGGTTGTAGAGGTTGGCTAGTAGTCTTCCTGCTTGCCAGCCTGCATAATGATGGGAAAAAGAGGAAATGTTCGTACTCCAAGCCGAAGATAAAAGGATTTGTAAGGGTATGTAAGTACAGAAGAGGAGTCGAGAGAGCGATCAATAATTAATTTACTTTCAACAGTCAAGGGCAATTAACACGCTTTTTTGCCCATTACCCGCCTAAAAGGGCCAACACTGTGGCTCTAGCCCCTAATCTCGCTGACCATTGTCACAATCGAGGATTACACAGCTAAAAAAATCAATGCACGCACACACACACACACACGCTCCTCTAAACACTGGAGACTTGGATTAGAGGCGGTTTTGTATAGTTACAAATGTCGAACATGAAGGATTTTGTTGCATTAACCTCTGTCCCGAAGAACGGGGGACGGCTGAGCGAGTCGCTGTTTTCACAAACGACGTTGCGGCTCTGTTATCCATCATGAAAATGCTATTGCACCAAAAAAATGTAATGGCATATCAATAACTGATGTGGCTTGAATATTTAGAGCAGAAAGCAGAGAGTCTCTGTGGCGTGACCGCAAGTATCCCAGTGCAGACACATTTTTCTGGGACTCTTTGCATTTGTTCCGCTGGCAGCTGGGTGAGTCGGTGTCTGAGTCTCTGTCCAAAGAAGGTTAGAGGTTTGTTCTCTTCAATTGTCACAGTTTTCAAGAAGAATGAATCATTATCTGCTTCATAAAAGGCAGCCAGTGAATGTTTCACTGGATGTCTGTTTCCTCTCTGCCCATATGTTTTCTACTACTACCCTCTCTTTTAGAAATGTCTGTATACTTACTCTGTGTGTGTGTGTGTGTGTGTGTGTGTGTGTGTCAAATTATGATACTTTATACTTTCTATTCGATTGTGTCCTAAATTCTAAAATATTTGTCCTGAGATCATCACCATCACAAGCTCTTGCAGCCAGTGAACAATTTTCTCGATAGAAATCTCCACTCCACTTAGTCCACTACATTCATCAGCATTTCTCATATGGAATATGTTGCCAGGGAAACACCATTTACGCATGACGAGCTGACCTCAGAGTCAAGATCAAACACTGCATAAGAAGCATATTTCAGCAGCTCATCCACCAGTATTACCTGATGTAAATGTGATTTTTTTTTTTTTTGAAGTGGGTCAGAAAACCCAACTTGTTCAGAGATGCAGGCACAGAGATGGATGATACCCAAAACTCTGGGGAATAGATTCAGCATAGACTGGATTCTGGAGCTGTGACACCGGTGATTACTGCTGAACCGACAGGAGGCAAAGCTCATTTAACTAAGCAACTGCCAGGGGATCTTTTTTCCTGCCATTTTCCATGTGTACTAAAACTGATGAAGGAGAATGAATGCCTTTTTAAAAGCAACTTACTCACCATGATGCACACTCACGCAGTGCCGTTTCACCAGATGGGTCAGAGCAAAGAGCTGCCAGGAGCAGGTAGGAGTGCACCGTCTTGCTCAAGGACAAATCAGAATGGATGGTAACACTGCTTGGAATATGAAAGAATATATTTTTGTTCCTGTATAATATAGACCTGATTTGTTTTTTATATAGTCTCTCATTCCTTCCCTCAGAGACAAAACAGGTTTTGTTACTGTTAATTACAGGCTGTTGTACGGAGGGAGGCCTTTTATTACTAGTGGCTCAAACAAACAAAAAAAAATAAGTGCTATCACATTTCATTACAGTCCATAACTTACAGACAAAATGCAAATGCAAGTTCAAAACTAGTGAAAAAAAACAAACACGAAGTAGATATTGTGGTCGGATTCAGTGGCATCTAGCAGTGTAGTTACTGATTGCAACCCTTCACCTCACCATCTCCTTCCTAGCGTGAAGTATGGTGTATGCAAAAAGGCAAAAAAAAAAAACGCCTTATCTAGAGGCAGTCTGTCTGTTCTGGGCTACTACTGGGCTACGAGAAGCCTATGTCTATATATCTAAGGTAACAAAAACACAACATGTCTTATTATTATTCTTAGGTGATTATAAACTAATGGAAACATAGTTATGCATATTATATTCTATTTTTGCCACATTCTGTAAAAAGAGCCCACTAAATCTGACACTGGACGATAATCTGGACCCTTTAGGATGACTTGTGGTTCTCATTTCTAAAGTAATCAAGACAGTATTTTTATTACTTTATTTATTCAGGCTCAATAAAGAAGCTCCTTATATGCTTGGTTTAGCCAAGATCCATAAAGGCTTGGCCCTTTGAACTGCTGACATTTATAAGGCTGACTCAGTATTTTTCACTTTGCACTCCACTACTGTGTGATTTTTTTTTATTTTGTCTCATAGGTCATAGCACGACGTTTGTCTGTTTGACGTATGATCATGAGGACGCTGTCTTGACAAACTCTCAAAACGAACGCATTTTTTAAAATCGATTCACACTTCCATGGCAAGCAGCGGTAACGTTCATGAAAGATAAATCAGTTGAAAAAATGTAAAAATGTTATACATTTAGTTGAGCCAGAGGTGAGTACAGTTTCATTACTGTGGTGAACCACGCAGAGACATGGAAAATTAAGCAACGTTACAGATGCATGGTATTCTAACACATTTGCTTGCCATGCTCATGCACTTATTAATCAGTTTCTTTTTTTTAGCAGATTTCCATAATTTATGGATGTTTCTGATAATCAAGTCTAAGAACCAAAAAAATATATATCCATGATAGCAGTGTAGGCACAGAAGCAGCTGTGCACTTGTCGATTACATCAGTTGAACAGAGGACAACCGTCGAGGATAAGCATACTGTTCTCTCACACTACAACTCAGTGAACTGCTAAATAAATTAGCTTACAGTGGCTGTTCACTTTTTTTTTTCTGATGCAGGGTCGAGGCTGCTCACTAGCACTGCCGCAAGTGTGTGGATTACAGACACATTATGCAGTCTGTTCACAGAAGAGGCTGAGAAATCTGCGAGGGAAGATGGCAAATTTTACCATATTTTAACACGTTGGCTTTACTTCTGATTAAATATCCAGCATTCGTGATCAAGAATGGTAATAGCTGAAGGCTGTTCATACAAATCCAGTCATATTTTCATGATGAACTGCTGGACATTACATCCTCAGCAGAAGTCTCAGTGAAGTGTGACTTTGAGTACTTGAATGATCTTGGTGCATTATGGATAATACTGACAGCAGCACTGGAAGTTGAGTCTTGTTTGGGTTGTAAAATGCTTTCTACGTACTTGAACATGAGCTCCGTTAGAAGCAATTATGAGTGTAAATATGAGCTACACCCCCCCAATCACAGTCTTAGCAGCTTTTAGCGCTACGCCCATTCCATTTTCCAATGAGTCAAGTGAAGTTACATTTGTTTGCAAAGCCTTTTCTATCAAACAAGTTCGTTTACAGAACAAAGCACATCAGTTCAGGTTAAAACAGGAGACAAACCCAGGGAAGAACAAGCAACTCACGCGTTTCAAGCAAGGATCACAGGCTTTTATTGTTTCAAATCATCTGTTTTTATACCAAAATCCGATCCACGGTGATATCAAAAAGACTCAGATGTTACATTCTGTCTCGGTGCAGTAACTATTCTTATCCTGAATATGTTTGTTTTCTCATGTCTCCTTGAGTTTTGAGTGTAATTTATTCTTCATATTCTCCAGGAATACCAATAAAGTTTACTGGCTTTTTTTTTCTCTTATTGTGCATCACAATCCTCCACGCTATTGCTGCTCAGCCAACCTCTCACAATCGTATCAAACAGCTGTCTCAGGTAAAGGATGCGAGATATAATGAGTATCCTGAAACTTCCCCAATTAAAATCCTGCATATTGAAATAGTTATTTAAATGTTGATTAATAGTAGCAATTTAAAGTTCATCGGCATGTAACTCTAGATTTGTGTTTGTTTTGTTTTCAGGCACATGTGTCAAGAGGCACCAGATGTCATAACCCAGATGTTGTATTAACAAAGTATGGTGCCGCATTTATGACAGCAACTGCATAATTGAGCCATGAAGACATCATCAACATATTATTCCACACTCAAAAAAAGTAAATGTTGACTTTAATTCAGTTTATCTTGTCAACAGGTTCCACGTAATTGAATTACGTTATTTCAACTCAAAAATGTTATGTAACTGAACCCCTAACATAACATTTTTGAGTTGAAATAACTTAATAATCCATGTTCATGTCAAAATATAAAAACTACTTTTAATAGGGAAAACATGGAACTCCATGCAGCTTTGGGAAGTGGTGTCAGATGCCGTGTGAGCTCCAAAACTTGTGTACACACCCATCAGTACTGTATGTCCATGTGGTATGAAGCCCTGTACTATTTGGCAAATGAGTGGATGCCTTCCTCTGGTTCAGACAGAAAGATGACAAGATTATTATTGACTCTGGGATTCGGTCCACAGAACCATGGATAAGAGCCTGCCTACTGAGCATAGCTTAGATTCCTCACAGGCAGCCGCCGGTGAGGTACTGCGGATGAGGAATCATTAAGTGACATGTCTGTCATGAAACACAGAGGGAGTCGACACCTCCTGCAGATACAAGGAACTATCTGCAACCTCTTATGCCGCAGCCTCATCCAGAGTGGAGTCATGTCAATGGGTTTATAACTCCTGCACTTGTGCATAGGAGGTGGTACAAAAACATCAGTCAAGTGGAAGGTGCACGGCTTGACTCTTCCTGTCCCCTTTTGTGCACCATACAGGGCATGGTGAGCAGGAGGTTGACAGTTGCCTAAGGCGATGGGGAGTAGGGGGATTGTAATGTGGATTTTTTATTTTTTTGGTGATGGGTGGTAATATAAATAAATAAATAAATAAGACACCCAGCTGCTATTTACAGATATCTTCTTTCCCTTGTGTGTGCAACAGACACACTCAGCAGAATCCCAATTCCCTCAACCAAAAAACATTTGTGAAAGATTGAAAGAGTGGAAGTGAAGTCAAGTGTGAAGCTTTACTGCCTCCCTGTGGACAGTTAACAAAAGGACACGTCACAATCACACTGGAATGTACACCGGTTCATGAATTATTATTCATAGCAGTGAAGGTATGCAGAGAGACAGTTATTTGAAATAGTATGAAAGGATAAAAACATAAAAACAGATAGATAGATGTCAGTGGGTGGGATATTTTAGGCAGCAAGTGAACATTTTGTCCTCAAAGTTGACGTGCTAGAAGCAGAAAAATGGACAGATGTCAGGGGTTTGAGTGACTTTAACAAAGGCCAAATTGTGATGGATAAATGACTGGGTCAGAGCCTCTCCAAAAATGTGACATCATAAGAGGTCCAAGGAAGTAAAAGCAGACAGTGGATGTTACATTGAAATGTACCACCTACCTCAGCATTGTTGAAGACCATGTACACCCTTTCATGGAAACCAGCAGGGTAATATGCCCTGCCACAAAGCAAACATGGTTCAGGAAATGGTTTGGAGGCCAGGTCAACACCTTGAACCTGTTGCTGTGTTCCTCAAAGTCCCCAGATCGAGCATAGAGAAGCTGAGAATCCTAAGATTGCTTGTGGGCTTTAGTTTGGGTAGTAGACCCAACATGATCATAAACAGACATTTCATTAAAGTGTCCTTTGATTAGATAGATAGAAATTTAGACAAATAGGAATGTACACTGTTTTGTGAATTAGTATTCATAGCAGCGACGGTATACAGACAGACACTTGTAGTATGATAGGATAGAAACAGACAGAGATGTTGGAAACTTATGAAGCTTTTCCTAAGATAGACAAATAGTGCTGCATTCTGTAAGGTATGTTCACGTTAGCATGTAGGAAATCATATACATATATTCTAAGATTAAGCTACTATTTTCATGCCACACAAAGCTAAGTGGAAAGTGACAATTTACTACATTTACTCAGACCTACTGCTTATACTCACCTGGACCAGCTGCAGCATTAGCACGCTGCTTACATATTAATGAATTACTTGAAATACTTGAAATGTCATTACTTAAAAAAGATCTGAATACTTCCACCTTTGGCTAAGAGCCCAAATGTAAAGTTGAATTAGTAAACAGCTGCTGGTGATGTTTTTTTTTCTTTTCTTGCCTCAGCTTATCTCTTGCAGCCTTAAGAGAAGGAGCACATTTATGTTGGCCCCCTGTGAATTATAGGTATCAACTCGGATTAGCGCTTCCATCTGTCAAGGCGTCAGAGTCATCAAATCCGCACACCTCCGATGTCAGCTGTTATCACTGAAAGGTACTAATCAGTGAAAAGGGGCCAAGAAAGGGGAAAGATTTTACATAAATCAATACTTAATGGCGCAGTAGTAGATTGTGGCAGGTAGGCAGCATTATTGTCTTCTTTGGAGACTTTGAAATGGCAAGCAGAAAAAGGAGGAGAAAGGTTTGTGGATGCTGAAAATAGAACTACAAGAAAATGTAAACCTTAATGAAATGCAAATTTGCATGTTTTTACATCTCTTTGATGCAATAACTGAAATGCACTGTACTGCATGAGCTACATTATCATGGAGGAAAATAATGAAATTATCCATCAGAAGATGTTACAATATTATCAGCCAGTTAATTACATTAACATATTTTATCACATTTTGTACTCATCTAAAGGGACTAGAAAGCTGACACATAATTGCTTTAACGCGCGCGCGCGCACACACACACACACACACACACACACACACTTCCCCACAATGAATGGACAAATAATCTCACTGACCTGTACCAAGAGGACATCTGAAAACATCTGAGGCCTGAAGGATTTACTGTACCTGCAGTAAGTTCATTTAGCCGTGCTTCTATTAGTGCTGAAAATAACACACAAAGAAATCCACCAGGCGAGGTATAGTTTACTCACACTATGCTGGAAAAAGCCCATAATATACATACTGCATATAAAAGAGAGGGGAATTTCTGACTTTAAGAACACATGTGGCATTATGTGCACATAAAATATATATTTTATTCAGTTTATTACTGAAAAATGCCAAATAAAGTCCGAGCCTGATATTAAGAGTAAAGAACTACAAACTCTGTAGCACATAGTGATTGTCTGGAAGCCTCATTAACCACTTGGTCAGGTTTATTCATTAATGTAAGTTTATTAATTAAGACCATCTTAGTTTATGAAACACATTATGATTAGTGTTTCTTTTTTTTTTAAAAGCCTTTGAATGCTGTGTCCTGTGCTGTTTCAGTGAGTTTCTCCAGAATTATACCACGTCAGCCAACTCGAGTGATGAAAATCATTATAAAATGTAGCAGTGAAACCACCTGTGCTCTTGAGTTTGCATTTTATGTTATCTGCTATGGATTGATTCTGAGGTCCGCAGGGTCAGACGCACACAAAATATTGCATTATCTTCAGCTGGCAAATAATGATTTGAAAAGGCTGCTTGTGTTTTGTGCACTATGAGTTAAACTTCACCTTATAACCCCTGGAGACATTTCAGTGGCTCTCTCTTCTAATTTCCTTAGTTGTCTCTAGTGCGCAAATGTGCCTTGATTGATTGCGTCAATTACAGGGAGGCTTATTTCAAATGAACAGGGGAGGGGCTGTGTGTCTGTTGCTCTCAAGAAGAGTCGATGGATGTCATAAATTACTTAAAGCCCTTTCATGTCCAGCTACAGTTTGTATAGCCTCATAAAGTGAGGACTGAGACATAAATTACAGAAGCCATACAGCTACTTGAGTAATCAAATTTCTACATAAAAACAAATCTAAATTCAAACTTAACACAGTGTCAGTCCTGATCATTTTTTCAAGCAGCCTCAAGAAAACGTGATTAATGAAGAACACGACGCCATCCTTGCACCACTTGAGTGAGAGAGCCTACAGATGGTATACATTACTATTCAGCCTATTATTAGCATGCATGCAGAGCTTTCATAAACAGATGTAACTGTAAATGGTAGATTAACAGGTCTCTTGTGTATTCAGCATTCAAAGTAATTATTTTGTGCATAATAGGACTTCCTCTGCCTCTAAAACATTACCAAGATGGCATGCAATTATGACTGAGTGATCGAAATAATTAACACCTTGTTTTAAGAAAAGACACTTCACTGTACATGTTTATTTACATCACTCCTCTGTACATTCACTGCTTCGAAATGTGGGGCAGGACGTTAAATTCAAGGCACAGCTCACTCCCTTCAAAATAAACATGAGGTTTGCTTACGCCTCAAACTAAAATGTGGAACGTAGATAGACGATGTAAACTAAACAAAAACACATACGTAAACTTTTTACACTGACAATGGCTTGAAACAAAAATACCCAACAAGATGTAGATTTGGAAAATATCCTCATATTACATCTTAATACAAAAAGAAAAAAGCCATATTCATCACTGACATCTTCCTGTGCTCAGATTTTTATGTATGAGAGGAAAAAAAGTAAACCAACAGCTCAGGTATGAAGGGCTAGAATTTCTATATTTGCACAGGTGATAAATCTGAGGCACCATGTATGTAAATATTTATAGACAGAAGTCATGAAGCACCATAAATCTCTTTAAATATATTTGCTGCTCTTCAAAATGGTGACTCTTTAACTCTTCACATATTGCACGAGCTGCTTGACAAGAAACTAAACATCAAACAGAGACCTCCCGTTCGCAACGTTGGCAATAAAGTGACTTTTTAAATAATTTGCCAAACTGAAAAACAAGTGCACAAAAGGAAATGTCCATGAAAACAAAGGTCTCCCATCAATTTGTTAGTTCAGTTGGCTTCACTTACAGATGTGGATTAAATCACAACGCAGTTAGAAAACTCCACTGTGCAACTAAATGTGAAATAAATCCACACTTTTCTAATAAACTGACACATATAGCACTTAAAAAAAAAAAGCTACAGCTTATACCAAAGTAGAAAATGCTTTTACCTTTAATGTGAAGTGCTTTAAGAAAACAACTTATTGATATTAAGGAGTGGTTAAATAAGTTCTCCTCAAATATGGAGCTGCATTTGAAAATGAAATCAGGGCATTAACATATTTAACTCTTCGTCAGCCCACCACCACAAAAACAATCAAGTTATTATGTTCCCAAACAATAGTGCTACATTTTAACTGTGCGTACTCTCACCATAAACAGAAGCTTTGGTAAAGTGGCAACACAAAAAGGATGCAGTTTATCTCCACTTGAAATGTTTGTTAGCGGATAAACATGTCAGTTACATTTCATGACAGACAAACGACAGCAGAACCATGGCTGGCAACAGAAAAAAAGCATGATTGATGAGTCTGGAACGGTCTTCAGGCAACAAACTTGTTCTTGGTTGTGGAGCCGCTCTTTGTGGCCGTGTCTGCATGCGACTGGTATCCGATGATAACTTTTGTTGGGACGCCTAATCTCTCTTTATAGACACGGCTAAAAGGGGGAAAAGGACAGACACAAATTTCCTATTAGTAAAAAGACAGAAAAAAAAAACAAAAAAACTTTGTGACAATAAATGACAGATGAAAGTCATACAGACACTGGTCTATATATTAATAATCCTTGTCACTGTTATCTGTGCTCATCAATAATCGTGGGAACTTTAGGTCACCCTATGTGTGTGATGGCCTCTTTGTTTTCGTAGTCCGTGGTCCAGATTGCTATTTTGTCTCCTTTGGCTCGGACGTTGATGACAGCTCCACACACATCGTCGCTGTAGTCATCAAAAGCTTCACCCACAAGACACAAGAGCTGCGGGACAAACAAACATTAGTTCCACTCGCCTCGTTATTTGGGAGCAGGTCCTTTTCGGTGGCAGCTAGAAGCCTTTTTCAAAGCAGACATTTTAACTTCTCCCAGGAGAACAGCACAGGTGTTGCTAATAACATTAACGATGGCTCCGTTCTATTCAAGCCAACATTCATTTTATTTACACCTGTGCTTTCCCTGCCGTGATCAAACTAAATGTTTTCCCTTTAAAAGGCCTGCGGATAAGACTGATAACGGTCATTAAAGTAACCAATACTGGTCGTGACTGAACATACCGTCTCCAACCAGAACCGATCCAGGTCTGCTTTACGCTGCTGTTTGGACAGAGTTATCAGCCAGCGGCCACCTCGTCGATTCCGGTCGTCCTCCCACATGGGCTCGATCCCATCCTGTATCCAAATAAAAAGGTCAAAGCTCACAGCACTATAAATATTCCACCGTCTCTGTAATGAACAAAGCTTTAATTGATCGGTTTCCCCTTCAGGAGAAGAGCAGTGCACACAGCAGTCCTTAAGTTCCATTGTTGTTCCTCTGAAAACATCATTTTAATACTAATCAATACGTTAACTCTACATATTGGAAAAAAAAGACAATTCACTTTGTGTCCACCTGCTTTGAAATCCTGATATGCAGTTCTGTCTCATCTGACCACATTGTCAATTTTGAGCCAGACAGGCATCTGAATGGCCATAATTCAGGAAGAACACTAACAAAGAAGGAAGGAAATATTAATCTATTAAGAGTCAAACCTGGTGAAAAATGACACCACTTGAAATAAACATTACATAAACAGAGTGGCTTACAATGTTCCGGTCAGATTCATGAAATAAAACATATCGCACAGAAGAAATATTAATATATTCACGCTATATTTGTCTGGAAATAAGTTCATTGTCAAGTGGCTGCACTAAAAACGTGACACCTGTGCTGCAGAGTTTACATGTAGGAACTAAAGCTCTGTTCTTCTATATTGTGCCTACAGCTTAAGAACGGCAACCATCAATTATGGTGACTATATGCTAAAATCAGATATATTTATCCACAAACAGCACTGTGCTCTGTTAGTAAATGACGGTGTGTGTACACTCAGGATTTACTCCCTCCTAACCTAGTTTGGTTAGATAGAAACATTGTGTGATACGTGGTTCTGCCAATGAAACACTGGATTCAGAAGCTGAACTAAAGTGATTACACAGTTAATCTGCTGATCATGGCAACTGTCAAAAAAAAAAAAAATCTATTTAGATATGCATTTGGTAACCATGTCAGCATGTGAATGTGGCAATAAAAGTAGCAACCACCCTCATCTGACAGCTTTCATTTCCATCCACCAGACTGCAGCACAAGATGCCACCTTTCCATCCTGTTTCTAACTGTCCGACAGAATTTATGACGGATGACATCCAGTTTCAGTCTTGACTGATGCTCCTCACTAACTCTTTCTTCATAGGCTCTTTGTGGCCACCGGAGAAGATAAAGTGAAGTGCAGTGAAGTGCAGCCTGACTTGCTGCCAGTATAAAGTGTGTTTTGATTCGCCCCCCTCCACCCACCCAATGGGTACATGTATATCTCTGACGATGGAGGGTCACAAGTCAGCAAAACTCAGATGAACGAATTATCCATCAGGCCATATTCAATACTCCTGGCTCCTTCGTAATAAGACGGTGTGTGCTCTAAATGGACCAGAATTACAGTCCCCTCAAAGAAAATTGTTTTTCTTTCCGGTTCTGAAAAAAATGTACCTGAACTACAGGAGAGTGCAGCAGAACTAGACACACAGCATAACTGTCTCCCTGAAATAACGTGAATATCCATAAACAGTGGAAGATCAGACAGACAGTTTTTATTAACTGTGGAAAGATAGTAAAAAAGCAATCTCACCTTAAAGAGTGAGTAGTCACAGCCAGACATCAGGTTACTTGATAGCTGAATGTGGTTGTATAATCTGGTAAGGTAGAAGATATTTTATGTATGAGCATGCAACAAAAAAACAAGACAGCCTGGCTCAAAAATATGGTACAACATGAACTGCACACATCGCCAACTACTGATAAAAACTCATTTTGTAGCAGTGCTTTTTGGTGGGGGGGGGGGCACAGGTAAGTAAATTAAGCAGACCAACAGTTCTCAATTTTGCAGCCTTATTTTAAATTCTGAATAAGTCTGATAATTCCTCGGTAAATAACTTTTAATGCAGCCATGCATATACCAATAATATACTTACGCCCAGAAGTCTTCCACAGTGTCAAATTTGGAGATGAGACGAAGATTGGCCTGCCATGTTTTGCTTTTGTCGTTCTTGAAAAACCAAAGAGCCCACCTGCAAATCAAACAAGAGTGACTGTGTGCTTTCCCTCATGTGACACGTTGCTTATTAATAGCTGCTTTCACTGGAAGAGATGCTCAGATTTACAATAAAACTACTGTACCTGAAGCTGGGATGAAACACTGTATACCTGCTAAGCCACTTTTCTTCTAATTAAGCAATAAAGTCATATGGCCGAGAAGCACCAACTGTGAAAGTGACTTCAGTATCCTTTAGAAGTGTACACTGTACTGATCAAAGCTGCACTTCATCACAAAGTTTTCTGCAGAAGAGCGGTGGTCTTACTTGTTTTGTAACGGATGCTTGATGTACGCGTCAGGACTCACAATCTTTTGAACGGCTGTTTCACATTTCTCCTTTTCACGGTTTGCAGGAACTGAAGTTGACACCTGGGAAACAAAAGAACAGGAAGAGGCACTAAAATCTATTTTAATGGTCATATATATCGGTGTGAGAGCAGATTGTAGACTGAGGCATTTTTATTGGACAAAATTAATTTCCTTCTCTCTGTCTACCTGTATTTGTACTGAGAGCTTTGGCAGCTAAGGTCCTGAACATTACATATAATTTTAACCAAATGTGGTGGTGGCCACCACTTTCCACCCACACAATTTTTATATTATGATATATTATAATATCCATGCTCGGATTTCGTTTCATCCAGTTCAAATAACGTCGTCACGTGTAGCCGACTTAAGATTCCAAGACGTTTTCTCCAAGATAACTAACATTTAGTACAAGTTCACCGTTTTATCCTCGGACTAAACTACATTATTATAGTTTAGCAAAAGGTAACTCTTAGTCCGATGTCATCTTGTTCAAGATAAATGCTAGTGTACGTTTGGAACGGTTGACAGGGTAACGTTAACGTTACTTTAACGGCATTAGCGGCGCGTGCGTCCTCTCATTCATCCGAGCATCATCTCAGCGTGCTGTCCACTCAGTCAACACCGTGCTCGAACTTTAACCGGTCGGTCAGCCTCCGCTTTGACCAAGTTACTCTTTGGCAACCGTTGCTGTAATTACCGCAAACTTTAACGTCATGAATAATGTTAAATAAACGATAAAGAAACGTTAGTGTTGACTCCGAGTGCTGCTAACTTAATGTTGTTTGGCTAGCGAGTTGTGTTACCTGCCAGAGGTAATAGGTAATAGGAAGTTTCCAACATTACTAAGGCTGCCTGTCTCCAAACCGCCATTTTATCGTTTGTGTTTTAGCAGTGGATAAACACACATTGGCCGTAGAGCTGAAGCCCGAGCTCAGTGACTTGGTTACCATCAGTGTGTTGCAGTTCACTCACCACCAGAGCGGTCGCCATCTTTTGGAAATCACATTCACTTTTTTTGGCGTCTATTAAAATAGCTGATTGGACCATCTGGTACTCCACGTGACGCATGCGCAAGACGACGGGTCTGAGACCGTGTCATCTTCTTTCAGTTATTGACACCATCGGTAGATTACATAAGCATCTTTTAACTAAGAAAAATAAATTGGATGAACTGAATATTATTCAAATTAAATTATAAGTCATGGAAAATATACTTGTTATCATCATCTGAAATATCCTGTAGTTTAGTATAACTGAGTGAATCAGGCAGGGGGTTTAAAAGGCTGTTTAACTGGAGAGGAGCGGCCTAACTGGAACACCCCAGTCTTTTGGAAATGCTGCTGATGGTGATCAGATCAGGTTTATTTTTATGGGGACAGCCATCAAACAGCAAAGACACCTTAAAGATGGTAAAACTAAAATGAGATGTTAGAGATTCAAGAATCCAACTACATGGCACAAACTTGTGCAGAGGGCATTAATATTGTGTATAACCACCCGACTTGTATTGCATATGTACCGTTATCTGTATGTAGAACACTAGTTAGGAGTGTGTGCAGCATGAAGACATATTCACAAATGAGAGCTGGATGATGTGTGGCACTGCACTTTGCTTTAACGTTGAATACTTGTTAAAATATGTTATAGGCTTAGTATATGTACCCATACATTTTTCACATATATTCTACAATGCGCACTGATGAACCACGTTCCCCTGGGTGACAGAGGTCAGCAAACTCATTGTGTGATTACAGTTATCCTTTATACAGGATGAACTCACCACAAGTTCATTGAAAGACAATTCAATATAAACCTTAACTTCAGTTTAATTTAAGCTTATTTTAACTGAGATGTGTGTTCCTTTTTAAAACATGGCATTATGCAACATATTCATATTGTCATGAATGTGATATTCATTACCTGGCATAATAGGCGTATTAAGTGTGAATACTCTATGCTGTTTTCATGCTATCAAGGACTGAATGGAAGACTCACTGTTAAGTGGCTTTTCAACGCACTTTAATGACACAGTACAAACAGGTATTGTCAAGAAATAAACGTTCTCACACTGAAAGTTATGTCATCAAAACAAGTGAACAAGTGCAGAGAAGTACATTAAGTGCTGCAACTACGGAAGGAGACTGTTTAAAGGCTGGATGTGAAGGACGTTTCAGGCACTTTAGAAAGTCAGCACTGTGCGGATACTGTAATGAGGACAAAAAAACAAAATAATTAGGTTAGAAAAAAAAACTGGAGTGAACAGAACAGCAGAAAAAGGAAACAGGAGCAAACATTTCTATGAATGTATCAATGAACTGTTCTTCTCACCTCTTCCCAGCATGCATGAGGTCAAATCCCTCATTGATTTTCTCAAAGGGCAGGGTGTGGGTCACAAACTCATCCACCATCAGCTTCTTATTCATGTAGGCTTCCACCAGCTTAGGGACGCTCTCCACACTCTTCCACCCTGGAAGTGAATAGCAAAACCAGTTTAACAAATGGAGTTTACATTCAACCAGAATATCTATTTATAGGGCACTAATGTTTCATCAAAAGGCTTTCGGGCAATAATACAGTATTTTACATGCTGAATGAACATCGTATTCCTTCAGTTCACTGCAAATGTATACATTTTTACTAGGAAATAATTTGCCATCTTTGAGTTCAAATTATTAAAAAGAAAAGTTTGAGCTCCAGTTTTAACTCTTAATGAAGTGGATGCTAAAACAGCCTAATTACCGCTAATTAAAATTGAAATATGCAGCAGGTTTTGAAGTCCCAGAAAGCTGGACTGCAGCCAGACCACATTATGCCCTTTATGACAAGCTGTTTTCTAACACAGTCAGTCACCTCCGAAGGCTGTGCCTCTCCACACTCGGCCTGTCACCAGCTGGAATGGTCTGGTCGAGATCTCCTGCCCAGCTCCGGCTACACCGATGATGACACTCTCACCCCATCCTTTATGGCATGCCTCCAGAGCGGCTCTCTGAAATAATTACATAGTCATTTTCCTGATTTCTATGAATTGCCCAATTATGAAAACTGTTTTATATGCCGCTGCTTGTGCGGCCTATCTGCACTGGCTCTACGTTTATCTACTGGTATGATTTACAAACACAATTAATGTATGACAGTGTTTCACATGTTAACAAAGCAAGTCTCACCATGATTTGCACATTTCCAATGCACTCAAAAGAATAGTCCACACCGCCGTCAGTCATCTCCACCAGAACCTCCTGGATGGGCTTGGCGTGGTCCTTGGGGTTCACAAACTCAGTGGCTCCAAACAACTTCGCTTTCTCAAACTTGTCAGGGTTGATGTCCACACCAATGATCCTGGTTGCGCCAGCAACCTTGCAGCCCATAATAACAGCCAAGCCAACAGCTCCAAGGCCAAATACAGCACACGTAGAACCAGGCTCGACCTGAGTGTGTATGAGGAAGAATAGCAATGTGAGGATTCAAGTATTATGGATAATACTGTATATAACAAATCTTTGTATGAACTTTAAAGCTTTTTTCGCTGATGTAGCCTAGTCACTCTTAATTATACACATGCTTCTTTTTTTATTGCATGTTCTATTGTATTTATTTCTATTTTTAATGCATGAGTAACAGGCATAAAAAGTAAGGTGACAAAAACTTTGTAACATGTCAAGCTTTCTGTTAAGAAGAATGTTTTTTTTTTATTCTCTAATGAATTGTTAACTAATCAAAAACTTTTTCTGGGTCAAAATAATGTCACTACAAAAATATGGGAAAAATAACAACAACTAGGAAACGGACCCCCTTGGCAACAATTCATTTTCACATTCAATCTGCATGATTAATGAATGTGACCCACTTCAGAGTAAAACCTGCAAACAATGACAAAAACATTCATCCATTTTCATTCTGTCCTCTGGGCGACAAACATGTTCTGCATAACGAGCTTAAAACAATAAAATGTGTCACAGTTTTCCAACAGCGGCTATCTAACTTTAGAAATAAACTCCTGTACAAATCATTCTGTTTTGTAAGTAGAAAGTTTTATACTGTAGCATGGTCTACAGCCTGTGAGACCCACCTTGGCGGTGTTAAGAGCAGCGCCGTAACCTGTGGAAATGCCGCATCCGAGAAGGCACACTTTATCCAGCGGGCGTTCTCGTTCACCTTGGCCAGAGAGATGTCAGCCACTACGGTGTACTCCGAGAAGGTGCTCGTCCCCATGAAGTGAAACACTTCCTTTCCCTTGCAGGTGAAGCGTGATGTCCCATCAGGGAGCAGGCCCCTGCCCTGGGTTACTCTGCAGGAAAAAGATGAATTCTTTTTATGTACGTAGGTGTGTATGATGAAACTCAGTTGCTGTACACTTCAATGCAGGGCAGGCGGAAGCTCAATGTGATGATGACTGAGCTTTGACTTTAGTGCCCTGAGGTGCAGCACTCTGGGCTGTGAGTTCAACTATTGACATCACAAAGAAATATATAAATATATATATATTATTCTGTTTTATAGATAAAACAAAACAAAAAAACTGTCTGAAACTAGTCTGGCAGTATTACCTAATTTTCTGGCAGAGGTTGGTCTTGGGATTTTTGCAGAATTTGCATTCACCACACTGTGGTACATACAAAGGCACGACAGTATCACCTTGGTGAAGAAGAATTGTGAATAATTAGAAATCATACGAGACATACGTATTCAAAACAGAATGCACAAGTTTAAGTCTCAATATCTTGTCTCGGAGATCCATACCTGGCTTGAATTTGGTGACACCCTCGCCGACGCTCTCAACGGTCCCAGCACCCTCGTGGCCCAGGATAACAGGGAACAGTCCCTCAGGGTCGCTGCCACTCAGAGTGTAGGCGTCTGTATGACACACCCCTGTAGCAAAGATCTGAGAAGCACAGTGTCATTTAAAGATCATGTCAGACACAGCTGCTAGCAGTGTTGTACTACTCAAGGTTGGTCTTGGTCTTGAGACCGGTCTCAGGATCACTTTTTGAAGGTCTTGGTCTCATCACAAAATTGGCCGTATTTTTACTCTCGGACTCAAACAAAGAGGACACGGTTAAGGCAGTCTTGACTATAACACTGGCTGCTAGACGCAAGACAAAAGATTTTCTGATATTAAAAGACATGACATCTAAGAAAACAAAAGCAAGATTTTTTTATGTGCTCATACACTAATGAAAACATAGTTATGCATCTTATATTGCATACATTTCATCTATATTCTGTAAGTAGAGCCTAAATCAGAGGTGTCCAAACTTCTAATACATTAAACTTGCATGATGTTCATTTTAAACATGACTTATGATAAGTAATGCAAAGTCTGTTAACATTTAAGTTTCAAACATATCACTCTTGCTCTTCTCTTTTACAAGATCATTCAGAAAGTAATATAGTTGTGTCACAGCTACAGGCACACCAGCAGTTATGTCCTTAGAGGTTAACGTTTGGCACATTCAAATGCTTCATTATGTCAACCAAAAGAGACAAATCTGCCAGCCATACCGAATCTGACAATCCTAACAATCCATAAATATCATAATATAAAAACAAAGCTTCGGGCCACATGAAATCTGACCATGGGCCGTGATTGGCTGGCCGGATTTTGCACATGCCTGGCCTAAATGTTGCACACTGGACCTTTAACATCATTTGAATGTCCTAATAAGTAAATTAAGGCATTCCTCAATTATGAAACTTATGAAACTCTAGGCTGTTTGTGATTCTTCCAGGGGAGGTTGTGGGGTCATATTTCAGGTTCTCATGCTGATAAAAACTGATCCATGGTCTGCTAAATGTTTTAGACCGGTCTCTTATTCATATCTGGCTTTTTTCTGACATGGAAAAGTGGTTTACCTTGATGCGAACTTCATGGGCCTTAGGTGGGGCCACCTCCACTTCTTCAATGGAAAGAGGCTTCCCAGCTTCCCAGGCAACAGCCGCCTTGCACTTGATGACCTGAAGGAAAAGTACAGTACTTGTTTTGTTTTTTTTTTCTCCCTGCAGTTATTGAATGAACTGCAGCCATGGGCTGACGGGGGCTTTGCAGTGTTACGGCAGGTTAAGCTGGTTGCACAGTGTAGCTGCACTTTGAACTGCAGCCAAAGCCGACCCAGAGCTCACTGTTATAATTTAACACCATTATTCCCATAACGTTTTTTCAGCTGTCTCAGATTTCTGATGCTATCAGACGTGGCTACGAGTTACAGCCCACCTAAACTACTGTTCACGACTTTAATCGCTTTCTTAACTTATGAGAACTAAATATATCTCTTTCTGGACATGCAGTATAGCAACTTGCAAAAACCAGTTGTGAGTGACCGACCACAGACCCCGGCTCAGCCCGTGGACTGTAAGTCTTTGTGCTTGTTCATTCAACGCACGTGAATGCGTGCACGTTTGTTCAGATAACGTTGTTTTGTGAGCTGCAAGTGAAGTTTCTGTCATTCTTGCGATACAAAGGTAAGGAAAGATTGCATTTAAGATACGTGGGGCGCGTTTCGTGTGAAATGGAACTTACTTGTCCAGCTGTCTCCATGTCTGCTTCTTCAGCACGAGAGGGATGGGGCGGTGCGCGCGGCCGTAAAGGAGTTAACGTCCGGACCAATCACAAACGAGAACGCGTAGGTTACGCATGACGCAAGCTCGTCGTTTCAATGTATGTTATACAGGAGAAGAGCACCATTAGTCTGTAGTGATGGGAATTCCGGCTCTTTTTAGTGAGCCGGATCATTTGTCTCAGCTCACCAAGAAGAGCCGGCTCTTTCGGCTCCCAAACGGCTCTTCATTTTACCACTTATACTTTTTATAATTCAGCCAAATTTAGCGCTGTTTTGACTTGTGATTTGTATTTGAACACATATATCACTTCAATTTCAATAAATTGCATTTACAGTTGTAAAATCCCTTGTAACTCTCTGAAACCACCCAATGATTGCACTAAGTTGCTTGAAGAACCACAAAGCAGATAGAAACAAGAAGGGTTGGAAATCACTTGCTATCATTTTAGCCAATTCTTCATCAATTCTGTTCTGTCTTGCTGGGTTATTGCCTTTCACATAAATTGGCTTATAGAGCTCTGTGTTGTTGTTGTGTACCTGATGCATGGGGGTAGCAGCAGCAGCAGCAACAGGTGGAGTAGTGGCACTGGCAGAAGCAGGCATGCTAGCCTGCCTTTTTTCTTCCAACTGAACTGCTGGATGCACAGTTCTCGTGTCCGTGTAGGTTGTTTGTGGACCCTGCTCGATATGAGAGCTTGACTTTACAAATTCTGCATTGTGCCTTCATGTTTTCACAACTGTTAAAATGCATCCAAATACTACTTCTTTTTCTGTTGTCACTCATCTTTGCACTGCACTCCTGTCTTGTCTTCACTCCTCTCTCTCCTTCAGCGCATCTCCCTCCTCTTTTTCTCCTGTCACCGTCTCAGCACTGCTACCCCCGCCCCTCCCTGCTTGGTGGTATGATCCTTGTCAATCCTCACATGATTGGTTACACAGCATGCACGTGACACCTGTACCCAACGCCCGCAGCGCCCACAGGTACTTTTCCTAAAGAAAAAAGTAAAAAAAAAAAAGAACGGCTCGCGGACGGCCGGCTCCCATCGTTCACTTAAAAGAGCCGGCTCTTTGAACCGGTTCGTTCGCGACCGACACATCACTATTAGTCTGGACTGTAGAATTGTAACAGAGTTGTATAACACGTGTAAATGAGGTACGGTTTACTTTTTTAGGGTCCATATAATTATGTTTAAGAATTATAGAAAATAATTTAAAACATTTTAATTCAAAAGTAAAACATGTTTATCCATGGGGTTATTTTAAAATAAATGAAAATATGACTGCCACAAAGAATGACCATTTGACCTGTTTTTCTACTTAGAAAATGTTGCGTATCAATCAAAAATTGGCATACATATAATGAAATTCAGAGGTGTCAAAAGTATTCACATTCATTACCCAAGTAGAAGTATAGATACTAGGGTTTAAAAAGACTTCTGTAGAAGTTAAAGTATAAAAGTAAAAGTAATGTAAAGAAAAAAAAAGCCATCACATGTTATAGAGCTCTACACGACCTCCACCCAAAAACATAATTTTTCTAAAGGCCATAATGTTATATTAAAATGGTAATGTTGAAAAATTTGGGATGCACTAGGCTACCTGTTTCAGCCTCATATATGCCCAATGAAAATGAATGCATTTTAGTATAATGCAAATACATTAAAGAACCATATATGTGTGCTACTGAGCATCAACATGTGTTTCATTGAGCGGAAGATATGATGACTGGTCAATATGCTTTTTCAAATTAGATGGCGAGTTTCTGAAAGCCATTAACTCGTGGTACTTGGGTGCGCAGAGCTTGCAGCACATTCGAAAGTTGTTGTTTTTGGATCCAACCATTTCGAAAAATTCTTCCAGGTATGTACAAGAATTGGCTGGTCTTCCTGGCTACCAATCTCCTCGCTGGTGCTTGGTTGGGACATTTCGCTCGAGTTCTCTTGAGTCTCTGCCACGGACGTGATTTGTAATGTGCAGGGGCGATGAATCACGTACAAACCAATAGTGTGTTGGAATGGTATATGTTTATACTTTTCGTCCAATCACAATCAAATTCACTCTATTTTTTTTATAAACCAGGCCCAAATGAAATACGAGTAACAAGGCTGTTTTGAAAATGTAAGGAGTAGAAAGTACAGATAATTGCATGAAAATGTAAGGAGTAGAAGTCTGACAAAGTAAAAAGTCGGCTTAAAAATAATTACTCCAGTAGATACCCAAAATTCTACTTAAGTAAGGTAATGAAGTATTTGTACTTCCTTACTTGACACTTCTGCTTATGTTTTTATTTAGTTTTTTGGGGATCTAAATGTTAGATCACAGACACACAAGTTTAAATGTTTCCAGAATGTGCTTTACAAGAAATGTCTAAATTTGGAACTGAATTTCCAGTCATTTGTTCCCATTTTGTTCTGTTTCAATGTTACTGTGTCAATCTGTTACCAACAAAGTTGAGATGGACAAAAAAAAACCCTTTCCACTGATAAAAACTCAGGAATGTGTTTGAGAGCTTAATATAAAAACAAGTAGAACACAACACTATTTATTTACTCTTTATTACTAAACATCCTGATTGAGGGATGAGGTTATTGATTTGTCTTAAAGTAGCTTTTTTTCCAGTGCAGATGTCACAAGAATGTTTTATCAAAAATATCTACAAATACACAGAGCTCTCCTTGACGCATACTGCACAGAACAGCCAGGCAGTATACATTTGTGCAGTGTTGTTTTGCGTATCACACCTTTGCATGTTGGAGCATGATTAGCTTCCTTTGTAGCATCTGAAAACCGTGCTCTACATTCTTTATGCCACGTTAGGCACAAAAGTCTGGCATTCTACCCCTGAGACCAGAGAACTTAAAATAAAGACACCGTTTATACAAAGCACCTTTTAATCAAGGCCTTCAACACAAATGTGACAATATTCTGCTTAAGATTTTACAAATGATGGGTATTAAAATGTTTAACAAACAGCATATAAAGTCAGATTTCCCACACGTTTACATATATCCATATGGGGCTCACTGACTGTATCTTTTGAAACCTTATTTAAAGTACAAACATCTGTTATGGCCCAACATTTTAACACAATCAGCACATGATGACATGCCTGTTCAGAAAGGGACCCTATAATCCTCCCTCACTGGCAGAAAAGGTCCTCACTATGTTACAGACAAGCGCACACATGAACCTTTAAAATTAAAAAAAAAAAAAAATCATAAAGATTCATCAAGCATTCCAAACCAGTACAAAAATAATAAAAAAAAATCCATTCAAGTTCTACAGAGAGAGGCAATGTCCATATTCCGGGTCCAACATGTCAGTCACCAGTACAGATCGCAGCCCTTTTTGCTTGCGTAGCAGAAGACTGGAATGGGACCGTCACACCAGACCATCACTTTCAGATCAGTTCCCACCTACAAGTAAACAACAAGAAATGATTACACACTGCACACCGGAAAAGAGAACTAAAAATCTGAAGATCATTAAAAAAAAAAAAAAAAAGGACCAACCTCTGAATCCACGTCCGCCACCACCTCCTCTTCCTCTGAAACCTCCACCACGTCCACCGCGTCCACCGCCAAATCCTCCTCCGCGGCCGCCTCCAAACCCTCCTCCACGGCCGCCACCGAACCCTCCACCCCGGCCACCTCTAAAACCACCTGAAACAAAAATGACAAGAATTAGGAACCAGTTTTCGTTTCCACTTTAAACCTACAGCAACCAAGACAGACAGATAAGTATGGTTGCCTCACCTCCACGACCACCACCTCTTCCTCCACCTCTGCCTCCTCTTGGCGGACCCTTCTCTCCTGGTGGCCTGGGGAGGAATCTCTGCAGCGGGAGGAGCTTCATTGGATCTATATAAAACTAAGAGAGAGGTTGCATATTACATATAATGTGGCACGCAGAGACTCTGAAATTCTTACAAGTATGAAAAAGAGCTATTTTAAAATGTTACTGATGTCTTTCATACCTTCTGCATTTTCTTAAATGATGACGCCTTCATATTGTCGGATAACTTGACTGAAAAATACTGCAAGGATGGTTAAGGAATTCTAACAGGATTTTGAGCTGCAATCACGATATTTAATCAGCACATGTTGTTTCAGAAGTCCAGAGAATGGACTAATGATGACAGAAAGGATACAAAGTCCCGGAGCTGGCCGAATATCTCATCCACCTTCCCGATCTGCTCCTTGTTCTCCAAGTACACCGGAGCGTTGAAGTAGGGAACTTTGTTTTCCTCTGTTGTACACTTGCACACGATGTCATCTTCACACGGATGCACGAACTCTCCCAGTGCTGCAGAGTGGAAACACAGTGAACCACAGTCAGTCAGATGTGTGAAAAGTGTTAGAGCCATCAGTGCAAAAGCATCTAGTTCCAGTATCCACCCCAAGCTGCTGTGAAACTGACTGGGGGACTCTTCGGTTAACTTAAGGAGTCCTTTACACGTGGTTTGTGTGAGTCTGCAACTCCCTTTATGCACTGACAACAAAGGACACAAAAGAGGATACAGCAGATGTTATAAAGAACATGCTATGCATAACACTAATGTGTAAGGATAAATTCATTCCACTGAGGTCATCTCTCCATATAAAACTACAACACAACTGCTCGAGGGTGCTGCTCTGGGTGGCTGCCCATCACTCCACCATCTCTCTCCACATTGCATGTGAGCCCTATGTGTGTGTGTGTGTGTGTGTGTGTGTGTGTGTGTGTGGTTGTATTTCAGGGTTAAATGCATGTAAAATAACTGAGTGAAAAAAGAATTTCCCCCTTGAGGGATTAATAAAGTATCTCTTCTTCTGCAAGGCAAATGAAAAACATATATATATCAAAGATATACATACATACAGATACATACCTGAAAACATTCCCAACTATTACATCCATAACAGAAACCCACACACATCTCACAAGGCACATGAAACAGAGTAGCCCATCTTTGAATGTGGTCATTTCATTACGGGCCAAGTGTCCTCCCAGCATAGCATGAATACACATATAGATGCATCTCTAAGTCAGTTTGGTCAAATAACTTGGTTAAAACTTGGATGTTGATGTGATTGCAAGTTGGAAACCGGTAGTTATGCTAACTTATAGTAACTTAAGTCATAGTTACTTTTGTGTGACATAAACAGAGGACCAAACTCAACACAGAGGTGACATCAGTGAAACGCTCATGGCTCAGTACTAGAAGTGGATACTGGAAACAGGCCCAACTTTTTTTGTTTTGGAGATAATAACTTCACCCCCTTACAGAGCACATTAACTCTCCACACTGTCCAACTGAACAGCTCACTGTACGACTGTACGACTCCAGCCTGAAGCTCCTCCACCATTATCAAACACACTTCAACGTCTTTCCAGCATTCCTGGCGCTGATCAACTTACCGACAACATACTCTGGAGGACCGTAGTCTTGTTGCCTGTTAAAACCACCTCTGCCTCCTCCTCTGCCTCCCCCGAACCCTCCTCTGCCACCTCCACCTCGGTTAAAACCTCCACCTCGGTTGAATCCTCCACCTCGGTTGAATCCTCCACCACGTCCACCACCACCTCCTCTGAATGACATGTTTCTTCAAGTCCTCTGTAGGGGGCAAACACGACAAAAAGTCAGAACAAAACACAAATGAAACATTAATTCATGGTTGCTTGAATGCAGCGTGAGTTTAGTGACGTTACAGTGCTGAAAACTGTGGAGTAAACTGTGGAGTAAACTCGTGTATTCAACGAGCTAACACGGTGCTAACGTGCTAACTCATTTCAGTCATCCAAACTACATCATTCACGCGCACTTTCTACCACAAACAAACACGTCACGTCTTCAAAACATAAACTCTGAGAAGTCCTAAACACCTTCTGCGCACAGTTACAGCAACTTTACTCACAAAGTCAGTCGGCTAACAGCAGCTATTTACTCCGAGGTACTTCCATGCGATGACAACACGTGTGACCAAAAACGGCCGTAAAGCTATACACCGTTGTCGGCAAGTGTCGTAACTCAGTCGCTTACGCGCCCTGACTCCTGACTCCTATACGTCACATGTAATGTGACTCACTCATTTGAGGCTCTGTGAGTCGGCTGATATATCAAGATATAAGCTAGATTCGCACACACGGTCAGTTTGACAGCGTTGAATTAATATGCACAAAGTTATCTCTGAGTGACACACGTTTATGTGTTATTGTTTGCTGATAATATACTATTAGATACTAGTGTTTTGTTTAAACTATTTTGTTTTAATAGTTTGACATACATTCAACATGGAAACAACATTCACGGGAACAGAAGGTCAGGTAAGATACTAGTTTAATTTATATATATATATATATATATATATATATATATATATATATATATATATATATATATATATATATATCTGTTCGTTGAAGGCTGCATGTTTTTCCTATTGTCCAACAACGCCCAGCCTGAGTCCCATTTTGTGTCTCTCGGGAATAACAATGTCTCCACCCACCAAACTCTGTCCAGACATGATGTTTTATTTTCACAGCTATGCAGCTGAAACACTTTTTTTTCATCAGCCTACATTTTTCCCCCGTCTCAGGTAATCAGATGCAAAGCAGCGGTGGCATGGGAAGCTGGCAAGCCTCTGTCTATTGAAGATGTGGAGGTGGCGCCACCTAAGGCCCATGAAGTTCGCATTAAGGTCAGCTTACATGCAGTGTTAACAGCTGTTTTTTTTTATTATTATTATTTTTATTTGGAGTTGTTAAATTATATTAGAATAAAAATAATAAGAACATAATGTGTCAAATAAAATAAGAATATGACTTGTATTAATCAAGTGGATGAGTTACTTATAGTTTTTGCGAGAATGAAGAAATGTTATGTGTAACTTCCTGTTGATTTGAATACTGCACACTCACTTCCTGTGCTGACTTTCAGGTGAATGTGCTTATACATATTTGTACAGATAGTTGCCACAGGTGTGTGCCACACAGACTGGGAGTACCTGTATGAGAATAAAAAAGGGATGAGGTTCCGACCATTCCCGTTAGTTCTCGGCCACGAGGCGGCCGGGGTTGTGGAGAGCGTTGGACCAGAAGTCACCAAATTTTCAGCGGGTAAATGTCACAGCTCAACACAAACAAGCTGCATTTAGTTTTGATTCCTCTTATTATTGCACACAGGTTTTATTTCCGGGTTTTGTAACTTCTAACCATCTGCTTTCAGCTCTGTTTACCCAGTGGTCACACTTGCAAATATGCAAATGAAAATGAATACAAATGTACAACTTACTGTGCTGTTTTTTTTTTTTTTTTTGCTCTTTGTTGTTTTTGCAGGTGATCAAGTCATTCCTCTTTTTCTGCCGCAGTGTCAGGAGTGTGATCGATGTCTGAGTCCTAAGACAAATTTGTGCAAGAGGAACTGGTGATTCATTACCACATGTTTTCTCATTATGAAGTATTTTTACTCACTTTACTTCGGTAAAAGTTGTAATATGCACAGACATGCAAGAAGTAAATAGACACCTTTAATTTGAATTTGAATGAAGGTGTCTTTTTACTGACATATAAAATATACTAAAATAGAATAAAAGTATCACAAAAATACTATATATACAATACTACAGTATATGTACTTAGTTACTTTCCACCACAGCCGTGACACTGTTGCATGGTGTTTAACTATTCTTTGCTTCCTTTGTTGTGGATTGCAGGGCAAAGACACAGGTGGGTGTGTTGGCCGATGGGACGAGCAGGATATCTTGCAAGGGGCAGCAGATATACCAGTTCCTGGGCGTCAGTTCTTTCTCCCAGTACACCGTGGTACCTGATACCTCACTTGCGAAGATAAATTCTAATGCACCACTGGACAAAGTCTTTCTGCTCGGCTGTGGTGTCAGCACTGGTTACGGTGCTGCCCTTAAAACAGGCAAGGTAATATCCGCAGATCTGTCAGACACAAGAGTTAGGAAACCGTACCTGTCCTCAGAAGAAGAGTGAAAAGATGTATCTTCAAACATGAACCTTACTAACCTGATTATACAAAACTGACTTCCTATGTAAAAGTAAACTTCTCTGTTGCACTTGTTGCTTGTACTGTATTTTACAGTCACTGCCTGTGGTTGTAGTTAATTATTTTCACCACTAGATGTCAGTAGACAACACAAGAGCCACATAAGTTTACTTAAAGGTTTAAAAAGAATTTAGCATATCTCATACTCCGCCCATTTTTTGGATATTAAAATGAGATGAATATAAAACCTCTGGAACGTGATCAAACCTGCTCTGAATATTAGGCATATGTAGGACTGCTTAATTACAATGTAAGGGTAAACTCTTTAATTATTAAATCAAGCTTGCACAAGAATAAAATGGGCCAAAAAGAAAGTGGATATTTTCAGAAGAAGTCAAAATGTAAAAGTTATCTGTAAACGTGATAAAGTGATCTCATCAGATGTCTCTTTTAATCAGCTTGTTGGTTAGCTGACTTCCAAGTTGTTTGTGTCCAGGTTGAAAGAGATTCCGTGTGTGCCGTGTTTGGGCTCGGTGCCGTCGGATTGGCTGCCGTCATGGGCTGCAAGGCTGCTGGGGCGAAAACGATCATCGGGGTTGACGTCAACCCGAACAAGTTTGAGAAAGCCAGAACGTTAGGAGCCACAGAATGTGTCAACCCCAACGATTACTCCAAGTCCATCCAGGAGGTTCTGGTGGAGAAGACCAATGGAGGGGTGGACTACGCCATGGAGTGTGTTGGAAGTCCAGTTGTCATGGTGAATGTCTCAGTCTTGTAGTATTTCACGTCTATGACAATTCAGTCCTATATGTACAGTAGGAATTATCTGCAGTATGTGCACACACAAAAGGTTTTTTGTGACTTTGTAAAGACATTTGAAAAAGACAGTGATGTTTTGTGTTGTCCTAGAGCGCTGCCCTTGAGTCTACAACAGAGGCCTGGGGCGTCTGCATCATTGCTGGGTGGACAGAGACAGAATCTATGAACGTTGTGGTTGAAAAGCTCCTGATGGGACGCACCTTGATGGGGACTTATTTTGGAGGTGAACTTAGACTATTAGTTTGTGCAAAATGGACTTCCATAAATAATGCTTTAGTGACTTCTAATAGTAACTGGCCTGATTAATAGAAACAAAATGTGATGATGTGCAAAACATAGAAACCCCATATTTAATTGAAAATGGCACAAAGAGGTCCAGGCCTGGACTTTTTGACTATGAAGCCATGCTGCTGGAATACGTGCAGAATACGTGGTTTACCATTGTCTTGCTAAAATAAATAGACATAACAAAGACATTGTCTACCTGGCAGCATATGGTGCTCCAAAACCTGTTTGTATCATGCAGCATTCATTGTTCACAAATGTGCTGGTTACCCATCATGCATCATGCCATGTTCAGTGATGCACCCCCATATCATCACGGATGCTGGCTTTTGAACTGCACCGATAACAGGCCGGATGGTCCCTCGCCATCAAGCATCATGTTTCAAGTCATTTACTTGGATCGGATACTGTATTTATACCCAGTCATGTTACTAACCTGTTGCCAGTCAGCCTCATTCATTGTGAGATGTTCCACCAGAACTTTTCTGTTTAACATTTCACATATTTTCAAGCCTCTTTGGAAATTTTACCTGATTAATGACTTAAAGACAATTAAAAGTTTTGATGAAACGCCTTCATTATCAAAGGGCTTTTTCTTGAGTTACTGTTCAACAAACACACTAGGAGAAAATCAAGCTAGCTAGTTTAGAAGGCATTGCAGCCACACATTTGCATTTCAAGTAAGGGCCTTTGTCATGATATTTATGACATATGACCCAAAGGAAGGCAATGCCACTCTGAGCAAAATTAAACAAAAAAGATTGGAAAAGTGCCTTTCTTAAAGACTTGTTAATGTTTTTTTTAATCCTCTTCTAAAGGTTGGAAGAGTGTGGAGGGTGTGTTTAAACTGGTGGAAGACTACATGCAGAAGAAGCTGACGCTGGATGAGTTCATCACCCACGACCTCCCACTGAATCAAATCAATCAGGCCTTTAACACACTGAAAAGTGGGACAAGGTAAGACCTGATTTGACTTCTTCCTAACTGTACCTAAATGTTTGATAAAACTCGTTCTGATGCTATGATAAAAGCATCCTGTGATCATTTTTCCTCTATATATTGACCTATCAGTGGTTTGTTTAACTTCCGCTGTGACCATTAAAACTACCATGCTCCTATTTATATTTCACACATCATGATGTGTGGGAATATTCTGTGTATGTGGCTGTAGATGTACTGCATTGTTGTATATTACTTATTGTCATTCACGGCTGCAGCTTACTCTTAATTTATTTATTAATTGAGAAAAAACAGATAAACTGACTCAAATCATCTTTCGTAATAAATGATTATTCATTCCAATTTTAATGATTTCATTTTCAGATCATTGTAGTCCTTATTATTTATACTGTATGAGGTTTAGCAGTTTTTTCCACCAATTTTTCTTCTTCTCTTTTTTTTCAGCATCCGTACTTTAATCAGGCTCTGGGAATAAAAGGCTCGAACTGGAGAGGTTACTTCATAAGATGATGGAATGACGATGGAATTTAGTGTGATTGTAATAATGATATTTTGCATATGAGTCTGCAGTGTATTGCTTTGTTCTCAAGCAACTTCTTTACTGGATATTTACATTATAACATCAGCAAATTTATACAAATGCATAGATAATCATGGTGTTAATGTTTGACTTTGGAGCGAAGTGACACAGTCCAGCCACTAGATGGCAGTCTCATGTCATCTAAGAGCTTCTGTTTTTGTGAATACCATCTAACTTCATACAGACATTTTATATCTGCAAATGAGCCTGTATTTTAAACTCTTATGATTTTTGTTTGTTTATCACATATTTGATTAAAAAGCGAGCAACACCACACAATGTTCAGTGCACTTGTGTAAAGTAATATAAAATGTAATTCATAGATATATTCAGCAACCTCAAGACAAATTCTCATTACATCTGTCATACTTGGCAGTTACAGTGATTCTGGTCCCGATAGCAATGTGAAGTGATAGTTGGAATTGAATACGCTTGTATAGAAGATGGGGTAAAAGACACAGGCTGGATCTGTCATCAGCCGCGGAGAAGTATCTGCTTCATGTGGTCAGGCTTACCAAATTTCGACCTTGGTAATATTATATATTGATTTAAAAGGGAGCCGAGGAGAAGGGCTAAAATGACAGTTGTGGGCTGTCAGGAGAGAAGACAAAAGGTTGTTTGGGGAATGCCTCTCGGTGAAGGACTGAAATAGCTGTCCAAGGAATTTGTTTTATTGAAGTTCCTCTCAGATCAAATGAATACCCGTGGTGGTTTCCCCCTGCTTTTCCATCTTTATTTAAAATGGAAAATAAAGTGGTGCTCTTCCTCTTATGTTGGTCTCCTCTGCCTGTGTGCTATCAATCACAGATTATACAGCTCCGACCCCCTCTCAAAGTAAAGAAAGCTTTTGAGAAACAGAAAGCAGAATGATGATCAAAAGAAAAGAGGAAGACAAGTTTTGACAGGTGGTTATGTGACTGGGCACCCTCATCAGTGACTGTTGGACAGGCTCACAGATTTATAAGGCTTTTTTGGGGACATATGTGTCTGAATGTCTGCCTCATCTATGGGAAAACTATCCAAAGTGACAACCATAAGTCTCCTACCTTTTTTTTCCCTCTGTGTTTGAACTCTACAACCTCTGGAATTGTCACAGCATTGTGCAACTGATACAGGGAGGACATGCTATCTGAATTACAACCACGGCATTGTACGCATTTTTGTACGTCTTAACTCTCCGTCTTGTCATGTTCCACGTACATCTGTGCAATGTTTCTGCACATATACCGGATAGAAAACTTTGGAAAAAAAGTGTCATGGTGCTAAATTGCGATAGAGACAGCTAACATTTCCAAATGAGGAATTCATATTTACATTTTTATATCTATGTTTGTATTCTTTACCTCTTGCTGTCATTACTTTACAACAGCAACTCTGCAACAGCTCTGTCAGAACCGAGTTTCCATAAAGGTAATTGACAAACAACAGAAATGTCAGATGAGGTAAATGCCATCACACAAATAAAGGCATGTCTGGAAAAAATGTCAAAAAGTGCAGCCTTGCCTTTCACAATATTTAGATTGGGATCAAGAGATTTCCTCTTATTTATTAAGCTTTATTCCTGTATGACAGACAGATGATGGTACATTAAATATGATGAGAGCATAAAAAATAGTAGGAGGGAAACACCCTGTTTTAACAAAGAGTGCTTTATTGTTAAAAACAACACAAAATATAATGCACCAATACCTTTTTACACACAAGGTAATTAGTGTGGCTTTGATGCATGTCATAGCAAAACTACAAATCATCCTTTTTGCTATCCCTAGCTTAGTTGTGGTTTTTATGTCGCCTTATATTTGTATGATTTTATATCACTCAATACAGAAAGAACAAGTCAGTATATGTTCTTGAGTTTTGGATGTGCTATGAGGTTGTCTGGTTTGTATTTAAACTGAATCGTGCTCATTTTCACATTCTGCCTGTTTGTCTTCGTCCAAATTACTGTGATGTGGTGAGAATTCAATGTGAACATCCAGAAAGACTGATTTATTTCCGGGATTTCTGATATTTTTACATCATAACATTTCTGACCTGGTCCTAGTACAATTTTTATTTTTGTCTGGTGGACCTACATGTTCATTTCATGTAACCCTTGGTCCAGGTATAAATAATAAAATGAATAATGGATGAATTGCATTTAGCTGCTTTTGTTTCAGGGTCCTGGTGTTGTTCATGCTGGCTCACTCAGTCACTCGGTACCTTTTCTACTACGACGTGTAAAATGTCTGCTGTGGGGGGGAAAAAAATCACATATCTATACATAGGAACACTGCTTATTTTTATTCTCCTTCCCAGTTCAAGCCCATTACAGGGTTCATATTTTATAAATGTATCAATTTATAGAGTGTGCTGACACAAACGTCTTTTCATACACCTGTTAGTGTCTGTCTGCCATTTAGTGAACATAAAAGCACAATCAGTCAAAAAAAAGTATTAAGATCTCCAAATGATCCGCTAAAGGGGAAAGAATGTCTGAAAGAGACATAGTGAGTTGGACAGAGAGATAGAGTGATGGATATACTGTATAGCCCCACCGGCTATGGAAGAACGGCCCACTTAAGTCACTAAAGACTGCCAATGTGAGGCCCCTGTTTTATCAGCAAATCCTGGCCATTATACGGCTAATGCCAGGCATTGCCTGTGACATCCCCAGCCTTTCTCTGACATGGTTAGCTTTAGCTCCCGTGTCAGTGGAATATAGCCAGCTTCACTCGAGGACAGCACAATCCAGTACTTAGTGTTTTGGAGAAGCAAACTAGTTTTTCCGCTGCATTAGTGCACCGTGTGGTAATATAGTATAGCTATCTGACAGTATTATTATTAGTTAGTGACAGATTATTTCATCTGCAACAATTTAACACCTTTAGAATAAACGATACACAATGTTACAATGTTTAATGGAGTGAAGAGTGACAGGAGGGTAGAGGTAGGCAGGTAGGGAGAGAGAGAAAGGGGGGGAAGACATGCAGTAAAGGGCCGCAGGTTGAAATCAAACCCCAGGCCGCCGCATTTTGTTGGCTCTCCTTATAAATACAACAAAAGTCTACAGTGCACTTCGGAGGCCTTGTTGTAATGCAATATCCCGATAATGACTGTATCATACTCCTCACACTGAGCCATGCAATACCATATGTTTTGTATTTTGTAACACGTCAATCATATTGTGTCAGTGTTTTATAGTTACGTTGCAACAGAAATAGACAACAAAGAACGGGATTAGACGGACCACACATGGCTATTACCAAAGAGACACACAAACACACACACACACACACACACATACATAAAGGTCTATGTGCGTGACGGGTCTAAGCTTTTGTTGTGTTTTGTCTGACAGCAGCAGCAAAGTAGTAATTGAGAGATTAGCTCTAAGGTGCTATCATGGCACTCCTTTGTTTGGTCTCTCCCTTATTGGTCACACAGAACATTTGTAGCATGCGTGGGAAGGAGTCATAGACCAAGGCAGTGCAGTTTGCCTTATTTTAGTTCTTTTGAATCTGTCAAAAATGACCTGATCCAAAAATAGCATCCATAGAAAAGACAGTTTGCAATATAGTATGCTAACAGTGCAGCTTCTGCATATCTAAGAACATTTGACCCTGTGGGCTTGACAGAACACATCCACAGCAGCAGACTTCTGAGCCGGTCCTATCCCCTCTGTCACAATGCTTTTTTTCTCCAAGTGCCAACATTGAGTCAACAGAGTCATTTCATGTGGTTTAGGGGCTGAAGATAGGGGGAGGTATTTCTCTCAGACCCTGTGTGTTTACACCCTAATCCCTGAGAAGAAGTTCACAAGCGCTAGGAAAGTACTGGGAGATTTAGCTACCTCGCAAACCTGCTCAGTTTACCGGTCGCCTGTTTTCCACAGCCACATGAGGCTCGGATAATTCTTGGGAATGTTTGGAAGGGGTTTTTTGCGTGTGTGTGGTTGTAAGAATATAATTGGTGTGAAATTGCCGGTTGTGTTTGCTATATCGAACAATCTAGTCTATTCACTATACAATAAGGATGTTCACCGATGCTGTCGTTTCTTTTGGGTGTTACTGTGCTCTATAAAACTTTCAGTTGAACTGTAACTTCTATGTATTATTACCATGATTTTTGTATCTGCAACATGTTCCAATGTTCATTTTTGTTTATGTAACAATGGTTAGTACAGGCTCTTTGGGGGCGTGGGTTCGAATCCCACTGCTGCCACCAGTGTAACACTGGTTACTCTTAGCATTAACTATAAACTTGACTTTTACTAATTTAAATGTGTTTCGGCTGTAGGTCAAGCAAACGCTCAGGGATAGCTTCTTTTTTTTTAAAGATTATTTTTTTGTCCTTTTTCAAGCTCCATTTGACATAGACAGCCGAAGAGTGACAGGAATCTGGGGAGAGAGAGAGACAGGGAATGACACGCGGGAAAGAGCCACAGGTCGGATTCGAACCCTGGGCCTCCGCAGCAAGGACTGAGCCCTCGCACCAACCGAGCCAAACGCCGCCCCAGGGATAGCTTCTTCTGTGTAACGTGAATACTTTAATGTCTGCTTCAAATGTAGGACAACTCAGCACCGACCAAAAATGTCACTCCGCCAATATAAACACTCACTCATATTATAGGAAAGGTGTACCATAAAATATAGTTCTTGTTCTGAATGAAGGAGTATAATACAAATACTTATTATTAATTAAATTATACCAGTTCTCTAACTGAACCTGAGCCAAATAAGGTAATCTATAAAATTTCATCTTCACGAAAATAAATCCTGATTTTACATTTATATAGCACCAGATTATAACAGAAGTTATCTCAGGACACTCGTATAGGTCTTTATGATATTACTTACAGAGACCAAACAATTCTCACCACGAGCAAATACTTGGACACCGTGGCAAGGAAAAACAAAACGGAGCAAACGGAGCTCAAGGTGGGCGACAATCTGCCGTGACCGGTAAAAGAAAATACAGAAGTATCAGTGCAGATTGTGAATGGTGTTTCATTCTACCTTAAACTAGTGTCATGACAACAAATGCACTCATGGCAGCAAATTAAGACTGAATTTTTTTTTTTTTTTGCTAGTGTGAGTGCACGCTGTACATATGAGCTTATTAGATTAGAAATATACCTTGTTGCCAACATCATGCCTTTTATGTGATGAAAAGAATTTTGAATCAACTAGAAATGACTAAGAATAACCCCCAGACAGGCTTGTAGCTTCATTTTAGAATAATCAAGCAATCAGAAATGCTCAGTGGCTGTATTATTTTATTACTATTATTAGCAATAATAATAATAATAATAATTGCTCTTCTCATTTTAAGTTTCTTTGGATGGTTGTGACACCTAAAAATGGCAAGTATACAAATGTAATCGAATGTTTCTTATAATAAGCATTAATGGTACTTGGGTCGACTTTTTCTTGCACCGCTGAGAAAAATGCTTTTGCACTTCTTGTGCTTGGCACTGAAAAAGACCCTTGGGTTGTCGCAGCATGTCTGGTTTGTTACATTTGTCCTGTTTGATATATCTTCCAGCGTTGCTTCAAATGAGTCTCATGCTTGTGGTAGAAAAATCCAAATGAGTGTGTGTTGAGTCATAGTTACCTTGTTAAACCACCACAGTAAAGTACATCATTCTGTTTTTCTCCTGCTGACAACTCACTGTTGTCCAAAGATGAGGCTCCCAAATCACTGTTCCTTGGTCCATTGCCAAACCACAAAAGGATTGGGCCAGTCCCAAAGAATACACTTCGAACTGAACACAGTTGAAACACTTTTCTTTGGCTGGTAATTGTGGTGAAAAGAAAAGAAACCTGAAATGATCTATCATAAGTGCCTTGGACCATTACTCATTCTCAAGCATCCCACAGTTTTCAATTATACATTGGCAGGCATGCATTGAAGTGAGTAATGCTGAATTTACATTTACGTATATTTAAAGTGTATGGCTGGAGCTCTTAGCCAGTAAAATATGCTGAATGATGAAGGCATATTCAATTATTCTTCACCACATTATTATCGTAACATTTCGTAACAGTTCATAAAGCTGCTGTCAAGCACTAATTAAGACTTACTAGTTGTAGCTATAATGATAAAACTGAGAGCTTTAAATAAATCCCAATAAAGTATGAAGTTTAGTACAGTTTCTATGTTGCATTTTCTTAGACTTAGACTTAGACTGCACTTTATTTATAAGTATACAACAAAAGATGTCAGGCACAGGCCATGGCAGTAGAGAAATCTGATTGAGAGCTGATGTCAATGAAAGCAAAATAGTTAAAAGTCAAAGATAGCAAACAACTGAATACCCCTTGCCTTTACTATTGCCCTATTACTGTAGATATTCAAGGTAATGAGAACAGGTAGCATAGTTTCAGGTGATCATACACTACTGAAGACACACTTATATTTAATTTCTACCAACCACACCTAAATTTCACACACTGGACCTTTAATTTGTGGTTCTAATTGGTTGTCAATTAAAGGTTAATGACAATGACAGTATTAAACAACTTTTAAAAATGAACAACTATAACCAATTCAAGAAATGACTTATAATAGTTTATATATGATGTGTATGTTGTGTAGGCCTTGTTGAAGTATGTGTATCTGTAATCTGTAGTATGTATAAGAACTGTATTATCATGATAAGAACTTTCTTTTTCCTCTGATACCTGAAATTCTTTCTCACACACACACACACACACACACACACACACACACACACACACACACACACACACACACACACACACACACACACACACAAACAAAGGACAAAATCATGCAAATGTGGAGAGGTGGTGGAGTGATGGGCAGCCATGTAGCGGTACCCTGGGAGCAGTTGGGGGTTCGGTCAGTGCCTTGTTAAAGGGCACTTTGGGAGTGCTCAGGAGGTGAACTGACACCTCTCCAGTTACTAGTCCACACTGAGCTACTGCTGCTGTTTGTGTGTCATATTATACTATACAATATGTATGTGTATAAATGTAATAAATGTAACTTCATTTCATGAATAAATTACATAATAACATAATAACATCATTAATAAATAACATAGTAACACAATATTAAAATGGTACATCATGGTCATTTTGCATCATGCACTTATTCTCTTATTTGTCATTTTGTGATAAAAATGTTTATTTCCCCCAAAGTATGACCCCCTCTCTTACTAATCTCATGTTAGCAGAGCAGCAGAAATCCTTAATGCCTTTGGGAAGTTATCGTTTAAGCAGGTTCACATTGCAAGGTCAACTTTGCTGCCAGCAGTACACACAGATTTAAACTTTAGCAATGGATTTAACATCAAATAATGTAATCCTAACCAGGGAGGTTTGGATGTGGACAATATTCCCACAACGTCACACTGAGAAAGCCAACAGTCCGCTGCCACCTCCTCGGCTACGTCGCTTTACCAAAAAGTCTCTCTGTCGCCCCTCATCTTAGCTGGAGTCTCTGTGTGCTTCGTGTTTGCCTATACTTCCCAAATCCCTAAGAGCAAACAGGAGCATGGGCAGATTATCTTAATATCATCCTTGGCACTAAATACACAAAAAAGAAATGTCATCTATGTCCCAGGGTATAGTCAAAATAAGAAAGTCAGAGCAGGGCTGAAAAGGGCATCATTTCAATCCCCAAATAATTACATATGGATATTTGATGATCTATCTATCTATCTATCTATCTATCTATCTATCTATCTATCTATCTATCTATCTATCTATCTATCTATCTATCTATCTATCTATCTATCTATCTATCTATCTATCTATCTATCTATCTATCTATCTATCTATCTATCTATCTATCTGCATAGCTGTATAGCTATCCTCTTTTCTCTGACAGATGCATTCATGTCAACTCATAAAAGGATTAAAACTAAAAGAAAAAAGTCAAAATGGATTTTAATCAATGATCTGGCTACTTCTTTGTGGTTGGCATGTGAGTGTTGAAGAAAAGGCAAATGACTTCGAATGAGAGCTAAAGCTAATAAGCAGGCCATCGCTAATCCCTTAAACAAACCTCCTCTCTCCCTATGTGGCCTTCTTTCTTGCATTATAAATAATGTATATTTTGCCAGAACACCCCCCTCCCCAACACCCTTACACGGATACACACACACACACACACACAATGTCTCCCTCAATGTCTCTTTTGACTTCTGAGTTGCCGGTAGAGTTCAATCTGGTTCCTCCCCCACCCTTATTAGTTTACTTTAATTAGTGATATTGAAGGCAGGGGCAAATGAAGGGGGGGGGCTAGTGCTGAGAAGAAGAAGGAGGGGGGGTAAATACTGAAAACAAACAAGAGAGCTGAATGGGAGGATGGGGACACCCGCCGGGTGCAGTCCCGATGCCGCTGCGCAGACGGAAGGGGACACATGGTGTAAGCAAACACTCGTAATTGCATTAGATTCCCCTGGCACATGGGTAATCTAGCCCTCCCCTGTTCCAGAACACAACAGGACACATCTCCCGCTCCTCTCACTCTCTGTCACTCTCTCCTCCTTGACAAATTATTAATGTAAAACCCACAGTGCTGTCATTGATCATTCAGCAGGCATGATGAAGGACTAATTATCATTTAGGAGACTGAGGTATGGAGAGTCAGTAAGTGTGTGCTCACACATTCACTCGCTCGTGTTTGAGAAATGCAGCATGGGTGTGTGTGTGTGTGTGTTTGCATGCATGCAAAATTGTGTATGTGTGTGTGTGTGTGTGTGTGTGAGTGTGCGTGCATCCCATTAAACAGTTGTCCTGTTTGATATTTCATTCCTCAGCCCACATGTCTTGAGAGTATGAGCAAACACATTTGCTTGAATGGGATGTTCTCTGAGCAAACGGGGAAAATCTGGCCTTGATATGAATATCAGTGACAGTCAATGATAATTGGGATGGGATGTTTTTGCTGCTTATTGAGATGTCAGGTGTACAGACACTTTATATAGTGACACATGTGGCCTGATATTATTTTTAAAACCATTTGGTATTGACTTTTTTTCTGGCACCTTGTTGACTGGCCTTTATTCAGGGCAGAAAAAGTCTCTGCTGTGGCTGTAAAGATCCACTAGATGGTGTTGTGATATCCACAATGTCCAAGATCCACACATCCACATTATAAATACTGCAAGCTTAGACTATCAAATCTTTTCAAAACATTTGTTTGCTACGGCAAATACGCAGAACTTTTTAAGCATTCGTACAACAAAAAAGACCAGATTGCCGTGTTTGCTTGTTTAAAAAACTATACTTTGTCTATTATTCGAGTGCTTATGTACTCTGTATTATGACAGAAGTCTAGCTTTACATTGACATTTTCCAGATATCTTGTATTTTTCAGCATTAGATTGCTGCTCTTAACCAGACTAGTCTGAGTAACAGTAAAACAAGTGACAAATCCTAAATTACTAACACCAAAGGAAAGAGTGCATGCGTCAGAGTCACAGCGTTTTAGCAATAGGTGACAAATAACTCCTGTCCTGTGGAATAAACTCTATATTTTGTGCAATTCACCATTCACCATTAGTGGATCAAACTGGTACCAGAGAGGCCGAGTCAGGTCACCTACACAAACATTAATGAAAGGGACGGTTGAGGAAAAGTCTCAGATCTCTGATGGTATTTAGCGGATATGTGAGGCTTTGAGGGAAAGCCACAGTGCCAGAGGGTTTAAATATGTGTGGCCCCAGGGCCAATGCAACAGAAAATAAACAATGATTCCCAGTGATTAGGACTTTATTAAGGCACACAAAGTCCTCAGCCTAGATAGGGTTTATGTCTGATGAGTGGGCCTGGTGACAGTGCCAGTTGAGTACTTTGATCATCCTCGCTGGGCAAAAATGACGATATTCTTCCCCAGAAAACTCTTCAGGAGAAATAAGCTAAGATACAACACAATGCAAGATGACTTCGTCATTTAAAGCTGACTGATTATGTTTGCGTTCCTAATTCCAGAGTGCATGCAATTAGCTTCTATTGACCTCCCCTGTAATCACTACCATTTGGATTAAGAAATACTACCCGCACAAAATGCCTGCTCTCTAATGACTGACAAACAAACAACCAAGAGAAGACAGAGGGAGAGAGCACCGGGAACACCCACCAAGATGCTTTTAAAGTAATATCCCTAAGCCCTGGACACCCTAACAAAGTCTGTCATGTCTAACCTGGCTCCTCACCTGTTTGGAAGCAGCCAAATAGCCCAGGGTAATCCCTCATCCCCGGGGCACTGGAGGCAGATTTACCCACCCCAAAGCTCTGTCCTGCCCTGACAAGTTAGTGTACTGCAGGGGCCCACAGAACACCCACAGCCACTACTCTATGCACATTTTAGGGCTTTTAGCCTAGCCAAAGTGACTTTAGGAGTTCTCAAATGAGAATAAACTTCAGTGGCAGCATATTGCAGGCGATAAACAGCCGTGACTGTCAGGGTAAACAGCACAGAAGCTTGATAATGGAAAAATCCACAAATGGAGGAAGTATCCAGATCACCGACTTACTGCAGGGAAAAGAACAATACTCCACTACTCCATCAGTACAACTACAACTACAGAAGTACTCGCATCAAAATACTACTGCATTATGCAGAATAACCCCAGTCAGTATGATATAATTACATTTAGGATCATTATTATTGATTTAAAGTTGTAGTTGATGAAGGTTGATACTACCTTCTCTACTTTTTGGTAGTTTCATCTATATACCATGCATCATATTTTATAAACTCATCATATGTTTTGTAAAATTGCAGTTTGAAAATATGCTGTGAAGTCCATGTAGTCACTTTTAAGTAAATGCATGAACTTAGTTATTGGACCAGCCTGGAAAAAAAATGTCATAAAAGGTAATGTTACATTAAAGGCTATAAACAGCAGGCTAAACATAAGGAATCCTGGAATACTTACATTCTTCTAACTGAGTGCAACCATATTCGCTGTTTTGATGTAACAACACATCTATTTATTGAGCAAATGTATCATTAATTGTAGGTGTCGTGGCTTTATGTGAAAAAAAAATTAAATAAAAATGAGGTGAGAGCCAATCGATTTTATTGCCTCTGTGTGTTCCCTGTCTGTGCACTAACCACCTCCACCAGCTCATTAAGAAAGCAGGTTTAACTGCTGCAGAGCCCAGTGGCAGAGGGATCAGCACTCCAACCACTAATTGGGCTGTTTCAAGGAGAGCTTGAACTGGAAAATATTGCTCAATGATCAGTTGCAGCATTGCTCTTTGAAACACAGTTGATATTTGGAGACATAAAGGGAGAGATTAGCCTGATCTGGCTCTTTTTTTGTTGCCTCAGTTGAAATCTGCAGCTCTGCAGACTTGTTGAAGGCATCATAATGTGTTTGTGTTCTGCAAATCCAACAACAGGAATATCAGGACGAAACAACCACTTCTGATTGTGCTAAACTTTATCCTGTGCTGTGCTGTTTGTCTTATGAATGCAGCAGAGGTGTAGCTCCACTAGGGGGAGCAGTGGTGCACAAAATCATGTGTCACTAGGTTTCAAAGACAAAGAATGTGGTAAAGCAGGAAAGTACATCCACTGAAACAGGTCATACAAAGAAGCATTGTCAAATTAATATGAAGGGATTGAGCTGCATATTGTACTTTAAATATATATTTTAGATTTATGTTACAATGATATTAACAGCCACATCTATTGTTTGCTTTTCTGGTAGATAAATGACACATGTATACATTAACAATAATGATACTAATGATAATAATAACACGTATACTAGAAGATCATTGACTTTCATGGACTACATTTTAAAATTTTAGTGTCTATCCATTGAATATTATGTCTAAATTCCAAATTCTATGATTATACTTTTTGACATATATTGATTATAATAAACTGCAGTTTGCTGTCCGACAAACAAACTGATGTCACACTTGTCAAACACACTCTTTAGTTCAGTATTTAACTTCATGTGCCAACACACAAAGCATGCAAAATACAAAATGTATTTTAAAAAAAATACTGCTGCTAAAAACATGAAAAGGTAGACAGATTACAAACAGTTGTTCACTTTACACCAGTGCACCACAATCGTTGATTAAACATCAGCAGTCATTGTCTGCAGCGTGCAAAAATCGTCATTCTGTAAAAATGTAATCTTTGTCCATTTAAAATGGGAATTAGATCTGTTTGTGTGACAGTCAAAGGAGATCTGTCATTATGCATATTCACAACATGTTTTTGTCTCTTTGCCTTCACACATTGTCACGTGTGATGATAATAGTCATATTTCATTCATTCAGATTAAAGGTGTTTATTCAGTACTGAAATGTAAATGCCAATATGGAAATTTTGTTTTGTTTGATTTGTTGAAAAAAACAACACAAAAAAACTATTAGTACATTTTTTAAGTATTCAGTTAAAAAAAACAAAAAAACAGCAATTATGTTCTGTGATTTTTTTAAATATATATCAGTGAGATATGTTGTCATATTTTTGAATTAAACTCTTGAATGAAAAGTGTCCAGAGAGCAGGTTAGAGAACCGCAGGGTTCACATCGACTGTCACGGCGCTATAAAATTGGCAGCCTCTCCGAGCCATTAGTCTTTCTCTTATCTGCCAACTGTAACCACATTAATCATGTGGCTGCGTTCAAGCTTTTAAATATTATCCAAACCTTCATGTTCACAATTTGTTTGAATGGCGCGTCTATGCTCAGATAAGAAATGAAAATTAGAGCAGCATTAAATGGAGCCTGTTCAATTTGCTACAGTAGAAGCTATTTATCTTGATTAGCATGAAGAGATTGTGGGCTCCTTCATGATGTTTTATCTTTGACGGGCCTTTTTTGTATGTGTGCGCCTGTGCGAGTCGATGCATGTGCATAAACACTGCTGAAGTAGAAATTCAGCTGACTTTGTTTTGTTCATACCATGTGTGAAATTGATTTCCTTTCAAAGATTCTTCCCTTGCTCTTAAGTTCATTTGGACATTTTGTTTGTTTTGATTTGAATCCCCAAAATCCCCTCTCACTCTGCTAAGAGTAAAACAACTTATTAACTTAAAAACAATAATTTCCCATGAGCATCCCTCACGGATGCTCTTTGCCAAGATATTTTCTCTCATCCACAATATTTCTTTGAGCCTTAATTAACAGAACGAGGATTTAGTGTCCTCCAATCGTATCACTCAGAGGACAAATTTGAACCCTTACAGCTCTCCAGATCCAAATGAAAATGAGTAAGTTTAAACTGGGAACCAAAACATATAAGCTTAATTAAAACATCATCACTGCCAAAACTCTTTATGGTGTAACATTTTTTAACTGAATGCTGCACGCATGTGTGTGTCTGCGTCAGACGGGTCTGTGTCTTCTGTCTTTCTGACCTCATGTGATAAGAGTATAATTCCAAGGTGCAATGAGTTCAGATCACAGTGTTATGTTTATAATAGGATTTGATTGATACTCTTGTGTTTGTATCGCAGCACGTCTTATCAGAAGTTTGGGACAATGTTGTCTCTTTTTTTTCAACAGGATCGTGTTTAAAGTGACCATGTTTCTTTCACAGATGGTTTTTTTGTCAACACCTCTGAAGCAGCATTTGGACAATAAACTCATGAATTATGAAAAATGGGTCATATGAATTCCTTTAGGGTTCTTATGTCTTTAAAGCAGGGTCAAGACCATGCTGAAATGAATGTTCAAAATATGGGGTTAAAAAAATAATAATAACAATTTATTAAATATAAAATAAATAAATAAATAAATTAATGAATTTTATTAAATAATAAATTAATGAAATAATTAATAAATATAAAAATAAATAAACAAATAAATAAAAAATAGTATATAATTATACAATACAATTTATTGTATTGCAATTGCATTTATTCAGCAATTTGTAAATTGCAGAAGGTACACCATATTTTCCATAACCATTTAACATCAGGTCATGACCCTGCCTTAAATATATTAGTTATAATATATATTATGCTGGCAAATAAACCATTCCCGTCTTAAAGGGCTAAAAGTCAAAATGTGAAAAGAAAACTGAGATTTTATTGCAGGTTTCTAACTAATGTGGAACTGTCAGCACTGAACCTCCATCCATTTGTACATACTGATTACTGTCTGATGTCTGCCTGTTGATGTGTGTTATGAATGCTTTGCTCTGCTGTCCAGTTGACCCACAGAGACAGTTAATTTGACTGTGCCTAAACACTCTTCACAACACAGGCCGGCTCTTGTACATGTGCTTTAGTTCTAACTCGTAGCAGGTTCATACCAGTCTCACAAAAGCTGTCTTGACTAAGTTATGACTGCGAGTGAATTATGTCTGTGCTGTCTGGTGATGTGCTTAAAAAGTAGTCAGTGGAAAACACATCATAACATTTTATGACATCAAGGCATAGGTGCAAGGAAAACACGATAAATCTTTGATTTCTTCAGGATCCATTTGCTCACCATATGATTCTTCTGTCAGGTTTCAATAACATCGCCTGACCTCACAGCAGGTACGTGGATACACCATGAAAAATGTGTTCATCTAGAGTAAACTCGGAATCAAACAAATATGTTTTTAAGGAACGCCATAAATATTTATGAAGGGCACCAGTGTGGAAACTTCAGGGGTTGAGATCAGAGAATGAAGTCGTGTGTTTTCATTTCACAGCAGTAAGTGAAGAAGCAGACGGATTTAGGAGAGTGTGTGCATGTTTCAACTTTACTTCAGGTAAACCCGGGGAGATTACCTTATTGTCTTTCTCATTTACAAGAGAGGCCTAACAAAATTGCAGTCAAAATCACATAAGCACTGAGCTGAAAATTGCTGAGTCCTCAGCAAGCAACAACAAGCCGGCAGGTGACAAATCTGAATAGATCTTGGATAAACAAAATCTACACAAATCTTCATTTAGTTCGCTTAAAAGAAATCATGCTTATCACATTGTGCGTTGAATGCTCAAAATATCAGGAATACTCACAAAGTTGAGTATTCCTCAAAGTTGGAGCTCACTCTTGCGTTCACTGTTTGTACGTGTTGACACGATTCCAGGGGGTTTCCAATGATCTTTTTACCGGAGCGTGTGGTTACATGGAGAGGTAAGAGAGGATTAACCTTCAAAGGACTGAGCCCGTTATTGTGTATAATTAGGATAATCTGAGGGGTTACAGTTAAACTTGAACCGTTTCACAGTGTTCTTGTTGTCACACGGACGTGAAGTCTGAGTCAACAGACGTCAACTTGTGCTGTGATAAAACAAAGCAATTTAGAGATTTTAGATTTTTTTTTTTAATGTTAACTCTGCAGGAAACTCATTGGACACAACACAAAGTAAAGAATGAAAGCATTCTGGCTATTTTAATTGCACTAAGTGGCACTTTAATGGGTCTAAAGCTGACTGAAATATCAACATTTTACATAGACATCGTCTGATAAAACATGGGTGCGCATATAGCCATTTCAGCTAACAGTTATTAGTTGTTTTGGTGACATAACGCAGCTGCTGCAAGCTGAATTATTGCAATATACAACTTAACTACCACTTCAGCACTGCTTCTGATTGATGATGAAACATTTTACAGCAGGTCATGTGATTAGATGAGATATACATCTCATATGCATGATGCCCAGCAATGATAGGCAGATGGGTATTTAACCAGCTAATGAAACCAAAAGCAAGTCTGCTGTAATTGAGCTGATCCGTCACCAAATCTATCTCATGGTCAACGTTACTGAATACATCTGTTTAGTACTCTCAGGGCTGTTTGGAGATTTGTGACATTTCTGGTATTACACTCCTGCTTGCCATGCTGTGCCCCTTGAAGGCCTCACCACTGACTAAACATGGTGGTACCCTGACAAATTCAACACTCACTCACTCACCTACTCACTCACTCGCTGCTCTTTCAGCATGTAAGAATATACAACTGTCACGCCTAACAGCCAGATAGCCAGGCACTCAGCTGTTGATTGAGGGATCACTAGCGAAATGGGATGTTGCCAACTCCGAAAGGTGCAGAGATGGAGATAAATAGCTGTGGGGCTCCTTGGCGTTACAGTGGAATGTCGCCCAGCAAGGAGCCGTTCTGATGCGAGTGGCCAAAAAGACGAACCTCCTCCCCATGACGCAGCGGTGGAGGAAAGACGAAGAAGGATAGCAGCCGCTCCTCGACGACAGGTAAAAGACGCAGCTGACACAAACTGTCACCCAACTCCCAGGGCGCACTGGGGCTGGAGATTTGCAGACAGCTATATTGGCACAGGCTGTGAGCTTGAATAGCAGAAGGAGGGCACCATCCAAAACCCCTGCAATGCTGAGAAGGCAAATATATGTGGCTATAATTAAGTAAACTTGGGGGAAATATTAGTGGCTATTTACATGTCCTTTACACTGTGAACAATGTGCTCTGTCATCAGTCAAAGCCATGCCAAAGGAGGCCTTAACTGCTTTGGAAAAGTGCCAGTCAATTATTTTTTTTTTCATGCTGGGTTTTATTCATATTTAAGGATTAACACAAATACAGTACCTACTTTTGGGAGGACGGTGTATGACACTGGACTTAAATATGTAGAAAGAAAATGAACAAAACACAGTTAGCAGCAAGAAATTGATTATTCCATTTTGATTTGTCTTTCAGAAAAAGGATCAAGCAGACCGTTCAGTCTGTCCTGACTGACTGTGAACAACAGTCCACAGTGAACTTTCTCTATTACAGCTCTTGCATAAAGAGCTCCGTGTAACTCCGCACAATGGATAACGAGCTCTAGCACTTGACTCGCCATTGTTGCTCCGGACATTTTAATATTTGTCTGGCAACTGCTACGCTCTCTCAGCAGGGTACTTAATCAACTGTAGATCCCTCTGAGGGACAATAGCATTGTTGAGCTAGCTCTCCTAGCCCACGGGGACCGAAGCTGACATTTGTTTTGTGGACTGGAGTGACCCTTACAGCACAATTACAGGGATAATATGACATGATGGATGCTGCAGGTATGTAGCACTCAAATTCTTATTCATACAAATATACAAATGACAACATTGTGCACTTTTTTTTTTTTTTTGCCAATGTGAAAAAGCCTCTGACATGATATCTATAATCTTTTAACAATAGCATCTCTCTAAGCAGGATGACCCACCGCATCCATCCAAATTTTAGATGCCTATTTAAGTATACTGATATGAGCAAAATAAAAACAGAACTGTCTTTATCCTCTTCCTCTAAATTACGGGAACAATTCTGTCACAAGTAATTCAGAACCTTTATAACAATGTTTTATTTTTATTGTTTTTAAAGTACTGTGCACTGTTTTGGTAGTTCGTACACAAGAAATGAAAAAAAAAAAAAGACCCTTTAATTTGTGCATTGTTTGCGGCACAACAATGTCTTTCTACACCACACTCAAATATGGCATTAATATGTATTGTTCCCAATGGTGGTCCAAATAGGGGAAATTTCAAACTTTGCACCCTCCAGTTAAAAGATGGTTTTATAAAGAGTCTCTACAGCTAAATCACAATGTACCTTGATTCCACTGGAATAAAAGATTCTATTTTTGGTGGGTCTGCCAGATTAAAATGTTGTTTTCCTGGATTCAAAGTTTATCTTTAACACGTTACAGAGAAATGTGCTTGGCATACAATACTCACAGTCAAATGCAGAAGTGATGACGGTTTTCCAGTGCGGCTGGATGAATTTGCAGATGGATTCCATGAAAGTCTGCCGTCTACAAACTCAAAGAATGGCTGAGATGAGATGTCCCACCTGTGTGTGTGTGTGTGTGTGTGTGTTTGTGTGTATGAGCACATTTGTTCATATCTGTCTGTATGAGGCATACAGTATAATATCTACATTTGAATCTTTTTTCATGGCCTGTCTAAAAGAAAATGTATATAATTATATGATATTTATATATTAATGTTTTGCATCATGGCTGGGACAAATTATGATTCAATAACCCATTTCTTTAATATCATCAGCTAAGATGTGAATAGGCTGTTATAATGAGGGAATGTGAAACATTTCCTTAACTCGATCCTAACAGCACGCTGAGTGTCAGTCCAGAATTAACATCTCAGGCAGGTGGACCAAGAGCCAAAAATCCATCGTCAGCTCAGCGCGGCCTGTGTGGTTCTTTGCTGCTGCTCATCTGTGAAATCTACAGAGAAGAGACAGAGGCAGAATCAGTCCTAATCACAACATGAAATAAATACCCAGAGATAAAATAAAAGGCCTTTTGTTGTATGATATCGATATACAAGAATACATCTTGTTTGTGTTAGTTTGTTTCAGCTTAATACTGTACAATGCACTGAGGTTTGGTGTGTCTTTGGTTCATTAAGCAGTCTAACAGCACCATAAAATACAAAATATTCATAAAAGAAAGCTGACACTTCTTCAATCTGATTTATTACTTTATTAAAGTTCACATCCAGTGGACTTATTAATATTTATTTAGTTATATATAGTTTCATATTTAGTAATATTTGAGCACATTCTGAATGTCTAGTTGACCAAACAGATTGCTCAGAATTACTTATAATGTATAATACAAAGTATTTTGCATATGATCCCTAATACACAATGTGTTCTATAAAGGAATTAAATAATATAATATATATAAAAATATATATATATGAGCCTTTGTATGTTCATACACAAACCATGCATGAATGCACATGTTCCTACTTAAGGAATACTTATTGATTTATATGTATTTATATGATTTTATTCTATTTATTTATTTTATTTTATTTTATTATTTTATTATGGTTAAAGTGCAAAAAGGATTTATTTTGATTTAGTTTTTAATTTTTTTTTTTATCTTGATTCTGTTTTGTTAAAACAAAAAGATATCTACCACAAGCAAAGGCTTTGGGAGTAAGACCGATTGTTGCTCTTAATACATCCTGTTAATAAAAAAAGAAAATTATAAATATAGATTCTAACTTTGACTTTAGCAACACATCAGTAACGTGAGGTCTGTATTTGATATTTAGTTTTGACGTTCATTATGGCAGTGCTCCCAAAATAGCACCAGAGGATGATCCTTCAGATCTGACCGTATTTAAAGTTTGACAGTTTTACAGTCTTTGTTAAAAGAAATGAGACTAGAGTAAGAATAAAGAGTGTTATGAATAATGAAGTTTGCGTTTGAGATGTATTTACCCGTTTAACTGAATAAATCACATTGCCAGTGCCAGACATACAACTATGGAAATATTTGGCTCCTGCTTTGTGAAACAAAATGGCTTCTTCTTTTCCTCACAGTAAATACAGAAAAGAAACCTCAAAACAAAACAGTCGAGGGGATAACCATTGATCCCCATCTAAGCCACGCTCAATCACACTTAAACGGGGCGGCTCTTCCTACCAGAGGAACCAGCACAAACCTTTAAGTCGACAGCTAATGCCCGGTTTAGTCCTCTCTCTGTCTCTCTTTCTTTCCCTCCTCAAAACTGCCATGCTACAACTTAATACGAGACGATCTCATGCTGGGCGGCTGGGAGGTGCTATCAAGGCCCGACTTCACACACTCAGCACTTGCCTTTGCTTTCTATTTTGTTGTCGCCATTCTTCGTCTCACACCCTCCGATTTCTCATTTGCGGGTCACCGAACCCCGGGACAAAGTTTGTCTGCCCCACCTCCTGATCCTTGGACGCCAATGCCAAGACCACCTCGCCACACACAACGCTTGGAAGATGACATTTCCTCACCCCCGAGGCCGCCCGCCTCCCCCTCCCTCGTCTCTCCTAATCCAATCAGTAAGGCCTGAGTTTTTCTAATATACTGGTGGTCTCATACTCTGACTTTATCCCTGCAGCTGTGCCGGACCACTCATTGGCAAGATTAGGGCCTCTCAGCTCCTCTGATCATGTATTTCAATATGAATGGGACCAATAAGGAGGTGGATTATGGCTTAGTTACTTTGGAAATCCAAGGCCCCCCTTTGATGCCCCCGGGTTTGAATAGCAATGGCAGAACCCTGCCTGGTCGGCATGGCGTGGCAGCAACGCCACCTGGCAGTCAAATGTTTGCTCATATGCGCTCATTAAACAACACCACACTGGCAGTGTGGGTACTGACTGCGGGCCCGATGGCGAGCCTTGTCCGCGTCCAGATGGCGCCGTCACCAGTATGCCAGGTGGGGTTCGTCGTTGCCACTCGTGAGATGCCTCATGGACGAAGGATGGGGGAGGACGACGAGGGTGGACCGAGGATGTTGCCAACTAGGAAGAGAATAAACAAACACGCATTCGAGCCACCTTCGCCGTCGCACACACTCATTTTCCTCTTCTATGTCGATCACTCTTTTCCTTTCGCACATTCAGCGGACACTTCTATACACTCAATAGATGTAAACGTGCCCTTAATGCAGAATTACCAACACTACATTAATCAGGAGAGATCCCTTGTGCCTACTCAACATCACCCGTATGTACAAGTGCAGCTGAATTTGAGCACTAGAAACATACAAACACACACTGAAGGTGTCCTGAAGGCGTCAGGCCCCACCACGACTTGGTCCCTGTGGGGGTTTTTCATTAGTTATTGAGGCCTGTGTCGTCTTCTCTGCCAGCACTCCTGCCCTCACGTCTCGGGACCCTTTGTGTGTGAAGTGCTAGAGGTGATTAAGATTTGTTTTCCCTCCTCTGTGGGAGAGGAAGACCCAGCTGATCCGCTGTGACCCCTCCTCAATCCCCAGCGGTTTGAACCAGTCTCTCCATTTCCTTCCCTCTTTTTTGGGAGGGGGTTTTCACCTTTGAGGGTGCCCACCCGATACTAACACTCATGTCAGACCTGAGGATGGCGTAGGACCCAAACTATTTAATGCCGACGTTGGGTTTAGAGCTGAGCCACGATGACAAGTTGCTTTATGAGGGCCAGCGCAGCGGGTTTTTATTTGCCGTGTCTGTTGCTTGTAAATATGACAGGTGATGTTTAGTTTGACATTTACTCAGAACCTACAAACAAATCAGATCGGGACAGTCTCGTATCAACCTTTGTAATTTTTTAGCTCGGTGCAGCAGGATGTTTACCCTCAAGTTTTCTAAAAGAAATGTCTCAGTGTCAGGTTCAAAAACAGACTTACATGTCAAATTTTGGAGAGCAGCTATACTAAATGGCCTCTGTATCTGTAACACCCTGCTCCCCAGGTAGTTTGGACAGTTTGGACAGGTGAAGGAAGTATCTTCCTTACAGAAAATGGTAGGATACCCTGAATGAATCGGGCTGAGATGGCCCGGTTGAGGGGTTTGGGGGCTTTGCTGAGGCCAGTGGAGAGGGTGTCTTGAAGGATTGAGTGGCTTGCGGGGTCTATTGAGCACTTGATCCTGTTGACAGATATACTGCTCCCTTTGTGACCACATGGCTGTGATGGAAATGGCAGGTGCAGTATGGGTAGCCGATGGAAAAAAAAAAAAAAATAGAATCCTTTCGAGCGTTGTGTTTCAGTGGTTGTAAAAACACAGCTGTTTTCAGCTTTCTGAACCGGCTGCGCACTCGGTTTCCAATTCTCTCCAGCTCCTTGTTGCCTTGTTGGCGTACTTGCTAAACTCGCAAACACAGTCTTATGGTCTTAGCTCTTTATAAGAGCTTTAGTTGGAAAAATGTACAGATCAGTATTAACGATCAACACTGTTGGATGAAAGCTCTTAACAACTGGCTCAAAATCTGCCTCAGAGTAACTGATAGTAATGGGAAACTGCTCGGCTATTTAACACACAAGCATATAAACACAAGATGAGAGGGAACAATTCAGCCATAGCTGAGCTAAAAGAGAGAGCAGGTATTTTATTGAGGGTGTATTCAGACGTAGCTTGTTTGGACCAGTTGTTGAAACATTTCACTCTTAGGTTTGTTTGTGGCGCATTTGAACACAGCAACCACACCCACACAATGAGGGGCAATACAAGCAGGCCAAAAATGCCTAGAGAGGACGGATCAGGGTTAGAGTTAGTCTCAGTTCGCCTCTGTTTGCAGTCAGAATACAATAGAACCTACCGGACCAAACACTCTCATGCTTTGTCTTATTAATAAACATAATCTAATCAACTTAACAACTTGATATTTGTGTTATGTGAGTGTGTGGTGGTATGCACCCAGTTAGATGTATCAGAAAATGATATATATATATATCACAGTCTAGATGCTCTGTGGAACTGGACATTTTGTTTTTACTGAACACTGGTTCTATAATGAGGAAGACATCAAAGGTAGAGGAAGAAGCATCATGAGGTGAATCTTACCTGTAAGATTTCTGACCAATGAGGAAACAGCTTGCTTATGAATAGCAACTTTTGGACTGTTTGAATGTTTCCGTGTGAACAGACACAAACCAAGGGGCACGTGTATCAAATTTGTCTTTGAACTGGAACAAAGCTACAAACCACAGGACTGAAAACAGCCTAAGATGTATGGTGTAACCAAATATTAGTTAAATACTGAAATTAAAAAATAAGTATAAAGTCAAATTAATTCTTTTATTTATCTTTTTACTTATTTTTATTTTTATTAATTTGTTATTGAATTACACATTGAACATTTTGAACTGTGTAACCAGAGACTCCGCAGGTATGCATGGAACTCATTAACATTATTATTTTATTAGTTTTTTTATTATAGTTTTTTTTTTCCCTTATCAATTTTGCATTGTGGATTTTTTATTATGATTATGATTATCATAATTATTATTAGAAGTACTAGTAGAATCCAGACATTAAATATGAAGTGTTATCAAAAAATGTTTTAATTCAAAACTGGTATTTGTGACATGAATTTTTTTAGGAACGTCTGTGTGTGTGTGTGTGTGTGTGTTATTATGATGTGATTTGTTAACTCTTCTTCTTCCATTAAAGTACTATTCCTGCAAACATCCTGCAGTATTTCTAATGTACCTGTGCACAATATAAACATTCTCTTCTTTCTTCTTTTCATTTTTGACAAACTTTCTGTCGGAGGTGTTCCTGGTTTTCATTGGACAGCACGGTGTCTGACATGCTCCAGTCATGCTGTGTGTGGGAGTGTGTTCAGTGGGAGAAGCAAAGCTTTTAGCTCTCTGTGAAGTTATCTAATGAGCGGCGCCAAGTGTCACAACTCCTCCACAAATGATTTTTCTCTGCTGCCAGTCCTCACTCCCATGCTAACCCGCTGCTTTTGCCCCCATTTTCTTTGTGTCAACACTGTCAGACGTCTCTCTGCCATCTCTTTGGACGAGTCATCAAAATCAGCAGCCATCCTCTTTTCATTTTGTAAACTGTCAATGATGTGATGAAGAAACTGGACAACAGGGTTCATGCAGGACACGTTTGTGATACAGGGCATAGGGCAGTGTGTAAGCAGCTCAATGATAAAATATATAATAATGGATACAAATAAAAATGAATTGTGTCAAAAGCAGACTAAGAACTCTGGTATATTATAATAGGAATACTAGAATAACTGCAAAGTATGCTTTAAAGCAAGTCAGAAGATAAAAAAATATTTTGATTAACATTTTTATTCTTTGTTTTTACCTTCAACTTTTGATTGACTCTTTAATTGAATAATTCAGATCATGCAGTCTTAACTTCTACATGACTAAGATTATTATTAGGTACTCAAATAATGAATAAATAATGATTAAAATTGCTTTTACATAACATGCAGAAAAAACAAAGATGTGTATTTGTTCTAGTTTCAGAAATAGAAGTATAGAAAAATATGATTTTTATGTGACGGATAAGATCCTATTAAGAGTGTCTGAGAACAGCATGCTTCAAAATACTTAAAGTGTATTGAACAAGCTCTCGTCTTAAAAGATTTATGACAAATGTCACAGTACAATAAGCTTAAAATCCTCGATGACCAGCAGAACAGCACCGCCACACCAGGGGGACTCGGGTAATAGAGGTATTGATATCTGCCAATAAAAAACAAAAGCTTATCATTCTGTGTGGATTCAGCATTCTGACACATAGATTGACGTCTGACCGACAAAACTGAGCTTGGAGCTCTGAACTATGCCACCAGAGCGCACGCTGTCACTTTTTACTTTCCCAACATGAAGCAATCGTACCTGCTTCATCGCTCTGGGGTTTAACTGATGAATGACACTGCAGTGTGCTGTGCCTCACTACGGGGCCATTTGTGGGGAGATAAGAGAGACTTCCTGGATTAAGGAGGTAGTTGAGGTACATCTCCAGAGAGCCTGTTTGTTTGGGTAAGACAGCTCCTTCATTACTGCAAAACTGTGGGAGGCTGGGAAGCCAACCTGTCTCCGAGATAGCACGGGACTCATGCCAAAATGTACTTAACCAGACTGAAAATGCAACCCACTTCCCCTTGATGCCACTAATATATTATCATGAATTGTGCATCGGGCATAATGCATGGTTTGAGGCATTAATATCAAGCAGATGCTGAAATACTGACGTTAAAATATCATATACCCCCCCTCACATTGGTGTGAAATTGCACGCTCTTGATGCTCTGATATTTTTAAAAGTAGTTTTGCTTTGTGGGTGGCCCGGCATGACCTGGCAAGTGAATGAGAGTCGGCATTAAAATGAATGAGTTCCTGATGCCAGTGTCACTTTGAAAAACACAAGCTGACCATCGTGTTCTTATCCAAGCATACAGGATTACACTCATCTCAGACAGAGAAATAAGACGAGGAGAAAATATAAAAGAAGACATGGAGGCCAAAACATTAAGCTTCGCTGTGTTTGAACAGCACATTCTTTGCCAATTTGGGTATTTTAGCCAAAATGAGTCATTTATATGCTCCCTTATTTTTATCTTTTTCTTTGTCAAATGTTTTTTTATCACATATTTCAGCATTATCCCACTGAACAAAGCTGCACACATGAGGTCTGCTTAAAATGAATAATTATTTTCATTATAGATATTTTTGATGATGGGGGTTTGATTCCATGCCATATCCCCCTCTCTCTCTTCATTTGTCTCTATCTCTACTGTCCAATAAAATAAATGTAATGTAATGTAAAAAATGCCAAGAGAACAATTAACTAATTCACCCCCAGAGCCCGAGGTAACATCGTTAAACTGCTATGATTTATCCGACACAGTTCAAACCCAAATTTCAACATACACTGAAATAAAAAGTGCAAATCTGAAATGAGCAAATAAAAAATATTTCTGCTCTATAAATAACTTGCATAAAATCAATTATCACATTTTCTAAATACATTTAATGACAATCCACTAATTAAAAAAAACTCATGTTTACCCAGCTAAAATTTTCCTGAAGACACTTCTGTTTGTAATAATAATAATAATAATAATAATAATAATAATAATAATAATAATAATAAAGCTACATAATTACGAGAAGTTGTTAATAATGTACCTGTCAAGACTAGAGTACGTTATGAGCTCTTGCAGCACAATTTACTACAATTCAAGCATATTAAATAATAATTCATGGTTTGGATTTATCACAGATCTTTGTTGAGGTTAGAGAACGATTGATATTTCAAATATTTTAAAAGTCAACAGTTTGATACTTGAAGACATTTTTGCTATAAACATTTCACCAAAAGCACAACTTCTTTTATTTAATAATTGCTGTTGTTGCCTATGCCTAAGAACACTCAGTCAGGATGCAAAGCCCAGTCTCTGATGTCCTATGTCCTGTTTGCACAATATGCCCAGACCACATCGCTATAACTTTTAAATGATACAAAAACACTGTGTTAATTGGCCAGAACATTGCTGCTGAACATAGGCAACAATACATTTACTTCAGAACATGTGCAGTATATAAACAGCAGGGTTATTGTGATGGAATGACTTATTAAGTCCATTTGGCTCACACCGGTCAGTAAATTAGCAAATGAATATCTAGCTCATATCTGAGTCTAATAGAAATAGTTACATACACATGCACAGTGATGTGTTCAGTGCTGGTGTGCTGTAGTGCTGCGTGGGGCCTCTTGTTGCCCCAGTGGCGGTGAAGGGGGAATTAGATGTAGTGTTGTCTGAGTCCCTGCTAATCCTCAACTGATTAGTGGAATTCTCATCAGGGCTCCTTCAGAGAGAGCGAGAGAGAAAGAGTGTGGAAGAGACAAAGGGAGAGAAAAAGGGACTGAGAGAAACAAAAAAGAAAGCAGGGTTGAGAAAACCCCCCTTTTCGCCTTCCTAGTTTCCTATTGTCAGCCACCCCCTGCCAAGGACCACAGGCCCACATCTCCTCCGGCCAATAAGATCTCGGGCCCTTGGGTCACCTGGCTCACCAGACTAATCCTGAATCTGCCTTGTAGATTAGCACTTTCTCACTCGCAGCCACTCTAGCCCAAGCCCCGGCAAATCCCGAGGTAAATGTCGGAGCTTCCGGTAAGTGGGTGAGCATGGCGTTGTGCAGTGGATTAAGGAGAATAGGATAATATTTACAAGCCCATCGCCAGTAGTGATAAGGCAGAGGATAAACAGTAATGGTCCCTCTTTAGCCTTTTTTCCCTCTCCCTTGTCAAGGCAAATGGTTAAATCTCTGAATCCCCGTGTTTGGTCTCTGACATTGATGTGCTAAATTAGTCAGCTGTGAATTAGTTCACATCACTCACCTAGCCTTAGTCCTGCTTAGATGGATAAACAATTATTTATGAACTGGGGATATGCTGTAGGAAATTAATAAAATGAGGCATGGAGGGACTTCCTTGTATATTTCATGATATTTGAACAACAGGAGCTCACTTAGAGTTTTGGTTTCCATACGCTCAGGACTGTTTACAATTAGACTCAGTGTCAGAATGTCAGAGGGTTAGAAATTTGGATGTACTGTACTTCTTACATGCTATCAATCATGGAACGACTGAATTAAACTTATCTCTTTGAACTAAATTCAAAGAGATGAGGGCTTTGAGTAAAAAGGCTATAAACAGACCAGTTATTGCACACGTGGTATTTTAATAAAGCCATGTCAGTGATCACATTTCAAAATAAGAGCGCACAACATCTCCTTTGTTTTTGTTTTTTTCTTGATAACTGTATTTTTAGGACTGTGCCATGTTTGCTTAAGCTGTGAGCAAAACTTTCATTTCTAAGTACGTTTCATGCAGCAATCCAGCAATATCATATATTTTTATTTAATATTGGAGAGGAATGATGAGTGAGGCCCTGAACTGTAGCCCGAGGCAAAAACCATCAGTACAAGATGTCTGTTCCTCTTATATCATCAGTATCATCAAATCACAAGATGGACTAGTTTTGTCTCTTACTGTAGATGGCACTGTTAACCTTGACTTGCACTTGGTTGGGACTTCAGCGTCGAGGACTCGGGTAGAAATGGTCGACGTCTGCTCCTTATTACCGCTCTGAGCCCCGGGGAGAAATTAATTAAAGTGGGGAATAATAATAATAATAATAACAAAGATTATCTTCATCATCACAGTTATGCTAACAACAGTAATGGAATTTTGAGGGTAGCTGGCGGCTGAAATAAATACCCTCCAGCTTTTATCTTACAGAAGACTGTAGGTGCAGGTCTGTTTCTCTTTCTCCTCAGTGTTTTTCAGAGGAGTGGAGTGTTGGTGGTGAGCGGTGAGTGGGGGGGGGTTTGAACGGGGGGGTTCGGGGTTAGGGCCGGAGTGAAAAGCAAGTGTGTTATTGTAACAGAGCTTATGAGGGAGTCAAGAGGAGGGCAGTGTGCCGATCGCACGCTAGGCTGCATGATTCACAGAAGAGACCTGAACACGAACCCTTCTGGACCCTCTAACTTCCCCCTCCCCTGCTTCTGAAATCCTCACCGTCAGCTTGCATTATGGGACTAATACCAAAACGATGGCGAATCACCTCACGTCACCTCTCGTGTGGGCGATATCCATCCATCTGGGGTTAATTGGCATAATTGGCAACCTAGCCTGTGGATCACATCAAAACAGATAAAAATGACCTCAGTTTGTACTGTTGTTTTCTGCTCTGAGGGGTAGACTAAACATGGCTGTCACCACCGAAAGAAACAGAAACAGTTAGAAAAAAATGCATTTCAAACATTTGCTCCATACACTAAGGTGAAAAACTGGCAAGTAATCTCAGATTACAAGGTTTCATGTCAGCTGAGAAAGTCTTTGATCTTATAGCTTCATGAGACCCTTTCATGACCCTTTGACACTTTCAGATCAAGGTTTTAATGCCTGAAAAGCTCACCTTAGAGAAACATGAAATTTGACGTCGCAGCGAGCGATTATATACCCCTCACCCCCCCTCACTGCTGAAAGTTGTCAGCAAATGTCAATGAATGCATGCAATATCATCTAATTACATCCGTATATTAGAAATGTGCAGCAGCCACCTCGCCCTGCTATGTGAACTGATGAACCCTTGAGACAAAAGGGACCCAGCCCCGTCTCGTGACCGGCACTCGAACCTCTTTTCATGTTGCCTGTAAAAAAGAGGATGACTGACCTCATGGACTGCTGGGATATTACTTTACAACTTCATCAGGCCGCGCCCTCGCTGTCGGCTAGTGAATGATTCAAGCCTGTAGAGCACGTCACTGCATCGCTTCCTGTGCACTGTGCAATAGCTGGCCGCCAAAGACCTAATGGAAGACAGGTGTTGAGAAGGAAGGAGAGAGACTGAGACTGAGAAGCTAAAGATGACTAAAAGGATGGTCGAAAATCACAGAAGCTTTTTAAAGCTTTTTCTAATATCCCAAATCTGAATAATCTATTGACTGTTAAGGGTCGGAAGATTGAAATGATATTGGTTTCTGCTGCTCATCAATAGTTAATTCAATCAAATTGTAATGCAAGCTAGCAAATTTGCCCAAGTTATGAATTCCTGATAATTGTGAAAGATAAATGTTCTTTGTCCTCTTCACTTCTCCACAATCCAATTAGGATTCGATGCCTAGAAAATCAGATGACTGTATGCTCTGGAGCAAGACAAAGTTAGCTTAGCTGCTCATTAGCTATTTCCTTGAGCCCTGTTGTAATATTGTCTTACCAAAGTTAGCTTTGGTCTGAATTACTAATCAAGTGCACACATCCGGTGTTTGATGAAATTTTTACCTATTCCCAAAGCATTTCCTCTTCCTGCAAAAATTCATTAGTTTCAGCAAGAAAAGGAAAACGGGGGAGTCGTGCACATATTGAGTTGAGTTACTTTGTCTCTTTTTTTTTCACTCCTGCTCATTCCTTCCATCTGATAACATCCCCCGCCCCTAAAGTTTCTTGTCCTCTTTGTGGTTCCCTCATTCCTGTGCATGCATGTCTTTGTTTCTTCCCAGGGAAACATCACTGAAGCTCAGGGTTAGGGGGTCGCTGGTGAAAATCACTGTGTTGACTGTTCTGTGGACGCGCTCTCTGTTTTGACTGGAAATGGGCCCTCATAAGGGACCAAGGTGGGAAGAACATTACAGGCAGACATCCACTGCAAAACCTACATGAACATTACAACTACGAAGATTGTTACAAGACATTTTCCCTCTTTAACAAGTCTGCATACTGATGGTTATGTACCATTTAAGACTTGTCACTTTACAACATTCAACATTTAAAAGGACCCATTGTGCTGTTTGTATTCCACTCAGTGAGTGTGAGATAGCCTAGTTTGCTAACATTAGCACTGATTACCATGGTGAAATGTTTTGTTTGAGTTATTTCAAAGTTTATTTGGCATTTGTCTTTCATGGGTTCTGTTGTGATGGTGGAGACTCACAGCAACAGGTAGGTCAGCTACCTCAGAACTGACCCCAGAGTAACCATGGGGTCACGGAGAAGCCTAAGATGTGTTAGAATCACAGATGAGATGGTTAAGGAAAAAAAATAAATAACAACGTCATCCTACCAGCTGGTTGATTTCCTGTGTGGCTGTTGGCACTGAACTGATATTATGGACAGTTTTTTACTGTCTAAAGAGAGGTCACACTGCACGGACGTAGTGGTAAATTCAGAGGTCAGAACAGCAAGGATATAATGTTTTCTTCACAAAAAAAAAAAAAAAAGAATCATTTAGTAAAACTTGTAAAATATCAACAAATCTGTCAGGTTATTTATGTTTTATCCAGTGTTTTTTTTTCCAAAGTACATATGTCAAGAGGAATAGAAATTAACTCCATTTGGACATTTTTTGCATGTCCTGAATAAAATAATACTTTAGATTCTCTATACATTACAGTTCTAAAAACAGTCATTCAGCTGGACATTTCTTGCAGTGTAGAAACCAGAGAATAGCCCAGTATGTACATAGCAATTACATCTCAGCACCTAGCGTACATTGCCGAGGCGCACTCAGAAGGGTCACTGCCCAGGGGATCGAGGTTTGCCCATTAAAACATCATCAGACAATGCAGTTTATTTTAAGAGACATATGACTCTCCACTGCTACTGTTTACCTTCCCTCCACTGGAGAGCAAAGATAATACTGTTTGGAAATCAAAGTGAAAATAGGAACTGTAATTTCCAGTCAGTGAAGTCACCGCAGGTCAAAATTGCATGTGTGGACATGGCTGATTTATTTATTTGCAATGGGGAGTGAGAGAGGATGAGCAGGGGATATTATGTTTAACTTGCTCCTGGGGTTTTAGTCTCTTTCCAAAGCCAGCCTGGAAACTTTTTTGGTTTCTGGAGTTTATCTTTCTGGATGTTGAAAATCCTTACGATTGTTCCTGTTTTTGGAGCATGTGAACTTTATATTTTGTAATCTTTTACAGTGGTAGATATTTCCCTTTGGACTAAAACAACTTTACTGACTGTCACTTCACGTGTTGTCATTTCTTGGTTCATAATAGTCAGAAGTCAGACGTATCTGTGTCTCTCACCTTTACACAGTTAAATTAATCAACATGAACACTCCCTTGGCGCCCTACTGGGTGAGTATTCCCTCCTCTCCCAGCCTCTGGAGGGTCCATCACCCGCACTGCATGCCCACCCTATCTGGAATATTTAGCTCAGATTTGCTCCCTCTAATTGTCCTGTCAATAAATCAGTACCACTTCCTCCCTCTCTTCACCGTTCCATGTCACCCGTTCTTACAACACGCTCCCCGATGAGTGCAGATAGCGTCTTTGTTCTTGAGGAGCGCCGGCTGTTTTCGTTGGCGACTTGTGACGCGGTGAATGAATAGCAGGTCTTCTGCAGGCCAAAAGCTGGAGGGTAGAGTGAGAGCACAGGCACAGAACACAGAAGAAAAACGAGTTTGAAAAAACTCACCGTGAGTGGATCAATTAAATATTATTAAATTAGGCAGCGCTCCTGTTTCTACTTGCGGATCCTGATTTCTCATGAGAGACAGGAAACACTGTTGAATGTAACATAGCTGTGTCCTCCTGTTGGTTCATTCTTCATTCATTGATATCATAGATAATGAAGTCTACACTAAAATTCACAATGAAAATAAATACATATCCTTAATATATATATATATATATATATATATGTTACATTTACTGTACATATTACACTCTGTCTGTGTTACTTTGATTAAAAAAAAAAAACAATAACATTTCTTCTACTAATCTGTTTCTAAAATTTTGTCTATTGTTTAATATAAAGCTTCTTTTTTTTTTTTCCTTTTACAAAAATTCTTTAGCTCCAAGTTTACCTTATTTTGACCCAACCCCTGTACACACACCTCCCCAACCGAACATCAATCAGGCCTGTGAGAGCCATCATGGTAATGTGTTAACCTTTATCCAGTGACCTCTGCTGACCTCAGGATCACCCTCAGTCTGACAGTGTGACTGGGAACACTGGACTGGATTTGTTCAGGGAGACAGACAGTGAAATGAAGTATGTCTCAGTCTAATGTATTTGCTCACCAACTTATTATTCATATTATTGTCTATTTTTTGTATCCGACACAGTATTGTGATCACAAATACAAACATGCGACATTAAAGAATTCTTATCATATAAGCAAACATCACCTCATTAAATTATACTTTCACTCCGTCAGAGACTAATTTGACATTCAGGATTGGTTTCGTGATAAAATTAAAAAACAGGGCAAAGAAAATGCAGTTAATTTCTTTGCTAGATTACTATTCAAGGCACAACGCTGGCTCGCTGCTAACTCTGAGAGCAAATGCTCTATGCCGATGCATATTCATATGTTTAACATACAGACATGCATTCCTAATGATGTAGGAGAGGACAGAATGCAATAAAGCTCATTAATACATTTTACCATGCCAGTCAGTCCCCAGCATGAGAGCGCTGCTGCACGCCGTCAAATTGAGCTAATTCAGTTCTCTAATAAAAAAAAAAAAGGAAAATCAAATGTGAGATGAAAACAGAGAGAAATGAAATGCTGTAGCAGTGCGTTTACTCTCTCAGTGTGAAATTTGTACTTTTTTATGATTATTATTTCGTCTGGATGTAGGGCAAGTTTCTCATTTATAAAGCTGTTACTTCCTGAACTAAAGTTTTCTTTTTGCCCTTTCACCCACTTCCAAGAACCAACTGTTTTTTTCTGCTGAGTCAGAAAGCCCAATTCACCCAGTTTTCTAAAACCTCTAAATTATTTGACATCGTGTTATGAAAGGGCAACATTTGCAGGGGAAGAGGTGAAATAGCAGCATTATTTTCAAGATGGTTTTGCTATAGATATTTATTTTTCCACTGGCCGCTGAGTGAATAAAATGAATTCAAATTAAGCCATGATTGGTAAAAGTGTATTTGAAGTAATACTTAATGTACCAATCTATATTTGCGCTTTGATAGTGTTTGAGCACACACATCAAGTAAATTTAGGCCATAATATAAATAAAAATACTGGAAAATAGAACACAAACAAACCCTGAGCTGCCCAGAAACACAGTACAGTGCTCTTTGCAAGTCTAAAGAATATGGGCTTTGTTTACTAGTCGCCCCGGCTTCATAAAAGCTAGTTGAGCTATTTCCGGGGTTTTACAAAAACTTATTCCAGGATGGCAGGTACCAACATTAGTCCCAACTGAATATCAGTTTGCAAGTTAAAAAAATACCCCAGGCAGCTCTATGTCCCCCTGCCTGCTCCTCACTCACTGCCTTATCAGAAATAGGATGAAAATCACAGGAGTAGTCGATACATTTTAAGTCCTTCTCAGTATAATCTTCTCTTATCTATACATGCCCTGTCACTTTTGGTTTTAAGATTTAACATGAACCAGCCCCTGATGTTCGGGGGTTAGACAACCAGACGTCTTGTCCAGTCAGGAGTGGGCAGACGTCTGTAATGGCTGTGGACTTTGTTTATAAATTATTAATGATTTTCTCTCCTTCCTGTCATTTTGGACAGGCTGCGAGACGATCGGATGCCTCTCCTGTTTGCGTGGCAGCGTGCTCCTCAAACAGATTGCAATTTATTCCTCTGCAGTTTGTCCGTCAAGGCTAACTCTGACAACATAATCCCAAACTAATCCGCCATGTTCAGTTTTTCTTGTTGGCTCTCATGCAAACTGCTGTGCCAAATCCCACTACCTGTCAGCCTGGCCTTGCGATGGGGAGCCCAGACGAGCTGCCAGCCCTGCTGCAGTGGCTCCCAAGGGGGGAGAGAGAGAGAGAAAGAGGAAGGGGAGCCATGGTGCCTGGGTAGACTTAACCCCTGCCTCCCTCCCTGTAATCCACTGTAAACAGCTAGAGCCTTAGAAGGGCTAACTGCGCTAATCAAGCCCCAAGCTTGCCCAGTCACCATCATACACAGTGCCCTAAGAACTAGAGATTTGAGCAGCTACTGCAGTGTGTGTGGAGGGTATGAGGGTGTGTGCAGAGCAGAGGGGCCCATTGACAGCTCCTAATCCCTAAGGAGGGAGAAAGGTGCCAACATGAGGCAGAGATGGTGTACCAACTGAAGCCACAACAGCAGGAGTTAAAATATGAAAAATTGGGGAAATCTACACAGATATTTCCATATGCTTTAGTTTAATATCTCATCAGAGCAATATCTCAGGATACCAAATTACAATTTAACAACTTGGTGGGCAGTGAATTATGGAGTAAATATGCCTATAAAAAAGAAATACTCACATGTTTTCCAGATGTATCAGTGGCTGAGATGAACTCCAGTATTAAGGACCAAAATCTGTAATTCTCCAAAAGAAAACCAACCTCTCAATATTCTCTCCCAGCCTTTGGAGAGCCGCATTTAAATTTCCCTCACACTCTCTCTCAGTCTCTCTGACAGTGACCCAAAATTCACAGGAAGAACATAAAAGGCCTGACAGTAGTCAAAGGCAAAGGGAGGCGAACTAAGCCAACTCCCGACCACCCCATCAAAAAAAAAAAAAAAAAAAGGTTTCAAGAAGTTGTGAGTGGACATAACAACACACTCAATAAAACTTTTTTTCTCTCTCCCTCTCTTTCATTGTTCCCAGTAATGAGTACATTCATGGGGGTGTCTGTGGTGTGCGGGGTCTGGGTGTGTAGCTGACAGCAGAGGAAAAGAGTCAAAAGACCACTTTGTCAGTGTCCATCAAGCATTATCAGTAGATTGATATATGCAGACATTAGAGGCTATTGTGTAAATAAACCATTTTTTTTGTATGTGTGTGTGTGTGCAAACCAGAGTAAAACATGTTCTTTTATAAAATGCTTTATATAGATGCCAAATCATTTGTGGTGTCTTGATAAAATGACCTTTTGATCTTTTTTTTATTGTTCTCATTGAATGGAAAGCAAAGACTAACTGGTCTATTCTGAAAATATGTCTATAACAGAGTATACAGCACTTTAATGTGCTAGGATATGCAAAACTATCTATACGGTCCTCTAAGGAAACTGGGGCAACAACATTGTGGGGTCCATTTGAAACCTGGGACTCCTTGTAGACACACTGACTCATGTTCTGTGTTACAATGCAGCTGCTTCATTCACTTTCCAACTCCTGAGACTGTGGGAAAGCTCTGGACAAATATGCTTGCCACTTTAACGCTTCAGATAAAAGTGGCCTTCAAGGGTGGAGCTTAGGAGAGTGTTGAGATGACGGTGAGAGAGTTGGTGGAACTGCGGGGAAAATGCGAACATGACATGTAGCTGATAAGAGTCCTCTAGCAGGTTAACACCAGAGCTTGTAACTGGGATTGCCCTGAGAAGCCCTCTTAGGAAGGCCTGGCATCTGCACGATAGCAAAAGCCCTGGCGCTCACATAAGTGTTGCACACAGCAGGTCTGGAGGGCGGTTGGTTTGGACGGAAGCACACAGCACACCTCTGAAGATGATCTAGGGTGGAGAGACCACATGTTGCAGTGACTCTAAGGAGTCCTGGGCCAAGCAGAGAATTCGCTTCTTTCCTGCATGTACTGTAACGAGACTACAACACTATAAAAATAAACCTGCTGCCACATTTTTACACAAACTTATGAGCCCTCTTTTTAGAAGTTACACAAATCAAAATTATTAAGTAAGATGCCTCTCAGCTTACTCCACACTAATAAACCCAGGTTCACCAATAAGAACACACCTGATGTCACAGCAGTGTGGCGGCGCACACACTGAACAGCCGAAGAGAACAATTTTCATCAAATTATATATTATTATTATTATATTATCAATGTAGTTTGTGTTCTGAAACATGCTGCAACAACCTTGTAACTGTCATTGCCTCTGTCGCTCAGTTTGTTTGTGCTTAGATGTTTTTGTGAGCATGCAGTACCAGCCCATGCCCTCCTTTAAAGTGTTATTGCAGTTCAGTGGCTTGCAATGAGCTGCAGCTACTACTGTGACACTTTTAGATCGGAGGTCAGGAATATTAACTCCAAACTATCAATTTCCAACTTGCAGCATGAATCTGTCACAGAGAAAGATGTTGTACAGGTTCTTTAAAACTGATTGGTCACACTACGTGTATATTCTTGCCTTGCAGTTTAAATTAAAGTATATAGTATGTTAAGTAGAAACATGTCAGCATTACACTGATCTAATTTGTACATTTGTTCCAAATATGAGACTTCTACTCTTTCATATTGGCAAATACCATGAATACAAAAGATATGCAAATACATATACCTGTGGATTTTCTCTAGTGTTGTTCCATATCTTATGTCCCTTTCCTAAAACACCACAGAACAAATGCCACAAGATCAGAAAGGACAGGAAAAAAGCAATAAAAAGTGAGTGATGGCCATTGATATTTCAGGCTGAAGAAATCCCATGTCAGGAGACTTTCCTTGGCTTTACATAAACAGGGTAATAAATAGATCGATCACACATAGCAAGGGAGATTCATGTCACATTAAGTGACGGGACGTTGAACATAGGCCCAGCTATGTCTCATTACTCAGTGCTTCCCTGGGGGAAAGAGAGAGAGTGTGTGTGTGTGTCTTGAAGGTTGAGATAGCAGTTTGCATGTGGCAAGCAAGGCATAGTACAGAGGCCAGCTGCTGCAGAGACATCAGGCTCAAAACCACATCTGCAAAGATTTTCAGGAATACAGATGCAGCAGTGTTGACAGGCATCTGTCTCAGCTCGTAATGGTCTGTAATCGACACAAATAATATCATAATGTTACAGATTAAAATGAGCAGACAAAGCAAGTTCAATGGATGTTAATTTCGGGTTAAACAAGAGTGCAAGACTATTCATGAAAGATAAATCATTTTGTGTTTCATTGCTGTAAAAATGATACTTATCACACATTTAACACAAATTCGGGGGCTCAAGCATCACAGGGCCCAGACTCAGACAAAACAGGAATTCAAAAGTTACACTTGCCTTACACTTGCCATTTTTCTGTGACAATTGTGACAGATAATTTGTGAGATCCAGTAGTCTGGAGATACATTAGCGCGTGGTGAGCCAAAGCAGAGTACAAAGCCAGCAACTCCAGACACAAAAATGCCTTGAAGTCGGTTAGAGACTGTGGTATCCATCAGCATAAACTTCACATTAACCCATAAACCAGGGACGCCTTAGTGTCCCAGTAGAAAAGATAAGAGATTAAGTAAATAGGTCTTTTGAAATGTCTTCAGATTCCTTTTGTGGAAGCAGTTTAAATATCTCTGATGTGCCAATATATTTCAAAATGTAAATCTCTGAATATAATGTGTAAATGCTCAAATCTCTAAATAAGACACACCTAATACCAGTGAGCCAATGAGCGTGGGTTTTCTCAAAGTATACGTCTATTATCACTTTGATTCATGTTACTGTTGGACTACACACTTCATTCACAGGTTAAGCAATTTCAGAGGCATGATCAGAGGCAGGATTTCTGATATACTTTGGTTTATTCTTTGTTAAACCCAATATTCATTTACAGAGCCGACTGGATTTCAATTATTCAAACTCTGTCAACAAGGCTTTTCTATCTCGAGGGGGCCTGGGACTTGGATCCCTCTTTACTTGCACAACATGTAACAAAAATCCAAACACAGTTTGCCAAGTGAAGCTTGTGACCTTTCTGGTCTTGTTGACCCCCCTGTGGTATATCGCAGCACTGGGGGATTTCCCATATATCAGTGGCCAGCGTTGTAAGGCTGGAGTCCTGCTGCTTTAGATAGCAGTTTGATTTACAGTGAAATGGGGGATGGCTGGCGTCGCTAGTGGGATTCTGCCATAAGCCATCAATGGAGGTGGTCAGAGGCTTGTAAGATAGAGTTTACAGTTCTGAGAAGGACTCTGGGGCATAAAAGGTTGTGCACGCAGGTGACATTTCCAACCCATTTAGTCTTGGTCTTCTGGCCTCTTATGAATGGCAATAGCAATCCAAGCATCCGAGTGGGCATTAACAGGTCGTCAGTTGTGGCCCCCCCTGCCTCATAAATCAGAATCTCCAATGACCTAAGAGGTGCTGCATAGTTGTCTTGCAGGAGATCCTTATCAGTGTAGACATGCTCAAGATTAACTTGATGCTCTCAGAGACAGGGTTAAGGACGTTTAATTTTGGATGTAGTTTGATACCAGCCCTATCACACAGCGTTGCACCGGGGTCTATTTCCATTCCATTTCAATCAAAACATCCAACATGTATGGTTATATCAAGCATGCAATGCAAAGTTTTAAAATAAACAGGGTTGTGGCAAGTTTTCAGACAAATGAAAAATGAAAGTGACCATACGGCACCATTGGTTGAGGGCTTTCGCGTCCACTTTTAGACCCCTGGTGACTTGTCGCTAACAGCTGCTGTAAAACACAAATTCATCAGATAATCCCTCCAAAGCCCAGCGGTCAAGCCGAAGCATTCTGGGTCTCGAGCGCTCTCATAAATGAAATACCACCTGCACCAGTAATTTCAAACCTGCAACGGAGTAAAGTTATATTTAGGTAAGAACGTGAAGGACCTTGATCCCTTAACAAAATAAAAGCTTGACAGCTAATCTCTTCAACAGAAGTCAATATTGTTGAAGTCTGATGATGTACAACAGGGGGGCCATGAGGACTATGGCTAAGACAAGCAACTGTCAGTTGTATTTTTCAAAAACCAGACAGTGGGCAATATCAGATGGATCAGTCCATCTCCCTGCCTTGATATGACTTTGACACAGCGCCAATATGCCTGCTGTATCACTTGTCTGTTTGGTATGATGGAAGTGACGTTATTTGGCTCTTTTAGAAAACTCTTAAATCGACATTTAGGCTACAGCGCATAAATCTGTGCTCTTATTTTAGTTGCTAAGATTCATATGTGAATTACGACAGGTGTATACTCTTTTATTGACTGAATGTTGTATCAATTCTCTAAGCGCGATTGCAGTTCAGTGGTTGTGTGCTCATTTAACACTTGCTGTGGCCTTGAGAACAAACCAATTGACTCAAGTGAGATGTCCCTCTCTGGAATATTGTAATGCGCAAGTATTACCAGGGGCTCTACAGATCTGTTACAAGTGAGCCTCCGGGACACACACTGCATCTCCTCAATTCTCATCCAGAGATTACGGTCAAGTACAGTCAATGCGCTTAGCACTTCATCTTCCCCTGTCCGTGCACAGCTATCTGCTTCCAAGCTGCATGCATGCATGTGTTGAATGTGTGAGTATAAGTGTGTCTGTGCGATTCACACAGTTCCACCTCCTCCTTCTCAAAGAAGAGCAGTAGGGAGGAGGAGAACTGCTAGCACTCACTCCCTCGGGGCTCTGCATTTCCTCAAAAAGTGACCTCCGCCAGACTTTGACCAGATTCCTGCGTACTTTAAACAAGACTCCCATTACAGCTCTTGTGAGTACAGTAACAGGTTTCCATAGTTTGCCTTGGGCAGTTGCATGGCAGATGTGTGTTTGAACATGCCTCTATGTCTGTAGAAGAGAGGGGCGAGTGTATGTACGTACGTGCCCCTGTGTATAAATCACTTGACCCAGACTTACTGTTGACCATGGATTTATGCCAGCGTGTGAGGCTCCCGATGACAATGTATCTGCCTTAGCCATAATGGATGGTACACAGAGCGCGCTGTCATCTGGCAAATATGCTCTCCGAATGGATCTCAAGTGGGACGGCGCTCGGCAGAGGGGCGGCGGGCGACGGAAAGGGGGAGAGATGGATGGTGATCAGCCCAGGGTGGAGCCATCAGCCACAGACTCTCCCCCACGGCTTTTGAGAAACTCGAAATATTGCTTGAATTAGACCAGCCATCAGCGCCGCAGTTGGTGAGATGGACGGGCAGACAGATGCCTACTGTGCAACTAAGCTCAGCTAGTAGCTTTGCAAAAATAAGAAAGGGAAATTCAATGCTCTGTGTTATTATATGTGAAAATGATGAATGCCTTCACATGTGGTGCGAACTAAAAGATGCCAGCAAGGAACCAGCGAGGGAGCCAGAACGTGACGCGGCATTATCCATGCACATTCAACCCACAGCCGTGCACTTGGTTGGAAGTCAACCACTTATATCATCTGTTGTTACTTTGATAATGCATAGAATAATAGCATTAGTACTGTTTGACATTGATCAAGAGAAATGAAAGCAGTTTTGAGAGGGATCAAATTGAAACCACATGCTGCTAAAACCTGATACACTGTACGGGTTCCAACTGGTCCAAGGAGACAAATCCATGATTCTGCCAGACTATCACAAAGCATAACCTCTTCCAGACAAACTGGGGCTATCAGTGGGGAAGCGAGCTGAGAACCTTCCACAAACCAGCGTGATGAAGTGTCCTATCACTGGGTTGTCTCCTAAAATCTAGGGCCCCCATTCCACTTATGGACAGCCACAAAACACAGGCAAATCTTATCTGTACAGTGTGAGTGTGTGTGTGTGTGTGTGGCGGTGAAGTATTTCTCACATTATTGCATGTTGGTATCTTTAGATAGTGTTTTAAACATAATGACACAGTCTGAAGTTGTTTTATATGAACACATCCATCAAGTGTAATTTACTGCAGAGGGCCGAATCAGACAGAGCATGCTTTGTATGTTTCAAAATTAGTTACGCTGCCTCTTCGAATGTTCTACAAGAAACCCTCAGCTGATATGTGTATGAGGAATCACAAAATGCTTAACTGCTCCTTTAGCATCAAGCTATCAAACCATGGGTTGGGGAGTGGGGACATTTTATGCTTTAATTAGAGAGGAGAGACAACAGGAAAAGTTGGGAGAGATGCACGCAACAAAGATTCCTGGTTGGAATTGAACTGGGAATATTTTGATTAACAGTTGTCACCTTAAATCTTTAAGCCACCAGAGAACCCTGAAGCAAACCACTGACTGAATAAAAAATTAAAAATGGTTCGTTACATTTCAAATTTAACACATTTGCACATAGCACAAGAACTTTTCCCCCTCTGAATTTAGAAACACTGTTTTCTGTATTGATATGAAACACAGGTTTGAAATGGTTTCCCAGAATATACTTTTGAGCTGACAGTTCAAATTAACATGAAAACGAAGGTTTTTCCATGACGGGGGCAACTTGATTTTCACTTCTTTTTTCTGCAATGGAAATGTTTACATCAGGATGGAGGAAGTTATTCATCAGTTTAGAGTCTATCTGTCCAGATCCTTTACTGCTGCATATCATTGTGCCTATACAGTTTTCATTGCTGTTGTTTAGCATGAAGGAGCTGCTTGACATAGTGCAGTGGATTTTGACCTTTTTGAGATCATGGTTGTAATTGTAATCATTCCAGACTTAACGTGTTTATTATGAGGAGGATATTTAGAGTTTGTATATGCACAGATAAACTGTATATGACAAAAATGAAATGATAGATTGACAGGTGATGGCGCCTACAGACTCCAGCAATGTACACGCTGTCTTAGGTCCAGCTGCTTTTAGTCAGTTTACAGAGCGCAACTGGTCCGACTGTGTGTGAAGTGAACACACGCTCACAGTAAAGGACCCTCATCATTCTGTCACAATGTATTGGTTGCAAAGTAGGCGAGGATCCCACTACCAAATCCACACACACACGCATGCATTCACACACATGCTCGCACACACTCTATAATCCTCTCATCCACCCTTGTCTTTTACACTCCTCTCTCGCTGCTGGCGACATCGCTTGTGAGGCACGGACGCTCGTAAATTCCCTGCCTTGATTTTGTTAACCTTTACTGTGACCCATCACTTCTCCGCTTGGCGTTCTAGCACCCACTCAGTCACAGATGAGGCCCTGGTTGCCTCTGTGGAGACGAGCCTCTGCTCTTCTGCAGCTCATCGCTCAGGCTTCTGGCTCAGCAGGACACTGTGGCCCAACAGTGCCAACACACCTCAGAATTATGGGCCACTTTTGGACTAAATGATAGGCGTTTAAATCAGGCGTTTATGTCTGTCATCATTGCCCTGCATAAAATTTTTATTAAGGCTTCGTGAGGAGTTCAGGGGAACAACAACTCTTTGGAAAACCATCAATTTAGGATTCAGTATTTCTAAAGTATAAGAGGATCCAGTCTGTAAAAGTGCCAGGCAAGGACTTTAGTGCTATTAATCATTTTCCAACAGAGGGCAGTTGTAATTTCATGTATGGAAAAGTAGTGTCAATATACACTGCCGAATATGCATTTACTTTAAGTAACCAATGGGCTACTCCTCGGGAAATCTGACACATAAACACATCAGAATGGTGCAAAGGAAGCTATGGAAACATATGGCCCTGCTGACAACTGGTATATTCAGAATATAATGTGTTATCATGATGTTACAACAACACAAGCAGTAAGTGAGAGTTTGGTTGCATGCAACCACTTTGCAGAGATTTGAACTATCCAGTTCTTCTCTTGCATTTTAATCTGCAGCTTGTCTATAAGCATTCTTCACTCTAATTTATCTCTGTGATGGTCATTAGACTGAGGGAGAATGTGTGTGTAATATACACATCTCTCCATGTGTTTACATGTTCTGTCTCCGGGGGTCAGCTAGGTGGCAATTTGTTTAGAGTGATGCTGATAGGTGTGTTGCATGGTGTAATTTGTTGTCTGAGTGTTGAGAATGTCGTGGCACGTAATGTGCATTGTATACATATGCAGTCACATAGAAATGATATGTGTATATAAGTGCGGATTCATTTCAACCTTATTATTATGATTCAGTATGTGTTGTTATACAGTAAAGTGGTGTACGCAGAGGAGGCCCCGGGCCAGACAGCTCACATAAAATGACCCAGTAAGATCAGAATTCAAGTGAAGACAAAAAAACAACAAAAAAAACAGGAATTGTTTTTTTCCTCCAGAGACCAAAGATACAGGAGAAATTGTGTTTGTACGTGACAATGGCATAAAACCAAAAAACAAAACAAAAAAAAACAGATGAAAGTCATAATCATTAATATGCACTGACAGCAGTATGAGCACGACTGATGACGATGTTTCCTGGCAGAAAAAGCTGTGGAGGAACTCGCACCATCAAAACGGGTCTTCAAACTCCGACACACACTCAATCATTTTTGTGAAAACTATTCCAAAATGAGTTTTTAATGTAAGAATCCATCTTACTTTGTACATTTGAAATGATGGTGATGGATCAAGAACGCAAGTCCTAAATCTGTCTGCTGAGGTTTAGCCCTTTTGGATATTTGTTAATATTCAGTATTTTGTTGCATATAGTTTTGTCTGCTGGATATAAAGCACTACTTAATTCATTTGCATCTGATTATTTATGACAGTTGTTCCTAACCTGGGATATGGGACCCTCTCTCCCACACAAAGTCATGTTTTTGATTGTTTTAATATCTGCTTATGATGTTACCCGTCATGTTGGCAGCTGTGAAATAATTTTTTTATTTTTATTTTGTGTTGATTCTGGTGACCCCTGTGGACCAAAACGGTGTTTCCACTTCCTCGGTTCTCTTATTCTGATTGGAATCTGACTGAATCCGACCTGGTGGCAGATTATGGCACTAAGAAAAGTCTTTTCGCTGATGGTCATTTCTTTATATGGGTCGTATAGAGGCATAACCAGTTAAAAACTCCTTATAGTACATTTAAAAAGAAAAATAAGCAATACCACGTTGTAGAAGTACTCTGTAAACATCATTCATTCAACATTTGACAGATTTAGGGGGTGAAACACACTAATCTGACACACTGGACCTTTAAGTAACACTTGCAGTCGATCTGTGTTACTAAGGCCCGTTTGTTTCCCTTGCATTAGTGTACCATTCAAACTACTTCCATTCAGTCACAGTGTGACATTTTCTATGTCTATTTAGTTCAACGGGGAATCCAATTAAAACACGCTAGGTAGACATCCGGAAGAGATGACCTCTTTTTGTTGCTACACAACAAAAGCCACAGCTGCCATGTTTCTCCAGGTCCAGTGAGGATGCAGCAGGCACTGGTGCCATAAAATAACACATAAACTTGTGGTATACTTTACTATATGACCACACATGCCCTGTTTTACTCCAGTGATGATGCCTTTAAAGAAGAGACCAGATTGCGTCTGTTTACAGTATACGTTTGCTCTCTGTGAGCTGGAGGATTTACTTTTGGTTTGTCAACCTCTCAGCGTCATGAAGAAGGGGTCATGACCACCCAACGGTGTCACAGTGCCAGTCCTTACAGCGCAAAGCTGCTGGTCAGTCTGTTTTTTATGAGGTTCACAGGGAGGTGTTTCTCCCCCCTCTCATGGGGTCAGAGCCCCCAGCAGTGTTGGCCCTTGTGCCTGTGCTGCAGCGTTAATCCACCAGCGCTTGCTTCCCGCAGAGCAACAAGTCTGTGACTTAGTGACTCGGCTGTTGGTAGAGAGGGTTTCAGTCGTCGCCACGGTAATTGGTTCATCCTACCCCCCCTATCACTCACCTCTTTAAGGACTTTGATTGGCCAGACTTGCCAAGGAGGAGACAGAGCAAGGGATTATGGGATGAGATATATGGCCCAGGAGAGAAAGGCAGTCTGAGTTTAGAAACTTCACAGCTGATAGAAAATCCTGCTGAATTTTTCATGAAAATAGAAAACTTTTTTCTTTATAGCCCCAAGCTCAATGTCAACTGTGTTGACTTTGTTCTTGTTTTGTCTTTTTGTTGATGTCGAACTGTTGCAGCTATTATCTGCACTGCGTCTGCACTGATGACCGATTAACTGCTTATTTTATCAATTAATCAGTTAATCCTAGTATATGAAACATCAGAATATAGTGCAACATGACCATCACTCCAAGTCCAACATCATCAAATTGCTTGTCCAGCAACAAAAGTCAAAAACATGACCTAAATTTATAATGTTTATTATTATTAGTCATTACAGCAATAAAGTCAAATTCAATGGTTTCTATTGTTGATCTAAAAATGCATCATCAAGATTAAATTCTTATTAGCTGTGTAGTTGAAGGTTGAAGGAGGAAGGAAGGAAAAAAGGAAGAAGTTGGGGTTAAGAATGTAGTTGGTTGTATTTTACTACAAATCTTTTAATAAAAAAAAAAAAACATTTGCAATTTATAATAAGTAAGTATAGTAAACTACATCCTATAAAACATATCTCAAGGTCTTCATTTAAATCTTACCATATTCACCTTATTCGTCAGGTTTATAGAAATATTTTGACGCATACAAGTCATATTTCATATTTAAAGGCATGAAAATATATTTTCAGAAAGGCTCGTTTACCTTTTAAATGTATGTAAAGAAAACAATAAAATAATTCCGACCACTTAAAAAAAAAAAAAAGAAAATTAGATTTTTGCTGGTTTAAGTCAAACTCTCTCATTACAAATGTGGATGCGCCTCAGCTTCATGTGTCCAAAAGAAAAGCAGAATGGGGCTTTAAGCTTCTGTAGCTACTGTCTTGGTAGATGAACAATTATCATTATCAGCATGTTGTATAAATCCATCAAAATATTAGTAGAAAGGGAGGCGAAGGGATAAAATAGAAAAACATATCTTAAATCACAACCTCCATGACAGTCGGAGTCATTTGGTACCTGCACCGCAGCTTTAAATCTGCCAACCAGAGAGAAGCAGGGCAAGACAAATATCTCGTAGGACCCATCTGTGTCTTCCTGCAGAGGCGTTTGCTTTTCTTTCGGAGGGTCTACGGCTCCTTTACAACTGATAAGACAACTGCATTCTTTGTGGGCTCGCAGAGCAGCCCTGCCAGTGACCCCACTTGACAATGTCCAGTCACGAGAGGCTCCAGTGCCCATACACAACACAACCGAGATCCGTCTGCAGCTCCACTCATCTCTCTCCCCATCTCCGTCCAACCAACACTCACCCACACTGAAGAGAGCAGAGATAAGGAGCCAAAGGCAGGGTGTTTCCTGACTGTACTCCACACTGGGCCTCTTGATAACTGCATTTTTGGAGGTAACTTTGAGTAATGTTGGACACTTTGTGTGGATTAGTTTTTGTGTGAATATGTAAAGAGCTGTGAAATGACATCTGAGATGATTCTCTGTGCTTTGTCTGGAAACCTTGATAAGGAAGGAGAAGTGTTTGCAGGCTCTGTCAAGGTATAGATCTGCTGAGATTCAGAGAGCAGTGTTTTTGTTTGCAGTAGTGTTCAGTTTAGTCATACCTACAGTTTAACTCTGATTGAAATAACCACAAACCAGTTTTTTTACCTCCTCGAGACGAGTCCTGCCACATATCACAGCGTGTAGACAGTTGCTGATAAGTCCAGTATCCCACAGCAACAAACACCACCAAGCCTGAATCTGAGGATTCCTGCTGACAGGTTTTCATCAACCTCAAACTCCTTGTCAAGGCTGCCAAAGTATAACACACACCAAAAAAAAAAAAAAAAAGGTGAAGTTGGAGAGATCATAAAACTCACCTTACAACCTAAACAGTGGCTTGAACTCGATTTTAAAGTCTATTAAATATTTTTTTTATGGAGCTGTTGTGTTTTATCAATCTTATAATAATTCATTTTTTATTATTCACTGTTGTGTAGCTTCAGAAACTTTGAATAGTGCCTATAAATACAGATTATTATTACAGGTTTAAGTCCAATGGGTTTTGCAGTCAAGATCCAAAAACTCTCATCAAACTATGAAGACACTGAGGACAAATCTATTTCAAGTCTTGTTTTCTGTCACACATCAGTTCCATTGAAGACAAGAACAGTTTATCACCGTAGCTGCACCTCTCTGTGGTTATAAATTAATATTATTACATTTTAGATATCTATGAGCTGTTACTTATTACTTGTACTCACATAGTTTCATTTAAAACCGTTTAAGGCATTTAGATTATAATTCAGCACACCCTTAAAAAAGAGAAAAGCAAGAAAAACTTGAATACATTTGTTCTTTTCTTTCCCGTTAAACATCTCATGATTCCTCAGTTTTATCTTGTGGCCCTTTGGAGGCACCTCGACTAAAAAGCTGCTCACACACTGAAGCTTCGGTATTAACAACACAACAGGAAGGAAGGAAGGAAGGAAGGAAGGAATCTCATCTGGTGCCCATGATATTAAAGTAGTGAAAACGATCAGAAAGACGAGTTCATTTCTTTGGTGTTCTTTGTCAGAGAGCAAGAAAATGAATTCACGCTGTGAGAATTGAAGCTCCCTTTTTGGACACAGTCTTTATGTGTGTATGCGTGTGTATGTGTGTGTGTGTGTGTGTGTGTATAAGCCTTGTCTTTCCTTTTGAGCAACACTATGCAACAGAAAACTTGAGATGAAAACATGAACACATTGTCTTGGGAACAGTAACAACAAAAACTCTCGGGCCATGAGTCCAGTTGGCCATCTCAGCATTTTCAGGTTAACAGAGGAGAGAAATCAAGTCACTTAGTCGCGTTGTAAACCCCAGATCAACATGGTCTTATTCAGCATGAATTGGCTTACACAAGCTGAGGCGGTGGAGCTAAGAGTGACTTAGTGGGGCTTACACTAGCTCGCTCAGTGTCTGGGATGGGATGGAAAAGTCTCCTGTGGGAAGAGAGAGAACAGCAGAACAATATTTAAGCCGGCCATTTCAGGAAGCCATGGGATCAAAGAAATTAAGAGTCTCAATTCCTTCATTAATACAATCTGAAGAACATGTCACATACAGAACCTCCCCTTGCAGGAATGTTGACATCCAATATGAACAACAATAAAGATGTTTCAAATATAGTTTCAATGCCTTTATTAATGTTTTTTTTTTTTCTTGTGATGAAACATGAACAAATAACAGGAATTGTCAATTCAGCTCAGGGAAGTCAGTGAACTTTAAAGTTTCTTGCGTTATAGTGCAGCATGAACCGTCCTTCTCCTGACCTGGCCTTTGATTCTGGAGAACCAGAAGGCTTCAGATCGTTCTTTAAACAACTTCTTTAAAGCAACTGATTCAGGTTTTTTTCATCAGTGCAAAACAGTAATAAACCGTCTGTCACACGTCTTATTATTTTTATGGGATGAGCCTTTAAAATCATGAACAAATCTCATGTTCTTCTGTTTCAGAAAATATGATCTCTCTCTGTGGTTTCTCTGAGAGTTGCACTGGGAAAATTTCTGTTCATCATTCCCGCTGAATCTGTTATTTCTGTTAATATATTTCTGCAGCCAAATCCAACCGAAGCCAAAGCTGTCCGGCATCGTCGTTAATTCATTTCCTTGATAAGCCAGGAGTGTCGTTTTTAGTGCGTACCTGACAGCAGATGGACGGCTCTAATGGTGGTATCTCACATTTCTGTCCCGCCTCGGTGGTGATGTCATATTTTTCACTGTATCAGTCCAGTTTGATTTGATTTGAGTCTCTAACCTTTTTCTAACAGTCATACATTGTGGAAATGGCGGCCATGCCTTGATAAGGTTTTTAAGGCTGCGTTGTGGAGTATCGCTTCAGTGACCTCACGTGACCCTTGGCTGAACTCTGAAGTATAGATAAGATGCAGAGGAGCCAGCCACAAAGTTCATCACTACTGAAAAAAAAAGTTTAAATATTCATTATTAGAAAAAAAAGAACTGGATCTACAACGTGTGTGTATGTGTGGGTTTATTCATGCAGATGAAAATATGCATTTTACTGACTTACAATGTGACCAGTGTTTAGGTTGATGCATGTCATATATTAACCACTCATATTGTTCACTGCCAGCACCGTAAAGTGCAATCAAAGTAACACACACATTGTATGAAGTTATTTTAAGCATCACATGATCTAAGTGTTGTTTCAAAAAGGATTCGGAGTACAAACTAAATTCCTTTAGTTATTTCATAGTGACAGAATTTAAAGATTTTTCATACTGTGAGCGCAAAATGAAGCTAAAATATCAACAGGCTTCTAAAACCTATTGCAGTGTGTAGGCAGCACTTTTCACTAGATAACTGCAAGGGTACCGCTGAGAATGATCTTTATATGAAAAAGTTTATTATGTTCCTCCTGATGTATTAGTCGTTATCCTTTGTGAAAAGAAGAGACAGACGCTCTCTGGCAGTCTGTGATACATACTCATAAAGACCTTTTTTTCTTTTTGGTTATAAAAAAGTTTCTTTTGTGGACACAGTTCAGTCTCTAGTGGTCTAGCAGACACATCACAGCTGACCGCTGCTCTTCATGTAGTTGTACAGCTGTATTGATAGTCACATTCATTTTTATGACCAAAACATATTTAGACATGGCAGGATGCCTGTGAGCCAACAGCCAAATACAAAAGTCATCATACTTTTATCATTATTCTGAACATGAATAAAATATGCTTGTGAATTTCTTCCATCCTATAAATATGACTCAGTCTTTCTAATATATACTTTTGCCTCTCAGCATTATGTGTTAATACCAAGTGCAAAACTCAGGTTAAGGTTAAATTTGTCTATGTTTTTAGACTCACGTGCTTTATGAAGCTATAACTGCTAAGTGTGTGCAGAAATAATGATTTCTTGCATTTTTTGTTAACATTTTAATACTACTGACACTCATCCCGTGGGGCTTCTTAGGGCTGGGGTCTCCCTCTGCTGGTAATATGTGGTAACTGCAAAGACTCCAGAACACTGGCTGTACTATACCGATGCTGCAAAGATACAACACATGGAAACCTGATGAAACCCCCTCATTTGCCTCTGAAGAGAGGTCACGACCTTCTCAGTGGTCTAGCGGAGAGACCTAGTGGAGCCTGCAGGTGCGCCAGTCAGTTTCGAAAATCCTACATCTGGTCCAGGCGGCGGTTTCAAGCTGTCCAAGCTCCTCTCCCCACAGCCAAGCACCGCTTTTTCCCTGCCGCTCGTACACCCTTTGTGGCAAGCGGCCATTTTGTACATGGGATTCGCTTATTTGGTGGAGTCTGCTTCCACCAACTTCAAAGTTTTGCAGAGGAGGGTGAGGCCACCAGTGAAGCCTGTGAACATTGCTTCCCAGCAACTTGTTGAAGGATGGGATTTCTATCTCTGACTCAGCGAGACACAGTCCGGCGCCACTTTCGAAGCTTGTCAGAGCACGGGGCCCCGAGGCAAAGCTTATTGTCCACAAATTGATCCAGCCCCTTGGTTTTGTTTATTTAAATGAGACTCTTAGACCCTGGGGTGTTTGTTGAGGAAAAGTCAGAAATGCCAAATATCTTTTTTTTTCGTCTTCTTCCTCTTTCGTCTTTCCTTTCTTCTTTTCTCTCGTAGCCCTTCAGCTTCATGAGCCAAAAATCCTTGGTAAACATCCCGGCTCGGCAGCTTCACTGAGCCGGTCTCCCTCTCAGCGTCCCCCCCTTTGCACTGAGATCTCTGGTTTCCAGCACAGTTTCAGTGACCTGCCACTTTTCTCTCATGAATTTATTTTCTTAGCTTCCCTTTTCAAAGACATACCATCATATTTGTCCTCGTTTTACTGTAGAGCTCCTGAAAATACTGTAAGTGCTGATCTTTAGCACACAAACATCTTTTTTTTTTGCACATTTTGTTATGCAGCGAGGCTGCAGCCACAAGAACACAGGTGTTTTGGGTCTAACTTTCAAAATTTACTGCTTGTATATTCATGTCAGTCGTAGCCATATGGGTATCATGTGGGCCTGTAGAAAAATAGATTTTGTACCTGCTAGGTCATCAGTGTAAGCCCATATTGGGAAAGACAAGATTAATGGCCTAATATTTATATTGTAAGGTCATTTTGTCATCATGTCACACTGCTTATAACAGTGTCATGATTTATGGTCACCTACAGGACTAACTCTTTTGGTTTACACAAGAAGCACAAAAAGTCTGTGTCTTTTTAAAAGTACTTTAAGATCTGTAGCAAGGGCCAAAAATCAGTATTTATCCATAATTTCTATTATTAGCTGCTTTTGGTAGTTTATGAGAAAACATATTCTTGGCATGAAAAAAAAGAGATCAAATATGTGGGAAAAAAAAAAAAAAAATCCTTTAGTCATTTTGACTATTTGTTATTAAAAGGGAAAAGTTGAAATCCTGCTTATCCCCGCAAACGCTGTGAAGTTAAGACACACAAGCAGTGGAGGTTTTAATTTTTCATAATAAAAATCCGAAAAGAAAAGACGCATTGGCCATGGATGTCCATTTTTTCCAAAGTATTTCCGTATTCATTTGTTGCTGGAATTAGGACACATCTTGGGACAATCCATCAAAGCAAAGCTGCAGTCCTGCTAACGCTAGACAGAGGACCGTACACAGTCGGTATGCAGACTTCAGCTCTCAATGCATAGTAGCTACAAGCGAAGTAAATCATTGGCCAGAAAGGCTGAGGGTCTGTGTGGGCGGGGCACTTCACAACAGGGAACACAGAGTTCAGCCATAAATTACACTGGTCAACTTCTTGATGCTTTAATGTATTTTATGCTATGGGAACTGGCCTTATACTATGCACTGCAAACTTATCTGTCACAACTCGTCGAGAGTCCACAGGGCTCTCAACTGTCACACTCTGTCACAGGTGCTTTAGTGCACAGAGTGAATTTACACATGGAGGAAGAGTCGGTTCCTCCTTCATGCCAAAATCCAATCCAGCTAGAGGTCATGTCCTCTCACTTGTTCTCTGTACAATGAAATACACAAGGAGTAAGGGTAATAATAAAACCTCACGTCCCTCTGTTATATCAATTCACTTCACCCTCTCTCTCTGTTTACACAAGCATGTGTCGACTAATATCATTAGTGTACAATGTCATTACTGTGAAATTGCAGCAGGAATTGTGTCACCGGCTCATTTTCCTGCTTCAATAACACACTCATCAACACGAGTCCTTACACTCCATCCCCTCCCACTCCAGAGCAGATGTTCTGCGTATTAATTGGAAGGTATAAATTACAAGTAATCACTACCAGGTTTTTCACTGCCTAAACAATTGGCATTTACTCATCCGGCTTCCTGTTTAAACTATCTGCTGGAGAATCGCAAAGCCCCGCTGCTTATTTTCCAACGATTAGCTGTACATCAGCATTACCACCTCAAATCCAGCAGTTTCACATCCAGCATTAAATAGGATGAATATTGATCTGCTAAAGAGGATTTATTTATTTCATGCTCTATCCAAAGATCAACTGCTACCAGCTTTGGACGGATCTGCGAAGGTCTTACCGAATAAAGCTACTGCATACATGACTTTGGACTTGACATTTTAGGCCTGGAAGAAGACCAAACAGTAAATTCACTGCAATAATCCCAGATAAATGGGATGATCACTACAAAAGCTTAGATAGTTAAGTGGCCTACACTTAAGTCCAGAAACGATAAAAACGCATCTCGAAGGAGATCCTCCATGTCGGGGGCGTGGTCTGTACAGTCCTACGTGAGGAAGACGCCCACCTGAGGTCTGCCATCTCTCCTCCTTGTGAGAGTCATCTTACAAGACAGGGTCATGTAAAATGGCATCCGTAAAAATAGCCTACAAACGGTCCTATATACCTGAGCACAAGCCTAATTATTTTTCTGATATCGACACAGGAAGTTTTATTTGTTTAAATTCCACAGACAATCTATTCAAACTAGATCAGGATATTAGGCTGACATTTGTCTCGATGAGGCATCGCTTGTCTGTCAGTGGGTCTGCTTCTTTATCTAAAGGGAGTTTTATATCTCACAGTTTCTCCTGCCATTAAACACTGAGTCACTCTGCTTCAAAGAGCTGCAAAAGCTGCAGCAGAGGAAATAAAATTCATTCCTTGATATGTTTCTGGCCGAAAAAATGTAAATTTTAAACAATTTTTGGCAGAATACAACAGCCCTGAGCAGTTTTAGCACAAAATTACATTGGAATTGGTATCAGCTGTCTATAACCCCTTGTGAAAACACATTCATAATCACATTCATAAACCGTATATACACGATTTAACCCCTCACACACTGAACTGCACGCAACCCGCTCTTGATATTTTGGTGCTGGTTAGCAGCAGGGCTCAACGAACTGTCAAAAGAATAGCTCCCATGCCGATCAGTGACTGGCTCAGCTGGGTGGGTGGGGTGAGTGAGAGGCAGGGAGAAAGACAGACAGACAGACAGACAGACAGACAGACAGACAGACAGAAAAGTGGCCATCTGGAGAGACAGGCCGCAGGGTCACATGGTGGAGTCACAGACAGGATGGTGCTCAGCTGCTCCGTGTCTGTGCTTTCAGCCTCAGAATCTTATGAGACTAAAGTGAAGCGGCTGGGGATGGGAACTGATTGAGTTCTGAGCAGAATTATTCACACTGTATAGTTTTTGTTTGATTCCGGCTTGTTTGAACAAATTTACTTTTTCTTGTTTTGGTAACTTTGGTTTTAGCTTTCAGCATAAACATTTTCTAAAGATTTAGAGTAAAGTATTGACTGTTGGGATCAACGTATTTACATATTTATCCACATAATTACTATAATTTTTTTTTTCAAATCAAACTAACTAAATTATTTGTTACACACCACATAATCTGTTTTTTTTAAATATGATTTTTAAATCTAGTGCATCATATATTTGTTTTATCCATTACGTACATGACTGCCTTTCTCTCCACTGGCCTTGGTAATATGGGAAAAACAAACTAGTTCCACGTGTTGAGGAATTTATCCTAAAATAGCCCTGTTTTTACATCACACTCAAATAATGAAAGCAGTAATACAGAATCATTTAAACATTCACTATGTATAAAAACACACTGAAACTCACCATATCTTTGAATCTCTGTGAGAACGTGGACAGTGCAGTTAGCAGTCGCAGCTTGTTGGAGGATGAAGCAGCTTGAGCCGCCAGTAGATGGCATCTGATACCTGCTTTAGATGTTTGAACTGTCCAACCGTCATCCTGTGATTTCCCTGCAAATCTACTGTTGGATTCCTAATAACAAACAAAATCCTATAAAAGACAAATATATAAAATTATATCGTCTTGGTAAGATTACATAAGCCTTTCATATCCATGCAAAAAATTCAATGTAATAATAATAATAATAAAACTAAAAACATATGTCAGGAAGGAAAGCTGTTTCATAAAATCTTTTTATACTTATTAGTGCAGCTTGGATCCACTTCTTCATCCTGATTGTTAGTTTTGTTGCATAAACTCATTAATTAAAGGATTTGAATTGCTTCAATAGACCTCTTTATTTTCTGTAAAAGCTGCAGTAACTCCTCCTTTCTCATTAGCATGCAATTTAAAAATATCTTTGACTTGTGCTCAGAAATAATACACATTTTTGTAACATCTTTAGAATCAGGCCTAAATTGAACATTCTTCACAGGAGAAATAACTCCGCTCAAGATAAAAACCATGTCACAAGCTTTAAATGTCTCTCTTGTTGGTCTGTCTTGAGCCCATCAAATTAAAGCAGGTATTACTGGGAGGGGGAAAAAAAGCACTAATTGAGACATATTTGATTGCAGCTTTAAGAATGGCCCCTCGTCTCTCCTCCTAAACATATGGGTCTGTGCTAGCTGTCCGGCCGTAAATTTTCAACACTACGATGACATTGTCTTTTTTTATGCCCCGTGATCCATCCTTCATACATGCCAGAAAAGTGTCAAGGCCTTCTGGGAGTGAGACGAAAACGTGCCGTGGCAGTGAGCGTTCAGCTGGCAGACAGTGAAGATCCACAGCCAGCACTGTAAGTAAGGAATGCCTTCAGGTTGTATTGGTCGGCAGATCAGTCACACATCAAAAAGGCGCTGGAAGATTATTCTACTGTTTAAGTATAGTATGCAAGAGAAAGATTTTAGCACACATTTTAAGTCGGAGTCTGCACTATTTAAACTCTTAAATTATTATTATTTTAATATGTCTCAGATATCTGTCAAAATGACATGTTAATCCTTTAAATGTATGCTCCTTCCTACATTTGTTGCACTTTTACGAGACTTTAATATGATTTTAAATCAGTTGTTCAGCTTTTTTATCCTTCTCTAAATGATGTTCACAATAACAAACAGTGCGGGATGATAAGTGTCAAAATCCACAGGAAATGTCCATGATGAAAACTGTTTTGGCTCCAAAAGCTCCTCTCTGATACATTTATCTTCATGTCTCAGGACTTGTGCTCATTCAAAATGACTCTTCCTTCTCAAGAATGCATCTGTAGGATTTGAGTGTGTGAATATCAGTGGTACAAGTGAACACGTTCGGACATTCTGACCAGTAATGAAGACCACACAAGTAGACAGATGGTCGCTGCTATGCAATCAGCTTAACAACAGGACAACAAAAGAGCAGCCACACCTTAGATAAAGGTGCTTAACCTCCAAGCATGCTAAGTGCGCCTCGGTCCATTACCACTTAATAGGCCTAATCAGTTTTGGCTCAGATTAGATTTTGAATCTATTGCCACCGAAGCACAGTTGCATATTAAATTAGTGAATTCATTAGACCGAGCAGGGTCATGTTGTTGAATTGATGTTCCTCTGAATAATAGGTATTATCGCAGTGGTGAAAGCACTTAGGCTACATCACAACCATGCTACTGTATAGAAGGATTATGGGTGTGGATAATAGTAAAGCTCTGTTTTTTGCGGCCATACTGGACAGAAAATAAACATTTCAAAAATGCTTCCAATTTTTTTTAATTTAAATACCGAATCTTATAATAAAGAAAAATCCTGCAGATTTCCTCATTTATGTTGATACATTACAGAGCATGTTGAAATTGAAATGAAATGAATGAAAAAGAAGACAGAACCTTTTAAGCATCCCAGAATTCTCTCAGCATATAAATAATCGTACAGACAACACCAATAAATTCTGTGACGGGATCATGTTTGTTTTTCTGTTTTTCTTCACATTTCCATCAGTCTTTTTTTTTTTTCATGTTTATTCAAGCACGAGATCAAATGTGGTGTAGCTGTTTTCGGCATCAGACCTCACAGCCAAACCTACCACAGATCTGAACAGATCAAGGCCTAAAACTTCCCACATAATCTCATTTCAAAATAAATTAAAGTGACTGAAGAAGAAGAGCTGCATAGGCGGCTCAACTGACTGACTAACACTGCGGCATCTCGGCTTTTAGATGGATAGATTTCTACAACGGAGTTACATTTTCCAGTGAAATTAAATGTAGTGCGATGCATGCCACGCCACATGCTGGCAAAGCAGATTTACCCAAAGCATTTAACCCCATCAGATATAAATCTGAAGAAAGAAAGAAATATAATGTCCGTGCTGCTGCCTAGGAATAAATGCAATGCAAACACTGTATTCAGTTAGATTCATTCATGTACTGACCATATCTTTGATGTTTATTCCTTTCTTTTAATAATTTCTACCTATTAATCCTGAATGAACCACCCTGTACAAATAAAAACACTACTGAAAAAGATGATCCGGTGAATGGTCTTTATATAATTTTGACTAACAGGCACGAGGTTGCAACTGTATGTTTGTACTTAGCAAATAAAAAGCATCAGAGCAATTCACACATGAACAGGTATTTTGTGGAAACCTATAACAGCCATTTCAGTGGCTTCAGAGAGACGAGCAAAACACAAAAGAGCAGGCAGAAAATCAGACAGACAGGCACTACTGACACGGCTGAGCATTGTATGAATGTTTTCTTGACAAATAAAAACTGCGCCGGTGAAATTCACTGCGAGGACCAATTTCAGGCCTCTTGCACCAGTTTGAGGAATCAATATGAGGCAATAGAGCAGGTTGGGACTGCGATCGATATCTGATGATACAATCATATCTTACTTCTTGACACTGTCTCGGCGGCACACCACACTAGGGAGGGATGAGCTGTGGCCGGTTAAATGAAAACAAGCAAGAAAATAAAGGTTTGATCGTTGAAATGACATTTATGTTCAAAGATGCAACAAAAAGTGACTGGAAATCATCTCTCTGGAGGGTTTAATGTGCAGATTTGCAGTTGGTGTTGGTGGTCACGGATTTAGACTCTCTGAAAGCAGCAAGAATTGTAACAGTTTTGAAAACTGCAGGAGGTACTATCATTCAAATACAGAATATCTCATTTCAGCAAAACAAAGAGACAAAGAAATGAAAGGAAATTGGTTTCATCTGCACCAGTTAACTCTGTCTGGATGTCAAATCTTACCTAAAAAAAAAAAAAGAATAACATCTACTTCTTTTTAGTGTCTTCATGCAGGCTTGTTACTTATTGTAGTTTTATTTTAGTGGATTTGGCTAAAAATACTAAAAAGAAACTTCTTTTTTTTTTGAAAAGCATGTCAGAGTGTCTTTGCAACCACGCGTGTTATTCCTTATTTATTTTCTTCTCATCTTATTCCCAGCATGACGAAAACACGGCGTTGCCTTGCAGACAGTCTCGGTGGCAGCTGATGATAGATTAATGAAAAGGGTTCAATCTCAGCCCGCTGGATGGTTTTGCACATGCAGCAAAAAAAAAAAAAAAAACACTCAGTGATGTCAGGGTGGTTTCTGCAAGCTGGTGGTCATACGAATGCATGCTCAATCATATATGGACACGCTCAGATGGGAGGGAGGTGGGGAGAAGAGAGACCTGGGAGGGGCAAGAGTCACTCATTCGACAGAACGTAATATGATATTGAATAACTGCAAACATAGTAGAGCGACATGAACTATGTGCTCAAACACAGACGCATTTCACTCACACCTGCCCTGCTGATGATTGCTCATACTCTATAATGAGCATACATAGGGCTGGTTTCAATGGCATTTAGAGGGTTAACGGTGCTTATATGTGAAGCCTTGAAAACAATAAGCCTCCCATGTGATTTAACAGTATATCCTAGGATTTAAAACTTGGGCTCTTTAAAGTTGTATGTAAAAGCCCTTAAACCTCACCACACCCTAGAGAGGGAAGCTGCTTTCTTTATAGTCTTACATTGACTTCCATGGACTCCCTATCATGAGTCACCCTGTATGCGTTGCCATTCCCCCACACAGCCCCTTCCCATCTACCCCCACACCCACCAAAACAGAGTGCCTTTGCTTTTAACGGGCCAACAGGGCTTGGCTTACTTCAGTGGCACAGCGTAGCCAATGCAAACCAAATTACTGCTGGAAGAAAACAGCAGAAGGCAATTAAGTCCCAGTTAGTCTGATCATTCCAGTCTTGATTAAGAGGGTCAGTTGGGGAATGCTTCTTCTTTTCATGTCCACAGTGTTAATTTATCCCTTTTTAATTACAATGATGAAAAGTATACAGGTTACACTCTCTTATCATTAGTCAGTTGATGCTTAGCGGTAGAAGATTAATGAGTGTGTGTTTGTGTGTAGGTCAGTAGAATGAGCGTGCACATATGATGACATCACTGGCACATCCTTACGCTGGCACGATAGCATCAACAATTAAAATGGCTGCCTAAAGGTTTACATTGAAAGACAGTCAGAGAGTTTTGGCCCGGGGTGATACTGCACTGTAGGTGCCAACATGATGGCAATTTTGAATAAAAATAATCCCATTTGTTCTAGTGGTGTCAGATGTTCTACTCCGCAGACTGTGTACCTAATGAAGTAAGCATGCACGACTTATGCTGTGGTTCCATCGCACTAATGCGGCTGTTTCTTCTGGCCAAGGCTCTGCATGGTTTCGATTATCACGTATCGTTTAAACTCAGTCACTCTCTCTCCCAACATTTGCCAACATGCTTTCAATTCAGGCTGTCTGCCTGTCCGCGGAAGAATATCTTCTGCCATAGCGATTTTACGATCAGTGATAATTCTGAAAAATGATGTCTCTATGCCGTCTTGTCGTATCACAAAGGCCCGAAGTGAAACCCTACAGCAGCGTAATCAGCAGCGCTAATGCTGCTGATTTTACATCATTATAATGTAATTCAGGATAAAACGGTGAATCATCACATAGTGAATGTGTAACTCGGGCATTAAGCATAGAATCTGATTTTCTTCTCAGCCGTCTCAAACTGTTGACAGTCATGGAACACACAGCAGCACAAACACACACATCAACAGAGGGAGGGCTAAGCAGTGATCCACTGTTTGCTGACCAAATGATTGGCACCCTTTGCGTGGACGGAGGAGGAGGAGGAGGAGGACAGGAGCACGGCGGCGGCAGCACATTCTCCACTGCGATTTGTTACTGTACAGTTGTCACTCAAGTCATAAGTTAGTCTTTGAGGCTAATCACAGCTAACTCCTCAGAACCTCAACAACCCTCACCACAAGCCTCATACCACCTCGTCTCATTCCCACATTCCTACAACCCTCTTTCCTCATCACTCCCACATCCACCCTCCGCAGCCCCATCCGAGCCCACCCTCACCTTCTCAATCCACTCTTGGATCATTTCAATTTGCATCCCAACTGGCCCCGGGATTCCCTAGCCCTGTTAAAAGACAGGCTATTTGTTGTGCTCCGCGGTTAATGCCGCACAGAGCTTTAAATACCCATATCAAATCTTGGAGGCTCAACAGATTCAGTTTTGCAAACCTGTATCGAACAGAGGTTCAATCCGTCAGCTTAGAAGTGTACACTCCTTAAGTTGTGTGATAAGGTAAAACCAATCACTGGATTAGGCTCTCTCTGTCAGTGATGGTGTATTTTCAGTGCACGGCGTTGCTTTGCTGAAACAGGATAAGCTCATGGAGTAACATTATGGTGCTTGAGATTTCTTTTTCAATAGGAATATACTATTAATGGATTCTGAAGCCAGTGTATGATGCTGCTCCTGCAGTTGTGGATAATGCATTAGCATTAGCTGTGAAAAGCAGTTGGTGCTGGATACCATGAGCCCTCGTCCGTCAAAACCACAAATTTGATTGTTTTTTATCATGCAAATCCATCCGACTACCCAATAAGATTGATTGAGGACTTGAAGTTGGGTTGCAGTGTTTACTCTTATAGAGCTTCTCACAAACAAACCTCAGCCTTTAGATTCACAAGTACAGTTTTGCACAGCATATGGTGAATTCATAACTCAAGAAAGGGAGAATCATGAGAGTCTGCTGCTTTTTGCGGTTACTCTGCCTTGTTCCATCTGGTTTTGGGGGAGATGTGGGAGGTTTTTGGTACACGGTGAGCTTGAGTGAAAATTCATGGCAGGTACATAAATAATCACCCGGCTAAAATATAGGCTACAACTTCTGTTTTGGGTCGGAGTGTTGCAAGACTGTCTTGGATGACATTTGAGAGGAACGCGGAGCCATCCACAAACTGCAAAGTACAAACCAAACGTCCTCTCCCTTTCCTCTCACATGGAGCTGGGTTTCCACTTTGTCCTGCCAACAAGCGTTCCCTGGAAGCTCCCTGTCTGACATTTTACGCTTGGTCGAACTCGCACTTCAAGCCTTGAGGCATCGTTTGTGGACAGCCATGATCCAACTGTCATATTCTTTTTTCTGTTGGTTTTGCGTGAATGCAAAGAGATCAGTGTGGTGATTGGTGATGAAAACCCTTCGAGCACTTTTGACGACTCAAGTGAGAAAACTTGAGAGGCCACTTATTTGAGTTTTCTGGGTTGTAGAGTGCCAGAACACAGCAGAGTTTGACCACGAATTTGCATGCAGTTGTCTTAACACATGAGTATGTAATGCACACTTAGTGTTCTTGCAGGAATACTTATTTTCATACAAAATATTTTTTGTCCTTATCGAGAAAGACAGACGGGAAGGGACAGAAGGGAACATGAGCTTTGTTCATTTACTATGCACGAATGAGGCTTTCTTATCTCTGTGACGTGCAGTGCAAGGTAATTGTGCCAAAATTAGCACGTTTGCATGAGTGTGTATGCGAGTGTGTGTGTGTGAGAGAGAGGGAGAGAGACTGTAACACTGTCCATGTGTTTCTGATAAAAACAGTATAGTTCATTCAAGAAATGACGATAAAATGTAAAACCAGTTGGGCAAACTGTGCTGCAGATATAGCAACCGGGCAATGAATGATTACAAAGCCGAAGTGAGAATTAAGAGTAGTCATTTAGTCTAGCCACGAGACGCCGTGACAAATTATAATCTAAGTTATTAACGTTTTGGGAAGCTTGAGAATCACAATCTTGATGGGTTATAAAATGTTGACATATAACATTTCATAAGGATGTGTTTTTTTCAAATCTTTTAATTGTAGGCAGCAGCTTGTAAAACTTTGCACACATAAACTTTTTATCCAGTTATGTTTTGCACAATGTCGAAGAAGAAAAGAGCCACATAAACCAATAAATGACTGTTATTACATTTAAACCAATCCCAGAGTCATTATTAGCAATAAACATTCATGATTTAGGTCATATTTGTTACATTTTCTTGTTTATGCACTATTATTCCAACTTAACACCATTTCTTGTGACCTCGGCCAACAACAGCTTTTAGTGTTAATCTAGAGAACATCAGTTGCAGTAAATTCACAAAAGTGTACAAATGTACTTTTGTTCGATTTTCAATCCTCTTGTAGTCAACGAGTGTCGGGACGAGTCCCAGCTTGAATTCGTTGCCCACCTCCTCCTCTGAAGCCTCCATGTAGCAGCTGGTGGTCTAAGTCCTCCCTCTCTCTAACCAGTCCATCCAACATGTTGCCTCAGGTTAAATGGACACAAAAACCGAAAGAAGGGCATCCATTCCTGGCCATTAGCTGGTTGCTATGCTAATCCAGGGATTACATGGAATACATTTCCCCCCACTTAAGGTTTCCCAGAATTCACAGACTAGTAACAACAAACCATCTCCCAGACCTTCATATCCCACAGGCATGCATGAATCTTTAATGTGCCTGGAGTCAGATCAGGCCTTATGTCCAGTCATCACATGTGATCATTGTAGTGATTAATGTAAGAGGAATGCAGATGTTACAGATTTGACAGATTGACATTACGTGCTTTTGTCCACATCCACTAGACGTCCCCACTGATAATAATAATAATAATACTATAATAGGTATTATTGGAGTACAATTCTTTTGCAACAGTACAGTGGCCCAGATCATGAAAGCTTTTGTTGGAAACACCCTGTCGCATCAACTCAATTGCCAGGCAACAATGCTGATATCTGATGATTCTGCAAATTCCTGGATTATGTTCAATAATAATAAGTTTTTAACATTCAGTTCTGACACTTTGTCATTTCTTCTGTGTACAACATCTGTGGATGGAATTACATGATGTTTTGGGAAAGATTGTGGTTGTGGCAAATAAACTTTGGTTTAGTTATATTAATAGCAACATTGTGTAACTTTTCTACCATGAAGTAAGAGGATTAAAATCATTTTAATGCTACATTGATGTGTAATCAGGTGAATTGTGTCTCTGTCATTCCCACTTTGTGCTCCCAAAGGTATGTAATGTTTACAGCAGTGAGTCACACACCACCAACTATTTCACTTATTTTGGTGAAACTGAATCATATTTTATAGAGAAAGTACGTTCTGGTTTTCCCTCTTTTGTCTGAACCCTGATGGGTTTCCTGATGGACAGTAAGGCGACCTGCTGCAAAATGCTGTATGTGCTGAATGTATGTGCTAATGTTAGCTCAGTTTATTAGCTGGGCTGTCTGGACTGTGAGCTTAGAGCACCGGGGTTAGTGTCTGTACCACAGGCGTTTTTTGGACCAACGAGCAGGAAGCTGCCAGACAAGAATAAATCTGGGACTGACTTTTTGTTGTTGCTGAAAGCTTCAAGGAAAAAAAAAAGACGTAATAAATAATATTATCTGGCTGCAATGTCTTGTGTTGTTGCACTTGCTTGATGTTTGACTGTTGTAGTATTTTTTAGTAATAAATAATAATAATAATAGCAAATGCATCTGTCCATATTTACGACTCTGAAGCTGGGTGCAATAAGTCGCAGAAATACTAATTTATATGCAATGTTGCTCTAAGGTTAATAAAGTCTTGATCAGCACTGTAACTCATAAATTATCATGAGATGTGGCAGAATGGACTACTAATTGCTCACACTTTTGTACATGAAGTATTTTATGAAGCAGATGGCAATAAAATGTTGGCCCACGAACACACAGCGCATCTAATTAAAGGTATAGTGTAAGATATAATAGTCCTATTTATCAATTTAGTTTAGCTGAACAAGCTACGGTCTTTAATTTAAAGCCACAGAACTTGTAAAAAAAAAAAAAAAGAAAGAAAAATCATCAGCAAACACAATGAAGGGGAAACCACCACAGTCTGATTGTTCCAGCCCAAGGCCTGTTATCATGTGCTCACAAAGCGATGTTTTTAACTAGAATACAACAATGAAACAGCCCGTACTGAAGACCGCCGCACCCTTGAGCCACTCAAACACCTGGTGATGTCCATCAAACAGTAGAAGAAGGCAGGTTAATACTAAACCCAACAAGAGTGGCTTCAGGCTAAGGATGAGCTGCTGTGCAGAGATAAGTTGTTTGGTTCACCTTGGGTGGAATAAGCTCCAGGGTATATTTTCTACATTCACCAGCACACTGGTGTCATTTTAGGACAGATTTATGACATGTTCTGTTTAAACACATGTATGAGATGAACTATTAATATCATCCGGAGAAATGTTTTACATTAAACATGATGTCATATACACACGTGGTGTGGAGATGGTCTTACTATTGATCCGCTGACCTCACCACAGCTCAGTCCAACTAAAAGCTGATGTTGACCCAGGACTGAAGATCTATATGGACAGTGCTTCTGTTAGTGTAACACAAAGGCTGAGCAAGTAACATCTAAACATTGGCTTTTGGGTTTGACCAGCAGAGAATAACTCTGAAATAGCCAATAAAGGGCAAGCACAATGAACGCTACTGGTCTAAGGTGGGTCTGTTTTTACAGACTCACGACTCAGAATAAACACAGAGACACTGAAGACAATAGCTATGTTAAATAGAGGTTTTGTAGTTTTATTAATCTTACAGGGACTACATTGGTGTCTTCCTTTGCCTTGTGGAGTGTTTTCTGTGCATTAAACTACTGTATACGACTGATAAGTCTAATTTAAGTGTGTCTCGGCCTCTACTACAAGTTGCAACTTGAAAAGTCACCTCAGAAACCTGCAAACTTTTTTGGCACGTCTACAGCCAGATAATTAGCCAGCGGGCAAAAACCAACTGATTATCAGGTGGATGTTAACATTTGACTAATCAATCATGACCGGTATGCAAATAATTATTGTTCACATGATAGCGATGCCTGCTTTATTAAGAAGAGGACGTTCTTCAAAGACAAAATCAGTCCGATGTGTCAGCGTGGGAGGAAATAATCACAAACACGAAGAAGTGAACCAGGTGTCTTAAATTCTGTTTATTCAGAAGACTGATATGATTTGATACCCAAACTATCCTCTTAATAAAGTGACTGGTGATGTATGTTTGTGTCTTATTATTTGCATGAGAACATTTAAACAACAATATAACAAAACACACACCCATCATCCACAGTGTGTTCTCAGCGTGTTATAATTAAAATAGGATGATTATTGACTGTACAACCAAGTTGAATATTCAGATTTCTGGGCCTTGTTTTCCATTAAACAAAGCCATTACCTCAATTTGATGTCAATCCCATTAAGATAAAAAGCAGACAGAAAGTAGTTCCAGCGAGAGAAAAAGAGGCAGAGCTATACTTAATAATGCAGAAAAGATAGTATAGTAATCACAGTAGAGTATCTTAAAACCTGAATACATTTATATGATTGACAGCATATCTGGACCAGAAATATAAAACCTGAACCAACTGGCGCTCCAGCCAGGTGGACATGAATTCAAAACTAGAGATATGTGTCTGTGCTAATGTGGATCAAATACCGCAGCGAGGCCAGGCTCAGGTGAGCCAACTGTCAGCATGATCAAGACACTGCACTTTTTTTTCTTATGCAAAGTGTCGACACATTTCAATCAAAATGGATTCAATTGACTATCATTGACATTCTCAACGCCTGAGAGCATGCAGAGAATATATTTTTAGGTGTGTGTGTGTGTGTGTGTGCAGCATGCAGTGCACATATGCGCGCATGCACACGTCTGCTGCCGATTATGAACATACATGATCCCCTGGAGGAAGACAATAATATTGGCATTAAACACCTCAAGATTCTGCTGGTTTTTTAATATATCTTAAATTATGTCAGGAAAAACACTGGGACATCACACAAAAGCCACAGTCAGTGTATAATGCTATCTCATAAAGCTACAGATCTCTCCAACAACATTGACATAGGGAGCAGGCAAACAAATGTCAGCCCCTATAACATATGAAATACTTAACGTAACCAATTTCCTCCTGTCAATCAACCTGGGAATAATGACAGACAGCTGAGAATCAATACGCCACAATTGTATTTTCTGACTCCATGTCTCACTCAGCACCATAAAAGACTTTCAAATGTCAGGGTGTCTTGGCTGCATGTGGAGTCTAAAGATTTATTTTATTTCCACCACTGGAGTCTATTAGCAACAACGTTCCTTTTACCACCAGGGAAAAAAAGCAGATTTTGACTCTTCTGCTTGTTTTGCTAGTGAGTGCACAAGGACAATGCTACGTGTGTGTGTGTGTGAGCTAAGTGTTCTATGTAATGAATATGCACATGTTGCAACTCACAGGAGCCTATGACACGTGGGAGACATGGCAGGAGATTTGCAATGTCTTTTGTGAGATTGAGTCAGCTTCACTATTAATTAGCGATATTCTTGTCAGAAACATGTATTATTATATTTTAGAACAAAAACTCTTTTCCATCTGTTGTAGTGCATTTAGTGAATAAGACAAATGTTGGGATCAGTTTTCCGATATTTTTATATTACATAACGTTGCTCTATTTCTTATGATTTCCTCTTAGTGGTGAATGTTCCCATGACCTCTTCCTCGAATGATACATTGAGATTTTCTTTACTGTTAACCGCCACTGTAGCGGAAAATAACAGAGGGTGAAGCTACTGAGCATTGCAGTCTTTGTCTATCACCTCATTTACAATACAGTGCCCTCTGCCTCACATAATCAATTAAAAGACGGCGGGGCTGAAGAGGCACCCTACCAGTCACAGAAGTTTACATCAAAAGGGAGAGATGCTTTTGAAGACTTGCTTCATCCTTGAGAGTCTTCCCCGAGAATGCAAGGACAGATTTAGTCACTGATAGATGTGGTTCTGGCCAACTTCAAGGTCTCGTCTAAAACATATCAGATTGCACTGCTGCATTGTAGTACAGTATTTCACTGCTGAGCTTTCTGTGAGGAAGAAAACACTGGCCAGGAAAAGTCTTCACTTCAGGGGAGACTTTTACAATTAAGGTACAATTATTCATCCTCATTTATAATCATTTTAATTTAGTATTTTAATTTTTTTCAGGGCCATGAAATGCACCAGAGAAGAAATGTTTTCTTTCACATTCAAGCTATATAAAAGAGTAGCTTCATTGCCTGATAGAGTCCTGCAACAGAAGTCAAGATTTATAAAAACAGACTTAAAGTGAGGGCGAGGGTGAAAATAACAATCCCGACTTTGTTAGAACCGCGTTCGGCCCCCGTCATTTTTACCCACGTCTAGGTGAGTTAGCTAACATCTTACAACAGACTGAAGTCTACTGACAGAAAGCAAGGCTCTGTCTCCAAATTAAGGGCTGTTTTATGGTCTAACAGCTGTGCCGGTAGTATTGATTACCGAGCACTGTGAATGGGCCCGAACAATTTTTTATGAAGTGAGGAATTCTGGTTTTGTATGGCTGGCGCCAAATGGGAGCGACCATGGGACAGTCTGTGGCTTGCCGGCCGTTGCGGAAATATTGATGTGTCCTGTTCACATCCATGTGCCAACAGACGCCATTATTTGATATGCACTCCGCAATAAAATGGCCCATCCTGACTGCAACCAGATATATTGTTAATGGCCAACTCTTTAAATGTCATCTCTATATGTCCTGTGAGTTAACACAGGAGTTTGTTAAACTTCTTTATGTAGAGAAATTGATAACTCAATAAAACGAAAGTCACCCGAGACATTAAAGTTGTAAATCATAGATCTGGGCAGCTGCAAGAGTGAAACTGAAAAATTATGATTTAAGAGTGAACACACTGTAAAAAAAGTCCATATTCTCCAGTCAGTTTATCTAAGTACTGGGATCTGACACCTATGTAGTGCATGCATAGTGTTTAATCCACAATATGTCACACCTTTTCAAACATCACAAAGAAATGGGATCATGGTTGAAACGTTTAGATGAAAAAAAAAAAAAAAAGGTTTTCTGAGTTGGATCCATCTTCTTTGACCCAATAAAACCGAAAGTAGTAGTAGAAGTAATTTCATTCTGTGCTTCAAAGAAATGCAACAAATCCAACTGTAAATGTAAATTCAAATGTAAGATACAGTTGAGGGATCAGCGTTGGGGCTCTCAGTCTTTTGGTGATAGCTGATGATTTGATTTCTCAACACCTAAACAAGCCTGCCGGCATACGGTACCGGTAAGAATTATTGTTATTACTTGTTTCAGTTGCTTTAAAGAGAGTTTCAATAAATTACAATTTGTGTCTCATTTTGGTAGTTTTGGCCACATGAAAAAAACGCACTCACTAAATGTGTTAACACTTCGAAATCAAAGTCAGATGGGACAAGAAATATGTTGATTAGGATGTAAACAAGCTGACCGTTCAATCATCTTATCTAAACCACTTTTTATGGAGGAAATTGTGCGTACACAGTAGACTGAGACAGTCAGTGAAGGGGATTTTGGATAAAAAAAATGTTTGCCAATATTTTCTCATTTTAAATAAGTTTGGCTAACCTGGTGACGTGTTTAAAGCCAGTCCAAATGTCTGACTTTTTGTGTTTCTTGCCTTATCAAACATATTTTCAGAGACATAGCTGCATTTCCAGACCTCGACTATTGACGTGAGTCACTGGTGAGTACAATGTTATTATTGCTGATAGAATGATGTTTAAAACTCTGAAAATAATCCTCAGGTTGTGTGAAACAGATTTACCTCATAAAGATCTTACAGTGTAATCATTTCTAGACGACGTGCTTTGATGCCTGGCCATAAAGTAGATGGATATTTTTTGCAGTGGATGTTTTTGGTTCCCAGGGAGCGTTATGGTCATCAGAACAGGTGGCTAGAAGCTGACTTTGGAGAGAAGACAGCTAAAATTGAGAGCTTGGGAGCACAGGTGGAGGAGTAATCCAATCCATATAGAACAGAAGATAATCATCTTTTTATAGCGCGTATTAGGGTGCAAACATGTCCAGCATTCATTTATAATGTATGAGAAACTATGTTTCGGCAATAATAAATCAAGCCCATCTCTTTGAGTGACTCAATATGTGTGTGTGAGTTGGTAGGCGGATGTGTTTACTAGTGTCTCAGTGTGTGTGCGCCAGTGTTGATGACACAATAGCGTGGCTGGCGTCTGGCTCAAGCAGAGTTATGCAGAAGTTGTTGGTTGTTTTGCTGATCCCTCTCTGTCAGTGTCACAAGAAGCGTCATCAATCATCAGAGAGTGGGGGACCAGACCACCCTCCCCTACTGGTCTCTGTGTTGGCTCAAAGCCCTGATCAGAATGGGAGGATTACTATAGACAGACATATGATGTCAGTCCTGAAGAAAAAGTGAACCACAGATCAGAGGCAGTGCCTCATAATAGCTCAGGGTCACTTCGGGCTGTCAATACCGACATGGAAAATTAATTCTGTGATGTTAGTCACGCCGTATTTGTGTGTGACAATGACATGAACACATGTGACCTAGTCTGTAATCCAATCCTTTAGCAGTACTCTTAAGACGTCTCCCCCTCCTATAGCATTGTCGGACTCATGATGGACAGTTAAAAAGTAAAAAGGATCAAAATTGATGCCGCGGAACTGAAGATAAACATTTTTATTGCAGGAATTGTTTTCAGGCCTTATCAAAATATGGCACTGACATTACCCACAATGCAACTCAACAACTGTCAGTTTATTTTCATCTAGTCTTCAGGCCCAACTGACACTGACTCAAGTGACATCACTTAAGACAATTCACACACCCTGCATCTCCCTCTGGAGCCACACAAGCTGTATACAGTTTTGCTGTGAGGCTGTACACACACTCAGTGGTGCTTTGAACTGCCAATGTTGTGAATGTGTAACGTTTGCCATGTTCAACATCTTAGTTTAGCATGTTTGTATTGTGACACTTGTTAATTAGCACAAATGTCTTTATGCAGCCTATTTAGGTCAAACAGCTAATTATTCAACAAATTAAAAATTTGACCTGATGGTGGCCTTCATCCTGATTTGAAAATAAACGTCTGTACTGAATTTCAGATAAATCTATGCCAATTTCAACAGCTGACCAACAGACATGCATCGCCATCCTCGTTAGCTTGTTGTTATTTTGCAACCAAGAAAAACAAAAAACAAACAAAAAAAACATCAGTAGCTTGCTGATGAGCTTGTGATGTGCGACAATGTGAAAATACATATAATTTCTCCATCTTTGATGTTTCAGCATTATTTATTTTAATGGTGTAAACCATTTAAACATCAGTTTTGTATTATGACACATTTATGAAGAGTTATTGCTTTTCGATCGATCGTTGATTCTGCAAAGAAAAACATGATCAGAAAAGAGTTGGGAAAGTCACGCTGTTCACATGGACTGAGCCCATCACCCTGTCTGTACTGTACCAGGTGTGCTGTCGGCTATAGCCTCTGACATTTGTTATCTGTTAAAAACATCTGGTTTCAGTATCCACTCTCTGAAGAACAGAAAGAGTGAGACTCATAGTTGGGGGTAGAGAGAGGTCAAGGGGTAGAGTTTGGTTTGGCTAACAGAAACTTTTACCAATTTAGATAGGGCATTTTTTCTTCTCCTTTTTTTTGTAAGGGTTTATGTCATGTTTTCGTCTTCACCACAAACTTCTGCCTCCCAAAAAGCATTTTTCATACCCATGTTTACAGAGAAACCACACCAGTGCATTGCTGTGAAATGAGTCGTCATATCAGCCGTGCCTGACGGCGAAGCTCTCCTCCCCTCAGCACACGAGGACCAAGAGCTCTCTATGGTCTTTCCCACTGTAGTAGAGGCTGTTGACAGAAGTAGAGACAGGCAAACATATGTTCCCTCCAAAATACAGGAGGGGAGGGCCTACTTGTTTTCAAAGGGGCTATTATCGCTGCAGTGTACGGCCACCCCTCGGTGTTGTTTGAGGAGGGGTTGTCTCATGGTTTCCTCCTGGTCCCAGCTGAAACTGTCACAGACAACCGATTGAAACCATGTTTCTCTGGTGCACACACAGACACACACACACACACACATGTTTGCACTCCCACACACACAGATGTGGGCACATATTCTATACAGAACTGAAAAGCAAAGAATATGTCACAGAATTATATAGGATGTGATTTGTTGAAGGAAAACAGCAACTGTTGAACGTGTGATGAAACCCAATTTTATTTGGATTACAGTAGTTTAAATACAAGTAATAACCTGTGTACTGGAATGCTAAATATTATATAAAAAAGTAAAAGTTCTGAGATTACATAGTAGCCGTACTATACCAAAAACTATTCCACGATAATGATTACCTTATGAAACAGGTAATCTTCTAAAATTATATGTAATGAGTAAAAGTAATTCCCAGATGCTCATCCACCCTCCGCTCCACACAAGCACACAGAAATGATGTTACACACATGCATGCTCAGAGGGGCCTGTTACCACAAAATGACAAACTAAATATTTGGGGATGGTGATATCATTCTGCTAGGCCTCATTACCATAGTCTGAAGCACAAATGTAGTTTCAAAGACTCCAAATCCCATCTCAGTTGATCTGCCAATATGCAGAGTCTGTCCTCCAACTGCCACAGCCATGCCAAAGCAATTTGTTTCATATATTGCTTTTGGAAGCCAATATGTTTTAATTAAGGGGATACATAAGCGAAAACAACACCATAAATAATCGTCTTTCCCCACCCATGACAAAGGAATTTCATCAGATCTTTCATTCTCAGTCATGGCATACATACTTTATTCAATAAACCAATGTAATCCTTCAAGGAGGAAAATATGGTTTCACATATGGAGGGCAAGTTATGTTACCTTGAATTCAGTCTTAAAGTCTTTTTTTTTTTCTTTCTAGGGCTTTCAATGCAGCATTTATTGGTAAGAAAAACTTTCTTTAGAGCTGCACTAATAAACACTTTTTATAGTACCAATGGCTAAAATCAACACGTGTAACGTGAAAGGGGGAATTATCGCTTAACCCTGCAGTTGTCCTCCTGTTCCAGAGAGCGATTTAACATCTTTTAGCATATTGTTTTGGTTTTGCGGCCTTCAACAGTTTGGTTGAGTTTCATACGTCAACCGCCAACTTACCAGCTTTGTTTCCATTGAAAAGATACAAATACACTGACTGTACACTACCCGCCCAGCACCAAACTACAAGCAGACAAAATTGGTGACTTTCGTCTGTAGTATCTCACAAGCAATGCACTTTCCTGGAGGAGCTTGGCCTTCAGCTGTTGTGGCCGTGGCTGGAGAAAAGGAAAGAGGTTGAGAGATGCTCTAAAAACAAAAATTCCAACAATAGATACTAGATGCCAGTCTAAACATGAAAAATAATAAGCAATGGTAAAATAATAATGGCATATGTTTCAAAACGTTAATATGACTTTAATACATGACTTAAGCTGTGTTAAATAACTCCTGGGTCACTAAAAACTAAAAGGTTCAACATTTGAAAAAATACTGATGCATTTGGGGCTGAAATAACTGTACAGATCAAAGTAGGAGTGTAAGATAAATTATTATAAATTATTATAATTATTAAATTATTATAAATTATTATAATTATTAAGTATTTTACAAAGTAGTTTACAAAGTTATTATTTATTCTAATATTACATGCGGGAGGAGGAAAGAGCATTACTTATGAAGTTTACTGTCAGTGCAAAGAAATAGGCAAGCAATTGCCCAGCTATATTTGCCGCACAATGCGTATTAATCAGTTTATTAAGATTAATTGTTAAATTTCAGATATTTATATTGATTTAGGCAGATGGTATATGGTATAGGGCAGGAAAAGAAATTGAGGTGAGGCTGGCAGAGAATAGCGGCAACAGTAACTTAAAAGGGTCTGCCCTGCGCGTGAATGCAACATTAGTATCATACATGTTAGGGAGTTTTCTATCCTTAGGTTACACGAGGTCACGTGTGGGCCTTGAGGTCCTCAGCAGTACTAATTGTTTGGCTTTGGTTGAGAACAGTAGGTGCCAGTCTATCTCAACACCGTGGTGGCCAGGGTGAGATGAGACCTATTGCTGCCTGCTTAGACGTAATAGATAGCTTGCTGTTCACGGTCCAATCTGCGTAAACAGACAACAGTGTCTCCAGACTAGAATATGTTGACAATAACACCTCCATGGGTAAAAGCATTCTCTTTGGAGGCCGACTCAGGCTGATGTACTTTGAGAGTGTCTCTAATTCTCCTTGATCAAGCCTCAATAAATAATAAAGCATAAGACATCAGAGGCTCCTGAACACTTTCTTCCCTCCTGACCTCACCATTGACCTTTGAGTTCAGCAATTTCCCCACAACAATACACATGAAAACAGAAAGTTAACTGGTGTTGGATGTTGCTTTGTGCTCTTGATGGTCTTTTTTGTGTAACCGCTGCACTTCATGACACGGTGAAATCTTGTATCTGCGCTCTTGTTCTTTATAATGTTCATATTGTGACGCATGTTTGTTGTATTGTACTCACAAATTTTTAGTCGACCTGGTATTTACTTAACCTGTATTTTATTATTTCATTAAACATATAAAAATATCCACCTTGACTCTATCACAGATCTTTGCTGAGAGCCTCATTTCTCTTAGGTTTCTTTGTTAAGCTTTGTTGACCAACCGCAGCTGATTTCTTTTTGCTTAGCTCACCTCCTAACTCAAACAAGTCTGGAGTCCCGCAGAGTTGTGACAGATTTTGTTTCCCCTGTAGACATCTGGGCCTCCACATTTCCATACATACAGCACAGTTTCATCATGGATTCACTTTGAAAGCTAAAACAAGCTTTTTTTTTTTTCTGGTTATGAGTCAGCTCGTGTAAATGGATTTTCCATCTTACTCTTCATAAAGAGGGAGTATCTTTCCTCCACTCCCTGTGATGTCAAAGTACAGTCAGTCATACCAAGTGAGCGTTCTCTTGGCACCCATCGAATAGACAGTGTCGCCCCAAACCCAAAGGGATTGCATGTGTGTGTCCTCTTTGTTCAGAGACATCCAGCGGCATCTGGCAATAGTCAGTCCCCTCGTGCTACTTTATGGAGACAAGTGTGTTGTATGATCAGGTTTCTAAAGCTTTATTTATTAAATTAAGCAGTGCATCACTGTGATTTGTCTTGCTTTCTTTTGCATTTTTGTTTTTTTTCCACGAAGGGAAACGTATGGGCAGGAAGATGCAAGGCCTTTCATTTTTTGCGACAGTAAAAAGGGAGGGAGAAAGACATATAGGGGGTGAGATGAACAAAAAAAGAGAGAGAATGATAGAGAGCGAGAGGAAAAAGAGGGAATCACCTCAGAGGGAGAAAACAACCTTCTGCCAGGTCATTTCTCATCATTTGTTCGATTTGTGCTGATCCTACTTTATTTCCATTAAAAATAACTGAGAGGAAGTGCTGTAGGTTTACATCACCTACCCTCCCTTCTCTATAGCAGAGCATGAATTCCCATATGCAGGCAACTTAGACCTGCCTGCAGAAGATGGAGTTTCTAATTCTGTATGAAAATGCCAAAAGAAACTTATTATAGTGAGGGCAGTGAAACATTTCTGAAGTAATTCAGAAAATATTCCATTTGATTAAAGTAACGTCTCGATTAAACATTTAAAAAGCCTTTGTTATAAAAGGTGCGAGCCATGTGCTTTGTGTCTTGTTCAGTCCTACTTCACTGAACCGATTCCATCTAATTCATTAAAAGTTGTTTGGAGATGGAAACTGGAACACTGACTGTTGCTCCCCAACATTTTATAACAGCTTATTAATCACCCGGCTGAAGGTCAGAGACTGACTGCCCCTGAAGACACAGCCAACACCTGAGCATATTTCATGCAGCCAAGTGGAACCAATTTGATAAAAGCTTTCTTCACTCACAGAGCTGAGTTGGTGGGCGAACAACACGTCTGTGAGAGATTCATTGCTTCTTAAATCTTAGTTGTTTTTCAAAATAAAGTTTTGACTGAACCCTTTTAAATATTATAGTCAGAGTTCGATGTAGTTCGTGAAGTCTCTCGTTTTGTTTACATGACTGCTTTGGCTGCTATTGTGAGATTATAATTCATCTAAACCACAGAGAATATTTGTTTTTGGCTGTGGCTGACTGACGATCGAAGTTGTAATATGTAAATAAGATTCTTAAATCATAAGTCACGCCTCTCAGACAGACTTTTTTTTTTTTCACATTTGACTGTACTCATATACAGCGCATGTGTTTTGTTTTGTTACAACACCTTCATGTAGTGTGTATGTGGTGCTATAGCGGACTAAGGAGAACAAAGGACAGCAGCTTAAACACATAAAACCAAAGTGGAAGAGCTGCTCAGTCTTAGTTTGCAGTGTTTTGATGGTGATTGATTGAGATGTTGCTATAGTTACACGTGTATTCTGGACTGTGATACAGGAGTAGGATCAATGGAAATGGAAAAGGGTATTAAACCAGTGCGATGCACCTGCACTCAGACCCATTACAGTACTGTTTGGTCACTGTATGCTCTGTTCCGCCTTTTGACACGTCCGGCAGTATGAACACTATTGACATTAATTTAGTGCAGAAAAAGTGATGTTAACTCATAATGTCAAATTAAATAGGACTTATTAACCATATGTCAGACATTTCTTTTTACACATGTACAAGCTAAATGTAGAGTTACTTTCAAATTGGATTCTGCCTGGTTGTCAAATTTGTAGACATTTTTAATGATGTTTGCAGATATGGAAATGTAAAGTAGCTCACTCCTCAGTAGTGGAGCTAGTGCAGAGAATATTGAAACTACATCAATCATAAGGTGCCACAGCGCTGGATTGTTCATTCACATATATGGTTTCTCAGGTAGATACATACATTTGTTGAATGTCTGGTTTTATCATCTTTCATCAGTCAGAACGGCAATTGACTTTATTAATTTAACGCACAGTACAGTCTTATGATTTCTGACAGGATGCTGCAGCTGTGGGGGCTGCTTAGCCGCCAGAGCATCATCCCATTAGTTTGACTTTATTCTTATTCCCATCAGGTCTTTTGACTGCGAATGAGTATGAGAGAGAGGCCAAGAGGTCACTGGTGACTAATTTTCTGAGTACTCACAGATTGTGTAAGTAATGGAGCACTTATTGCATTCGCTCCCCCCATCACTGCAAACAAGCCCCAAAAAATCCATACAAATTCCCACACGTAAGACAGCGCCTGGGAAGGGAGAAGTGGCCCGTCTTTAAGATATAGCACGCAGTGTGGAATAGGCCTAATGTGCAATTTAAAATCAATATCTTTAAAAAAAGGAAGAAAAAAAAAAGAAAAAGCCTATCCTACCTACGACAGCAATAGGGCCTCCCCGTGCTTCAGAGAGAGTGTGAGGGGACACAGATCCGAGGTGCTTTGACCAAGGATTTCACACTGCCTATCCAGAGGAATCGGGTTCTCACTGCCTCTCTTTCAATTTTAATACGGTGCAGTACTTGGCGCATGAGGTTTAATAAAGTAGCACAGTGTCTGTCGAGCCAGGTGTATCTTCAATCCTTTCATATAAGTAAATCCCAAAGAAAGGTGTTGAGGATACCAAGAGAAGAAGACAGGCAGGAAGAGAGGGAAGCCGGAGGGGGGTGGGCATGTTTTTTTTCCCCTCTCATCTGCCCAATGTCCTATATTATACCCCCCCTTTGCAATACCGTGGATTTCAAAGCAGTGTTATCTCGAACAATGTAGCTTCTGTACATTTCATGCTGGAATTTACTGGATTTTCTAGAAGATGACCTGTGACTGTTTCTCTCACAAATGCATGTTTTAACAAGGAGACGCACCATATCATCATTCAAGGAATCAATTGGCAATGTCTTTGGACTTGAGTCAGATCAAAATCAAATTTATCGTTACATTCAATGCAAACAACAACTGAAAAAGTTTTTCATGTCACAGCAAATCCTTTACATCCTTATTATATTTGGATCTCTGGCATTCAGGAACAGAAGATGAAAGACACCATCTATCACATAAAGATAACAACACCGTCTCCCAATTAAATTATTGTAGTTGACCTAAAGGTGCATGTGATGTGATTGGTGCGTATTTATATTTTCATTTCAGATTCATCCAGCCAGACCTTGGAAAACTTGCTATTTCAAAAGGTAATTAATGTCTCTATCTATGCCATGTCTTGTGTTTGCTCATCTTTTCCCATCTGGATTTCATGGACAGGATTCCTCTGATAAGGCCGTCGGGAGTGGAGAGGAGAGAGAGAGAGAGAGAGTACCTCAGAGCACACCGAGGAAAAACATCTTCATTTCACGTCATTTCATGACAATCATTCTACATAAAAGCCAAGAAGACATTTCTGCACAAAAATAATGTGTTTGTAGTTTCTGATGTACCACAAAAAAAAAAGGAAAAAGTTATTGCTCATTATTGGCACGATGATATTACGTTTTTATTAATACAAATTCCTGCACAATTCTTGTGTTACAATCAAGTATGATGAAATGTGCAGGAATTTGTTGAAATTAAAATTGCAACATTCAAATTCCAAACCAAATTCAATATTCAAATAGTAGAAGATGCATTTGTTTATGTACATAAAGGTCAATTGCATACAGTTTGTCTGATACACACCCAAACAATCACATCACACACACATCATCGTGATCTGAGTATATCTTTCAGTGAAAACCAATGAATGATTTGTTACCATATTGTGCAGCCCTGTAGTTCTTTACACACTACACGATTAGTCAGGTAATTGAGAAAATAATTGGCAAATGAATCAATAATCAAAATTATCTTCAGTAGCAGCCCTAAATTATTGTGCTATATCAGTTGGAGATAGACACTAATAAAAGTGACAGAAAAAACTGATTAAGTCTTTTAGTTTTCACTTCATGAAGCACAACAGCTGTCGGACCTATATTGAAATCTTTTCTTTAAGACCTGTTCAGCATGTTAATCTGCTGTAGGATATCATTCAGCTGCATTGGACACAGAGCTGTCTTATTAATAGACTACTTCGGCCAAGGTCAGGGGGAGCTGTAATGGTGACCCCCAGATGACCCTGGCTGTACTGGCCTGGGGGGCTCTGACCGACTGCTAACGTGAGTGCGTAAATTGATGGGTGCTCTGGTTCGAACAGGGCCTCTAAAAGTTGTATTGACACCAGATATCACGTCTGGAAAGGTAGAAATGTATGTCATGAGTTTGCTTTTGTCTTGTCAAAGCAGCAAAAATAACCAGCACAGGGTGTCTGAAAAAGACAAGAACATTTTATATCTAATAATGCATATTTTTTCTACCCCAGTTTAATATTTTATTTCTTAATTATTTGAAATATTTTACATCAGCCATTCAAAAATTCTAACAGAGCTGAATATCACGGTGCTCTGCTCCTGTTAGCGTGACAATGTTTGGCCCATGGCCACTGACATGTTTTATTTAATAATGTGGGAATTTTCTACTGTTTTGCTTTCATTACAGTCTAGGAGGCTAAAGCTGAAAACAGAAACAGAAAGCCAGTCCCTTTAAAGCATGAACTTTACCGCCCAACAACTGTCAGATGCAATATGAGCATCTGGATTCAAAAAGGGAGAATTTTTTTAACAGGATGTCTGCTTAATGCGGTGGTATTTTTTTTTTTTTTTCTCTCTCTCTCCCTCAAAATGTGTGCTCTCTTTCTTGTTAATTCTCACTATACTGCAAGACTACAACTTTACCGGTGACCACCCATAGCAAACCAGGACCACGCTAGCTCTGGGGTCCAGAGATTTAGGCCGCAAAGGAACTAAAGCCAAAAGCCGTGGGGGAGTATTTCCGAGGCTGGGATGAAAAGTACAGCTCAGGCTTGGGAGTCACAGGGACACGGGGGAAAGGGAGAAGAGGGAGGGAAGGGTAAGGAGGGGAAATTTATTTCTGTTCTTTTGCTCCTGGGCCAGTCCGCAGGCCCATGTATCAAAAAGACCACCGCGTTTGAGATGAGCCCATAGGCCGATTCATGGCAGAACGCTCAACATGCGAGACCAGAGTAATCTTCGGCAGATTTGGTGAAATGGCAAATGTAAAGACCGCTTTAAAAAGAGATAAATATGTGTCCTTACAAGTGAGTCTGAGTGCAGCGATTTCACTTTGATTTGTTGCCTCAACAGTTGAACACTAAAACAGGAGTGGATCTATCAGAGCCACTATGTATTTCAGTAATTTTTAGAATACAACAACCCAGCAATTTTAACAGATTTTATAATTGGTGTAGACTAAATACTGCAGAGCTACACTGCAAAAAGTGAAGAGGTCAAATGTTGTTTAGGTTTACATACCCTAATATTTTGGTGGTAGCTTTTATACTTGATGAATTCCAGAAATCTGCAATGAAAAGTGCCCTTGTGAATAAAATTTAAATAAAATACATGATCCATGAAATCCCTATTTTTTGCCTTATTGACAAAAATACCAATTGATTTTGACGTCGTAGCAAAGCCCACTTTCATGCCTGACAAGTTTTCCATGAAAGTATGAAACGGCGAGCGGCGAAGAAACGCACCACAGAGACTCAGCCACTGGCACATGATGCATTCTGGGAGGGGCCAGCGCCGGAGTCACACTGCTGTTTTCGCTTCAGTGATGAAAGATCAACATTTGTCTCACGGTAGCGGATCACTGAGAAATTGAGTGGATTTCATCTGGGAGTCAGATTTCGCCGTCTTTCTTCTCCTCCGCTCAAAGGCTGGATCCCAAAGCAGATGTGCCTCTGAGGCACGGGCCATCAGGTTGAAGGGTGCAGGCCGGGCTGAGAGTTGGTGTTAGGGTTAAATTTAGAGGTTGGAGGTCAGATGAAGGTCAGGGTTATGGTCAGGTTGGGGTCACGGCGAGGTCAAAGTATCCAACCCCCTTAGGGCAGTATTTAAGTGGTCACTGTTTACCTCTGTGTCCAGTTAGAGAGATGTCATCTAACATACTGCCTGTGTGTGCGAAACATGAAGAATATGCAGAAGCATAATGAGAGCTGCCCATTAATAAGTCGATTAATCGATTAGATGACTGAAAAAAAAAACAACTATTTTGATATTCAATCAAATTATCTCAGAAAATTTTCAAGAAAAATTCAGTGTTTCTATTTATCTCATATGACAGCAAATTAAATTCAAAAGTTGGTCATATAGAAAGAGCAATTTAAACATGTCATCTCGGGTTATAGAAAATTAAGAATGAGTGATTAAAAACTGGCATATTTTCTACTATCTACTAACATCTTATAGACAAAATAATAGATAAATTAATCAAGAAAAAAAATGCCAAATTAACTGATAATAAATAATCTTTATCTGTTTAAAATTCATTATTTTTTACTCTGCTTCATAACAGTTTAAACGTGTGACATACACATGATCATTATTATTATTGTTACAGGACTGTGGGTGTTGTGATTATAGGTTGTCTTACATGAGTATTACCAAAATTCTCACTGGTTTATAACTTAAAAATGACTTCTTTAACCCATGATATGATTTATTGGAAATGCCAAGAGAAATATTATTGATGTTTCTATGGTATCTTGCGCCAGTTGTTGCTGATGTCACCCTTGGCTTTCGCCACCACGTCTGGTGCTCCCATGTTCTCAGAGGCTGCGGCATGCTGGGAAACCTTACACCCGTCCAGAGAGGGGGGACGCGGGATGAGTCTGTGCACATGTGTCATGCTGGGGGGCACACACACTGTGCCATATCCTACAGCCTCCCTGCCATGCCCCCCTACCACAGGACAGCAGCAGCTCCCAAACCCAAAATTACACTGAGACGAGGCAAAGACAGCTAAAGCTAGTGCAGTCAGACTGAGAAATAGTCCAAAAACACTGTTTGGCATGATGGAACTGTTCAACATTGTGACAGTAAGTAGTGTTTATCGTGTTTCATGTGTGTCTGTGCCAGACAAATCCATTTAGTGCTTCCCTGAGTAGAAAGACCAACAACATTATGTGACAGATTAATACAAAAGTTTGATATTCAGTGACTTTTAGGTGAAACACGAGCAATGTATCGCATTACTGATATGGTGAGAATAACAATAGAAGGAAGATGCTGTTTACTGTAATGTAAACTGGCTTGTAAAAGGTTAAGGAACTGCCTCAGGCAGCATTATTCAAGGATGCAAAGAAACAGGATGGAAATATTCCACCAATTCATTAACTCCTTTTCATACCATCTCTCTATTGTATTAAGAAATCCAACCAGGGGCGTTCTCAGGCTTTGGGAGGCTTAAGATCTCATAAAATCAACTGTCACCTGCTTAGTTATTGGGTGCTTACAAATAACCAAGACGCATAACTTGAGAAAGTACCAGTCCCCTAAACCCATTCCAGCAGGAAGAAAATAAGCTCCTTTCAATGCATTATTAATATTTTGCCTAAACTCAGTCTGGACCGAACAGCGAACTGGATTAGCCAACGGAATTTAATATAAAATTCATGCCTTCTCTCTTTTTTCTTTCTCACAGATATATTCAGTCTGTTGTTAGTTAGAAAGCCATGGCATTCCTCCGCGTACTGACAGACTCAACATATGACTGCGAGGGTGGGAGCAGAAAGTGTGTGGCCCTGCTGACTACCATGTGTTGTCATTTAAAATGATATTTTCTGAAGTTAATGACTTACACAGGCTTATAGGTATAAATGGACAGTCTCTGGTGTTAATTTCATTGCCTGAGTGGGCCCCATAAAAAGGTCATTATGCCTGGTTTGTGTTTAACTCGTGTTTAATTCCAGCCAGCGAGAGAAGGGAAGTTGTATTGATTAAATGACAGCTTAAGAACTAGTTGTTTAATAAATAGCCCCCTTGTATTGGACTAGAAAGGAACAAGGAGCAGAATTGCTTGAAATAAGTGTCTGAGCTGACAATGTGTGGAGATAAAGGAGTGGAGAGGGACAAAATGGAGGCTGGGACACTTCAGACTGATGTTAACAAGCAAATTAGCCACAGCGGGGAGGCTGGGCCCAATCAATAGCCACAATAAAAAGTTGGTGCTGACCACGTAGTGTCTGCAATGTAAACTGCCCGGCTCTTGGTCCCCAAGGCCAGGCCAACAATAACCTACAACTGAGCGAGACACAAAAGGTATCGACACGGAGAGCGCTTCAATTTCCCCAGACGGCGGGGCCCTGTCACATCAAACTGGCTATTAGTCACAAATTCTGCCTGCCACCGATCCATCCCCCATTCTCTGGGGGGACCTTGTCAACTTGAAAGTTGTGCCGCTGGCAAAAGGACATCTGGTTCCAGTGTAGTGTGTGTTGAATACAAGAGGCCAGGAGCTGCCTGCCTGATAAAGGAGAACAAACAGGGACACTTTAGACTTGTCAAGCCTTGTTAGAGGGAGCAAATGACAAAAGAAGGGAAGACATTAAGAGCAAGAGGCTGTTTTTATTGCTCCTGGTAAAACAGTGCATGGAGTCTGTGCAGTTACTGAGCTACTGTACATGCATTCAAATTGTCTGACATAAAATAAAATAATTTGTTAATTCATTTTAGTAGTAATGTTTATTGCCAAACCAGGCCAGGCCTGGAAATCTAACGTGCTAATTATCTAAATATAGATAATTACTGCAGAATGTCGTATGTACATAAATAACCAACAGCCCACCCTGTCCCTACAGTCCTTAGCATGGAGCATGCTTTCCGTGTTACACGTCTGACCCTCCTCAAAGTGTCCAATCCGACATGGCTGTCAGTGGCGAGCGTGTAGCCTTGTAAATTTCAATCAGCATCTCACAGCGGGGTGCCAAGGTTCGACTTCATTTCCCTCCACACTGAACAGGTGGTAACAGACCGGCCATCACTCAGTGCTGTCTGAGTGATCTGTCACCCCCACCATTACTGCTCTATTAATTGCCTCTGGTGTTCATGACAAGATGCTCAGGCGCCCTGGTTAATGTTTAATGTGGCGGTGCCTCAAATCAATGTGTGTTTAAGAAAGACACGCCATGCTGACCAAGACTGCTGGATTGTGCCATTGGATAGCTGGAGGAAGGAAGTGTCACGTCTCTCTCTCTTTCACTGTGGAGCAGCAATTGGAGAAGGCGGGATATATTATTTGGTTAATTGACTCAGACAGGGGAGTAAATTAGAGTCCTTTCTGCTCAGCTATTTAAACTATCATCAATGTTAATTGTAGGAGAAGGAGGGCAGATGGTTAGTCTTTGCTTGACCCTTGAAATCCCTTGAAGGCTTTAAAGAGACACGTTAAAAACAAATAAAATGTGTTTACTTTATCCAGAATTTTCTCTGTATTTTCATCCCTAAAACAGATTTTAACGCTGCAGAATAAGCAGCAAAAATAAGCCCTTACACAAACTGTTAACAGAGACTTATTTAATTAGATCCCATCATCCTGCCGAACATGCATATGTTCTAAAGCGGGATATTTTAAAGGAGATTTATGATTCTATTGCATTTGCCTCTTGATCGAGGTGGGATCATCTGGGAATGGATCTGGAATACAGATGAGATCTGATGATGGCTCAAAAAAAAAAAAAAAGGGGGAATCAATTTTAGAGGCAAGGGTTTGGCACATTTAATGAATTCATGCTCCTTCTGCCTCTCTATCTTTTCCCTCACCTCTTTCTCTGTAAGGATGAAACAGATGAAAAGAAAAACCCTCACACAGTGACCGTTAGGGAGGTGCTCTGCGGGCAATCAATCACCAATCAGTCATCGAAAGTGCTTGTCCTGCCGTTGGAGGATGTTCTTCATTACTTACAGACTTTCAACGTGGTAACGGATGTGAGGTGTGTGTGTGTGTGTGTGTGTGTGTGTGTGTTGGGGTAATTATTCATGGCCTTTTTACTTTTTACCGCTCCTGAAGGTACAAGTTTAAACCTGCGATGTGGTTGTTAGCATTCACAGATGATCAAAATATGATTAAATCTCTATTTCTGCCCCTTTCATACACATGTACACACACACACACACACACACACACACACACATATCCTCATGAATTTTGAGTCCTCTGCGGACCCAGTGGGCTTTGGATGATCCCCGAGGTTGATATTAGCTCCCATGATAGGCATCAGAGAATAACCCAGCTTAGAATGTTTTTAGATTCACCATCCTTAACTTCTTTAAAAGCCACAGTACGCACACTGGACCTGGACCTTTTAAGAATAAAGGTGCAATGTTTGCAGTGTGATAACGTTTTAGAAGGAGTCGTGTTAAAGACATGTTAGGAGAGTACATGAATTGAAAAAATGAAGTGAAAAGCGAGCAATTCTTTAAATGAAAAGGCCTGAAATGAGTTTTATATAAAATAGATCCATGCAATTGCCACATGCAGTTGAGAAGATATTAATTGAAGATAAAAACAAACTAAAGATCGGTGTTTCATACAAAGTAACAACTACCAGATGACAAATTCCCACTGCAGCAACAGACGATAGAGAGAAGAGAAATATTCAGCCCTATCCCACTGCAGATATCCCACAACTTATTAGATGCGTTGCTGGAATACCCTATTAGGAATGAAGAAGGGAGGTAGAAGGGAAAGGGGGCTTTACTTTAAATTGAGGAAGTGCCAACGCACATTTATTGGCTCTAATGTGGTACAGGCGACCCCCGTCACAATATCGAAGCTCCGTGGGCCTGTGCTGCCACAGTGAGGGAACATAATAACCTTTTTAAGGGTGCAGCGTGCTGCCGACTCACAGAATAAAGACTTCACAGTCAGCGCCCGGCGAGAAAACGGAGGGCCTCGCCCCAGATGAACATAATCTTTTGTTATTATGCTGTTAATACGTTTTCTTTCCACGCGCTGATCTCAAACAAACCCACCCCCAGTGCCACACAACCGCTGCCTGAAAAAAAATGATTTATATCTATGTTCATCTAACCCTGTGAGCAGAGCCACAAAGTCTAAGTCTATTAGAGGAACAATGTTTCTTTTATATATATATATATATATATATATATATATATACAGCAATTAGAAATGTACATGATGAATTTATTTCTAAAACCCTGATATTTACAGATACTAAAGGAAACAGAAGTTAATAATGTTGTGTGTTTTGCTGGGACAAAAACTGTCAGAGACACTTTCCAATCTTCTTGATCAGCCACAATCCCAAATCACTGTCATCTCCCACAATCCCTTTCACCCAGGGTGCTGACACCAAGTGGTTTTGTGGTTTTGTGTCACCGCACTGTGCAGCAGCCAATCGACCGGGCCATTGATTAACAGATTGGAATTATTAACTGGGGGATCATCCATCCCACATCGCCCATGTCATTTCCATTACTGCATTTCCATCACGCCTCATTTCAGAGACAAGGCACGGAAGAGGAGATGGGCCAGGCAGAAAACCTCCTCCTCATTAGCATTCTAATTAAGAGGCCATCAGATAATGATCAATCAAAGCAATCAGCAGGAGGACAAGCAGCAGCATGCAGATGGAGAAAAGGAGCACAAACGCACACACAGACACAGTTAACACAAATGAACTGTTTCTTTTTCAGTGATTTTGAAACATTTGGTACAATCTGCCTTTGTTGTTTTATCTTGCAATATGATATACATGTATACGTATGGCAGTGCACATATAGTACATCATACATCACAGTATTGACTCAAATTCAGGGGGGAAAAAAACATTATATTAATAATATCGATTTTATTAAAATCACATGTAAGTGGCAACTTAGAGCTTAAAACTGTCAGAGTTGAGGGACAGATATCTGCAAAGTGTCTGAAATGAATAAAAATAAAATATGACATACAAGTCTGGTTTTAGAAGTCAGATATTTAGCTGAATGGTGATCATCTATGTGTAGGGGAGAGGTTTCAGTTGATCGTATCCGGATGACCCGACTTTTGGTAGCATCGCGACAAAAACCTACTGTAGACATGAAGACAAAAGACTGTACATAAAGCCACCGTAAACAGAGCTACTTAGAATCAGCATCATAAAACCTGAAAAACATCAAAGTGGAAGTTTTAGAGGAGCTGTAAAACCTGCAGCACCAGAGGAGTAAAAGAAGATTTCTTGTGTTTGAAGTAAAAGTCTGCATGCTCGTTTATGTGTTTTGTGATTCCTTCGACCTGTTGTACAACTTTAAAATTCTCTTTTCAGAACAAAGATGTTTGGTCCAACAGCAGCAGTGTGATGGACCACCACTTCCATGCGGGCATGCGGCAGTTATAAATAAACATGGACCCCGGTTGGCAATACGTCGGCGCTGCAGTATTTTATGAAGCAGTGTTTTATACCGCCATTCACATTAACTCCATAAAGCCGCACAGCTACCACTCGCGACCTAACACCAGGCCACTTCTGCTGCACAATTATGCAGAATCCCATTGGCTTTGATTTAGGAACTATCAGCGGGCAGAGCTGCTGGGCCCCGAGACTCGAGGTGGGGAAAAGAGGCGTCATTGATTGAATTTTATGTCGTTGCTGTCGGAGATCTTAACATGCCAAAATTTATTACCCGGAGAATAATAATGTCATATAAAAACTGACAGAGCCAAATAGGGCCCCGCACTTCATCTCTGCTCAACCCACCACCACTGGGGCGGCCCTGTCACAGCCAGTCTCCATTTCAAATGTATTCGCTCTCTTTTTTTTTTTTCTGAAAGTGAAACATTTGTGTGTGACATTGGAGGAAAAAAAAATCAATATGAATTTATAAACCATACATAGTGTACGCTTCATTATTTTGTGACACGTTTGCTTTCTTGATATAAGAAATTAGATATATAAATTATATCTATAGAGGACCCGGCATAAAACAGTTCTCCAACAAAAGGACGCTCATTACGTACAGATTCATTTATTTAGCATTAAATGATATGTATTTAAACCATAATAACAACAAAAGGAAAAAGGTTGCATTACTTTATATATTATACTATTACTATTGCCGATATAGTAAAATGATTTCTTTTTTTAATATTACTCTAAAGAACGGGCTAATCTTTACAGTTACATGTACGCCATCTATAGTAAGAAGACTAAAATAGACATAATTTTTGTTCTGTATTTTAGGATAACATATCCAGTTATTAAATAGTGAACAATCTTTCTCTGAACTTTATTTGTTTTATTTATAAGTTCACATGATGGAAAGTGTCTGTCTATCTTCTGAATTATTTCATCTCTAGCTGTTAATTACTAACTTGAGGTTATGTACAATTACTAAACTGAAGAATAATAATTTAGATGGAACTTTAACCAACTTTTTACCATTTTATATTTCTTCAAGCAAATATTTAAGCTATGCAGTCATCTAACATCTTACAGAAACAGGAATTGTTACTCATGTTACTGCTCTTCTTATACAATCGGAGTTGTGTTTGAGGCCCTGGTATCAGATGGATGGATGCACCACCCCACTCAAACTGGTACTAGTGAAACCTGAACGACCCCACACCCACACCGACAAACACACAGTCCTGTCCAGGCCTCGTGTTATTGCAGCGTAATTACACTCCCCATCTCCAAAAAAAATGACACGACGTTGACTGAGCCGAATTATTGAATTTTCATCGGCTGCCCTAGGCCACGTCAGGACTGTTCAATTTTAGCCTGAGGAGGACACACCATTAAAGGAGATGAGTCAAGAAAGTGTCTTCTTCTGATTGCCCCAAGAAACCATTACCGCCCAACAGCAGCAGGACGGCACTGGTGGAGAGTGGACACATGCCCCAACTTACGTACACACACACAGGGAGGCATGTATTCACAAATGCATACACACATACGCTGCTGAAAATCCACATATCCCCATCCTCACCCCACCCCCTCCTCCTGCAGAAAGCAGATGCAATTTACATGAGTTGAAGGGAGGTGACAGGTAGCAATCAGCCTGGGGAATAGGGTTAGAGGCTGACGCCTGGTTGCGTATTAACGCCTGCCAACCAAAGCCTACAGATTGCTTATACCAGGCCACGACCTCCGACCCTACCACATATCAACCAATTGCCCTTTAGTATAATTATGTGGAATAATCTTTTAGAGTTTGATTTGAAGGAGACAGGCAGGGAGGGCCACTTCTAATTTATTTTTTTAGAGAGGGCTTGTTAATAAACACTTTTTTGGTGCAGGGCCTGTCTGGCAGCTATACGTGAAATACCCTTATACTGGAGGTCACATTTATCTATTTGCGTGTGTATCTGTCAGTCAGTCCGGCCAGACATCTGCACTGGATGGGCTGTAGGTGGAGACCGCCAGGAATGTCATTATCCTGTGATGATGATTTAATGACAGTATCATTGGAAGTGACCCTCTTGGATCTGTCAAAATATCACTGCATTGTTTAGATCCCATTAAAATTGAATGAAGTGCAGAGGCAGCGAGTGCTGCTGACAGCCTGATGTTATCTTCCAGCCTGAGATGATATTTCTCATCCTCTTCACACACACCCCACACTGTCACCACGTCATTACTGCTCGCAGGGCAGTTAAACCAAAAAGAAAAAAATGTTTCCAAAATGTGCTACAAATTTGGAAGGTTTCGATTAGTCCATCAACAGAAAATGAATCAACATTAATTTGATAATCGAAATTAAAATAAAAAAAATAATTTGATAATCCATTTATTGTCTAAATGTTGTTCAAAATGCTAAATATGTTAACATATCAAATGTAAGTGAAAAATGTTTGTTGCTTTTCTCTGATTTATATGAATGTTGGTCGGACAAAACAAGCATTTTGGGGATTGCATGTAGACATGTAGTCCCTGGGAAGTTGTGAGGGGCATTTATTTCTGACGTTTTATAGACCTGTCAAGTGAAGTTGATTTTAATTATATAGCCCAAAATCATTCACAAAGGGCTTTGCAACCTGTATAGCATATGACACCCTCCATGATCGGATTATCAGATTCAGATTGTAATCAAGAAACCTCAGAAATACCAAGAGAAGAAGGATCCCTCTTCCAGGTTGGACAGATATGCAGATAGACGGATAGATGTGTGGCTAGAAATGACACTACGGAGGAACAGAATGACAACACGGGTAAATGAATTCAAGCAACTTCCAAACCCTTGATGAAAAAATAAGAATAATGAAGACATTATATTTGAGCTCTATTTGAACCCTTGAATATTTGACATGTAAATCACTGTGTAGCAAATGTGTGCATGCATTGGCTTGCTTCATGGAAACATGCCAAGAATAACTGTTAGAGTTAAGTAGACTTGTTGCTAATGTATTCTTCTAAAGAAAAACAGCAGATACTTAGCTTCTTTTCATGTTTTTATAATCTGCATTAATACAAAGACAAGCACATGGAAGCAGTGTTGAATGTCATTAAAGACTGTTACATGATGATCCCCTCTCCTTCTATCCATCTATAACAGCTCACTTCTGACAATGACATTACTGTGTTTTCTTTTTCGGTGTCTGATCTTAACCTTGGCCCGTTAAAAGAATCATAAACTTAACCCTTAGGAGTTTGATATCATCTCAACGCCACACACAGTCACATTAGTAGCCGGGTCTGACCTTAATCATACAGTCCCATCAGAAACCCACTGACCTTAACCTCCCAGGAGAACTCTCCTCATTCACACACTCACTGGGACCTCTGGCTGCCCATTTAGTGCTTTAATGGTGGGAGGCGCCCGCTCAGCCACCCATTTCATTGTGTCCCCTTCTGCCTAACACCCCTCCCACTGCATGCACACACACACACACACAGAGTGCACGTATACACACACAATACATGGGAACACATGAGTCTACGTGCACACACAGGCACACACACAGGCGCACACACACACACACATATATATTGAGGGTTTACATCCACACAAACACAAACAGATATTGCACCAGCCTTCTCTCCACAGGGGGTTAACATCAACATATGTCCCTGTCACACACATAAAGGTGAAGGTTGTAGGCTCGCGTGGCCACACGAGTGGCAGTATGTGAGCAATAAAATGTGAGATAAGTCCTGAATTTTTCATTTAATTTTCATGTTTAGTTTTTTTTTTTTTTTCAAAAGTTGTCTGGCTTTCATAAACAAGACTTTTGACAGACGTTCTTGGCTTTATCGGAGGCGTGCGACACAGCTCCCATCCACTCTGCAGTTTGAGCAGTCTGTAAAGGGCAAAAAAGAAATCAATTCCACCCTGACAAATGTAAATAAGGTCTTATCGGGGCAGCAGAGAAGCATCGACAGCATCAAGCGAGCAAATGTTCCACTCGCTTGCCTGTCATTTAACTACATCACCGGCTCACTCCTCCATATTTTGCCCCGAGGACAACCAATTCTCCATCACATCTGCGTACATATGAGCTCCGGCTCACATGTGTGGGTATGTGTGTGCATGTTTATTAACGTATATGTGTGTGTGGCTGTCATGTTTGCTTGTGGACAGCATCACTTTACATTTATTGAAATGAGCAGCTCTCCCTGGGGCGCTTGTGTGGAGCTGAGGCCTGCAGCCATGCTAGCATCTATCGACTCCCCAGGATTAGCGCTTAGGCTGAGGCAGCCTCTCCCCTGTGGCCCTGGCGAGGTGACCCACACCGAGACAAAGTTCAGAAGGGGAGAACAGGGTGAGCTCTCCCGGGCACAGATTAGGGGCCCTGTCTCTCCCAGCGGAGACATGGAAGCATGAAACGATACGTTGTGTCTTCGCACGTGCACGAGAACACACACAAACAGTCCCATCAAACAGGCTCAGGTTTGTTCAGGCAAAAACTCCAATTAGGAAAATGTGTCTCATGTGACAGGTAGATACATTTCTCAGCATGATATTAAATGCCCCAAAACACACATTTATATAATTGCAGAAAGACAGAAACTCACAAGTCATTAAGGAGACGAACTCACTGACTGATCACAATCGCCACACAACAAACCAAGCATACAAACTCTTCAGTCAGTAAGATTCATTACTCACTATTGTTTTGAGTCCATGGATGTTAAAAAAAAATAGACAAATTTGGCCGTTTAGTCTCTCTGATTTTGTCTAACTTTGCCCACGATGGATATCCATTGCAGGTCACATTTAGCCCAAATCTAATAATAGCCTTACTATACAAACTGCATTGCAACATTTAAACAATTAATTATCTAAAAAAAAAAAACTGTTTTTCTTACCATGTTCTGCCAATTGTTAATGCTTGGGCAGCTTGTTTGTTGTATCACCTGTACCACCTCTCATACTTCCCTCTCTTATTAACTTGCGTGGAAGCAGAGGCTGACAGTCTACCTTACAATAACAAAAACTATATTTTGTCTAAATGTATTGGAACTTACAAACACATGACAAGCTTTCGAATCATCAAATGCTTTCTTTCTAACACAACATCAAAGCTGAAAAGGCTGCACCAACTACAAGCATAAAAGCTAAATTTGCTTAACAGTATCTGCCTCTGTGCAGGCAGGACGTAGCTGCAGCAGCAGAAATTGCTGAAAAAAAAAAAAAAAAAGAATATTGCAGTTGTTAGCATGAACTACCAGCACAAAATAGCACAGACTACAACACACAAATAAATACATGTCAGTGGTGGCCACATGGTTTGTTTGCCAGGTGATCTCTGGGTAGTTCAGTGCAAAAGCACAAAATCAAATATATCACCAAATAAGACAATAGAAACACCAGACTGTTGTGGTTTACATCTATTTTGAGAAAATGTGCGTATTCACTGAAGAACTCCTTAATTAAGACATTTCTCAATAAAGCACCTACATTAGTTTAAGTTGCTTCTTTCGGGGTAGCCTATAGCATTCACTGATCCCAACCTAAGGCCACTAATTGCATGAAGAAACGCAAAAATCTGTGTTCAAACATTACACCGAGGCGGACAGGGATAGTCTGTTTTTAGATGTTAAAGTAGTAATTAAGGTTCCAGAGATTTTAATTGGTTCTTTTGTTTCTCATAAGCTCTGTTTCCTTTGAAGCTACAGTCAACAGGACTATTTTTTTTTTAATTATCCCAACAATTTCCCACCAGAAACATAGGAGCCACACGGAAACATACATTTTTTTTTTTTTTTTGTGCTTTCTGAAGCAGCAACAATCACATTTGCACTTCACCAAATGAAATATCACAGTTTCTGTTAAAAGGCAAAGGGGTTACATACGGGAATTGGCTAATCCGGGGGAGGGGGGCGGGGGGGAGCAGAGGTACAAAGAATGAACTCCTTAAGTCATGAAGTGGCTATCTTGCCTCTGAGTGGTATCATCATCATCTTCATCTTCATCATCATCACCACACAAACCCCTTCTCTTCTTCAGGAGTGGAGAGGCAAAATAATTGGATTCTTTCCCACAAATAACACCTCCACCCCTGAGCTTAATTAACTAGACAGACTGCAGGGCCAGGGTCCATTCTCCTCCACTCTCGCCAGGCTCTTGGTGAGAAAGAGGAAAACCCAGCTGTTATTGCCCACTGGCCTTTATTACCATGGCTGAACGATAATATAGGTTATTAGGGCAAGTTGTTGTGAGGAATGGTCTTTTTTTTTCACTAGCCCCTGTTATACTGACGTGTAGTACCGATACTAGCCTCTCTTAAAAAATGTCAAGAATAAAAACATTTCTATTCATTCATGCAATGCGGTTGAAATCAATATCACAAAAGAGTATTTTCCCACTCTTTATATATTTCAAACTTTGTAATTATGCATTACATCGAACAAATCAGTTCAAAAACAGAATCAATTATTTGGACAACAGAGCTGAAACATTACCACACAATTCAACGGATCATTGGTACTTGGTACACATTTATCTGTCTGTATCTAGATTTATCTCCATCTATATCTATTCTTGTCCCGGCATTTAATTGAAAACGAGCCACAATTAAAACTATAACACCAAAACAATAGCCTCACTGAAAGATGAGCAATAGTTTCTCACCTACGCACAATCCTTTGAGGTGTCATTTGTCCTGCGGGTAAGAACATGAACGACAGTAGTCAATATACTAACAAATAGAGGCTTTGACAAGTACCACAACAAACAGACGAAGACTCGACAATCTATCACAGGTCACCTGACGCTACAACACCATTGGTCAATGCATTAACAGTAAAAAAAAAAAAAAAAACACCAAGTAAGACCAACTTAAGAGGATTGTGTGGTGTGGTCTGTGGATTTAAGGGGTTTACTTTATTACCGTGGGTGTTGTTTTATGGCAAAGTGCAGAGTTTATGCACTACACCCACAAGGCCCTCCTAGATGCCACCGTTCACATTATAACTCTTCCTAAGGTCCTTAGGGCCACTTTGTATGGAGGAGTTGCCATTTTGCTGTCACCGGTCCCCCCACCACACACACACACACACACACACACACACTTCCCTTCGCCTCTAAAGCTCCATGTTTGTTGTTCCATTCTCTTCTATATCTCCCAGAGGAGCTCCCTCATTTTAATATAAATAGAATGCTTCATCATGCAGTGGCACAAACTTCCCCATGTTGCATTGCTCCAGTGGCATTAGCAGCGGCAGTCGAGGTAGGAGGACATGTTGAGGGGATGGAGCACCGGTAGCACGCAGACAAAAAAGCAAACATGTTTTGTTATAGTTTCAAATGGCTGGTCTGGTTTGTTTTGTCTGGGAGGCAAAAATACGGAACGTAGCAAGAAAGAAATATGACGCTGAATAGCAACAAGAAGTAGTGCACTGACGGCCAGAGATGGGGTTTATTTCCAAGTGACTTGATACAGAGTACAAATTGGGCTTCTCTTAAACATAAGATAGAGCAGCAATCAATTCTCTCTTGTCAGTATGCCAGTGGGCTCGCACAGACATGAGGGATTTAATAGCTGACTGATGGGCAAACTGCAACTCTATTGAGAATTTTTCCTTTTTTATGTGTCAGATGAGAAAGCCGCCGAGATCTAAGAGAAAGCACTTCTTAGCCAAACTGGACCATGCCCGCCTCGCTCTAATCAGATGTGCACAGCTGTATCCCAAATGCCAGAGGGATCATTTGACGAGAGATATTTGCAGCCCCTGTCGGCTCAGGATTTCTGCTCTCTCCTCTGTAGTGGTAAAGAGGCCCCGAAAAGGCCAGCGGGGCGAGGACACAGCCCGGGGCACTACCTGCCAATAGCTATGCCCCTGAGAAGCACTGACTTGTGCCTTCTGATCGGTGGACACCTAAAGCCGCCACCATTGACTAATTGTGCTTCATCTGGGTGCAGGATCCATCTTGGCTAACAAGAAAGCACTAGAGGTCTTCATTTAGCTATCAAGCCTGCTCTCCCCAGGGAGGGTTCTGAGTGCAGCTGCTGTCCTCGCTCCTCTCCCAATCAACACATCAAACGCCAAACCCCAATTCATTTTCCTCCCTCCCTCCCTCACCGTCCTCTCCCATTCACCTCCTTGCTCCCCTCCCTTGCTCCATCTTGCTGCGAGAGCAAAAAAAAAAAAAAAAAGAGGAGGAAAGTTCCAGGATGGTGGAACCAAAGAGCAAAGAGAGACACAGCGGTGAATACTGAGTGGCAGCTTTAGCCCGGCCCTGCGAGCACTCTGGATTTAGCAGGATATTTATTCTTTTATATCCAGACAAAAGAGATTGCACATGCCCTCCTGTGCTCACCAGAGTCACTCTGGAAAATCAGCAAGAAGTAGCCCGAATATAATCAGACTCTATTATGAAGATTCTTACAAGAGCTTGGCAATAATCTGGCATAAACAACGTGGCAAACACAGGCCTAACCTTTGCATGTGGTTATCATCTGACTGACAGCAATAATATTTATTTATTCATTAATAACCTGATATATTCAATCTTTCATCTAAAAAATGAAGCTGTTATATCAAACTCTGCACACTTTTTATTTTTATTATCATTGTTTATTTATATACTGTTTTCAGTACTAATATCTACAGTATGAACCACTTGAAAACATTGCTACTACAAAAACAAGTTATATTAACATGAACACAGAAATGTGGTAGATGACAGTGTTATGTTTCCTCTTCAACCTGCTCCTCTTCTTTTTTTTATTACATGCAGGAATCTAATAACACACCCGTAACCCCACAGCCCCCTGTCCTCTGTCAGCTGCAGCTCATGTATTTATTAAAAGCTTTGTTTAGCATATGCTTTGATTAGATTCCTAATTACAGAAAATTACCGTGGTGCCACAAAAAGTATATCTGTATCCTCCAGGAAATAAGAAGATATTGAGGGACTTAATTCCTCTAATATGATCACTTTGGAGAGGCTACTTGTGTCTCGTACTGTAAAATATAGGTATGGTAGTGCTAATGCAGTTTATTATTAGATTTGACTTGACATCCTAAGCTCCCTGAAACAAAGCAGCGGTCACCACAGGAAAGAGAATAGCAGTGATGTTCAGCACATGTTGAGGTCTTTTTAGTGATAGTGATAGTGATTGGTTACTTACTGCACTTCTGCTGGGTGAGTTGCATGTTTCCCTTGAAAAAGCTCAAATCCTTTTGTCTATTTTTTTTGTCAAACAGTACAATCATTTTTTATGATAAAGTTATGCAAGAATGTTGGCTTGATTAAACACAAACTATATTCCTAATATTCTATTATTTTAGTTGTTTTTAACATTGATTTCAGCACACAAAACAAGCAGGACCAGAGATATCAACTCTAATGTGCAACAGTTGTTTCTATACTGTTTCACTTCTGTTGACTGCAGAGTGTTAAAAAAAAAAAAAAAAAGGCAGCATTGAAATGTTTCAAATGTGATACACAGGCTAGTAATGCAGTTAGTAAGTATATTTAATAAATAACGTAAATCTTGCAATCGTTTTTTTCATGCTATTAATTTAACTAATTTAATACATTAACTGCATCTTTTAATAGAGGGACATATTCATTTTTTAAAGCATGTCTGGGCAAAAACATTGTAATGTAATTTTTTTTCCATTTTCACATTTAAACTCGATGGGTAATTAAAACTCAAGTTACATAATTCTTCAGCATTAACTTTTAATGGTGCACATGTGTTATTTTTTGTTTGTTTGTTTTTGTTGGTTGTGGTTTTGATTTTTTTTAATAGGAGCCTGGTTTCAAGCTGCATCCAGGCCCAGAACATTGGGCCCAGCTGGCCCAATGCAGCTCATGTGCTACTCTTACCCTGGACAACAATAATAACAATAATAACAGATTGTGTGTGTGTTTCCATATTGCTTTTTGCATATGTGAGAAAAAGAAAAGAAGATGTTATTATCATCATCAATCTAAAAATGAACAAATTAGCAAACAATAAATAAATAAATACAACAGTACTGTAATCACTGTATTATTAACAGTAACAGCAATAATAAGAAATGTAATGTACTGACACACACACAGGCAGACGTATTAATAGAATAGGAATGGTTCCTGGAAGCAGTTTAGGAGGAAAAAGATGAGGAGAAAAGAAAATAGAAAGGTGTGTACAGGAAGGTGTGAGTGTGTGTGAACACACACGTGTGTGTTTGTAGTGTTGTGATTTTGCAGGTGTGCGTGTTTGAGGATGGTGGACAGGCAAAAAGACGGTGATGACTGAAAGTGAAGTGAAAATTAAGAATTCAGATTATGGATGAATGACTTCTAGATTCTATAAAAAAAATAACTGTTTTTTAATTGAAGCAGACAACTTTTCCATTGATATGTGATCTATTAATAAATCTTTTCAAAGGTCCATGTGGATATTTCAGATGTGTTGTTGAGGTTTACGTTGGATATGTCTCTTAGTAGGCAGACTGCAGGGGATAGTGGGATGTGCCAGCCCAAAATATTTGAGGTTATCAGTGTGTGAAGTGCGGAAAAATGTTAGTATCTCTAAAACCCATTCCAAACATATTTTATCCTGTGTGGTGAACTCTATGAATAACTTTGTACTATATGAGTTGGATGTTCTTATTAGTATATATAAAGATGTTTTTTTTATAGATTTGGGTCCAGAAGTTAGCACTGGGGATGATCCGTAGGTCTTGTTGCCAGCCATTCTTGGGTTAAGTAAGATGCAGCGATTGTTTTGTATCTTTAGGATTGTGTGTGATACTTCTAGACCAACTGAAGGAATAAGTTCAAACTGTTGTTATGAAAGCCTAAGTTAACTGTTGTTATGTGTTTAAGGTGTGTGATGCCTTTACTGATCCATGATGTGAGTTTTAGTTGTTTTCTGTTCATTAAGTAATCAGGGTTGTTGCAGATAGCAGTGTGTTTGCCAGGTAAGATTACGGTGTTTGTTATTTGGCGAAATTCCCAGCAGGCTCTCAAATTGTAGCTATAGTAGGGTTATTGAAACAGGGATGGTGTATGATGGAGTGACTCGTAAATGGAAAATCTGAAATATGGATTTCTTTACATCATGTTTATTCTACGTCTGTCCACAAGTTGTCTGATTGTTTGAGGTGGGACCATTTGTAAATTTATTGGAGTTGGTCAGTAATGAAGTAATGGAAGAAGTTTGGAGCTTGCAGGTTATGGATTAAATGTTTGATTCTCTGTGTCTTGTTTTGCCAGTAGAAAATTAATCATTGAGTCAACCAGGGGAATGGGGATCATTGAAAATAGGTAGTTTGTCATGTGTAGTATGGTCATTTTGATTGTGGCAATTCTGCCTATGAAAGATATGGAAATAAGCTGAGAAGATTTGGTTAAATATAGGAGTCTTTAATTTGTAATAGTCAGATTTTGGATGTATGAGTTTCTTGTATATGCATATGTCTGCCTGTAATTTGTTTATGTGGTTGAGTACCGTAAGTCTTTTTGCCTGTGAACCAATCCACTGATGTTCTAAGTTAGAAATCGAAGTGACTTTATGGTGCCAATGTGTCGGAGTCTGTTGTACAGATGGTTTCTGTGTTCTGTGCATGACTGCATATGAGCCTGAGGATGCATGTGCATGAATGTAGCCAGTGTGTGCGCATGTGTATGTACATGACAGTGTGTGTAAAGAGCTTGTTTAACTTTGATCTGAATGTCATCCTCAGCTAATGGATCTGTCACATCCAAACTGCCAATAATCAATAGCTACCAACTATTAGTCCAGTTTGGTGACAACCAAACAAACACAAGTGCGTGTGCTTCATGTGAAGAGTCATGAGTCGTAAAACAAAACGGCATTTCAACTGTCACGCTGTTGAAACACAGCAAATGAGATAATGAAGCTCTTTTAGGCAACTGGGTGTCGAGTTATTTCTGCGCCAATCAATAGACTGGTCAAAAAAAAAAAAAAGAAAAGTCAATAAACATATGCGTAAATTGATTCCATCTGCTTATTATCATATAAAACATCCTGGTAAATATGCAACTAATTACTGGTGACACTCCAATATCCGTTAACCAGTGGAAAAGTGATGCTCATGACTCAACGTTCGATACGTTATTATATCTGTATCAATAAAAGACACGGGAAATTACTTTCAGTGTACTCAAGACAAAAGCTTTGTTTCTTTTTCTTGTCCTTTTTTTTTTCTTGTCCTTTTTTTTTTTTTTACACTTTTCTATCCTATTAGTTCTCGTTCCAAAATATTTCCTTCATATTTGGACTCAGCAAAGTTTCCTCAACATGGACAGATGACAGTGACAGTCATCTGTCACTTTTACTACAATGTTCTTCTTTGTTACTGAATCAGAATCAGGTTTATTGCCAAGTAGGTTTTCACATACAGATCCAGATAAGACATCAACGGTAAAGCATGTGTGTGAGAGTTCCTCTACACATTTTTTCCACTCAGACATTTCATTTGATACGTTAAAAAAACAAAAAAAAAAACATCTGAAGACTTCATGATATCACTATATCCACATCACTGCCCTCCTTGGCATGTACATCCACAGGCATCCAAGCCACGTAGTTCAGCATCTCAGAGATGCCAACTGCACAACATGCCATCCTGCCATCTTTTCCAACTCTAATTCACCAAGCCACGCAGATTTTCTCGCCTAATCCCCCCTTTGCTCGCACTCCTATCCCGCTGGAGTTCGGTAATACGATCTGGAGAGACGAGTGAATTCCCGTTCCGTCCAATATCACCAGGTCGCTAGTCTCCTGCCTCCCTGGCTCTAACAAGATGAGCTGTTTTCCATTTGGGCCCTTAATGCCACTCTGGGCTTCATTTTGCAGATCCCTGGTGTGCCACAGTGAAATCATAGCCCTGGACTCAAACCTGCTTGTTGATCTTGAGATTATTGGCCAACAACAGGTTTCCCCTCCTAAGCCCTGTTCGCCCCTTGATGCGCAGGATGATATTGAGATGTCTTCCTCTGTTTCCATCTCTCTCTTTCTTTCTTTCTCTTGCTCTCTAACCACCGTCGTCCACAAGTGCTCGCAGCTGCTCGCGCCACCGTGCCGCTAAGCAGGTTTTAAGATGGGTCCCAGTCGAGCCTTTTCTCGCCCAACCAGGAGGCAGAGCCCTGGATCCAGACCTTTTTAAGTGATCATCCTTGTATCATAACAGATTAAGGGCTGCTGCTGCTCTGGATTAGGCCTAATCTAACCTTTATCCGCTCCCATCTTCACCTGAAACTTACAGCGACCAGGAAGTCAATCGCCAGGCCCCCGTGATATACAGTGACACTGATCTCCCTTTTCGCGCTCTAATTATCAGGTTTAAGAAAAACACTTTTGAGTAATTATTTTCACATCGTATACACATTAGGCTTGCGTGGATTTAACTGAGATTTCGCCCAACAAGAAGCGGAGATCTGAGCGGGTTTACGAGCTCCAGACAGGCAGATGGAGATCCTCTCTAATCAAGAATAACCAACAAACAGACAATGGAAGAAAAGGCGAAGAACAAAGAAATAAATGTCCCTTTTTCATTTAAACGACTGAGGATTTTCACAGCTGACACAAACTGTACACATAATGCCTTGTCATAAGTATATTTACATTTCAGATAAAGGAGATGGTATGTTATGTCTTTTGCTGTAGCAGAAGATTTCATACTCCTTTGTATGTCTTGAATTACTGGAGTTATGCTTTCTTTTTTTAGCGTTGCTTGCTAATGGATTTGCCAGACAAGTCACACATTTAGAGAATTCTTCTCAGAGGAGAGAAAAAACATGGAACCATGGGAAAAAGATGACCTTCAGAGCTTGTTTGATATTATATATTATTTCAATCATACACAATTACAAACTGAAATCACATCACAGCACCAAACTGAGGCCCAGATAACCTTTTAAAAGGACAATTCCCTCAGAGGCGTGAACCCTGACCCGAGGCCTGCCAGCAATCTTCCGCAGGATGACTTGGCTGTGGCTGCAGAGGTTATGTGCTCCGATACACACACACGGACACACACTCTGTTTCTCTCTAACCTTTTTCTGAATGTTTCTATCTTTTACTTTATCTCTGTCTGCACAAAACCCACAAGGGTTAACCAGATAATTTTTTATTAATGCGTTTGTCAATCCACTATGTTGAAAGGATAGTGTACAGTGAGTATGAAAAGAGTGTGCCACTTTGTTTTCCTACTAGTTTTCTCTATGTTAAAGTCTGAACCTTGTTAAATCCATCAGTGTACATCCTCTTTTTGAAAATACCTGAAATTTTGGGCATTGACATACAGTACATTTCTGTACATACTCTCTATCTGGAAGCCTGAAAGTAAATGCTATTTTTTATCTTTCCGAAAATAAATTGAATTCAGAAACAAATTATCTAACAATGAAATCTCAACCCAGAACCTATCAGACTGTGAAACGTCTACAGTGTAGTCAGTAAATATTTCAGTTCAGTTTCAGCTCCAGCTCTGTGATCCAGCACATTGTTTCTGAAATGAGACAATTACAATGAGGTTGCTGATTTTCAGCTTTATGTGGTTTGAAATCTAAAATTTCTTCTCATTAAATGAGACTAAAATAACACTAAAGTGAGCAAGAGTCAAAGTAAAAGTGAAAAACAATATCCTCAGGTGTTATTTTTATTACTATTCAAATGTTTACAGTTTGACTAATCTGCTTCATCAGGAATGATGGTGGTGTGTGGTTTGAGATTTGATTGACAGCAGCCTGGCAACATAAGAACAACTGTCATCAGATTTTGATTAAAATATTGTTAAACTCTAAATTTGGGCACAAAATCATATGACATCGCTATTTTCCTGGAGAGATCCACCCACCTCAAAACATAAAAAAGCCACAGGCGAATGGCAAAACACAAATATAGAAATCACCCAAAGTGATAAAACTTTGGCAGAAAATTGCATGTTCATATAAGAGTGTAAAGCAACAAGCTGACTGATAAAATAAGATTTTTAGAGCCTTTAAGTTAAGGCATTTACACATCTGATGAATGAGTACCTGACAGGTAGATGTATGTCCATAAACAACTACATAGTCATTGTTTCACTTGAGTTCACTTGTGTGTGACATCTCAGCAAGTTATCCATTGGATCACTCTTACAGACATTACATGCTAAAGGAGCTATGAGTATATGGCATTGTTTCACCATAATACTGTAATACTTGAAGGACCAGGATTCAGTGGCACCTAGCAGTGCAGTTGTTCATTGCCACCCCCTTGCATCACCCTCTTCTGTCTTTAGTTAGTCTGTTCTGGGCTACTGTAGAACTTTCAACATGGTAAACTCCATGAAAGAGGCCCCACAACATACGTAGACATAACAAAAAAACTCCTTCTAAGGAAAAAACACTTTTTATTTTCAGGTGAATATAAACTGATAAAAACATATTATATGTACTACTCTGTAAATAGAGAACCCTAAATCAAACAAATAAACCTCTTACTGTAATCCAGTTGAACTGCATCTGCCCATTGTAAAACACAACATTATTTCTTGGCAGTATTACCTTAATGTATAAAAACCTGATAAAAGCCAGGACAAAGAAGGTCCTACTGAGATTTATAGCCAAACTAATTTTCCGACACTCATCCAGGAAATGACAATCCTGTTCCTCTAAACTCTGATTAATCTCCCTGAAGTGTGGTGAACATTTCTGTGTTGCCACTAACCCCTCGCTACCCTCTGACATCCCCCTGCTGCTAAAATGAAGACCTCTTGTGTCCACCTGCCCTCTGCGTCTACTCAGAACCAGATGTGTCGTGGCTTTGATGTGGACCAAACTTTTTTTGGGTCAGGGAAGGACGAGAACCCGAAACTGACTCGCATGAAGCCACAACACACGCAGTGCCTTTGGCTTTCAGCGCAAGCATCATGTAAAATTATGAAAAATGTGAATTCTTTAACTTTGTAGCCACTCTGTGATCAGTCATGTGCAGGGGGGGACAGATGTTCTCCACTGTGGGTCTGCTCTTAGTTTCCTTTGAGCAGCGAGACCCTTAGAGGCAGACAGTACTGATGAATAGAAGTCTGAGTTATGGCCATTATTCTATACCTTCAGCTTATGTTAATGTTCCTTTCAAACTTACATTGGAGTACATTTATTCTGAATGAAATGTAACCTAAACTTACATCCTGAAAGTTATCAGTAACATACTATATCAACAATAAAAGACATTTATTAACAAAGCACTTATTATTCACTGCAGACTCCACATGTGGAAGTTCTCACTTTTTAAATGAAAAGTTAACCAGATCGTATACTCCTAAACAACTACAGTTGTGTATTTGTCATAGTAGGACACATTTCCATGCTGTTTAGAACAGTGAGAAAATTCTGATTGGCCCAGCTGAGTAAAATGCTTCTGGATATAGAAAGTGAAACTCAGGGAGAAAAGGCAGATGAGGTGCCGTAACAAACAATAACTGGTTTGTCTACGAAGTGTTTGTACTGCAACTGGTTTGTAAATCTCCCTTTCTCCACCCTTGTTGTTGAACTGCTGGCTTGTTACCAGTTTATTAATATAATCTCCAGATACAATGTGGAAAGAATAGGCCCTTATTTTGCTATAAACTAGCTATTAACTGGACAAGCTAACCAGCTTGATCAAGAAACGCATTTGCACATGAATAATGTAAATTTGAACGACACTTTTTTAAATTTCACATCTCAGTTCATCATTCATGTTAAGTTCCTTCTATGCATGCAGGCACAGATAAACTGTGTATGGCCAGCATTGCTTGTATCTTTTCTTTTTCTTTTTTTAAACAGTAATAAAACCTGCCTAATATGACTAACCTCAGACTGTAGCTAAAGGCGAAGGCAGCATGAGAAGGTGAGTTTCTCGTTTTCCCAAAGCTCTGTTGGAGGTAAAAGAAATCACCGAGACCAGACATGCCACTGGGCACTGCAAAGAGGGAATGAGAAATTAATGGATTACCTAGTCAGGAAAGAGGAATCTCTTTGCTACTTTGTTGGGATTACTGAGTATGTCTGTGAATATGGAGCTTGAAAGAATTGCTTCAAACTAACTGCATATTCAGGGCTGTGGTTCAGGCAATTGTCCCGTAATTACCTGTTGTTTATACGAGGGATGGGCAGGTTTTGGGTGGTGCACACTTCCTGTACAAACAGACGGGACAAAGCAAATCCAAGTTTCACAGATGAGACGTTTAAAGCCGTCTAAACCGAGGTGAAATAATATCAGCAGATAATTGTTAACTTGGAGGGGGTTTCGCTTTGATCAACAGCTTATCTGATTTGTAATGATGACACAAGTCCCACCAATCTGGAACTGAAGGATGTTTACGTTAATTTTAATAATTTGTTATTTGCAGCTGCTAACTGATATGTTTGCGAGAGGATTAGGGTGAACTTAAATAAACTTATATTGTTTATATCTATAACTTATTATGACTTGCTCGAACAGATGAGAGGAGTGTTGGATAAGGTGGAAAATCATTGTAATGCAAAGCTAAAATTCCCACAATAGCACGTGACTTGCATGTATATGGACTTTTGAAGTAGCACAGTAGCTGTTCATTCACAGTATAACTGCATGGGAACGTTGGCTCATTGAATAAGTTTTTCCACCGAAGTTGAAAGCAGAACAACGGCGAGAGGACAAATTACAAACAGACTGTCTTATTTAGTCGCTGGTGTGTTTGCTGGAATGTGTCCTTGGTGAACTAGAGTGGTAACCTCTCACAAGTCACAAGTCACAAGTCATAAGCTGAAATTAAAGGCAGTTTGTTTTCTCTAGCTGGGCTTGATTAGCAAAAGAAACATTCGGCGCACATGCAACATTTATAAACTTTCTTAAGAGCATAAGTGCAGTTTACTTAGTCTCTTGTCACAGAGGCAAAAGGTCAGAAAGACGTTGATGTTTGGAGAAGCACATTAAATGTTGATTTACCCCTCAGAGTTATGTTTGAGACTTTATTGACCACAGCTGGCTTCTGTATGACTAACGCTATATAATACAGGGAGATTAAACCAGGGTCGGCAAATTATCACATTCAATAGTTCTGTGACACATTCCATTAAAACACAAAGAGGCCTGTACGCTTAGAAGGAAGAGTGTGAAGTCATTTTATGTTAACCAGTAACTTCCATAAAGTGAGAAGAATGGTCAAAATAAAAGCAGCTGAAGGAGACATATGCTGACTTGCTCCTCACTTGCACTAGGTCAAGATGTGAAAATTCAAGATCCTATCTTTTCCATAATACAGTGTGTTTAATCAGAAAGTACCAGATTGATAAATATCCATGCCTTTCAAACTTTATGTTCCCAGTTTGTAATGCTAACATTTACTCTCCAATCCCGAGCTTCAGCATGCACCATGCTTTTTTTTTTTTTATGAGGGCATGCTGGGATTGACACCAGACCCTGTAGGACATTTAGCACGTCTGAACTGCATGCTGGAGAACAGAGTTCCTTTACAGACTTACAATTAATGCTTTTTTATTTACCATAACCATTAGCTTACCCCATCCATAACCATTTTTTTAGCTGCCCGACCTCCATATCTTTTCCTAAACTTAACCATACACCAGTCGCCATGTGTGGATACTGTAGGAAGTTTGTTTCGGTTTACTGACCACACTATAACACAAGTAACAGATCAGACTTAAGACATAAAATCCCAGACTTACTCATTTCCCTGATGCTTCCACAGTCCGATAACCTCTTCTGTGTTGGTGTGTTATATATGAGCTGAGAAATGCAATGACAAAACACGGACAAATCTCTGCCACACTTAATGTATAACCGAAGCACATCACAAAGTCAAAGATCTCACTCTGTCAGCTTTTGCATTTCCCCATATCCACGTGGCACATCTCCCACAGCGTGGTCCACTCATCATCAGCAGTAATTTGATTTTGTTGTTGACGATGACAATGATGGAGATGGCGATAATCCCCACTATGCATTAACAATGGAATATTTCCCAGTAGCCTCTATTGATCGGTGCTGTTATTTGCCATGAGGATCACTGTGATAATTAAAAACTAAACACATTTAGCATCTGACTTCCAAGCTTTTATTACCTCTGATAGTTCAGCAGGAAAAAAGAAAAGGTCATATTGAGAGATGGAGGACAGGATGGTCGATGGGTTTGACAGGTCCAGGTTTGTTTTGGATATGATGGATTCTAATTTATTGTATAAAGACAGATTAGTTGGTGATGATGTCTTTATCACAGACGTCTTCTGAAATACTCAACAATTGTTGGAGCTTCAGTGTGTTTGAGTGCTTTTCTGCTTTAATTTGAATTTACCAGAGCAACATTATGAGTGTGCAGATCTTTTGTCTGCCTTCTAGCTGCTCTACTAACTGTAGAAACAACCGTTCCAAGTAAAAAAAATATGTTAACTATGTATGCATGTGTGCTAACTGCTAACGTTCTGTCCATTATATAACTGCCTTTGCCTGTCTGGTGCCATGTTTAGTGGTCTTGAAGTGAACCTGGTTTAAACAGCAGTACAAAGACACAAGTGCAGCACATACAATAGATAAATCACATCTGTCAGTCAACACATCTAATAAGATCATTGCGTCCAACATACCGAGGCTCTAACAAGTGATAACACGGTCCATATGGTGGGCAGATCAGAACCAGTTTTCTTTTTTTTTTTTATGAGAGCATCTGCATGCGCTACAAAAATGCACATCTTAACAAGCCATTAAATCTTGTGTTCAGGCATAATATCCAAATGTACAATTATGCCAATTGTGTGCTTGTGAATGTCAGCAGCTTCTCACAGAAACAGGAGTTGTCTACTGTATTTTCTTCCACTTCTTATTCTCTTTTCTTAGGTTGAGGGCTGCTTGGAGTTCAGTGTTTTGGGGGTGCTCAGCTAAAGATGAGCGGGCTAAGACAAATGGCTTCTCTCGCTGCTGTTTGGCAGCTGGTGCCCTCAATGGCTCCCTGAAGACACAACACTTTAGAACTACAATAAGGTGGCAGGGCCTCTCTGAAGTCCAATAGCACTGAACATGATATAAAAGACTGTTATCTGAAATCACAGCTGTTACTGGGGACACAACAAGGGGAGCCAATAGCTCCCAGAGGTCAAGGCATGATGCCGGAGATATTGGTAACTTTCATGAGAATACTACATCTTTTTTGTGATGCAGGGGAAAAAAATCTGGGCCAACAGTCAATCTTTTATCAATAAAACCCCAGTTACTGAAGTAGCTGGTAAACAAATGTATTTGTTTCTGCTGTCATATGATCGACATTTACAAAAAATTATCTCTACAGGAAAAAATGCTTTGAAATGTATTATTTATACGTGTTTGCCTGGCAGTGCAAGAAACCTTAGTCAGGCCAGACAAAGTTTTGCAATGAATTGTTCTGCTCCCTTCGTTCATTCTGCCTTTATAAAGCCGGTTTGATAAGTAAATCATAAACAAACCATAATTGGAGGAATCTATACAACTGTACGCAGTACTCGAGTTGAGGGGGGATGGTCATCCCTTCTTCCATCCCTTGTGCCATTTTATCAATGCATGTGGAAATTACTTCTATTTAACACTAGAAATAGAATTACCATTCGACATTTAGGGGGGCTTTATGATAATCAGCCTATTACCTATGTGATAGTAGGTTACCTTGAGCGAGGGACGAAAGTTGCGATAAGTTGCAATTCGACAGTCGTGCCGGGGGTGAGCCCCGGAGAGGGCGCAGCGAGCACTAAGTCCACGGCCCCGGGAAGCGGCGAGGTCCGGGCGGGAGGGCGCTGTAAAGCTCGCGGCCGGAGCCGTGAGCCACCTTCACCCCCAAGTCTTTCCAAGCCGACCCAGAGCCAGTCGCGGCGCACTGCCGCGAAGGAAATGCGCCCGGCGGAGGCCAGCCAGCGAGCTAGCAAGTGCAGGCAAAATTGCATCTAAGAAATACAAAATTTTCTGGGGGACGACCCCCAGGCCCCCGCTGGAAAATATGTCACATAAATGAAAAATGTCACCATCCCCCCTGGTTTCATTTTACAACTCGACTACTGACTGTACGCACAAAACATGTCATATTTGCTAAAGAAATAATATCTGAATATGCAGATGTGACATGATCTTCAAGTGGTTTCTGTGTCTTGATGAACTTTACAAGAACATGTTTGTTTTCTTGCAGAGAGTTAGATGAGAAGATAGATACTGTTCGTCTATGAATTTAAAGGTACAGTCTGTTAGCTTAGCTTCGCATAAAGCCTGCAAAAAGGTAGCTTGGCTAGCCTGGCTTTGCAGATGGATTTTATTACTTTTGGACTCAGCCATGCTTGCTGTTTCCCCATTTCCAGTTTTTGTGCTAAGCTAAGCTAACAGGCTATAACTTCAAAGCTAGGCTAACCAGCTGCTGGCTATAGCTTCATATTTAATGGACAAATATGAGCGTGGCATTGATCTTCATGCCTAACTCAGCACCAGAATGAGAATATTTCCCAAAGTGTCGAACTATTGCTCTTAAAAGCTCCGCTTTACTGTTGGACTGATAAAAAGGGCCACCTCACCACTGAGCACCCCGAGAGCATACATTGTGCTGCAGTCTAATACAACCCACGAAAGCATTTTATCTCTCTAATAAATTAACAGCATGGTCATAGGCCCACACCAGGAGCAAACACAAGCACTCCCCCGGGGAAGGCAATTTACAGGGAGAGAGAGAGGGGAGGGGGGGGACAGTGCATCAGGCCACCGCTTGGACGGATCAAATCGACCTTAAAGACGATCCAGTGCAAGATGCAGCAGAAATTGATGGCCATGTGTCAATGAGATGGAGACAATGAGGGCAAAAGGTAAATGTCCCTGGGTAGATGTTTGTGCATGTGCATGGCTAAAGTTTACATTGGGCCTCTCACTGTGTGTGCGTAAATCATGAATATCCTCGTGGCCACCGATGTTTAAGGCCCCTTTGGAGCAATTTCACCTATTTTATTAAGCAGTTACAATTTATACATTTCACTGGAAGTGGATATATGGCTTGCCATTGGAATGGATCCTTTCATACGTGACCAAATCAGATGATGGATGTGGCATTACTAATCAAATTCATTGTGGTAGCCACTTGGGAATTTGGCCAAGTGAAAACAAGCTTTCTATGTTTATGAAATGCAACACAGTAGCAATTATATTACATAATCTTAAATTATAAATGCTTTCTATGAACTCAAGTAATGATTCATACCAGGGTGCACTGCAACAAGACAGAAGAAAGTAAATCAAAGAGGACATATCAACATGACAATATCACTTGACCGTAACATGGACTCGACCTCCATTGAGACACATCCATCTATCTCTCTCATCACTTCATTGTAATACCTTATAGATTTCAGCTAGTGTCTAGCTGATGCAACATGGTAGACAGCACATGTTAACATTTCAATGGTTAGTGTTCTTTTCTATGTCAAAATTAATCTCTCCTTTTATTATAGTTTGGCAGGAGAAACATATTCCAACATCTGAACTAAACTAATAAAGAATGTAAAATATGTAAATACATAAACTGAGAAACAGCATTGACAAGACTGTGCTCAGATTTTTCCTTTTTTCTTTTCTTTTTTACCTGAGCTGACTTGTTTGACAAACTGGTCAGTTTGGAGGTCTCCTATTTGAAGAAGCAAATCCCCGCTGTAATTGGGGTGCACATATTTTGAACAAAAACATGAGAAGATGAATCACTACAAATCATATTCGTCCAGCCAGACGACGGCAGAAATCTACCTGATTCCCAGATGTGTCGCCCCCCGCGCCCAACCCCCACTCCCAGTTATTCCTGTAACCTCCGAGACTATAAGGAAATGAAAAAGGATTAGTGGGACTCTGAATCAACGAAATGACTTTAAATGACTTCTTCGGGTAGCCACAGGCCAGGCGCACAGCATGTTTAAGTTGACATTTCAATTGTACAAGTAATTTGCATTCTATTTGACTCTAAATGACACCTCCATATTAAGGATTCCAAGAGCACTTTTTGATTTCCTCAGTTCAAAGATGAGCCTCAGATACGTGGCTTAATCAAGGTATGCAGGACTCCTGTCAATCTCTGACAAAAAAAAAAAAACCTCTAACAAGGTGAGGTCTTAACTTCAATCAAATTCTTAATGTGTCCACTCATGACACAAAGCAAATCTTCAACCATTGCACCACACCTTATTAAATTAAGATCACTAACTGAACATGTGTAATTGTAATATCTGTTGAAAATGACTTTGAGGTTATCACATGAAGCTGCAGACAGTGAGGTTTAGATCTGATGTGATCCTGTTGCTAAGATACTTGGTAATGTCACTGAAACAAGCCCATAATTCTAATTGGTTGGTGTTCATGCATGTCCTCACATATTTTGCCAACGGGAGAATGAACTCTTTTACAAGTATGGCTGTATTGTTTTCTAGTTATGAGTCAGATTTATATGAAAAAGCTGAATATAACATTAAAATGGCAATAAAATACATTTTCCAGGTGGATATTGATGTTTTATTTAGTTTAAGAATCAATACAACAAATACACTACAAATCTCCAAGTATGTAAATCCATATTATCTAATACTGACACAAAGTCTTGTGTTTTCAGAATAGGCTTGGAAACTTGTCAAAGGTTCATACAATATCATTTGTTTCTATCACAAATCCACCTGTTTTTTAATCATTTTCATAAATCAGTCGATATCAGCGGCCTGATCTGTGTGAACACATGGGAAATTACCTCACTTTATGTGCAGATTTGTCTTTTCATTCAAGAGAAATAAGATTTTAAGACACAGCGCTTGTTACTACCAAGCAGTCTAAGCATTTTGTCTGTTATTAACAACAGTGGGTAGTAAGGTGAAAAATCCTTCTTAATGCAGAAAAATACAGAACATGATTTACTAGACTATTAAAGTGAGGCAATTGAGGAACACGGTGTGTGTTGTGTTTGAGTCATGCACTGCTGTGGTAATCCTTCACTAGAAAAAAAATAACACTGAAGACATTATGAAAGAAGATGTTTGTAGGGCCGGATTGTTATCAGTTGCTGCAAGATGTGTTTGCTGCTAGTCTGAATGAAGTTCTTGCAGAGCTTCTCACCTTTTTTTTGTTTAAAGTACAGTTCACTTTGTCATACCACACTTTGCAATAAAGGTTTGTTTGTGCAGCTACCTGCTTTTGAATACAATCAGTCATTTGATGGCTCATTATTATTAAATAAAATAATAATATGCATTTTACTTCTAAATTAAACATATACTGTAATCATTATGTATTATGGGAAATTTGACACGTCACCAGTTCAGTTAAAAACAATTCTAATGACACAAAATGTATTATTCAATCATGCATCTTTGCACTAGACACAACCCATATTGTTTAATCTTCTGGTGAGAAGAAATACCAAGGCCACGTCTCACCTGTGTGAAGGAACAGCAACCATCATCCCATCATTATCGCTCTGATGTCCTCCATCAAACACTAGTTCTTCTTACTTATTAACATATACAGGAGATATATTTCTAAACACCTCATTCTAAATTATATATATTAAAAAAATGTAGTTATGAACATCAGGTATTTATCAGTATGGCAGGAGTATACTTACCTTTCAGCACTATTTTTTTTTCTCCTTTATAGAACTCGGTACTCAGTTGTCACCTTTCTATCTATTTTCTCAAGGTCAGAACATGATGGGTGGATGGCCAGACGTGGGATAGAGGTAATGAGTTTGGAATGGCATTTAGAGCAGCGAGAGGCTCGGGACTCACACCTGACTCATCACACTATGGATTCAGAAAGAATAGATAGTGTTAATGAAAATATATGGCTCAATCCTGTGTGGGTTCAGACTGACAGGCAAGAGAAGAAATGAACCACTATTGGAGGCAACATTCTTTGCTAAAAAGAATGAACATATTAACAATTTTATTTCATATAAATCATCAAAATCTCATTTTTCTTGACGTAAGTGACAAATTTGTGACTGGGGACATGTCATTTTAGTATTTGCAGTTTCACTGTAGCATTACTGTGTTGACTAATTTGTAAAAGATTAAATATTAGCTGGTTACGATCAAGTCAGAAGACCAGCCGCATGTTGTTTGAGCTATTCTATGTCCAGTGACGAGATCCATTTTTAAAAGCAGTCAAATATATATATTTTTTTTTCATGTTTGTCATTTGTTTGTTTTTCTTTATGTGCAACCCTAGATGAACTGTACAATGCATGGTATGTTCGTAGACTTCATTTATAATCATAATGACAAAAATTGGCATATGCAGATATGTCAATCTGCATTATTTGCCCATTGTTCATCACGTTTTAAAGTGAAACGTGAGCTGAAAAGTTCCTATAAAAGAGATGACATAACTTTTCCAAAAAACAAACTCAAATTAGTGTTTTCTGATCTGCCACTTATGGTCAATTTTTAAGCAACCAAAGAACTTGTTTAGAAAGGTTGGCTGGTTAAGTATTGGAAAAAAAATAGGGCAACATTCTGGTGGTAAATCACGAAGATGTTCAGTCCTCATGAGTTGATGAGAGTGGCCTGAACATGCCATTGTTTTTGAGTCTCAGCGCAGGAACACAAAAAGACATTGCAGTGAGTCTGACTGTCTCATTAGGGGAAGACAAACTGGCTCAGCCTGCATAAACAACTTTTCATACCAACAAAACCATTTTCCCATTTTATGCATTCTACTCCAGCATTTGCTCTTGTAAACGTCCCCTTATACCCCAGGGCCTATATCTGCTCGCACAGGCCAGAGAAACAAGCGGAGAAACAATCATGTTTAGGCCATCCATGAATGACAGATACTTTTCGATTGTCCTGTCAGCAGCACGGGAGAGACCAATAGAAATGTTTTTTTCAAGCCTTTCACTGCACTCAATCTCAACGCCGCTCCGCCATGAGAGGAGAAAATGCTTGTTTACCCAGAAACCAACGGGCCTCACTGATTGCCATCCCAACGATAATGGCCAAGGATGAGGCAGATCAATAGCTATCTACACCCATTCCTAAAGCAATAACACTCAATAGGAAAACCCATTTACTTTTACTTACCTTTGCTTTATGTTGTTTTACCATAAGGACAGCTAGGTCTGATGAAGATGGGATTTGACTGGATGGGCAGTTGTGATTATGGATCTTTTTTTGTATTATTATTATAATTATTATTAAGATGTGGGTAACAATGAGCACAGTAACATAGACAAAACAGGTTGAGATGATGAACTGACAAATTAAATTTTTCAGAAAATGACCGTAGTCATAATCTGACCAAGAACCCACCATCTCCATGTGTGTATGTGACAGATATTCCTTGTTTACTCATTTGACCTTGAAGCATGGACACTGGTCGAAAGCAGGGGCTTTAGCATTACAGCCAAGCAATGATTGCCGCCGTATAAGGATAATATAATTTATGGACCCAGGAACATATAAAAACTCCCAGTCATTACCACAAAGAAGATTTTTTGTTTGTTTGAAAAAATACAGCTACACACCACCAGCAAATTTTGTCAGAAAGGTCACTCAGATGCTACATTCGTATGTGTGTGTGTGACGGTTTTTGCCAGCACATGCATCTGTGTGCTCTTTCTTGGTGAAAGCAGGAAGTTTAATAAGAGTTTATGTGTTCTGCTGAACTTGCCTTAGAGCCAGTTCACAAATCCTCCTGCAGTCGGAACAGCCAGCTCTCCCAGGTGAACCGCTCTCAGATCAAATTATCTCCAGTTCTCTGACAGAGAGGAAAAAAGAAAAAGGATAAAAAGTTGCTTTATTTGTTGAAAACATTTTTCATCACTCTATCATTCAATATTCACTTCAATATTGCTCTTCACCCCTGTATTGAACCACGGCCTTCCACACCTTTTGTCTTGCCAGAGTTTTCTCCTGATGCAAGGTGAATTACGTTTCTGTATCTTTTCCATTCTCTGGCTGTTGTTTGACTTGATCTACCAAACTAAACACCCGTTCTGGCTGCCCTCTGTATAACCTTGCATCTAACTCCAAAGACTTCCCCGAATCCTTAGCAAAGCTTCTGGGAATGATATTTCTTTACTTTGGCACACAGCTGACCTGCTGTAGATATTTCTTTTCTTTTTTTTTTTTTTTCTTTTCAAATGACGCTGTCACACTCGATGTGCACTACTGTGGACAATTTGTCAGACTAGCGTTGTCACTGTTGTGTCAGTATGAGACCGTTTCACCTCCATAAAGATGCTGCATCCTTGATATATATACTGTGTAAATAATATTCAGTTTAAGTCAAAACTAGGTTTTGTAATCTCCCCGTCTGGACATTTACTTAGGCGATGTATTTCATCTGTTCTTGTTTGTTCCAGAAACAAATGTTCAACGTACCACGCATGACATATAGTGAAAAATATTGTCGGTGAGTAGGCTGGAGCTATAAAATTTCATACCTTTAAACCTTTAGCCCCGTGTAGCACTTGAGTTCACAGGGGTTTGCAGAGCTTTCTGTGTGTTGGCCAAGCAGACAGTCTATATCTGTACAAGTGTGTCACCAGCATAGTCCATTACTATAATACCAGATTGAATTAGAGCACATTATTTATTCAAATTATTATATTCTAAAATGTAATGGAAACTTTAATAGTCCATGGGCCAGGTGGACTTTTGACTGAGTTACTACATCCATGTTTTCAGCTCAGGAAATTAATGTTGGTTGGAAAATTGGCAATAAACATATTCCTGCTGCTACATTCACATCATCATCAAAAAAATAGATGTTTCTGCAGTTTACAGGTCACATTAAACCTACTGCAATATGTTGATTTATACTTAGTGTAAAAGCTCAAGAGATATTGTCCAGTTTTGTGAGTAAAGATGACTGAAACATTATATAACTGATCTCTCACATATGCTTACATCGCTATGAACACAGCACGCAGTGCGGGGAGGTTTGCCAACTGTTTAATCCTGCTCATTTTAAAATAGTTTGCTATGCAAGAACCAATCCATTTGGCTAATTGCTTGGGCAACGCTTCCTAGACTCTCTTGTTGCCAGAAAGTGATCAAGTGTCAACCATGTTTTGTAAGAATGAAATACTGTATATCAGTGTTGTGATTTCTCAAACCACAGCTTCTCTTTCTACCTTAAATCCATTTTCTCATGGAAAAAGGAAGAAAAGAAAATGCAGCTAAGTGCCCAAAACAAACACTGAATATTAAAATATTTAAAATCTTCTACTTGCATTAGTCAGCACAGAAGTGACAATTTTGACAGAGCAGCTGCAGGTGGACATGAATTCAGCCCCTCACTGGGCTTTGCCCTAAAAGGTTAGGAACACATGCAATTAATCATCCTGTATCTGCACTGCAACGAGTATTGTTTCCAAATTTATCACAATGCCAGGCCTGTCTCACACCATGTCATCCCGCAGTAGGCATGGGACATGGGATGTCAGCTGTAAATTAGGTGGCACACAGTGACCCCACACTGTTCCAGCTTTGGTTAATCCGAGGCAAGGCATGCAGAGGACACAGCAGGACACATTGATCCCTCTGACTTAGGTGCTCAAACACCATTTATGTAATTCATACTATACCTCAATTTGTGGATGCTATGAGTGTGCACTTTTGGGTAGTTGACTCTACGGCAAATCAGTTTAGAAATGCCAGACATGTTAATGCAAGGCTCACTCAGGAAGTGTAGCAGCACTAGTGCCTTGCTGTAAGCTGTGTAGGAAATTGAACTTATACAAAACCTAGTGGCTATATAAGCACAATGATCTATCATCTGACTGTGGCTATGGTTCCACAGTGTGCACGGGTTTTTGACCAAACTAACCTGGTCTGGACTAAAACACTAAAACACGTTATATCAGTTAGTAGTATTGTTTTGTAAACAAATATTATCAATTTATTTGTTAAGCTTATAACAATGATAGATAGATAGATAGATAGATAGATAGATAGATAGATAGATAGATAGATAGATAGATAGATAGATAGATAGATAGATAGATAGATAGATAGATAGATAGATAGATAGATAGATAGATAGTTAGATATATTAGCTGATGTCTAAAAGTTTAAGACAATGAACAGGGACTTAAATAAACTATTGTGAGTGCATGCATATGTGTGCATATAAATATGTTTATGTGCATGTCTACATGTGTCTCTGTGTGTATTCTTCTCTCCACTGGGTCCATAAACTTTCCCCACAGTCCCACTGCCTTTATCAGCATAAAGCTGCACAAACAGCTGCAGCCTTCCACCAAGAACCCTGGGACAGCTGGTCGTACACACAAACACACTCACTGTGTTACTTTTAACACACACACACACACACACACACACACACACACACACACACACACACACACACACACACACATTTCCTCTCCTCAGCCTCTCTCCAATCCTCTTGTATCTATCCCAGGTGGAATTGGGTTGAACAATGGCATGATGGGAAGGGTGTTGTTTGGTGGGCTTGGTGGATAGTGGAATCCTCCCCAAGGTGACCTTAGAGGGGTGGTGGGGGAAGCAGTTGAGGGCTTTGACGGTGTAATGGACTGGTGTCACTCTGGCCAGAGATGCTCAGCAGAGTAATGATATCATCTCGATGCTGGGAGGTAAAAAAACGCACAACTACAATTTATTTTGGGTGTGGGTTTTTTTTTCTTCTCATTGCTGGAATTGAAAGTTGACATGGTTGCTTTGCTGTATGTGTTTATGCCAGTTTCATGACCCTTTAGGCCATTAAGAGTCAACAGAATTCATTTGTGTTTAGCAAACAGCTAAATATAAATACGGAAACAATGTTTACAGATGGCACCTTTTTTTTAAATACATAGGCTCATAATAATTCTGTCGTATGCATATACAGTATAGCAGGTCAATTATAGAAATACATGTGCAGCTCTACATCTATCAGATATTTTTTTCTCTTCACTATGGAATTATTGTATCAAAGAAATTATTATGTTGTCTTAAGAAAAAGTATTTTCATATGCAGTACGGTTTATGTCTACATTGTTGATTAGTGTTTCTGTCTTTGTGTGAAAGGATCAAATAATGAAATTAATCAGAGAGTAAAATAGATGCCTTGTGTGTAATTCTTCTGTAAGTCTGCATGCATGTGTGTGTGTGTGTGTGTGCGTGCGTGCGTCTGCTTCAATAATTGGTTCAAACACATAGTGAGATAGGTTACAGCAGAAGGGTAATTAGCAGATGTTGAAGCAATGCAGCTCGTAAATCTGTCCGTTGCCAATGATACTGTATGTCAATGAGGCTTTGCAGACACATGAGATCCAGATCATGCTTTAATTACCTTGAAATGAACCAACTTTAAAAAAAAAAAAAAAGTATCTTGAACTTTCATATATATTGATCTTAATTATTTCAGCCCCAGAGGGTTCAACACACACACAAAGTGAAAACAGAAGAGTGTTTCTGCCTCCTCTCTCCCCTCCACTCCTCCTCCGTCTTCTGACAGAGATTTTGCTCTCTTGGTGTGGAGGTGTTCAGAAAAAAAAAAAAAAAAAGGAAAGGAGAGGAAAGGAAAAATAGCCTGGGGCACCTGGCAGAGGATTTGACCTGTTCCCTTGCAGTCAGAGGCAGAGAGGCAGAAAACTCACTTTTTCCCACACTAGCCATATTCAGGTTTAAAGATTGGAAAGTAAAGCGGTGCCCCTATAGGTGAAAGCCTTCATCTCTCTCTCAATAAGTAGGTGCGTGCAGTGTGGAACAATCCAGACATTGTGCTGACCCGCCCGTCTGCTCTCAGCTTACACACCCAAAATAAGATAAATAATAATAAAGATTTCCACGTTTATCAAGGGTCCCAGGGTCTGCTGCGTCACATTCATTTACTTTCGGTCTTATGGCATCACAGCTAGTCACGCGATGGTGTGTTAACCCCCTTGATGATGCATTAAGTTGGATATATAATACACCGTAATAGATGAAAGTTCACGCATATGAAAACTTTGACTCGGCCTCTCTGTTTGGTCCATTCAGCTCTCTTTAATGAAGAGCTGCAGGTCTCAGGCATAGGATAATACAGTATATGAAATGAAAATGAAATCATGAAAATGTTTTATGCTAGCAGAGTTTTGAACATAAAGACCGTTAAATTTAATCCAACAATGTTTAGACGCTTAAATTTCACCAAACCAGCTCTGGAAAGTGTTACACTTAATCAATAATTCACACCCCTTTCATAGTGCAATATAATTATAAACATAATATATGTCTTCTATTGAGGCTGAATGTGATTTAATATGCCACAGAAATATAATAAACTTACTACAACAAAGGAGAGTTTTTATGTCAATCACACAGCTATTTGACAATAACTCATGTTTTCCACAATGCCCTTGGTACCATGGGATAACACTCTGCATAGCGCTGCACAATAACCATATTTCATATTTCTTGGGAGAGGGGCACATGGAATCGCTGACGGCGTTTTTCCTGCACTGTATTTTCATGGTGGAGCTGTGCCCGATGATGGTTATGATAATTTGATCTGAGAAGACACAGAGATTTGAACTAGCAGAAAGGAGGATGCAAATCCCTCAGTAAATCCCTACACTATATAGCCCCCAGCCTTCCGGGAGAGTTTAATATCTACTGGAATGATTAAACTGAAAAGGTGAAACCACCATTGTAGTAATAAGAAGTAGGACTGTGCAACAGGGGTTAGAGAGTGGGCTAATAGTTTGCACTGCAACTCTGACCTCTAATGTACACACATGATCCGGAATGTTAATTTCACCAATGTTATGTGCATCATTTCCTTTTTTTTATGATTCAAATCTGAATATCCTTGACATGTGGAATGCATGCTAAATGATCATTTTATTTTTATTATTCATTCATGAGCTAGGAAATGGACTGCAGCAATAATAATAATAAAGCAATGGATAGACAGGTAGATACATGTAGGAACATTCAATGCAAATAAACATTTGGCAGAATTTTGAATAACAAATATCTGAAATATGTTAACAAGTATCATTTAACATAACAAGATCTGAATATTCAAAACAGGAAGTAGTGCTATTGGTTGTCTCTCTCAATTTGATCAACAAACTGTGTCATAAATTATAGGCCATAATTTGTTCCTCTCACTAATTTCTGTAATTAAAGCAGAACAATGGCAAATGTTACCGGTTACAAAAATGATTGCATCATCAGTATCTCGTCTTTTTTACGGGCCACAAAGACCACAAAAGAAAATCAAAGCAACATAACCTTCATGTTACATATACTACAATCTCATTTTTATGGCTAATGTGAGAGAGTTGGCTTCTTGCGGATTCACCAGAGACAGAGCAGCATTAGCCGTCCCACCGGGTTCCTCTATCTCGTCTGATGCAAGTCCGTTACTTCATCTCTTTATTAATTGATTATATTACCAGTTAACGGTCAGTATATCACGAAGGCGAGAACATGGCTTTAAAAGCGCTTGAGAGGATCCAGTCTGATTTTCCACGATACCGATAATGCATGATAACAGATACTTTGTAATCTCATCCTGTTTATAAGTCTGCCCTTCAGCCACAAAAGTCTTCCACCACTCACATGCCACACAGCGTATATCATGTCCTGTGTCTTGATTTACAAAAATGAGTGGGTATAGTGTCGCCAGCCACTCCATTTTTTCCTGCCAGTGAGGAGATTTATAGGGAGGGCGTAATACACTATCCCCAGATCCGATCACCCATGGTTATACCGCCCATTGACATGGGCGTACTCCCTCACTGGCTTCCCACCAGCGAACACTGCCAGTTGTGTTCAGTTGGAAACCACAACCAAGCCAGGTAACACCGCACGGTGTCCATCCGAGTCCACGAAGGTGAGTTAGGTGAGTTAGTGTCACTCTAGCACAGTGCTGTGGGCTGGACACATCTTATGAGGTGTATCTGAGATAATCATCAGTAATATTATAGAATATTACATGATGGAGCATGAAAAAAATCCATTTGTTCAGCTGCACATGAAGAAAAGCATTAAACTTCACTCGTGATACGGTTAACCTTTTTTTTATCTATTGCCATGTTTTTGTAAACTCTGTGACTTACTGTGATATTTCAAAAAGTCAATGTGAATGGAAATGATCTGTGCCTTGATTGACTTCTGCTTCGGTTGGTCAACAGAATAAAATACCCAGCTGACACTGCACCACCTGACTCCACACCCCTCATCTAAATGTCTATTAATAGTTTTAATAAATGTTATAAAACCCCTGGGGTTTTCAGCAGGCCTCAGTCTGATAGCTCTGCTCTACATGAAAAAAAGTTCATGGAAGAATTCAAAGTACACAGTTCCCCTGTAGGTACATTTGTATAACCCTACCCCATGATAGGATACAAATAATACCTGCCAAGAAAAAAAGTAATTGCTAATTAACAATGGCTTTCTAAATTCTTAAAAAAAAAAAAATTGCATTATTAATTATATTTGGGTGCTTTCCCAATTATACTATGTATAGTATCTTTTTTTGTTAGAAATCATTAGAAATGCTTTAGTGAGTCCATATCCAACATCTCACAGTAAGTTTTCATCAGTGTTCCTAATTAATTACAATTAAAAATAAATGAACCAGTGACAATGATGCAGTGATGAATTACACTGCCTTTTTTTGTAAGAAAACAATGTGTTTCAGCTGAATAACTAAGTGCTGTGCTACCCCAGAAACTGATTTATTAAGTTTAACTAAAGAGGCCTATGAATTATGTAAGGAGGGCATTGGTGAAACAGAAATGAAACAAAAAAGTAATAATTATGATTTTACGTCACGATCTGAAATGAATCAGTGTTGGAAGTTTATTGTTCAAAGTTTAGTGTCTATTTGATGTTGTTCTTTACAGAATGGCTGCTCCTGTTTGGACAACCTGTTTGGGTCACTTCCTGGTTGTCATTTCTGACACTGTTGAACACACAGCACCAACTGAGACATGTAAGAAGGTTTCATTTACTGCCTGTCACTTCATGCTTTTGTATCTAAAGTGCTGTTGTTACATTTATACCTCCCCTCCAAGCAGACTAGCATGTTAACCTGCAACACAAAATAAAAATGCATTTTTATCTTTCAGTATTATCCCGCTAAACAGTATCCAGGTACAAAAGGAACCAACTTGCAGGGTAAATGCGACGACTCATTCGGGCTCCATTCACAGTAATTCTGCTCTAGCCCCTTTAGTCTCTGCTGGCTAAATCCTCTGTTAGAGATAGAGGCTGGGTTTGATCCCCTGCAGGATCTCAGTTTATCTCTCTTGCAAATCTGCTGCCAGATGACAGGGTTAGCTTTGTGGACTGTAGCTGCCCACGCTCTCTTAAATATCGACACAATGCCTGGTGTCACAGTGTTTTTTTGCTCTTTTACTGTTGTGGAGCCGTGGACTTATGCAGGGTTCAAAAGCCAGATATGTCTTAAAAATGCACTTAAATTTCTAAATGAATTACCCGTAAAGAATTGTGTTTCATTGTGACAATAAATGCTTGCAAAGATTATTATTATAATAAACAAATTGTGTTTATTTTGTGCTAAATTTAAAACTCTTTGAGTATATTCACATTTAATGTGGTGCCTGTTTTATTTTTTTTTAAAAATACAAAAAAACAGTACTATTGAGCATCATAATATGTCGAAATGAAAAAAAGTATTTTTTACAAATATTTCATATTTTCTTTACAGATACAACCTGTACAATCCTCGGTGTGCTACACATCCCCAGTCGCTGCTGTGCCCAGGAACACACGTGTGTCTTGTGTCATCATTTCATCAGCGCTGTGCAGCCAGCTGCTGTTGCTGCTTGCTCATTAAACATTTGTAGAGTCAATACAAATTCCACCAAGACTCCTTTCCTCAGGGCAAACACTGGAAAATACAGTATGTAAACGGTGCAGCACTCATCATTCATCTATGCAGAAAATAGAGCTATCTTCGCACCCTACTGTATCAATAACCGAGAGATGGAGAGGGTCCAGAAGCAAACCTCCACAATTCATTATGGGCCCATGTCGCCTCCAGCAGATTAGAAGGTTTACTGCTGTTGACAGCTCATCTCTCGGCAGAGAATCACTGATTATTGTTAAATGTCAATGAGAAATATCAAATCAGAATGTGAGTGTACTTCTGCTGAAATTACAGCATTTCGGATGCACAAATTTAACACGTGAACTTTCTTAAAAACTTTAATTATCTTGGAAAACATTGGTGAAGCACGCCTGTTCATTCAGACACATTCAACGCAGGGAATCAAATGCATACTTTGACGACACCTCGATGATTGATTTAACCTTTTGATTCACTAGCTTTCACCGCTAACCCATCGTGGTCACGTATCTTAAAGTTATTCACCTGAGGCATCATGTTACAAAATGTGTTGTTTAGAGAATTTGACAATGTTTTCTGTAGAAAAATACGATCATCCTGTCAGCCACAATTACAAGCCCTGAAACTGAAAAGAGTCTCTGATCTCTAGCAGACAAAAAAAGTTCACTCTCTCAGCCAACTCAAAGTCTGGTGTCGGGCAGGGTTCAAAATACGGTGCAGATTCAGGGAAGCTAAGCTGCCTGAAAGAGACACAAGTCCCCCGGAGAGCCTCATTTGAGAAATTCATAGGGAGCTCAAAAATATCATCAGTTTGGTGTAGCAGTATTTTCTTGTATTATTGAGGTTCCTGGAACAAACAATAGGCTGATACGTAAGCACTTGTCAATGTGTGTGTTTATTTGCACATAATAATTTCATTTGTGACAAATTAACACAGCCCTGTCTATTCCTGCAGTAGCTACCTAAGTATCAGTCTGTCTTATTGTTCCTCTTTTTTCATGGTTCTTTGTCTCAGGCTGAATATTTTCTGTATGAATTAATGTATTTTTATGCATGTGCATGTGTATGGGACCCTCCCACCCGTGAAAAATAGGGCTTCTTCCAAAGCTATGGCATAACTCAAACACTGCTTTCAGGTATAAACACTTCTCTGCCCACATGATAAAAAAGAAGCAATCACTCCACCCATTGAGAGGACAGAATATTTTTATGGTTGAAAGTAGAGAATTAGACAGAATGTGGATGGGGCCGAACACAAAGAGAGACGAGGATGACTTATGACAAAAGTTTTCCAGACAGAATCAAACCAGGAACGTCACAGTTACGTGGCGTGCTTCTTTTAACCACTGGGGCACCAGGACACCCAAAGAATGTTAAAGGTTTTGGCGCCCTTGACCCAAACGTGATTGGTAATTATGATCATGCTGTGTGCAGTTTAGTTTAGTGTTGTTAATGTTTGGTTTAATTCTATTCAAATATTTCTTTCAGCCATTTGGAGCAGCCTTTGAACTGTGTTGGGTTTGAGTGAAATGATCATATTCCTTTACCATCATCATCATAATCACGTGCTGTCCAGAGGTGACACAATAGCAGAGAAAGCTTTTAATTTGTGATTTTACTCTGCATGTGTTTTAATAAAGTTAGAAATCTTGCAGATAAAATGTATGAAATGTTGACAAATGTTTACTACAGGTAGTTTTTCACTATATTTTGTGTAGCCAAGCAGAATGTTAACCAAAGGTCACACAGGTCAACCACTGCAGCTCGAGGGGCGAGTTGATCAAAACCCCCTGGAGTGACACATTGTTTAGTTGCTGCCATGTTTGCAAAGGTTTTTTGAATGTTTTGAGTGGACAAATGTTAGGTGAAATATTCCAGTTTTTTAAAAAATTGAGAAACTGCAAATTATAATTAGCTGAATGCTAACTGAGGGCTTCAAATTTAAATTCATCTGTTGCTATAATGCTGAATTTTAGACTTGAGTTGCCCTGTACTGTGTTTCTTTCAGTATCCTGCACCCAGGAACAGCAAAGTACAGATATGAGTTGTGCTCTATAGATTTAAAAGCTAAGTATATTTAACATTAATTGTAAACCAACCTCTTGGACCATATGGTATGAGGTTCCACTCACCCTAACATAGAGAGAAAGCTATAGAGACTGTATTGACCGCTGTGGTGAGTAATCTGGCTACTGGCATGCCACCCCCGCACTGCGAACGTGAGAATAGCCTGCTGGGAGTAAAAGCACCCTGGGGCCTGCTTATCAAACAGCTTCCTGTGATCCCGGCTAGCTAGGCCCTCGTGGTTCATCATGTGAGCATAAGACATTGCACAAGACACCAGAACGCCGCAAGAAACCGCAGGATCTTGAAAAAGCACCGTCTAATAGCAAAATGTGTGAAATCTAAAAAAAAAAAACAGTATTGCTTTTCAAAATTCATTATTAATAATAATTTTTTTAAAAATGTGTTTACACTTTTTTTTTTAAATGCTTTGAAATTTTGTAAACTTTTGTGAAGCCTTACAGGAGTTCAGACTCAAAGCCTCAAGTAGAAAAATAACATAATAAAGTAATTTATAAAGCTGAGAGTCCTTTGTTGTTGTTGCTGGATTATGAACACGACTCAGAGAAGGAAAGTTTTCCACACTCGCATGTCATATAAGTTACCCCACTAACTGATATTGCGTGCTTCAACCAGCTTAAGTTCACATGGGTAAAGTGTGCAAACACCAAAAGTTAGTTTACTTTCCCCCCCTCACGGCTGACCTCGAATTTCCTATGCCGCAGACACTTTGAAATCCAGTTTGTTTTCGGGCCCTTCAAAAGACAACACTCTCACTTTTTCATGGTGTAAATTCTTGTGGGCCTGAATTACAACAACAAAAGCAAATAGTTTGTGTGTATTTGGTCAGATGTTTTGTATTTATTGCTTTTATTACATATATATCACAAGGTATCTTGGGCAGATTTAAAAAAAAACATTTTTATTGTCTAGGACTTAACCTCTCTCATCAGTTGAAACAAGATTTAAGAGATAAGGCAAAAATGTAACCTTAACATGAACTTTGTATGAACATATGACCCCGAGAGGTATGATCTTCCTCTGGTGTAAGACTAAATAGGTCCAATGTGTGCCAAATGAGTCAGGGAGTATCAACATTTATTGAACTTATCTGTCCAGAATCGTAGTTTGCTTTTGATCTTATCACAAATTTCATTAGTGAAACTTTATCAAATTTACAACAGAGGAAACGTGCTGGTGTGTGTCGTGAATACAGAAATAAAATAAAATCACAACAATACTTTTCTCTTGATTTTTTTCCTACCTATGTAGTCTGAGGAGGTGAAGTTTGCTGGCGTGCAGACAGAGGTGCCAGACAGTCAACACTCGACTCCACTAAACAAAAGTAAACACAAAGTCCAAAGATAGCTGATGGCTGTCAATCAAGCCCATCCCCAGCTGCCTTCGCTTGTCAGCCGCCACTCTTTTCCCATGGTTCCTCTGGGCTGGAGTATCCCTGCCCGTGTTTTTAGACAAACAGATCAGATTCCTCCTCAAACAGGCCGCTGCCGTCCCTTTTGATAACAATGTAATAATTCAAAACAAATGATTCAGCTCTTTGATGAGAGCACTTTTATGATGACGAAGACCCTCACACTGACATCTGTTTGATTTTATCTTCTTGAACTTTATCCCCTGCTGGAAAATTTACTGGCTCTGTCCAGGACAGTGTGTTAAAGTCAGACTAATAGAGGGGCAAAGACAACCGAGACACTGGGCAGGACAGCCTCGCACTGCGCTCACAGGAAACGTTTTCAGGGTGGTGTCAGGAAATTTTGCAAAGTGAGCACATTTCAAAATTCAAATAATATTATCAGTGTTGATAATGGCAGGTAAGTTCACCTGGTATGTGGTTTTAATAAAACTTTACGGGCTGACCAAAACGTTTCTTCAAAATCAAACAATCACAACAGTCAAACAGATGAAACATTAGCAAAATCCCTCCACATTCTGTCACGTTTTAGTATGGAAACCCCTCCACTAAAAAAGTGCTTGGACGTTTGATCCTCACTCTGCAGAATAATGTCCGTGCAAAGTTTGACAGCAGCAGACTGTTTTCACATTCATCTGCTGTAGGGGAAAGGTTTCCCTGTGCTCACCTTAAATCTCAGTTTATGACATTTACATACGAGAATTCTGCAACATCACAACCGGTTTGGAAGCCGATCATGATCCAGCATACAACTTCCACAAGGGTCATGTGGAAACAGAGAAATCTCCATGTATAGGAGACATATTGTGTCCAGTAGTTAAACTTTTAAAATGTGTGGGTTTATGGGTTATCTAATGAGGGACAAGGAGAATATGTCATTTAAAAAAATAGTTTTCATGTCTAAAACATACACCAAAGTTTAGTATGGAAGTTCATGCTTTGTTCCACCTATAATCTAGCAAGTAGACGTTTTTGTTTGTTTGTTTTGTTTTCTATAAATTTATTAGGGTTCATGCCTAAATTTAGCCGAAGTAAACTATTTCCTGTTGTGTCATACACCTTGAACTTTTTTTCTCATTTGCCGAGGAGCTACGGTTATAGCAGAATAAATTGAGCTAATCATCGACTTCACTTTACTGGAACACGTGTGAATCAAAAAACACCAGGAAACCCAAACCCGGTCCTCTTAATTCTTAATATCAGCGCTACCTTCTCATGCTTCTCTATACTTCTTCTTTGACGAGGGCTGAGGGTCGAGGGTGGGGTGGGGTTGTTTCGGCTCGAGACCATGGCCATGGTTGGAGCTGTACGCTAAAGCCATGCTCAGGCCCCAGAGATTTCCAGCCTCTTAGATGCCTATAACTCATCCCTAGCCCTGCTTCTGAAGGGAGATTTTCCCCCCTCAATCCCAGGCCTGAAATATCCTTTCAAAGGCCGCAGACTGGAGACAGATATGTAGGTGTTTTAGATAAGGTAGGAATTGCATTAAAGGATTTTTCCATTTTAAAGCTGTTGCCATCTTTTTTTGCCCTTTCCCATAGACTTGAGAGGAGCATTTGAGGGATGTACTTTGGGACGGACTAGTCCGTACATTTGTGGTCAGTTCACAGCTCATAAAAGACTAGTGCTAACCTCAGTAAAAGTTGAATAATGTAGAGTGGCTAGAGGCAGTGCAGAGCCTTCTCAAAGAATACTAAAGTTATTGACCCAAGTTTGGAGGAAAAGCCTCCCAGCTCATTGATCTCTTCACCAGCATAATTAAAGGGCAGCGAGATGAATCTTCATGTGGAAGAAAATAGAAAATTCAGAGTGATGAATTTTCAGAGTGATGAGGATTCTTGCCAAATGCAACCGTTAAATTAAAAGCTCTTTCCCAAAACCTCAGAATGGGATAATTTTGTTTTGCAAAGTAGAGTGTGGCCAAAAAGAAAAAGTCAACAGAGTCTCACCCAGGCTGCGGCGTGTGAAAGTGAAAGAAGAAAAGTGAAACATCAGTTTGAACTGCAAGTCTGTTAAGACCCTAGTGTGTATAGGTATGTGTGCAACATTCCCAACTTCTTCTCTCCATGCCTCTCTGTTTTATAAGAGCTTATGCTCCTCTTTGGCATGTACTTTAAAACTTTATAATTATGTGGCCTCCTTTTTCCCCCAGCCGACTGTGTTTACATTTGCCAGCTTAACATGCACATGGTCCAGTCCACACACACGGCTCGTCCACAGCCCATGTCTTTCTGTGGCAGTGTTTGTTGGACTGGGCTACGGAGAGATTAGTCGCCTCATTCCCTCTGGTGCCTCTGCGTAATGTTCCTCATCCAAAGGGCTTGGCTGCTCATTTTCCAATAGGACTTTAGAGCGGGAAATTGACCCTTATTTTGAATTTTTAATTTTTTTATAGCATGCTGAAATGCAATTAAAATGTTTAAATTGTCTTATCATACTTTTATTATAACTGCTCACTGTCATACACTTAAACTAAAACAATTCAAATACAGAACATGAATGAATTATAGTAAAACAATAAAAAAAACAAAAATATTTTTGAAATTCTCTTCTTTCACTAGATTAAATGAAAGTATAAAATTAAGACACAGCGTAAAATTGTTGTGTTTCTTCAAGTCACAGTCAAATTTGTCTCAAAGCTTTAAAAGACATAAAAACTGGAGAGTAAAATAACTTTTCCTTCTGTTTTGTCTGCAAGTGTCTCCAAACATTTTCACAAAGAAAGTTTTTTACTTGTGAATATGAATATACTAGTGGTTTTAATACAAAAACATCCAGTCATAAATCAAACTATTTGAAACGCTGCTGAACCGAGCCTATATATTTGCTGAAATAATATATCACATATCTCATATTGAGAAAATTACAGGCAAGCACACTCAGTCTAGGGAAGGGCGCTAGACTAGACAGGGACTAGGACCCACATGGTCAAAACCCACACATCAGTGGATTCGTAACGGCATGAGAGAGAAAAATAAGAAAGAGAGACAGGGAGTCAGGGAAACTTGCTGAAAACATGCTTGTGGCAGCGGCTGAACTCGAGGAAGGAAAGACTAAAATGTGCACAGAGCAAAGCTAAACATAACTTGTAAATGGTTTTGATTATGAGGCAAAAAGTCTAGCCTTTGCTGTCCTCCTTCTGTCTTCATTACATCTTCATTCAGAATCTGCAAACCAGGACGACTATTTTAAAGATCTCTAAGGTAAGACTTGATTATTTTTGCTACTCCGCTGTGCTGTTTTTATTTTTTATTTTATTATTATTATTATTATTATTATTCCTGCACAGCTGATTGGCTCATTTGTTGTTTGGTGGTGTACATTTTACTTATTGAGCAGTGGAGTTTTGTACAGCCTAGGCAGAGATTAAGACAAATTCTGATAAGGACTGGAAGTTGACTCTCAGCATTAAGGAGGATTAATGTTTAGCTCTGTGTGGCAGGGGCCTTCTCAGTGGCTGTGTTTACGCAGTGTTGCAGACCCTGCATTAATCCGAAATTAGTATAAAAGATCAGCTGTGGCCACTGAGGCAAACCTTCACAGGGCTTAGGCCAGTAATCAAGTCTCACTTTGGGACAATGAGCGCCTGGAAGGTCAATGAGAGGCCTGGGTAAAGGGGGAGAGATTGAGGTGGGTGGTGGGAGAGTGGTGAGGGACTTTTGGTGACCACATGGTTTAATATAGGGGAGATCACACACACACACACACACACACACACACACACACACACACACGGTTTGCCCCCACAGTCTGTACCTTCTCTTCTTTATATTGGGCGTCCATGACCATGATTTGTTTTCTGTTACAGCTGCAGAGGACATTAGTGTTTATAATTTAACACTTAAAAGACATTTCTTCCTTTTTTCCTGAAGCTCGTCTGAAATCTTATACGTGTATTTGATGTCACCCAAGTTTACATTTCAGCGCACTAAGTATTAGCTCTGTCACATAATTATAACGTGTGCTGAGGGATTATAACAATAAATAGTATAAGACTATCTAGCTGCTTGTAGTGTAGAACAACATCTCCTGTTCCAACGCAAACCAACACTGAGCAGAGCTGGTAGGAGAATCACAGGAGATGTCTGGGCTCCAAGACGGTCTTTTACAGGAAAGTAACACTGTATCAAATTGAAAACAAGCAGTATAAAAATCAGCAGTAAATTTTCCACTGCCAAACTAGTGCTGGCTGGTGCAGCACAAGAGGCAGCACCACTGAATTCAGTTAGGAAAATAAAATAAAGGAAATATAGCTCAGCATAAACCACAGCCCTCGGATGATGAATACTCACAAAACTGTTGATATCTGCATTATTTTGTATTTTTAAACCACTCATACTGTGAGTGGCCACATTCAAACCTGCTTCCAAAAGGAGACAATTTTATTGACATTTTAAATAAGGCTCACCATACGGTACATACAGCGTTATAATGTGGCCAAGTGAATGCCTCTGCTCTTGCAAAAAAAGGGGTCCGGGGAAGTTAACCTTGTAAATACTTTCCAAACGACATCTATAAAGTTCTTAAATTATTTATTTATATGGATTTTATAGTGCCTTGGCAAATTACAGTGCCCTTGAAAAAGAAAGAGAAAATCATCTCCTCAATCAACTATTCTTGGCACGTGCCAAACTTCATCTTTCACCAACTTTTCCACAGTAGTCCAGCCATGTCTGTCTTTTGTGCACACATGTTAACAACAGACAAACTACAAATGAAAGGGTAACAGTGCAAAAAAACAACAGCAACACAGCCAAATGATAATTTAGGGCATTTGCACCACATTGTGGTGGAAGCAGCTCTCTTCAAGTGCCAGCAGGGTACCAAGCGAACCCCCCACCCCAGCCACCCACTGCTCCTGCTAAGATTAGACAAATTAAACACTATTATTCACGTCACTCCCGCAGCTGGCCTTTTAAGTGGTTCTACGTTAACTATCATAATGGTTTGCTTTGAAAGCCACAGTCTTCTCCTTAATTTACAATATGAAAAAGCACTTTTGCCCAAAGTCTCGGTGGGATTTTTCTTCTCTTCTGCCTCATGCTGCAGAGGAAAAAAAGGTTTTCTTTACACTGCAACAAATTAGAGTCAGAAAATGTTATTGTTAGGACTTTAGGTTTACTGAATTTAAAGCACGATTACTTTTAAATGTCTCACTTATTCTCTTTGAGTCACATTTATTTCCAAATAATAATGTTTTGTATAGTATTCTTGGTTAAAAGTCAGCCAGGAGTCCTGAAGTCAGCTTTAATCAATCATCCCTATGTACTAATTTATTTACTAGAAGACATTCCTGAGTTTGTGTCCTCTCGGAGTGAAAACTATAGTAGGTCTACCAGACTCTCACATCTGTCCATACGTTTTTAATGTAGTCTCCTGTTGGGAAATCTCCCTCTTGTATCCCCATAACCTGATAATGGATGTGGTATTGGCCAGGGGCCCGTGGGCTGAGGACGGCCGGTGATGGATAACCTAGTTTCAGACCCATCATCACTGTACAGCATGTGCCTTATATCTGTCGTAAAATACCCCCCACCCACATTGAGCATGCTCCAGATACACATTTAGGGAAGTGACAGTAAGTGACATCCTGAATACCACAAAAATTTCAGTATTCACAAAACTTCAAAACAGACAGCAAAAACTGTACATGAGGTGTTTTTTAAGGTGCGCTTCGATAACCCTTTGAATTTAAAGGGCCAATGCGCCATTTGTAGATGCAAAGTTCACTTTATTTGTCACAAGACACTCCTGTAAGAACAGATGTATAATGTCCTCTGTGGCTCTGGAGGGAGTCTGAGAAAATAACCCAAATGATGTCATTAGGGTTATCTTGGCTTGGCTTGAGATCTCCACATCACAAAGCTGAGCTGTGGGGTTTGAAAAAAAAAAAAAAAAGTGGGCAGGGAGGGTCTAATAAAAGACACTATTTAGTTGTATAATGGGAAACGTAGGATCTGGTGTGTGAGTCCTGACCCATGTTGTATTAGGGACCTCTGCTTCTGCTGCTTCATTTGTCTTTTGTAATCCATGAAATTCTAATGGAAGCTCAGTACAAAACTGCTGGACTACATCAAACTGAGCATGGATAAGTAATAAAGCATTGGATCTATGAGCAATGGAAAATGTTGTGATCTGATGAGTCAGTCATCAGTAGATACTACGAGTCAGCTGTGGTATCCACCCTCACATCCAATCTGTTGCCAAGTAGTAAACATGGTGATGGATCTATTGTTAATGGCAGCCATCATTTAGAATATCTCATCCACGACTTTATAGCAGTAAAGGAAAATGGAGCTGAAAAGTATTTTAGGGCACAAACTAATCAGCTATCACTACAGCCAAAACAAAAACCACTGGTGACGTGCCTGAAGACGCAGTTCCACAAGTGGCTGCTAGATGCTGGCTCCAAAAATATGGTGCAATAAAGATCCAATTAAAAACATGTTTAATTTTCTCGCTCAGACAAATGGAAATATATTAATATAAAACATCATTAAACTAGGTGTTTAGCTGCAAAATGCTCCTTTAGAAGTGAATTTTAAGATATTGTAATGTATCTAAGAATTGTAAAAACATGGACACTATGTCTATGTTTTTCCCTTGTATGCCCTCCCTCGTTGGTGATGTTATTAATAAATCCAGGTGTGGAGTAAAAATGCGCCTCAGTACATAGCAAACAAATTGAGCAATGATTTCATGGCATAAAATCAGTCATAATTCCTTTCATTTCAAGTCATTAGACTTAGTTGCATATCTTCAACTCTTATGCAATGTTAGGAGCATAAATAAGATTTATATTCATGTCATATCTCAAAAGATTGGAGGCTTTCCTCATCGGAGGAGGTCTGATATCTCACAGCACACTGCAGAACAGGATCGTACGACATCTTGGGCCCTCATCGGGTCGTCAGCGCTCAGATATTGTTATGTGTTTCGTTCATTTTGACCACATCTGACAAGGCTTTCTCACAAATGTTGGACATCAACTAAACGATACTTATGACAAGTTCAAGTGAATGTGTCTTCAGTGTTCTTTCTGAAATCTGATTTACATCAGGGAGACCATAAAACGCAGATTTTTGTTACATGATCACTCTGTTATGACTCGAGTCTGCATCTTCTCACCAAAACCAACTTTTGGAAAAAGTATTCACAGTTCGAGCCAGTTTCTGGTGTCATAACCAACAGCATCGCTGCAGGAGCCAGGAGCGGAGAAACACAGCCGGCTTCCACTCGTGCGCTCCCAGCATTATTACCTTCGATGAGTCTTGCATATCAACTTCAAATCCAGCACCAGGGAGCTGAGCATAACTTAGTCGCTGAGGAGGGGGAAAAAAAAAGTTCTCCAGCAGGTTGAGATTGTATGTCTATAAAAATAGTGACAGAATAGCTCATGCCTCGGTGAAACACGATCACTTTGTCTACAAGGTGTGTACTTGAGCTCACTAAAACGCCCTTTAGTTTGAGTTTCAGATTTGCTAGAGGATTATTACTCCAATACAAGTGTCCTTAGCAGAGAAATAATGAATACTGTATATGCAGTTCATTTCTTGCATTCAATTTCTATAATGTTTCTCTTTTCCACTAGTTTTAGCACATTTAAGAACATAATACATTAAGATTAATCATATTAAATGACTTGTTCAGATGAATATTTCAATTCCCCGTGTTTATATAATCATGGGGGAATTGTGGTTTGCATTAATCATTTCTAAATTATGAATCAGTCTTGTGAACTTTGTTTTTTGTTGGTTGGCCTCCACAGCGCTGCAGGAGGTAATTAGTCCAAGCAGGGTTAAAGCTGTGACACACAATTCGAAAACAGCTGTACAACTCACCATACAGCATGAGTCTGTTTGTCCCCGAGTGTCTCGAGGAGCTGCAGGAGGCTGGTTCTCATCCTCACCGTGATGATTTATGCCTGACACATCTTAGTACAGTAAAAAGAGTCAGCATACAAAAAAAAAAAAAAAGAAGAAGAGAGAAAAAAAAATGCTCTTCACATTCACATGTTTTGCATTTCTGGCTGCATGGGCGAGGATGACATTTCATTTCTTAGCCCAAGTCATCTCAAAAGGGCTAATTCAATTTGCACTCCAAGCTGTTTCTAATCCTCTCTCGCTTCTCAATTTTTCACTCCATCGTCTGGATACCAGAACATTTGCTGTTTGATTGTTTTTTAATGGCAAACGTGGGGCATTCTGACACAGCTGTTGGTAAAGTTTGTCAAAGCTGATTGTCAAAGTCTGCAAAAGTACCAGTTGGTTTTCCTAAAATGATGCTCACATTATTAAAAAAAATTACAAGACTCAATTAAATAATGTGATATGGTCTCCTGTGCAGTTCAGTGGAGGGTGCATACTGCCTGAATTGGCTGCCATATTTATTAAGCTACGTCAATTAACAGATAACACACCGCACAAAAAGGGTTTTGCACCTGACAGTGCAAACCAGCTGTACTTAACCCAGACTCTAGTTTTACATTCTGGGAAATATTCTTTTTCTTCGTCTTGCTCTGTAGTTAGATGAAAAGATCAATGTGCATAAAATAGCATATGGAGCGAGCATCGGGAGGCGATTAGCTTAGCTTAGCAGGACCTTTGGTCGCCAAGACACATTTACAGCATGTTCTTCCAATAAAACCACAAACTTTTTTTTTTTTTTTTTGCAACATTTATGTTTGCATACAGATGAAACAAATTAGATACGTGTTCTCTTTGGAGAAACATATTTTCTTATATTTGTCTCACGTACATAATTTAGAAAACAAATCACTCTTCCACTTGTCCACTAATTCACAAATAAAAGTGGATGGATGGATAGATCTCTACACCCATATCTCACAGCTTCAAGAACAGCAAAAAAAATCAATAAATAGTTGCTCATTTTTAATCTTAACGCCTCATTAAAAACATGTTGCATTGCTTTGGTTGCAGTAAAAAAAAAAAAAAAATTAAAAAAAAACCTGATAATAAATTCCATGCCACCATTGCTCGATAATGAACTGTTCTCTGTATTACATTAGTTCATCACAAAGGCAACTGAAAACAAAAAATCAATTATTTCTGTTTGGTTACTGTGAAGTATTTCTGGAATTTTAGTTATTACAATAATCTTTAGTCAAGCAGATCAGAGAAACCTGCTTTTTACGCTTCAGCAAGCCAGATGTTAATTTCTTGTACTCTTGTTCGATACCTGTTCAAATTACTTTAAGTTGTATTGGACCAAATTACTGAAAAATAATCTGTGATAACAGTAATGGTTGCACTCATCGTTTGGTGAAATATCATGGATTGATGATGGCATGGATTTTCGTCTTAACCACCACTTTGCTTCTGTTACTTATCTGTGTAGATACATATAACGTTGGTAATCCAAGAGAGACAAATTTATAAAAAGAATGGTCAAATTTGATTCATCAGAGGCCAAGATGTCTTTCCTAAGAAGAGTTAAGTTCCAAAAATCTGAATCACACAATTCCCATAATGCAACTCAATACTGTCTTCTCATTACACCCTTCCAGTGTGGTAAACGGCCACAGCGTTCAAACTGCATGACCCTAGTTTGTAACTAAGGTTCCCTCATTATGGTTTTTATCGAACCAAGTTGACACCATCGTTTCCTCAGATTTAAGAAGATAAGAAATTATACAACTGCTTCCACAAGCTGAGTAATACTAATAATGACAAACTATCGGGGAAGTGGCCTTTCAACAACACTGCTGACTTTTTAATGTGTCCATAGAATGGGACTATTAGCGCCTGCTAGTAATCACAACAATACTCTTGCAAAAAAAAGGTCTACCATCAGCTACTGCTAGAAAAGTTGCAGTTTTGCTGCCTGCGCTTCTATATTTAAGTGTTGTGGTCATGCACGATCCATTGTGGGTTCAGAAAAGCACTCGTCATTCCAGGGTACAGTATCAAACAACTGGCGCTGACTGTTGCCATGAGAGTCTTTCCGCACTGGCCAGAGCTTGCTTGCGCTGCATCCGTCCACTAAAAAGCCCTCGCAAGGTAATCCTCACCCACTTATGTGCAGCGTGTGAGACTAATTTTCTCACCCACTCGTCAAATTAACCAGTGGATTTCCAGTTTTTTATTTTTATTTTTTCTCAACTCAAAAGGTGACTTTTGACATACACATTGATTGTGTCTTTTAATAAATGTCCACTTTGTGAAGGTGTAATGGTTGTGCTTATACACAACAGCAGCTGGGAACTTTGGTAACGTTTGGCATTAATTCTAGGTCATATCAGCACGCAGCAAAAGTGAAAGTAAGAAGGCGAATACTGTACATTTCTGAAGTTCTTAAGTTGCCTCTGAGGGAAATACTCACATGTGCAGCATGTAAATAGACAAACACAAATATCTGAGTATCCAAACTCAGCCAAGTAACATTACACTAGACATAATAGCAGATATAAACTGACACTTCTGGCTACCTGGCAAGCTATGGAAGAAGTTTCTCTTTACCAGCCCTGCACGGCATGTCCCTACACCGCATTTCTGTCCATTAACACATCCTCTGTGTACGCTCTCAATTTGGGAGCGTAATAAGAGGCAGATGAGTCTTGCAGCCCCCTCACAGCCGACAGCAGACACCCTGTAGGAGGGAAAAATTTGTCCAACTAAAATCATCCCAACAGGGGGGAGCTCTTAGGTCAGGAGCCCTTAAGTTGAGGCAAGCAGACACTCCTATGAGTTTGTGATGAAAACCGTGTGATCCATCATTGCCAGCACGTTCGTCTGTTAAGGGACTGTAAGCGTGCTGGGGGCTCCCACAGGCCTCCACTTGATCACAGTTAAGCTGAGCTACATGGGGCACCAAAGCTATCACTCATTATGAAAATGGAGGGAAACTGAGATAAGCTTCCACATTAAATAATTAAAGTAGATCCTCACAGGGACTGGTTGAAGTAGATGTGCAGCAAGAAGTAAAATATTATCCCAATATTAAATCCCTTTATTCTCAATACTTTCCCCAAGCGCTTTTATAGATCATGACGGTCACTGGCATGGTGATCCGGCTGTGATCAATACTAATGAGCGTATTTTCTGATATCAACATATATCATGGTGTCTCACATGTATGCAAAATCCTAAAAGCTGTAATAGATCATAGGCTTCAAACATATGGAACAAAACCTCAGCTGCTCATAATTTATAGTTTTTAAATGATGTTTGGCACATTCATTTAAAGAACTGAATGTGATGATTTTATCATGTTATAGATGTCACTATAGTCCAACCATTACTGGTCTTTTAAGGCCGATACATATATCCATATTTAAGGGTTTTCAAAGAGTTTTTTTTTTATTTTGGGGTTGTAATCTATATATTTATTTATTTGTTTGTTTATTTGTTTTATGAATTTGACCATGGTATGTACTGAGCAGAACACTTAACAGTTATAAAACACACTTGTCAGTTCTCTCTAGCGGACAGCTTTTATGTAATGGTGACAATGACACATATTTGTTATTTCTGGACTGCAGTTTCTTGTTACTCGTTGGCCAGCATGTATGCCAATACTGATATAGTGTTGGAGTATTGCCCTACCCAGCACCACAGATTGATAATCGTGGATTCAAGTGACAATAGTAATGATACATTTGTAATTGTACTTTGGCAAAATATGAAACACATAAAGTTCAGAAAGATTTCTTTTATTATTCTCTTTCTAAATTCTAGAAGTTAATGAGTTGCTGCGTTTCTTTACACAGAGGAAAATACCAGAGAAGCCTCACTAATGAAACTTTAAGTGCTGTATTTAACATAGTCAGTCATCCTCTTCCAAACAAATGCTATTCTTAAACAGGAGTACCACCTTGTCGTACACCAGTGTTAATGTGACCCCCCACTTGCCCCACTAGGTAGGTAGCAGCAGCCCTACATCTCGGAGCCAAGACAAGTCTGGCTCTGATTACCATGGGAGCTACTGCCTCTGCCTGAGAAAAAATGCTGCTGGGTTTAAAATAAATGTTATTGTTTGTCACAGGAAACCAATCTGATTACTGTTTCTTCTCTCATGCGCACACTTAACGCTGCGCACCGGGCTATATTTACGCATGTGGTTTTCATTCAGCCTCCTCAGCGAGGGGGAAACGGACACCTCGCGTTTTCATCTTTATTAAGTCACACTTTGGGGAAGGTTAAAATGGGGGTTGTTTACACAAAGTATTTGGCAACCTTTGGAAGACAATCTGTCTGTCCACATCAAACAATAGATTGAGTTTCTCTGCTGCAGCGGCAGCAGCGTCTCAGAAATGGGCAGGGGAGAGGGAAAAAGACGACTCCTCTGATAGTCGTGACGTCTGTGTTTGCTCAAACTGACAGCGAAAGTGAGGAGTTGTTAAAGTGCGGTGTGAAGCTATTTTGGGTTCGGCAGCAATTGGCCATTATGACGGTATCATTTCACAGAAGCTATGTGTATTGTGCCGGCAGAATTATGTGTGTGACTGTGTCTTCAAATGTTGCATATTAAAAATAGCATTAGAGGAATGCTTTACCTCTTTGAAACTTTCTCCCTTCGCTCTCTTTCTGCATGTATCCCTACGGGGAATAATGAAACACACACACACACGCACACACACACACACACACACACACACACAAAAAGAAATGCAAAAACAAAAGAAAAAAAAAAGAGTGCCAGTAAAAAACAGAATAAAGGGCTTAAAAGGCATCTGGGAGGAAAGCTGAGAAACCAAGCGACCCGTCAGCAGGGTCTGCCAAGGCTTAGAAGTCAGACTGTTTGTTTTGCTTCATATGTCGACGCGGCCACTCTTTTTCTCCCAGTGTGGTTCTGTCCCGCCGTGAATCTCCACCAGACTTCTTCTTATAAACTTTACCTCCGCGGGACACCTCTACTTGACACCCAAACCAACAACACCCACCTCCCAGAGAAAAGGGAAGAAAAAAGAAAGGCAATATGTAAATGTTGTGAAAGGAGTCAATTAGGAAATGTATCTTGTTTGAAAGCGTTCGTAATGGTTTAATTCCAAAAACATGTTTTCTGCCTCCCTGGTAATGTGTCACATGTGAGCCTGTGGCTTTCTGGGCGGGGGTGGGCGGGCGGTGAGAGGGGGTGAGGGGGATTTGAACGTGCTTGGTGGCAAACATTTGTTTATGTTTTCCTCCTGGTGCATCATTTCAAAGAGGCAGCGTGCATGTCCCATCGCAGGCTTCACATCTCCCGCCAATTGGAAACACATTGCAGCGTTTCGATATGGTAAAATGTCAAACCAACAGTCATGTCATGTATGAGAGAGAGAGAGAGAGGCGAGGGAGAGCAATATGTGTGCACTTTAAAAAAAAAAAAAAAACAATAACTTACGCATTTAATCAGGGAGACATCAGCTCATTTGGTTTCACTTAAATTCACAAGTCCCTCCTGATGTGCAGAAATAGATTTAGTTTTCTGGGATCCCCACTCCCACTGTGAGGGAAGGAACTGCTGTGTGCTTTTAAATCTGTGTTTTAAAGACACTGAGTTGAAGTATTTTAGATATTTTTACCCCGGTCTTTCACTCCTTCTGAAGGCAGGAAGAAAACACAGTGCATGAAGTGAATGAAGGAGGCCATAAAACACATGTGTTTCTCCCCCCTTTTAATTTTCCTTCCACTTTCCTAAGTCTTAGCACATCGTTAACAAGCCTTTGCCTTTTAATTGTTCCCATCACATGGTTTTAAAGCATACTACCAGAGTGATGTCCTCGAATGGACCGCCAACTCCAAAACCAACTTTTGATTTCTTTTTTTTATTTATTTCCTCATAAGCAGCCCCCATTGATCATTTTAAAATGGAAAAATGGTAAATGGACTGTACTTATATAGCCACTCAAAGCGCTGTACAGTACGCATCTCATTCACCCACTCACACACACTCATACACTGATGGAATTAGCTGCCATGCAAGGTGCCAACTGCTCATCAGTTTTAGGAGCTAACCATTCACATGCATTCACACACCAATGGCACAGTATCTTGCCCAAGAAGTAATGACCACTTAGAAGATGTAGCTATATATTTGTGTATAATGTATTTATTATATTTCACTCAACCATCTATGCAATTAGATAAAACTCAGTGACAGAAGATATTAAAAACAAAAAAATATGAAATGACTTGAAATATTGAATATTTAACGATATACATAATGAAACAAGAAAATAATCTAACCGTGCTTTGTCTATTACTCCTCAAGCGAGTCTAACGTTTAGCATATTTTCTGTCATATTACCTTCAGTTTGTGTACAAATGCCTATGGATAGTGAATATGAGACTGACCAGGTGTTATCTGTGTGAGCCTCCAGTAGCCGACAGCAGTGAGGCGGCGGGCAGCACGGGGTGAACACGGTGCTGGGCAGGGTAAGGCCTTATCATCACTTTAATTTTTCTCCCCAAGGTGAACTGGGAAGAGATCAGTGGCACTAAACCCTGGGAATTACCCTAGATATTGGCCCCCTGTGCTCTGCAAATGAAATCCTGCCGTCGGCAGGAAGAACATGGTGGTTAACACTCTGAAAATCAGTTTTTGTGCAGACCACAGCTGGCGTGAAGGGGCAAGGGAAAGTAAGAGAGAGGGGGGAGAAAGGAAGAGGGGGAAGGGCACTTTTAAAATCGACATTATACTCATAAAGAGAAAACGACAGAGGGAGAAGCCTTTGCTCCTGTCGTCTCCATTCTTTAATATATCTGCTATCCGTGTATTGTTGTGCAACAAGTGTCAGTAACATAATTATTCACCAAGTATGATAAATTGTGTGGTGGCTTTTAGGCAGAGACATACTGAGGCATGGTTCACTGACTACAGACAGATAACAGAATGCAAAATATGGGACAACAAACTGCAGTTTGTAGTTGCACTGACCAAACTAGTAATGAAACCAGAACCAGGGTCCAGCTGTCTGAGGGTCTGAGCAGGGGTCTTGGGGCCATGGCAAGCGGGTGGAGTGGTGAGATAGAAATCACTCGCTGTGATCATAACCTTCACAGTCCTGAACCTGACCAGCTGTCAGGACTGTGCTCGCCTGTACAAACTCTAAGCACTGTGGGGTAACATTAGAGCGCTCTAAATCCTTTTTGTGTCTTTAAATTAGATTTTAGTGAAAAACTTCAATGGAAATGATAAAAAATAATTTATATATTTTTTTACAATATATTTATTTGAATTTGTCTGTTTTCATGTTTCTGGCACGAGCAGTTGAACTCTTTGTTGCTATAGTAGCCATAGCTACACAGTTAACTGACACTGATACATCCACCACTTCTTCCTCGCAAGAGGGACACAGTCTATGCCCTCACATTACCATTTCATATTTTTTCTGTCTGATTTGATCAAAGTTCCACAGTTTCTTCAGTAAAAACTATGGCCAGCTCTTATCTTCAGCCTTTATTTAGCACGCCTTTAGTTCACTGCTGTGCAGCTATACAGTAAGATGAGGGCAGGACACCATGTTGGAACATTTTAAAGAGGAAATGTGTATTAAGCAGAATAAATCCTGTCATCTTTGTTACACAACACGAACAATGAACTAAAGAAATGTATTTGGATTAGTTGCATCATGTTTACATGGTGTTTTCTATTTGTTAAAACTAATCATACACTTTATTACAAGAAAAAGTGCAGTGGTTGAACTTCTGGCCACCCCTCTGGTGATGTCACAATAAATGTTTGACACTGGCAGCTGATGGAAAATGCCTGCTGTGACATCACTGTTTGGGATGTGGCCAGTTATTCAACATCGCAGCAGAAGCACTTCTCTAACCTGTGGGGTTAGACACACAACACAACATCATTTCCTGCAGTCAAACTGCCATATTTTAATACAATAACAATCAAAATCCATATTTTTGAACTTGTTAGCAGAAACGGGCTTCGCAATCACTAAAGAAGGGAGACCTTAAGGGTTTTTAAGTAGCTAACAAAGTAGCTAATGACCTGGAAAATGAATCATCAACAGCTCTTCCCACCACCAAACTGACACAGCACGAAAAGAAACTGTATATGTTGTTATATTTCAACACTCACTTGGGTCAGTCTCAATTTCCCTCACATAGATATACACAAATACACACCCATACACGCAGCATGCATACACACATCATCACCCGCATACAAATACCCGTCTACTCCCCCCAACACACACAGACACACACACGGCTTGTATTTATAGGTTCTGATCGGGGTGTAAAACAAGACCATCTCTCTTTAGAACACCCCTCGCCATATTCTTCCAAAAATAACGGGTGCCCATCCAGCTAACCAGGGTGGGAGGATTCAGAGCTTCAAAATAAATGGAAGGATGTTTACTCATCGCCAGAATGAAAATAGTGCTAATCTCCAATCAATTCCAAAAGGCAGATAGTTAGCAAGACAAATCTTAAAATAGCTCAGAGGGTAACACATTCCATCTCTGCTTGAGCTTAACTTTGATCTTACTATATTTTGGCCCTTGTGCACTGAAAATGATTAGCACTTCTGTCCAGTGATCTAGGAATACTATATATAGATGAACTTATAGGACATAATATGATGAGTGCAGAGTGTAAGTGCATGCTCCACAGTTCAGTGGGATGGAAAATGTAGAGTGGCGGGGGTGTTTGGAAAACTAATGGGAAGTTTAAAAGGAAAATATAGTTACTACAGACACAACTGACCTTGGGTTTTCTATATCAACAACAAATGTATTAATTGTCTGTAAAGGTTGTAGAGAAAAAGAGCCAACTCTTTACAGAATAGTTAGAATTGATTTATTTGTGACTCTATCACGCTGAGAATAAACACAGTCTAAAGCAACAGATTGAATGCATTTGTCAAGTGCAGACTAATCAAAACAAAATGATCAGTCATGACACATTAATACAACCAGCCGCGCTTTTGAGGAGCAAGAAATAAGTCTTCTTTGGCTCGATTCAGGAGAAGATAAAATACAATGTTTGCGTTCCAGTGAGTCAATCACAAGAACTCTCAGGCTGTAGCAATTAAAAATGTATGTGCAACAGCACAAATATCAAATGGACCATTACAACTGAAATATGGTTTTCATAATTGTTCAGTGACTTTTGAATGCAGTGGGAGTGTTACTGTGTTGAAAGGGTGTTTTTGATTTTCATCTGGGTTTCACTGATAGAGTTTAAATTAGCCCCTTCACTGCATGCAGCTGTAATATTCTGTATTTACCTTGACTGGGTCTTTGCACATAGGGGACATGATGTTCCTGAGCCAGATTGAATGGCAACAAAAGATTTGCCATGAAGAATGGCGACAACAACCGATCAAATCGATGCAGCTGTTAACTTCACTTTATACATATTCACACCACATCATTTGCATTTCAGGGTTCATGCTGATTCCATATATTTCAGACTGTGTTGTTTTTATGACACTGAAGAAGGGGCAAATTCAACATGTAAGCTCGGAGCATTAAGTAACATGGCTGTGTTTCCTGAGACCAAAAAGTTTCACAGTAGACGAAGGGCTGACATTACAAGCGGTGCAAATAAGTCTTTGATATTCTGCAGATTAACAGTCACTTTAGACTTATTAGCTGAGGAGCTGTGCATATGTAGTGAGGCGTGCAGTGGCTTGATATTTTGAACGCATGTGGAGTGGAAATTTAGTGCTATTTTCCAAAGCGGTTTGGAGGGGTGTTACCTGCACTTTGGCAGCTCTGTGAAGCGTTCCACATCTTCTGCCATTTGGCTGATGATGACTGGCATGTGCCCGTGGCAAACAACCAGGGTGGTTGACTTGTAGGTAAAGCGATAGTACATAAATGGCCTCTTAAATGGAAATTGTCAGAAAATCTTGAAATTCTCAGCTCATAAAACATACTTTGCATGCACTGATTTGAAGGATTCTAAATGGGATTTCTAGTGTTAAAAAGATACTCGCGACTTCGTTAAAAGCACTTACCAACAAAGCATAGAAAACATTCAGCTAACCGATAAGCAACGAATGACCAACAGAATTGTGTAGCAGGGTTCAAGCAAGACCATGTTTTTCTTCCTGCACACTAGTTTTAGCACTACCTTACAGCAGCTTGTTACGTCCCTGCATGCAGAAGACATATTTCAGTAATCCGTCTGTAAACATCCTCCTCCTCGATGATAGTGGCAGAGATAGGGAGAAAAGATGCAGTACACCATGTTAAATAGTGCGATGCATTCTCCAATCAGTGTCTGCCAACCCCAGACTAAAAGCCAGTCCTACACTCTTGCCTATCAGCTGACAAATAGCTGCAGCTCCTACTGATATAATTTGCAGTAAATGTGCTCAATTTAGCTTTTTATTTTTACACTAAGAAAAGGTCTTGTCACGTGATGTTGCCAGGCAACCAGGAAAGACACCAGGAAGTCATTGCTCCTAGGCCAAGAAATAGTTCAGTGCCAAAACTTCAAAACACAAATTCAGTTGTGATATGATGTGTTCAGAGTTGCCGCTGTTTCCACCAGTTTCCAGTCTTTATGCTTACTAACAAGCCTGATGGATCTAGTGTAGCTTCATATTTAGCGTGCAGACTTAAGGATCATTTCAGTCTTCTTACTCAACTCTCCGCATGAAAATAAACAGAGAATGATGAGTTGGACATTTCCCACATTTAACAATCAAACAGCAAGTACAGTCACGTTATTTTCCACAGATTTTCTCTTATTAAGATTTAGTGTTTGCCCTTATCTTTGCCTTGTCAACTGTGTTGGTCGTTGATAATCGTGCCAACTACAGTCTCCTGTTTATTGTAAACAAATTGTTTTCTTGGTGACTTGCAAGGGCCCTAAAACTTTCACAAACTGGGCTCCATCAGCATCATTGTATACCGAGAAGCTATAGATTGGCTATAGATAGACCTCTATTTGTATGAGGATAACTGCCACATACAAAATATCTAAATGGAGCGGAACTCCACCTCAGACGTGAACATTTCATTCAACCAAAGTTCCCCAGTCTGTCTTTCTGTCTCGCAGGAAATTCTGTCATCTCATGTTGCTCGCCTTGAAAAGTACACATGGAGAGGGCAGACATCATAAAAAATGCCTATCCACCTGTTGTTCTGGCATTGGGGGAGCATTTGAACCCCACCTGCAATTCTTTGGTCTGGCAGACTGTGATGTGTGTGTATGTATGTGTGTGTGTATGGACCAAGTGCGTCTCCCCATAAACAGGTGGGGTTCCCCGACACAGATATCGAGTTCCCCTCTTTGATAACCCATTACAGACTTCATTAATTTCACTCACTCCAGCCACGCACTCGCCGTCTGACAAACTCACTGAGGAATTTTTGTACGAGCACACCTCCTTGAGCTTGTGTAAGTTTTACAAGCAGAGATTAACATGTGTGAAAACAAATGTAATTTAACCCTCTATTGTTTTAGGAGGGTGAGCCGGACATGCCCAGTGTTAAAAGAACTGTCTGTATAGGGCGCTGCAGGACTTCATGACAAAAGTTTTCCTTTCGTTTGGGAAAAAATCATGGAGGATATCCATTAAACATACATCAAATTACAACCAAAACAGAACTGATGTTTCTTTTCTTCTTTAAAGGAATTCAAAGTGATAATTAAAGAAACTGAGGTAGTGACGTGACATCTTTTACAGTTATGTTAATAGGTCTCAAGAGCCTGCACACATTGCTTTCCTGAGCTCTTCTGAGCCAGGAAACACGCAGCATATACATCTCACATGTCCAGTTGTGCAAGGCTAATTTGTGCTCGAGTTTGTTTTCTTGACATTGATCGGTTATTCTTGAGCACATGGGACACCCGACACCACAGCCCCCTCGATTCCAGTTGTGCAGCGAGTCATCTCTGAGTCTGGCAGATGACTCAGTGGCGCGAGGTGGACTTGGATTGGACCTGGCTATGTCCACATTGAAGCTCTGAACGCTATGCCTCCAAAAGCATGTCTAGCATTGCTCCAAACTAACAGAACAATGCCGGGGATTACGAGGCTGGGCTAAATTTAGTTGCAAAAGAATGCATGCAAAAACACAAGGACCCCTTATGTTTGTGCATGCAATGAGTTTCTTCATCTACTGTCTTTGTCTTTAGATTAATTCTTCCAAATTGGAGAGACAAAAACTATTTCATGTTTGTTAGAAGATATTCTTCTAAGACTGTTCATGTTTGTTGGGGTAGGGTGGGGTAATTTAGGGGCAAGCGTCAAAAATGAATTTTAAAATTTTATGACAGTCCCTTTCAACCAAGTCCAACATAACAGTTTATTGTTTGATTTGCCATCAAATAAGCCAATAATTTATATGACAACCCTAACTTGTTTGTGACAAACTATTTTTTTTGTGTGAAATAAGCATGAAGTTTACATTGGCACTGTCTTGTGACGACAAAAAAGAAACTGAGGATTATGCGACAACAGATATGTCAAATATCCAGATATGCTTTCAGTAAAACCAAGTTTAGTTTAGAGTCAAAGAATATGGATCGCACATGAAGTTATAAGAAATGTCCGTATACATCACCTGTTGTTCCTGGCTGTGGCAGTTTGCATGAAACTGGCTTGCTGAAGTCATTTTGGCCATACAACATCTGCTGTAGACATTACCAGTAGTGCCAATGGCCTGCAAATACCGTCTTCTTGTTAAACGCTTGGTGTGCCCAGACACAAGCCTGACCTTGATCCTTTAAAACAGACAGCTCACCAGGAGGAGTGACAGTTGCCAGGGCATGAACTTGACCCAATGAGGGGGAGGAGGACGGAGCTGACAATGTTTCATTTGTTTCAGGACTAAAACGTACATATTGTTGGGTTAAATTGCATCCTTTGTGCTGGTAGTGAGAAATGATCTCAAAACTTAAGAATGGAATACAGGTCACCATGAGACTGTTTTATTTTAAAACCACCATTATTCCACCACTGTGACCTGAGAACAGTTTGAACTGTACAACCAGGTGATTTTTCTATTTACTTCAATGCTTTGTCTGGTGCTGAAATTCCAATGACGTGTGCCAGTGCCATTGATGATCAGCAGGAAAATAGGAGCCACTTGTGCAACATTGTTTAAAGGATATCCATGTCGTGTATTTTTAGAAAGCTATACCAACTATTTAAAAAGGTCCTCATAATGTTGATACACAGGTCACTGCTGTCATTTTTTTTGTTTTGCTGCTCAGAAGAGGGGCAGCATCTGTTGAGACCTTTAACTCTTTGTATTGTTGTGGCTAACAGAACGTCATTCTGATGAGACAAGCTTCTTGATTTAACACAAGAGAATTTAGTTTTCTGGAAAAAGGGGATATTTTTGGCCATAGTGGAAGATACAGAGCATGTGGATGCTAGATTCCAAGATGATTTACAATGCTGAGGCATCTATAAATCCATAGTGTTGAGAAGATATAAACATACCACAGGGGCCACTGAACAGTGGGAGTGGGAAGTTGTGGAGAGAAAACCAAACAAAACCGTTTCATCAAGCAATTTTTGATCTTCCTCTCGGCAGAGTATTGATTTTTGTGGCTCACTGTGTAACTTTGTATGCAATCTTTAACAGTTCAGTGCCATGCAATAGTATCTGTTCTCATTTATTTACAAGGTCAATCATTACCTCAAACAGAGTGAACCCTATCTTTGCACCCATGTTCATTTCTTATTATGTGTTGCAGACCTGATATTTAGCACTAAGAAAATATGAGAAAAGAAAGAAGACCTCCCCGCACACCAGTCACTCAGTTTGGAGTTTGCTGCAAACAGACATTAGGAATTACTGTTATGTTGTTTGATTCAAAATCATATTGATCTCTGCTCCTTTTCATTCGCATTTTCCCCACTCACAGCCAAATCCTCCCACACAGGCTTTGCTTTTGAAAGATCGCTTTCAGACAGTTTAAAGATGCCAGCCGCACTGCGAAAATTATTCTCGGAGAATATTACTTTAAAATACGTATTGATTCCGCTCACAGAAATGAGGCATTATGTGGGTGTTGAGTGGAGCAGGGAGATATGGCGGTGAAAAATGACACTGCGTCATGAGCTATCAGTTTCAGTGACTCAAAGAGAAACATCTGGTTGGACTCGGCTCCAAAGAATACAAACCCAGCTAAGGAGACTGCATAAGTTGGGAGCAGACAGCCTTCAAAACAAACGCCACCAGCTTTGTTGGCTTCTGACACAATTTGCTTGAGGTCTTATTCAGTTTCAGAGCCAGAAGTTACAATGATCTCCATGTGCAGGATAAACTTATTGCAATGCAGCGGGCTTCGCTACAAAGAAAAAAGGTGAAAAAGGTGCATTTACTGTGTATGATAACAGATACCCATCCTATGAATACATTACATTGTTACCTCTTTGGACACTGTACATAGTTTGGCCTCAGAGTAATCCATCAACCCAGGGTGAGAAATAGCCTTCTATATTTGGCCTCTACATCTTTAGCTTGTTCTCTCAGTGGGTACAGGGGCAGCTGAGGAGACAACCCTCTCCATCAGTCATAACTGCTGGCCCAAGGCCCAGAGTTCCTGTCACTAAGAGGCTTAAACCAAAGAATCTTCCCCTCATTCGTATAAAAGCCAAGCAGGTCAAAAGGTCCCAAAATGATTTGCATAGCCAATGAGGTACTGACTTTATGACTATAGTCCACTATTTGGAGTGTGTGCAGTAATAGTCTCTGAGGGCTAATTTCCTTAGCTGACACTTTTTTTCTCAGTCAGTTTTTTCTCAGTCAGTCCATCAGCCAAATATCCTTAAACTGCTTAATCGCTAATAGTACTAAAGAGTTTGTCTGAGGATTTACAACCATCATCACCTCAAAAAACTAACATACATCACTCTAAATCCTGATCAACCTGGATCCAGTTCATTTCAGTAATTTTCTTCTACATCAGCCCAATTTAAGGTATTAAACACCACCATGAGCCACAGAATATGAGCCCTATAAAATGCAAGTGTAAGACCAGCGATAGGAAAACATTTGGGGAAAGGAGCCGAAACTGGGAATTGCTTCTGTAACGCTGCTGGGTGACCACAAAAATCTGTCTGTGAACCACGTCAAGACTGTGATCATTATTTCACTCTTTTCTCCAGCTTTTCGTCTGCATTCGTTTACCACCGCATCAGCATTTTTCCTTCAAATGAAATCTGAAGGCATTCCTTTCCCTTTCCGCACCCTTTTCAGAGACCTCGTCAAACCCAATATGGCTTTCTCAACCCGCTACAAGACATGTACCTCAGCAGTTGATGTCGTGCAATTACTGTACATGTTTTAATCCGACTACATATCTTTAAAACTTGAGTGATCGAGAATTGAACATGACAGAGATGAAGTTGATGGGAAGTTGATTTCACCACAGCAAAGGTTTTCTAATGAATTGACCTTAAGAGTTCAAATTAAATTTAGCAGCTGTGCTACTTTAAAATCTAGACTTTTTGGACATGCTCTGCTCTCAGAAGAAAATGGACATGAAATCTGAATACATATGAAATACACTGTTATTAAAAGCCCCATAAGTCTTCTACCATAAAATAACAGATTTTAAATCACTATGTATGTCACTTTGCACTATGGAACTTTGTGCCCCAGGAACAATCTCCAGAAAGAGAAATATGTAATGTTTTACGGGACTAAGTCACATACCACCAACTACTTCACTGATTTTGGTGAAACTGGACTGGACATATTTCATGGAGAAAAGTAAACTGTTGCCAACTGTAGCTGCTGTTAGCTAATACTATTTCCATTTAATAGCCAGGCTGTGAGCTCAGACCAACAGGGTAGTGTTAGTATTTGTACCACAGGTGTTCTGGAGCAGGAAGTTTTCCTGGGACATGTGAGAATGCTGACAGAGACCGGAGCCAGTAGAGTGCCAGAACCAGAGCTGGGCAAGTGGGCAATGTTACCCAGCTCAGCGGCCTCTATGGACGTAATGACAGAGGTGAAAAGACCTAAGAGGACGCTGAAGGAGAAAGCAACAAGAGAAAAGGAGAAAGTGACAGATCACCAGACAAGAGTAAATCTGGGACTGACTTAGTCGGTGAAAACGGTGAAAGACAGACACTGAGCTGGGCTTCTTGCTGTTGGACAAGTACAGTAAGTAATATTAGCTGGCTGCTATGTCTTGTGTTGTTGACCTTGCTTGATATCTGGCAGTTAGCAAAGTTGTCGACTCACAGCTGTCCATATTTGCCTCAGTGGTATTACACTCTGAAACTGGGGGCGCTAAATTGCAAAAATACCAAATTCTATATAATCTCACTTTAATACCTGTGGCACTGAAACTACAATTTCTAAATTTGATGCATACACCAGTTAATCTGTGTGCAATTCAAAATGTCTTGCTGGTGACAATTCCTTTAATTTAGACATGATAAGTTTAATAGTAATAGGCCAAGAGACCACAATTGGACATAATCCAATTCACAGAATCCATAATATTTTTTAAACATGGTTTATATGGATTCTAAGTGCTGGGTTTAATGTGTGTACAACTGGAATTACTAGTGATTTCCATTCCATACAGTATTTGTGGCTAAATATAAAGATCTGGCTCTGTTTATTTAGCTTAAATTTAAGCACTGAATTGAGTGTCTTCAGCCCATGATGATATATACACAAAACTGATATGACTCTCAGTTGAAATCATAGAGTATACTTTTTCGTTTGGTATGAATCTAATGTGAAACTTCTCTTAAATAGATGACTAGAACTCTGCACAATAAATGATCTTTGTTATTGTTCTGTGCTACATGAGCATATCATTTACTCCTAGTCATTAAGCATGTGCACAGTGTCTACAGTAATGTTCTTGGATGTTTCAAATCTGTGAGGCAATTTTTAAGCTGGAACATAAATATGCACTGGCAAAGGCTGATATCGTGTGGTTACAGAACCTATCCCACAGAGCTACTCATGGCTGAAATGATTGACATATTAAGTTTAAATAATGGTCTAGCCATCCCATGCTGTCTTCAAAGTGCAACTCGTGCAATTTCTAAAATGTTGAAAAGTATTAGACTCTCGGTTTGTACTACAAGTTGGCGCAGGATCTCATCCTATAAGAACTGAAGTTGCAGGGTGGTTTGAGAACGTACGCTTTTATCCAGTTTAGAATCCAAACCTCTGTCCAAGTGGTGTATACATTTCACACATAAACTCAACTAAGAAATACTCCATTGTGTAATCTCACAGCACAGTTTGCCAATGCAGATGCTTTTCAATAAAAGCAGGCTGATAGACAAACTTTAAATACAGGTATTAACTCCTGGACACACATGAAAGTAGCATACCCAAGGTAATTTGTGCATCCATGCAAAAATAGTGTTACTAGAACCTTGCTGATGAAGGAAACTACTCCTAGGACTTATTGACCAACTCCAGTTGCCTACAAGTTAACAACTAACAGACTAGCCAGCCAGGAGCATGCTTCTTGATGCCATAAAAGCAGCTCTTTGACCTAGCTAACTCTGTCACCAGTGGGATAATAAATTCACGCGGTTTATTCGAGAGTCTTCTGTCTCATAACTGACACATCCTCTTTTGTGAGGCAGTTTATACTCCATCAAAGAGGATTATACGCAAGTAGATGGTGGAACAAAGCCAATAAGCTATAATAGCCTAGCCTCTCTTTTGGTTCCCTCTAAGGTCAGCATTGTCTGGACGGTTTGCTTGTTGGTCAGTGGTTGCGGATTTTCTCTTGTCAAAGTTCACCAAAGTTAAACTTCAACATGAATTATTTCATCACTGTGACCCAACAAAGGGAAGATGACCATTAACACTAACAAACTCAACTGCAAGTTGATTTTTTTTTAAACTGTTGAACTTTGTGGGAATTCTGTGAACAGATGGAGATGATATGGAATCAATAATTTGTCATGGTTTGGTTTCTTGTAAAAAGAAATATGCATTACCAAACATACATAATATTCTTATCTGTGATTCTGACAGATGTTATATTTATATCAAAAAGATCGCAAAATGACTTTCTTATGATCCTAACTGTTCAGATTTTTTTTTTTTGCTTCCCCCCAGTTGCTCATAAAAACATCAAAAAGGACCTGCCTGCATGATATGCTCCCACCACTTTTTTCACTCTGTATTCAGTACAGTCATGCATTGCAGTCATTTCTGTCTAAGGAGAATAAAAACCAGAGGGTATACTACATTTAAATGTACTACTAGTGTTTGATGATGTTATCCCACTGTTGCATCTTCTGCACTACTTGTAGCAGACAGCACTTGTGACTCTCAAGAGTCCTCATTCTCCGCTTGAGTTGACCACCACCCAAGCCAAGAGAGGCGGCATGAAGTCATCACAAAAGTCAAGAGCTACTGTGCCACAGACTGATGTTCAAGGAGGGAAGAAAAGTTGGCAGAAAATCAGTGTTGTGTCACTGGAAAGGATTTGCACGTGGGAGGAGGGAGAACGAGGGGAAGTAGGGAGGGAGGATTGAGAGAGGAACTCGGGGCTGAAGCGGAAGAGGAATGCATTGGAGAGAGTTAAAGGAGGCTGAGGGAAAAACACTGGATGAATAAAGTAAAATGAAGAGATATAGGGAGGGGAAGGAGGGAAAAGAGGCTTGTGGTTGTGCAGGAGAGCGAATGGCGGTGTTGATAGAGGAGGTGAAAGACATTTTCTCTGGCTCCAGGCCCAGCTGGTGTCTACACTGGACCGCTGCGGGTGTCAGATCTTTATTCCAACCCTGGAGACAGCTGGAGGTGTCAACGCCGAGCCAGCCTCAGTTATACTTCCCCACAACACTCAGTCATGTGTTTGTGCACACAGCAGTCCTACTGTCACAACAAGCAGATATCATATTGACATAGGTTCTCCCTCATCTTATGACTATTTGTACAATATTTCTGAATCAAAGGTTGGATTTGTTATTTCACCTCTTTAACAAAATATATTTAAAAAGGGAATAAAACTCACAAGTTGTGTTTTGAAACTGTAAAATGGCCACTTGAAAACCAGTAATCACTTGTGGGATTTATAATCAAGCATGACAAGACCCAAAAGAAAAGTTATAGAGGGGCTTTCATGCCCCATTTGCATTGAAACAATCACTCACTACTGGGGTTTCAAATTCTCAAGAACCACAGACAGACATTTTAGGGGTTAGCCGTCTAACTACAAATCAAACTGGTAGGAAGGCATTTTATACATTTCTTAATGGGTTCCAGAGGAGAGGATGGCTCTCGACTATCACATGTGTCTCTGAAGCTCCCATGATGCCTTTAAAGGGTCATCGCTTTAAGTATGGAGAAGGCAATTTCAAGCTATTAGAAAAGATGAGAGGAATTCATTTATTTTCCTGTTTAGTTGAATGCGTTTTTTTTTTTTTTCTCAAACTGGGTACAAAAAAGGTATGTGACACTGAGTCACAATGAAGAGAGCAGGAGAGTGCAGTGTGTATGAGTAAGGCACATTCCTTAGTAATGAGGTTAGTTCTGGTCTGATAGGTGAATGAGGATGATATGACAGTGTCTGCAGGAATCTGGTAAGAGCAACAACAAGTCTAAAATGATAAGTTTAGCTCCAAAATAATATTCAAAACTTTTAACAAAAAAACAACGTGAATTATGTCCTTTGATGATTCAAAAAAAAAAAATAAATACTTTTTGAAAGAAAACAGGTAACGTCTGTCCTTTGCCGGGCTGGAATTCTTCCTGTTGAGATTTGACAGATCACTGTGCACTCAGCTGCAGTCTCCTTCAAAATAAAGTGTTCATTTCAGGGAGGGAAATCATTTACTATCTATAAATCAGACAGGATAAAAGGACTGAAAACCTTAGAGGGATCACTTTGTAAGGCTAGGCTTCACTTTTTCGTATAATTTAAGAGGGTTAGTTTGAATGTTTGCAAATAACTATGAACAAATACTACCAGCAGCACTATCTGCAACACTGTTGGTAATTTTTTAAGATAAAAATGTGTCAAAAGTGCTAAAAAGGAAGAAATATGGAAAACGGAACCCTTAACAGGTATATTCGGCACAATTTGTTTCACTCTGTCCACAAGCAAACAGCTCTGACACACTTTACATATTGTTGCACGGCCTGCATCAAACTCAGCGAGCAGACGTGTTTATGGGAAATGGGATGCCTAATAAATCTTTGGCATAATGTTATTGAATTAGTAGGGACTTAGGAGCAGATACCATATTAAATCCTGTCTTTTCCAGTTCACTGCTTTTGATAGCGATATATTAGAGTCCCACATGATATACTTGCGCATCCGCCGTCGTTTTTCATCACCTCTAGTGGGGCATTGGTGAGGGGTGACGATGAATAATAAATGAGTCTGAATTTTCTGATGGAATTTCCATTTGCGCTGTGAACAATTTTCAGGAAAGAGGATTTACACTTAATACCTCACGGTGCCCCCTCCAATAGTTGCTGTTTGTAGCACAGATTAACGGTGAGATCTCCATCACTTCCATGGCATAATGTGATATTTGCTGCCATTTAAAAAAATACTCATTAATCTGAGGACTCAAATCTTAGATGTTGGAGCTGAATTACAGCCACGATCACTGGAATGGATATTGGTTAAGCATCAAATCTACAAATACACAAGTCTAATGCGCAGCAAATAAACATCTTATACCCTAACACTACATCTTTACAAGTGTAAATCTTATGATGTCTTATTTTCATCAAGTCTGTTTGTCTGATTTGTAGAAGATGTACTTTTAGCTTTGGTTATAGCAATAACCATTATTAGTATGATGCTGTGAGGAACAACTATAAGATTACTATATCAATGAGACTCTTATCAGTTAAATGAATCATGATGTGATGATCAGGTGATGGTCATTCCCACTCTGCGTCTCATATGAATGTAATGTTAAGTACAGTCTCCCACAAGACGTATGTAACTTTTCACATCACACACCACCAGAACCGGAGCCCGGAGAGCAGGCAACATAGCTAAACAGAGACAGAACAGAGTATGGCAGAGATGAAGAGACCAAAGAAAAAGCAAAGTAGTGTAAAAAAGAGAGTGAACGAGTGGGAAGCTCCTAGAAAAGACTGAGCCTGACTGGCTTTTAGTTGTTGGCGAAAGTATAGTGAGATAAAAGCCGAAAGACTTGCTTCATGTTTGGCTGTGTTAGGTTAGCAAAGTTGTCGACTTGCTAGTTTTGGATTAACAAATGCATGTGAGCCACTGTCCAGATTTAGATCTGAGGTATTGCACTCTGAAACACTGACATAAATCACAAAAAAAAAAACCTCCTCTATAATGTTGCTTTGAGTGTTTTATTTTATCCTTGATTGAAATTTTTTATTGAAAATGTTGAAAGCGTCAGTTCAACGAAGTTCAACGATGAATATCTTGAATGTAAATGTTACACTTCCATTCTGTCAGTTCCATTTTAAACATATAACTTTCCATGCAGTTATGATCTGGATCTGGTTAAAAGAAAAATGCCACACGTGATGAACAGTAAAGATTCGGGGCTTTGCTGAAAACATTCAGAGCTTAAGCCCCACTAAGCCCACTGATGGTGCCGGAGGAAAAGTCAGCAGCTCACCATGTCATTGGGATTCATCCTCCGGGGACCAGGAATATCTGTACAAAATTTCACGGCAATTCATCCAGTAGTGGCAGAGATATTTCAGTCTGGACTATACAGATGGACCGACCAAACGACACTGACATGGCTAGAGCAACAGTGCTAGCATGTTTAAAAATCCAGACAATGTCCAGCACTATTTTAAGCCACGGGCGTGTTTTTGAATGAACAGGGTGAAAATATAGATGAATATGGCACATATTTATAGTTTGTATGATTAGTAATCAGTTCTTTGTTGTGTAGTAGTATCACCATAGCCTGGAGTATTGTGTTTGCATATGCATCAGACATTTTCCTTCCTTTTTCAACAAGCATTCTAGTGACAAAGAGCTAAAATCTCAGCATACATTTTTATGAAGAAAAAATCTAAAGTAAAGGCCAGCAGAGTCACCATTTGAGTGACAGGCGATCACAGCTTAAAACACCACAGCAATGCAGTCTTATCACCTAACATGTCAACATAATAATCCCAGACTCGTCTCAGTCGTAAACTTCTCTCATGCATCGGCTCCTTGCTTTGACCTTTCCTCTCCTTACAATGTTTGTAATGCAGGAAGTTCATCCCACTTTTCCTCTGGATGAAAGCAGAAGCTCAGTACCTCACAAGTAAATGTAAACACGTTCACACACACCCGCACATGACATCTTTCCTTTCTTCCCAACATGGCTCGTAATCGGATGCCTGGATGCCCCTTGCCATCCCTCATTACCCAGCATTCCTGAGGGCTACATGCCGAGGGTGCGGCAGAGAGACTGGTGTGAGGTTGGCGCGGGGCCAGGTGACAGTGATTGATCGAAGTATGATTGATGGCTACAGCTGATACACCAGCTCTGTTTCCAATTGTTGTTGGATCTGGCACTTCTCACCTTGTAAAAGTGCTTTAAGGGGAGCTTTGGGATGAATGAGGGTGTAGTGTTAGAGGATGGTAAGTGTAAAAAGTGGCTGAGTGGTAGAACTTGGATGGATATTTCCTTATTTTAATGCTTTCAGACAGAGAAAAGATGGCTGCTGTGGACACTCAATAACATAAGCATCATTGACTGTAGGAAGGTTACAATTAATTTGACCTTTATATACAAATTTTAGCATCCAGGAGGCATTGTAAGGACCTGAAGAATTCCAAGTAGTAGCCTGTCGCTGATTAACTCACAAAAACTCATATTTTTGTGCAGAACCATCATTCAATCTTGAAACAACAAACAGTTAGCAGAGGATAGAACAAGGCAAGCCAAAGCACATTTTATTGAGACAGTCCTCCCAAGAGAACAACATCTCCAACAGTCTCAGCAAATGTCCAAAAACAACATTAGTTTCCGTTAAGGTGACAAAGTCCTCTAGCAGCAGTAGGAATGACAACTATGTTCGATTGGGATGCAGTGTGAAGTTACAGAGCAACAAGTTCTGCAGAAGCAGGTCGGAGTGGAGGGATGGGTCAGTGAAACTGACACAGGAGACCACTGTTCACTTAAAATTTCCAAACATCGGTTTCTCTTAACCATGAATAGCATTCCCTGACCTTAACCAAGTAGTTATTTTAATCCAAACCATGATCTTTTCCTAACCAAGTTGTTTTTGTGCCTAAACCTAACCGAACCTAAATCATGCTTTTTAAACGGTTTTGAAAAGGCATTGACAAATGATGATGTAATGCCAAAAAGGGCGTGAGGTCAGAAAATAACAGTGGCCCTGAGAGCTCAAGTCACTGAAACACATGCAAAGAGACAAAATACAAGCAAATGAATACATCTTCAGCATTTTGACTAGCACTCACTTGGCGGTGAACACTCACTTTAATTGTCTAGTCAATTAACTGTGCACCCTAGGTATGTTCTAAATTCTACATGTTGTATAAATTATTTTGATCTATTTGAATGTGTTTTCCTAAGTTACATTAAGTTACCTCTGTCAAAAATGCTTATATGTGTTATAAGCAAAACGGAAAACATGTTTAGTCGGTTTACTAGGAGGACTAACATGACGCTATAACTGTGTCTCAGTTCAGATACTTCTGTTAGTACTTCTATGTAGTACACTATGTACACTCTGTACTTCCCAACATACTGTGCTAATTTCAGGGTAAACATTTTACTGCTTATTCTTTTTCTTTGCCGAATTGCAACCAGAATTGTAAGTAGAGCATTAGCATCAACATTTGACGGCCAAAATCTAAATATAAAACATATGTACAACTTACGTTTTATATTGCGGTATTCACCACAAACACTATGTAGCCAAAATGGCGACCATTGAGAGCATGTCCAGTGTTCAGCATTTTGACTGTTACGAGTGCACCATCCAGGTACTCACAGTACACTGTATTTTTGTATTTTTGTCCACAAGTGACAGTATGACCCCACTTATGTACTCAAAATAGCGTGTATGGTGTAAATATGGAAGTATGCAAATTGAGACACAGCTAGTGAAATGATATGTTAATGTAGTCTTAAGTCATACAAACCACCTAATCATATAATATATATGTTTCCTTACCCAGAAGCCTCACACTTATTTCTTTGTGAGATAGGTATAGGTATGACTATGTCCAGTGTTAAGATATAGAGCAGATTACATTAATTTCATTGAGTCACTATTTTCTGCAGTCAGACTTGTCCCCAATAATATCCCACTTCCTGGACAGATCTTGAGGAAATAAGTGTATTTGGGTGTCAAAGTTGAATTTAGCCACATTTCTGGCAGGAAAACCACCAAGAAAAATCAAAGCAGTTTGTGCACACACAATGTTGTGTTTGTGGGGAGAGCTTTCCTATGTATTTTGTGACGCGTAATGCTGATCCTTTGCTCATACTGCTGAACAGTGCAGGCGTTGAATCTGGATAGACATTGTTAAGGCAGTGATGTGATGTGTTTTAAAAGGCAGAGATCTCAAAATCTCGGCACATTAAGTACTATTTGAGCCACTGGTATTAATGAACATCCGTGTTAATCCCCAACCATGGCTGCGACTATTTTGTCCTGAGAGGCCAGTAACGATCATAATTGTTTCCATGTTAAACGGAAATACCCGTTCTTTCCTTCCAAGTGTTCTAGGTTAGATGTTTCTCTGAGGTGAACAGGTGGAACAGCTTTCGCCACCCTGCTACCCCATGTCACAGCTCCGCTCTCCTCGCTGGGAGCTGCATAGCTAATGCCTTTGCCTTTTGAGTTCCTGGTTGGCAGCCAAGACAGAGTTGCAATGTGTCCCAGCAGGAAGGAGAGCTACCAGGAGAGCCAGGGTACTTCACAGCATGCTGACGGAGGGTATGGAAGGACATAAAAGCCTCATCTGTGACCTTCTGAGACACCAATAGCTATCTGCCCTTTACTGCACTGCTGTGGTCCTATATTGCAGCAGTAGAAACAAAGAAAGAACAATTGTCTCACACCTATAGCTTAGGTTCATGTGACTTAACTTATGGTAAGATCAAATTTGTCCACGTCATTTTGGTGTAATAAATTGGCAGGCTGCGTTTGGTGGAAAGATACAATATAGACAGATTTAAAAGAGGCTCACTTGATGCTTTTTTACACTGAGAGATGGTGATGATGGATGGGTGCCCGTTCACACAGTCAGCTGCCAATCTGACATTTTTACCAAAGCCACTGATATTAAAGTTACTGAAAAAATGACTCTCATGTAATGTAGCAGTAGACTTTATTAAACTAGTGATAAAAAAAGTCTGTTCTGGTTCCAACTCATTCTTATTTTGGCTGCTCTGGTTCAAAAGATAAAGGGATCTGTGGTTTGTATGCTGAAGTAATTGGACTGATAATTGGGTGTCAGGAGAGAAAGGAGCAGGTGGGCACATTAGAAATAGTCACTTGTTTATCATTGAAGGGAAAAAAAATTGGACATTTTCTTTGCTGATTTTTTTGTTTGATATGAGAAAAATATCAGAATCACGAAAGCTCAGAAAAGTGTTGAATATACCAGTTAGTTATTGATTTATCTCATTTTCATCCCTGACTTAATACCATTTCACTGTTTTTTTCTGCTGTACAAAGAAAAAAAAATCTCCTTTATGGTGTTTTTCTTTTGTGGCCATAGACCAGTTATGGAGTCAGGAGTTGATCGATCTGTTTCCCCTAAAGATCCTTGAAGTTGAGTGGGATTGGTGACAAAGCCTTGGTTCTGTTAATATGGGCCCCCAATGACCTGACGGTATTTGAACTGCCCTTCAGGTCCAGTGATCAGAATGCTCTGTGTTATAACCATGAGCACCATGGAAGGGGTTAAGACTCAGTTGGTCCGCAAGGGCCAAGCCTCCAACATACTAGAGGATCTGCAGTTCTCTTTGCGAGGATCATGGACGTACAACCTGTCAACCTTGGCTGAATTCATGTTTCACTGGCCGTTGGAAAATATCAATCAATCATTACCTGAAGCCCACCGTTCAATAGCGGCAAATCCAGTCTGTAAATGTTTTTTTCTCTTTGGAGTATTTTTTTTTAAAGTCTTGCTTTAGTATTTCTATCAATAATTTTGTCAAAGTATAAGGCATCATTTATCTGAAGATGTCTACACTCTATACTCTATAAGAACTCTACAAACTTCTTTACAAACAGTGTTCAAGACCATGTTCTTAGAGACTGATGTGTCTATAACCATTTGTAAATTATTGGGTTGGTGCAAAGAATAGATGAACCTATAGAATTAATGCCCATAATTCCAAGCTGTGCCCCAGCATGTACACATAGGTCTGCAATACATTAAATGTAATTAAATAATTCAACTCTGTGTCTGTTTAGATCAAATTTGAAGAGCAACCGTTTGAAGAGCAACCGTTTGAGTTTGCATGTCAGATGTGTCATGTTATGTTTATATGTCTCTCTATTATGGTCTCTCCGATTCCAATTTCACAACTGCAGTATCCTCTAATCTTGGAGTGCTGCTCAAACAAGTCCTGATAATGACATTTCTTGGTACTGAAAATGATCACACTGCCGCAATTATCTTTTGGAATAATGCCGCATGAGCAGTAGAGGAAGAACAGGTTTTGTTGCATCACTGTAGGCTACAAAACACTCTTACAATCAATCTGTTCCCTAGAATTAGAACATATCAAAAAGAACAACACTATTCATAAGAAGACATACCACTTTCACTGTTGCTCAATGTAGGATCTACTCACTCCTGAGGTTCCATATAATGTTTTCCCTCAGAAACCTCTCTGGTCCCATTTATCAGATGCATTACCTCACAGTGTTTGGCCTAAATAATGAATTTATATATTCTTGACATGATACAATGCAAGTTCAAAGGGTTGTTCACAGCTGAATCTCACAAAAAACGGAATGTGATTCAATAAAGCACTGACTCATTTTAATAATCAAATTTTGCTTGTGCCATATTTATTAAAGTAACATATGAGAATATGATGCAAAGGCAATGAGAGAACTGTAAAATTGCCTGGGGTGAATGTTTGTCCCACCACACATGTAAAATGAAGTCATGTGCACCTCTGGGGATGTACAGCATTTGCGTGATCCATCACATCAGGCATTATCAGTCATATAATGATGGCTTTGGTTCCACTCCCGTGCTTTATTTTCTCAAACACTCCTCAGACTTTTTTTTCCCAAATAATAAACTATCTCATCCCTTTTTCATTACACAAATATTCCAACGCTGGAGTAGCCTGAAGGTTAGAGAAGCTTTCTTGTGACCGGAAGGTCATACAGTCGGAATCTACCAGATTGGCTATGAAAACCCTGGGTTGGGGAACTAAATAAATACATGACAACCTCAATCACAGTGCCTTTGAGCAACATATTGTACTCTCGTTGGCTCCAGTGCGGCTGCTCAGGACAGGTTGTAATCCTTTTTTACCTGTAGTTACTCCCCAAATATGTATATGTATAAAGTTAATATTTCATAAACTATTACAATTACAAGTTTCCAGGGGGATTTTTTTTTTTGGACTAAAACAATCCATGTTTTATATCATCAAACAACAGTAAAAAGTGGATAAGTCTGTATCTGTTAGACATACATTTAAGAGTGGAGGGAGGCAGAGGGAGGGGCACAGTTATTTGAAATGATCTGGACTGAGTATTAACACTTCCAGTTACATCTATCAACAATCGGGGCTGTCACGTCAAAGCCAATGTGTTTCCTGTTAGCTGAACACCGTTCGTGACAGCCCTGCAATTAATTGAAACATTAGAGAGAAGGGGGAGAATGCTCCAGGGTTAATGTGGCCTTGGCTGACGCTTCGCATGCACTGCAGCCCCCAGAAGACACAGAAAGCACGACGTATCCAGCGTTGGTTTAGCCTAGCTTCAGTGTCAGCAGGCTAGTTTTCCTCCAAGTCAAGGGGAACCAGATGTAACTTTGCACTCAGCATTAGCACTTTTATCATGTAGAGGCAGCCGCCGGGGAAATGTCCCGTTCGTGACGAGGTTACTGTTCTGTAGTTGTAAAGTCTGCTCTTCAGAAAGTATTAGACGTCGACGTTCTGGCGATCATAAGATGCACTGACTTAGTACATGGAAGTGTGTAGATATATAATGGAAATACTGAAGTGTGGAAAGTCAGAACAAAGGAGTGGCTGGATGGACTTGCTATGAGGGAGACCATCCAAAAGATTAGAGGTTTGATCTCAGTCACAGCTTATGTGTCCTACGGCAAGACACTGAACTCATAGTGTGCATTTGCAATATTTAATAAATACCTAATAGTAATTTAAATAAAGTCTGAGGTCAAACATTTGCTTTTGGCATGTCATGTCCCAGATTAAGATAAACTTGGGAACTCATCAATAAAACATTTGTTGTCATTTATCAAGCAAAAATGTCAAATCTTTGCTGGATCTAGCTTCTAAAATGAGGGTGTTCTATGTTTCATGTCTTTGTAAATGGAATAGCTCTGGATTTTTAAACTGCAGGTCAAAGAAAAAATTCTATTTAAACAAGGCATCTTGGCTTTTGGGAAATTTCAGCGGCTATTTTTTATTATTTTCTGTCATGTTTTAGAGTAAACTTTCAATCAATGACCAAAAACAGAGTCAAGAGATTAATCCTTAATGAAAACAGCCTTAATCGTATCCTTAAGGGACAGTTTAGTCATAATACATCTTTGACCTAGTTTGTCCCAGCTGTTGTGTGTTTATTTTACATCATGAGAGTTAGGATTTTAGCTGAATTGTTTTAGAACAAAATAATTAAAAGCCTTTGTCGTATTTTAAGCAGATACAGTTGCTTCTTGACTTGAAAACTTTATTTTCCCAAGTATATCCATCTGTGAGGGTTTAGGCCATGCTGGCATTTTTCACATTGCTCTCCCTGCAGTTATTGTGTGTGCACATGTGTCTGTGAATCTGTCGTGACAACTGACTGATGTGTTGTGTGTCCATGTTGGAGGGGGGGAAAATGTATTTTCCTTAGATCTATAATTGAGCATCTTTTTTTTTAACTATAAAAAGTGTTTTGACAATGACAAACTACCACTGCTTTAATTTTGTACCAACATTTGTACGACTTTTTTTTTTTATGTTGGAAAACTCATTTAGTATTCTAAGTCATGTCCAACATTGTGTGTGTGTGTGTGTTCCCTCTGTTCATTACAATGGAAACTGTTGTGTGACATTCACAGCATGCCAGGGGTCAGCAGCACCAGCCCAAAGCAAACTAGCACGTCAGTCAAAAGACGTACTTGGAAACAATCTTAAGCATTATTTATGAGGCTGGCAACTGTCATTACACTGAACTATGACATCACCTAAGCTTCACCCATTAAGCATTTATTTGCAGCAATGTGGCACCTCACACATCAAAGCTGTCCGTCTGGTATCCCCCGCACCTCCAACAGCCTGAAGCTAATTACATGATCTGATGGTTACACAGGGAAGGTTGTGACTGGATGCTCGCTGCCGGGACAGTAAACATGTTCAGCACCATCTCAACAACAACAACAGCTGTTGTGCCCTTGAGCAAAGTGCTAAACCCACAACTGTCCCGGTAGCTGCTCATTGTGTAAATTGGGCAGCTCCCGGATGTTAACCAAATCTTTTGTAATGAAGGGCTGCCAAAAAGAAAGGAGGCGGCTCATCCGCTAAACTGACATGACTCTGATTTTAGACTCTACTTGTCGACACAGTGACAGAGCAGGTTGTCCTTTGGTCCATTTTGAAAAGGGTCAACAGCGAACTACATGTCTACACGCTTCTGTCCAACTTTAAGATGTGGTAGCAGTGTTCTTCCACACTTAACTCACATTAAACTCTTTAAACTTTAAACTTTTTAGGTGTAACCAGTCAAAACATCTGTCCTGCAAATCAGTGATGAATATGGCGGCTTTCATGATAAGAGAATCTGTGATGTGTTTACTTAATCAAGTCCTATATTTGATAGATTTTAATTTACTGTCACAGTACATCATCATAAACATATAAAGGCTCCATGTACACAAAAATGTCGCCCCATCTCCAAAATAATCCAAGATCAGAACCTCTGGTAACTCTCAAATGCATTTTAAAGAGATTAACAGTAACAATACCAGTTAATACCAACCAATTCATGGTTGCTGATGCTGTTTAAAGTTAGTTTGAATTGGATTTTTTTGCCATTTCTAAGTTAAACACTGTTAGGCTGACTTTTAAAGAATGTGTTTAGAAATCTATCAGCTGTAATGGGGCCGTTCTGGCACCATTAGGGTGTTATTAGGGTCTGATATTTCCTTGAAGCATTAAATAGTCTTGAAAGCAAAGAGAAAAAGTCTGTAGAACTCTATAAATGTCCAACAAGAACCTTTCTATGGGCCATGTTTCGTCTTTGGGAAGCTCTGTATGAGATTCTTACAGGCAAAAGAAACATATGCAACGTCATTTCCCTTTAGGAGCATGAAAACATGATCACACTTTCACTCAATATCCAGATTTGCCCTCTGGGATCAATACAGTTCATCTTTTCTAATGATAGTGTCACTTTGATCTTCAAATATAAGCAAGCAAAAACCTTTGATTAATTGTCTTGTTTTGAAATCCCGCCTCGAGGTGAGTTCACTTTAATGTGGGAGAGGAAGCGATCCTGGAACAATCCGGCTCCTCTCACACTGACATGAACAAACAAGATTTCTGATTAACTGAAACAGGAAGTTCACAAACAGGTGGCGTTCAGAAAAACTTTTCAGGCCATTAAAGCCTGCCACTGTGCCAAAAAATATCTCCACCTGTGGAATTTTAACAGTTTGAGCTGCTCATGTGTTTTTCTTACCACATTAGAAGACTACTGTTTTGTACTGTGGGTGTAATAAATTATAGAATTCATTGAAACCAAATCTACGATCATAATACTGTAACACAATGTTGATAAGGAAGCCCTAAGGCTCCAGAGTTTTATTGTGCTGCAGTACGTTTGTAGTTTTAATGACTCAACATGTAATGTGGCTTTACACAATGGCAACTTTAAAGGGCATACAGCTCCCTTGTAAAACTGATTGTTTGGGTGGGGTGGGGTGGGGTATTTCTAAAAAATAGACAGAAAAGCAAGTAGGTGACATCAACACTGGGCCACTGCAGTAAGGACTTGGCCTTTGCATACGGGGAGCGTGCTCTTATCAGTGAGCTACCATGCAGGGCGCCCAATCAATGAAAGTTAGCGTTCAAACTGAGGTTACAACATTTTTAATATCTTCATCTCATATGAAAGTCTGTTCGGTATGAGAACCTGTACATAAAGATGATTGTTTCCATCTCATTTAAAAAGGTAATGGCTACATAGTAGTATTCAAAATGCCTGAGTCAATTTAAACATTGAGATTTTTTTTTTTTTTTTTGTATGTGCACTATCTCAAGAATGTACATAACCAAATGCCACTAGTAGAGGGTTGCAGTATGATTATTTGTTAGGACAGATATTGTTTTTTTCATTTAACAGTATGGTTTGTTATGAACAGAACCATCAGCTACGAGATAGAACAGAACAAGGCACAACCAGCACCATTAGCAGACCACCACTGACCAAAGTTTCGACCTTTCTCAAAACCTTTTATCTTTCACCAACTTGAATAATTTCACTTCAGCAGAATTGTGGCATAATTAGCAAACTGGTGGTGATGGACTCTCATAAGGATTAGTCTTTTCTGAAAGGTCCAATGCGTAAGACTTAGGGTGCTTTGTTTACAGAACACTGCAAAAAAAAGAAAAAGATAATATGCATACCTATGTTTTCATTAGTGCATAATCACGTGAAAATAAGAATCACTGTGTTTTTGATTCTATAGAATTAGCCTTTTATATCTCCAGACACTGTGAGTCCTCTTCTACTGAGTCCGCCATGTTTCTCCAGCAACCCAGAACTGGTTTAAACTACGGCCTGTCACATTTCTCCACTGTAGTTCCACCTTCACGCTAGGAAGGAGACGGTGAGGCAACTGGGTTGTCGTCAGCAACTACAGCGCCAAACGCCACTAAACCCTCAACGCTGGTTCTTTAATAACCACCCTCAAACAACTAAACCACGGCTTTCTGGATCCCTTTTTAAAAAATATTATTTTATTTTACTTATTATTTTTGTGACATCTTTGTCATCATTCCCAGAAATCACTTTGACAAATCTGTCAAGTTCTTCCACATATCCTTAAATTTTCATTTAAAAGCTACAAAACATATCAATTACTAACTGATTAAAATAACTCAGATGTAAACGTTATTGAAATTGACATATATGAATTCATTTAGTCTTGCATCAATTGATGATAATGAGTAGATAATGGTAGATAATGATTATAACGACGTACATCGCCCATATTTTTTATTGGTTTGTTTTTGTTTTTTCTATCTCTGCTGCCAATCTGTATAATAATTGGACTAGATCTCAATCTACCTTCAAGCCACTGGCCCTCATTTGTCTCATAGCGTATCCTCATTGTGTTGACAGAAATCAAAGCTGGCAGTGGAGAGAGAAATAGTGAATACGTATACCTTTAATCCTCCTTATCCTGCTGTTAGGCCAGGGTGTGTCCCCCGGTCTTTTATAATAGTCTGGAATGAGAAGCTTGAGTAAACACAATCAATGGAAGATACTAGCATATGCACCGCAGAGACTTCCGATGTCTTCCCCTCTTTTATTCACCCCTCCACATATATTCGATTACACACCCATACCTTTGTGGGTTCCAGGCAAATTACAACTAGAGACAAAGGTATTGATGCAATATTACACGTGGGTAGCAATAATTGGTGATGTTATCGCCGTCACACATCGTCTTGGAAGAAAAACGGATTCTGCTAGAGGGGTGCCCTCTCTTCCTGTCTCTCTCTCTCTCTGTGTATGGTGCTCGTCCATGCTCTCTTACTCCTGGATTACAATCTCTTCATCCATTATTAATGAAGTTAAACTACTAGTGGCATGCTGAATGTGCTGCATGGGAGATTTGTAGCTAATCCAGCGCAAAACAGCCCCAGTCACATAATGAAGGGAAAAAAAGCACAAATGTCAACAGTTTCACACTGGGACTGGATTAGACACCCCCACCTCACCCTCCTCATTCACACATGGCCCTTGCTCGTTCTTTCTTTCTCTCTTCCACGCCATTCGCCAACGCACACACACACTAATCTCGCATCCAGCGTGAAGAGTTGTGACACCTCCCTCCATCACCTTTTCTGTGATGTTTCTCCACTGACAGATTAGTGAATCTGAAGGACTGATTTGAGAGCCAAAGAGCTGTTGAGGTCAATATGTGAAATCGCAGTCTTCCAAAGATGAACACTGTAATGCTGTTTCTTAAAATCGGTAAGGGATGGTGACACGGTGGATGCTTACAGTGTGAGCGGATGTTGACCCTGCGTCATCTAAGGTTCTCGTGTGTCACTCGTGTTCGGTTGTTGCGTGATGGCGCGAAACGCTGTGCCCATGTACAGTTCAGCCATGCGATGTGGCTCCATGAAAAGCAGAGACGAGCATGAAACACTGGAACTAATCAGAACACAGGACATGGGACTAGCATCCTGATTTCAGATTAGCCACCCTCCCTCCCACCTTCCATTTTTCTTCCCCTCTCTCTGCCTTCATATCATCCTTTATCTACCTTCTGAAAGTGATTTTTTTTGGCATCTTGCTGTTTTTTTTAGTATATTTATTTATTTTTAATCTGTTACGTTCTCCTCATATACACAATCCATAAAAATGTGTCTGTCCGTGCTCATTTGTCCACGTTTTCTTTAAGTTTGCCACTTTTTGATTGGTTGGGGGAGCATGTTTTCTGGCCACTGTTAATTTCTCATTCACACTAAGAACGAGAGGGTGAGGCGAGGGGCTTGCAAACCACAACTACACCACTAGATGACACTAAATCCTACACACTGGGCCTTTAACTTAAAGTTTGTCAACTCACAAAAATGTATACAACTGCACTGATCTCATCCACGCGTGTCGCCATGTTTCTGTTGCTCTTTTTCTGGTTTTGGCACACATTTTTAGTCCAACCTATACTCTAATTGAGCAAGGACACGGCTGTCATCAAGGCCTTCTTCATCTTATTACCCTAATTGCCAGTTTCTGACTTGTAAAGAGCACTCGCGTCATTAGTTTCCATGTCGTAATTATGACTGGGAAACTCTTTTCGAAATTTCTGATATATCCAACTTGAGAGTTAACATGGAAGTCAACCGTTAGAGTCCCACAAAATTAGTTCCATGACAATCACACTAAGATCACATGCCAGTCATGCAAAAAACTTGGTTTTCTACATGAACACTACACTGCAAGACAATGATCGATTCATTTTGGAGACAATTGTTTTGAATCTCAAGGACCACTCACAAGCTTTTTTTTGGAACTTTAAACCTGATTTCCCATTCTTCATCAGCAGATGAAGTTGTCATGAAAATGAATGTCATCCATTAGATACTGAGCAAACCCTGTGTACTGATGAAGACCATGAGAATGGGTTGAAAGCTCGAGAGAAAGCCGGTAAGTGTCTTGGAGTTACGATTTTATTTGCCAAAATTTACAAGAATGAAAACTATGATTTCATTACGTGAAATAAAATTTAGCCAAACGAGTGATCACCTGTCCTGCACTGCACTCTCTGACTCAGCCTCGGTATCTCTCTCCAGCTCCGTCCCCTCGCGCCCTCTCTCTGCCACAGTAGACCAATTAGGACTAAGCTGATTCCAGTTGTGACCTTTGGGTCCACCTCAGCTCTGCTGACAGGAGAGTTAGCATGTAGCTGAACTGTTTTACATGTTATCGACAGAGTTGGGAGGCATCATAGTCATTTTATCACACCAATTTCATTCTTGGCCGATTTCCCCTTAGGCAGGTTAGTGGCAGCTTCCCATTGATTTTTCATGTAATTGATCAGAGACCTGCTTGAGCAATTTATTGGTCCTCTCGCACCTGTGATTAAGGCTGAGGCCGCATGTGTTTATGCATGCACCGACTATTACTTTCCCCCAAGATCAACCGCGTTGCCATAAAAGCGCTGCTGTGCTGTCTGTCTGTGGCTGTCAGCGTAATGAATGCCATCCAAGTCTCAGGGACATTTTTAATCAGGCTTGACCAAAGTCATGTCATGTCCAAAGTCAAGAGGAATGGAGGCAGTGCTCGTCTGACTGACCAGCAATGACAGGAGTTAATGTGTTCACATAAAAACATGGACCAGAGTTTAATTCAAAGTAATCCTTATTCATTTGAAGCTGCCTCATGCATGGGATTAATATTAGAGCAGTCGGGGGGCCAAAACCACAATGACATCAGCTAAGCATTTTCTTTGGAAGCCGAGGATAGGATAATTACAGAAGAAGACAAAGACGAAGAGCTGAGTACTTTTTAAATATACACCATGTTAGCTGGGCATGTCGGGAGAAATGAGGGTAGCCTATCGTGTAAGTCATTTACTGGCCTTGCGTATAACGTTCGAAAACCACAAGCCATGTTGCTGAGTTGGAGTGCTTAGCGTTGGTGTAGCTTCGTCTCCCTTTGGTACTGTGACAGAGCTGGAATAGTAAGGATCAGGCATAAAGCCGCTCAACAAGCTCAAGAGCTATCAAAGAGCCACCGTTTTAATTTGGTTAATTTACGGGCAGCTTTTTCGCTAATAACGTTCTTGGAGTGATACTTGACAAATGTAAATACACACAGGATATTTCTGTCTCGAAGGAGACTCATATAATGTTTTGTCTTTTCTATTCCCCCTCTCCTCCCCCCCTCCTCCTAACTCCTCTTGTCTACCTTCCTCCCCTCCTCTCTATCTCATGTTCATCCCTCCTTTTCAAATCGTAAAAAAAAAAGTCACACCCCACAATAAAGCTAAGTTCCCGGCCTTTTACTTTATTTTCTAACATATTAGCAGTGCATAAACTGATTTGTTTAAAGATTTGTGGCTTTGGAAACACCAATTTGACTCCAAATTTTATTACATGGCCACAGAGTGTTGGCCAGACAGAACACTAGGCGACAATCACATGTGGTTTGAGGCTAAAACTGAAAAAAAGAGAGAAGAGAAGAAAAATCAGGCTAGTTTCTCAGGCAAAGAGCACCCCTGAATAATGGAACCACTTCACATCCGCATTACTCAAGCTTCCCGGTGCAACAGAATGATGACAGTGTATAAAGCAAGGACTTATTTCACCGAATGCGGTGGGAAAACGGCTCAGATTCACTTTTAATGACGGCCTATAGGAATTAATTCAAAAGTCATGGTGTGAGGTGAGGGGAGAAATCATAGACAATGATTTAACTATAATTTAATTGATTCCTCATGGCATGAGAAGGATGCAAAGGCTGTAGATGCAGCAAGACAAGACATTTTTCATAGTGAGCCATTCATTCTATGCATCTTTTCCATAAATTGGGGCTTAATTTCACAATAAGACTAATAGGTTCATGTCAAACCGCAATTTGGCACAGAATAGAGGCCATATATATATATAAAGTATTACAATGTTGCAACAGGTCTTTATTCATGCAGATATGGAGCCGTGTTCTGCAGGGTGTGTGTATCATGTTCTAATGCTTCTGAATATTTTCAGGATACTGTTTCGGCTTTATAAAACAGTACTTTTAATAATTATATCAGGCCTTACAGATCAAAATAATGGTTCCAGTGGGATCTATGTTGTGTTTTCAACATTAGATTATGTGCACAACCTGATCTTAGATGATCTGTGTGCACTGGTGTGAAGTTTAAGAGCTGTAATCAATCACAGTAGATAATTCATTCAAAATAAAAAAAGGTCTTAAAAAAAAAGGAGCCAAGCTAAAGTGGCCTACGATTTAGATTTCGTGTGTCTGTTGTGGCTGACTTGCTGGGCAGTCTATCATCTCCTCCATCTCTTTAAAGTGGAGGTTTGGATGCGTGCTGATATATGCGAAATCCGGGGGAAAAAAGAGCGTTTTAAAGTCCTCTCCAGCATGCAGGAGCAAGGAGAAGGAGGAGGAGGAGGAGGAGGGGAAAAAGTTGAAAATGTACAACTGTACAGGCGATGGAGGGGGGTTGATGTGCTCGTTAAGAATCAGGAGAGAGCATCAGCAGAGCAGGTCACCCTGTTTCTCACATCACAGCCCCATCAGAAATTCTTTCAAGTGTCCTTCTGCGTCGCCAAAGATGACAACGGCGAATCGATAAGCGCTTGAAATGAAAAGAAGCCGCCGGTTTGCCCCCGAGGCGAAAGATTTCATACCCGCCAGCCTTCTCTGAACTTCAGGCATTCCTTTGCACCTTTCTGCGTGAGAAAGAGGAGGCTCTTGACTGTTTTTTCCCCCCCTTTGCATAAGAAGGTAAGAGGAGAATATACAGCCGAACCATCATGCCTCTCCAGGCTCACCCTCTTTTTTTTCCTCTCAGTGCAGGCGGGGCGTGATTTGAAGATGTGCATGATGCAGGCTTGATGTTTTCTGCCCCGTTTACTTCCATTTATTGTGCGTGTGTGTGTGTGTGTGTGTGTGTGCACGTGTTCTTGCTTTTACGCGTGCATGTGCCGTATCACAACATCTAATATTAAAGCGCAGGGGTCACATTCCTTTTGTAGAAGTGGGTGCGCTGTGTTGGCAAATAGGCACATTTGATTTATTTCTCCTTTATTGGTTTGCATTTGACCCGACGCACTCACTGCATGAATGCAAAAATAATAAAGATCTGGCCTTTTTCGGGCCTTTGGAGGAGGAATTTGTCTGCGCTATAGTTTAATGTGGCTAAATAAACATGCTGTAAGCAGCTGTTAACTCTTATAATTACACTTTTTTAAGTCTGCATAAGGCTGCAGCAAGCATTTATTATATGTGTGGATAACAGGATTCAAACCAGTCCTGATTCACCAAATTTTGGGGTTTTGGGGAGGGGAGGAGGATGGAGGGGTGGATGGTGGTGGTTGGTGGGGTGGTAGTGGATGATGCGCACGTTTTGCTTCAGTGTCCTCTTTTGCCAGGAAATTCCCGCGTGGATGTGCGCATTAATTACTGATTTAATGGGAGTATGACTAAAAATGTAAAAGAAGGATTAGGCGACGGAGGAAAAAAAACAAAAAAAAAACGCGGGCCTACGTCCGGTCTGCGCGCCTCACTTAAGATGCGAATGGAAAAATCAGTCTGTATCTAACGAAAACGGATCTATAAAGAACATTTGCATCCGAGCCAGCTGTTCACTTCATCTGCACATAAATCCGCAACACGATAGGACTGTGTCTGGCCCTGAATGAGCTCATTTAAATACATTTCTCTATTACATCCACCTCTGAATATTCAGAATATTGTGTTGTTGTTTTTAATGTGTTAAATTATTTTAGCGCAGTGGTCAAACAATAAGCTTAACTGGGCTTTGATTGGGTTCCTAATTTCCTGATCTCATAATATGCTGCCATAGAAACCAGCATGTGACTTAAAATATTTCTTTAAATTGCTCCCACTAAGTTCGGATTATTGTTTATTTTAGTAGACTTCCTTGTAAATTACAGGTTCAGGAAAATTCAGTCATTCTGTGTTTTGCATGTGTGCAGCTCCAAACGGTGCAGTGACACAGTAAACGCACCGGGGCGGGCTTAACGGGAGTGTTTTTTTTTTTTTTTTTTTTTTTTTTGCATGCGTGCTTTTTAAAGATGCCACCCTGAATTTTTTTTTGTTTGATTGTTGTTGAAAGTTGAGAGGCTCTAAGTTTGCCCTCTGCTAGACTACACAGGCACAGGCGCATACATACACAAACACACCCCTTTAAAAGCACACACACACACACACACACGCGGGGTCCCTCTCTGAGCTCTGAGGAAAAAATGCGCCACTCTCGGAGCGTCTTTCAAGGGAGAAAAAGTTAAGGAAGACAGAAGAGGACGAACCAAGAGGAGACTCGGATGAAAGCGCCTCCTTTGCCGTTTCCTCCCCACACCGTAAACACCTGGTTATTTCATGCGCGTAAATGAAACAACCCTAAACGTAGCGCTGCGCCTCTTTTTATTTTTTATTTTTGGATAACATAGCGGGGGAGCCACATCCAAAGCAGCGCGCATATTTCCGGACAGAAACTTTCAGCGTTACTGGACCTTGAAGTTGGCTGAATTATCGCTTTATAAAAAACACACACACACACGCGCGTACACACACACAAGTTGTGGTGTGTGAAAGTGTTTTTGGACGGTGGGATTTATCTCTTCACTCTTAGAATAAAAACGCCGTCGGCTGGAAAAAGTCAAAACCTCCACCGGTGCCAACAACTGGTAAGTGCAGTGAGAGGAGCAGAGGCGCTCAAATAATAAGAAACGTGAGGAGTGAGTTAATGCAAGTGAAGGAATTTGTTCCACCTCGTGTTCTTTTTTTTTTTTTGTTTTGTTTTGTTTTGTTGTTGTGCCTGTTCTGCTGTGAATTTAAACGCGTGGCTGGAACATAGAGGAGCAATGGAGTGATGTGAGGGCAGGGTTCGCCTTACAGGTCGGCGGATGATGATGGTGCACCATTAGCGGTGATGGAGTGATGGGAAATAAAAAGGAAGGAGGCGTAAAACAAACTGTATTGCCCCGCAGGTGACGGTGATTGTAAGAAAAACTGTTAAATATCGATTATAGAATCCGAAAAAATGACGCATTTGCGCATTTCAGCGTCACATCCCGCAGCTTGAGGATTTATCTGAGCTTTAAATTAAACATTAATTACAATAAAATGCGAATAAACCCGAAAAATAAGGTTTATTAACCTTATTTAAATAAAATTTGAAGTTAATCCTGGTCAGCAAATGGCATCCCTGTTAATAAAAACGTGAGTTCAGATGTGTTTTATCCTCCTCTTCATCCATCCTGTTTGCAATATAAAGAAGAGGGGGCACAGACTAATGGAGAAAAAAGAGGCCTTTCATTAATACAGGACCATATGGTGGAGGTTAGTCGATTCATCTCCCGGTAAAGGCTGCAGTCTCATGCTCCACTGTGTTAATTTCAGAAGTAAAGACAGCGTGAGGCGATGCCAGCTTTCTGTCTGCACTGGGCCTCATGCCATGTGAGTCACTGATTCGTATCAACTGTTGGTGGTGAGCGAGAGCACGAGAAGCAACGGCGAAGTGAGAATGAATGGCTGAAGAGATTAATATAAAGTTATCTTAATGCACTTATATTTTTAAACCGCTCCTATTGGAGCCACACTGTGACGTATGTAGGAAAAATCAAAACAAAGATTTATTCCCGGGATTAATTACCTCTGAAGCACCGTTATAATAATAATAATAATAATAATAATAATAATAATAATAATAATAATAATAATAATAATATATTATTATTAATGTTGTATGTGTGTTAAATATCTTTAAAGACATTATGTTATTTATTTATTTAAATAATTTTTTGTTTTGTGTGTGTGTGTGTGTGTTTAAATTAGCGCCATGATGCCGATTTTCTTGGCCTATAAAACGCAAAATTATCACGTGATTCACACATTTTATTTATTTACGTCAATTAATTTGTATCTGCTTTAATTTTCTAAGGAAATGGGTGCTTTTAATTTGAAATCTCCGACAGAAGATGTAAAAACAGATGATTCGATGTAGAAATGTCGTTTTATTTTTTACAAAACAAATTAAAATACAGTAAAACGATGATATGAGTGCGGTGTGTGGGTTTAGAGGCCGCAGAGCAGCCAGGCAGGCTGAAATATTAGAGGGGACTCCCCCCCCCTCCCTCATTAAATGTCACTGATTAGATAACATGGGGCCGCGTGCAATAACCTTCCACCTTACAGCCTGACCCACACTATTTCATTTTGTTGTGGGGATACAGGGGAGGGATGAGAAGAAAGGTTGCGCAGGTAGACACCGTAAAAACTTAACCTGCAATATCTTCATCTCTGAATGAAAGAAGAAGAGAGAAATCCCTCACAGATGATGTCGAGCAGGTGAAGAGAAGAACTGAGGAAAATGGTTAACAGCATGACTGCATGCAAATTCCGCCCGACTTGAATTATCATAAGCAAACAGTGTGAGCCTGGACTAATAAAACCCCATCTGTGTAACTTCATATCGAGGTAGTATGAGGGCTGCGATAATGAATTTTGTAATATCCCACCGACAGACATCTCAATCAGACTCTAATCCCGTGATTTTACTACGGAATCACTCCACTTCCAACTGCTGCAGGCTGCACAGCAACACAAGATCCGGCTCATGCAAAACACGGCGGCTTTTTTATATATTCACAAAATTACACTTAATAACAAATATAACAAGACGTGCGTAAAATGCAGTTTTAGACTCGAGTTTGTCTTAAAATGAGCGAAAAAGAGCGTCAGAATGAGGATTATTCATCTTCCTCCAACACAGATCATCTTTATTCCACTAGTATTTTTTTATAAGGTGTTTCTTGAATTACAGATGTCGCAGCTCAGCCACAAACTGACAAATTAAATATCGCCGACTGACAGATTTTTACAAAAAAAAAAAAAATCAGAACGAAAATTATTTAAAAAAAAATCTGGATCTATTTTTATGCATATACTTCATTATAACATCAGCACTGCGCATGCTCACACGTGTTGAATTTTGCATCAATTCAAAACATTTTCTTCGAGACCACCAAGATTTTTTTTTTCTTGCAATCTAACACTCATCCTTTCAGCACACCACTGTTCCTTTCGGTCTAATGTTGACTGCAAACATTATTGATCACAGAATTGTATGTCAGTGACACACACACACACACACACACAGAGAGGGAGAGAGTGGGTTGTTTACGAGACTTAAAGGCTAATTATGGTTTCTTTTGTCTCTTTTTACAGAAGCAGTTTCCCTAAAATTGCCATAATGGACTCCCACTGCCGCAAACTGGCCACCACCTGCGCGCAAATAGGTGAGTGTTTGATCCATGTGCGTCAGTGCAGTGCAGTATTCACAGATCACAGAACTTCACGTGGAAAAAACAGGATGTTTGTAGGTTCAACGTGGTATATATAAAAAAAATGTCATTTAAATTGTAAATATTATATTATATGAGGTAAATATTATTATTTTATTGACATGTCTGGATGATTACACAGGTTAAAGGTTAACGTGTGTGCTGCTTTCCAAACAGGATTTTCATTAATTCCAGCTTTTAATTGATTTACTACGGTTTTTCATGAATCCTCCTTCTTCAGATGTGGATCAAACAATAGACACACAGATGTCTCAAAACTAAAAACATATTTTTATTACCGTGTTTTATATCAAAACACAAACCTTTTTAATTAAAAAGCTAAATGACCTCTTAATATAAAACGAAAGATCTGTTCGTTTCTGATGGATTTCTCATGAATGAATCGGAGTGTTCTCCTCAGAGACTCTCGGATCTACAGTGTGCCGTTAAAGAAAGCTGCTTCAGTTGTAGTCAGTTGGATTTTTTTTTGCTGTGGATGTCAGTGTTCGTTCAGAAATGTTCGCTCAGTCGTCGCATGCACATATTTTGGCCTCCGTGCTCTCTGTCAGTGTGCAGAAGCTGTTGGTGAATCCGGGATGTTTGCTGTCTTAGAGGGACGCCTGCTGGTCTGATGTGGACGTGCAGCTGCGTGCACAGAGCATCACAGGAGGATTTGACAGAGATGTGCAGCTGTGCAGCGATGTTATTTGTTGCGATTAAAAGATAGGAGGCATAAATGACCTCTGACGGTATTTATTATACCTTTAAATCGCAGTTTACTGGCCTTTGGCTGCGTGATGATCATGTTGTAAACAGATATTTTTTTTATGTGGTTTTATACTCGATCATTTTAGATTCCAGTCGCATTAACGGCAACTTGTTTTCCTAAATAACATCCACGAATAAAAGCCAACAAGAGACTAAACAAGAAGCTAGAAACCCCTTTGCTCCACAGAGTCTGAGGTTTCTTAATTGTTCTCTGATGTGATGTGGAAATGACATCAGGTCTTGTTAGGATCTTAACCGAATAACCAATAACTCTCATTCTGTTTCGTTTAGCCGACATTGATGGAGCAGTGTGACAGTGGGCAGGCTGCAGCGCAGTGTGAACGACCATTGATTAAGAATAATAAGATAATAAGATATAGACACACCAGCGTGGACTGTTTTGCTGTAATATATGCAGCGCTTGCTGGATTGACTCCGGGGAAAACTAAATGTATAATGAAAGCCCATTCGTGAGGAGGAATATACTAATGGAGGAATCTGATGTCTCCTTAATCCTATGTAAAAAGCCTTGTCGTCTCCCCCCCATATTGACTGAATTGCTAATTAATGGCCCTCTATGGCGGAGGCCAACTGTGCGCAGTAATCCGCAGAAGAGAGATAAAGCATTCAGAAGGTAGAAATGAAGAGGAAACCGATAATCCACTTCAAGTTCAGTATTACAACACGGCTGGAAGAGGGAAAAAATGAGCAGCAGACTGTGCGCTGCTCGGCATAAAATCAGATTATTGTCAAATAAAATCCTGAAATATCAAACTTTGATTGTTAGAATCAACTTTAAACGAGTCTTTTGATCACGGCTGTTGTCCTCAGTATTTATTCAGATATAGCTGATAATATTATTAATATTTCATAGGTCTCATTTGTGTTTTAAACTGCCTTTACGTCAATGTTTGGAAATAAAATGGCATGATTGGATTGTTGACCCTTAAAATATGATTTATTAATCACATTAAATCCATTACTTTTAAATTATACATGAATGATTAGAAGTTAAAACACGCATCATCTTAATTGAATTACCCAGAGAGCATCCAAACAAGGTTTTATTGCCCTCTATGAGAGGCCATTGGTTACCCAGGTTTTGATAGTCTCTTCCCTCCCTCAGTGTGTGTGTGAGTGTGTGTGTGTGTGTGTGTGTGTGTTATACACTCTTTGGTCTGCTGGTATTTATATATGACGGGCTTTCACGGGATTAGCTCAGCAACTTCTTAACATCACCAAGTCTCCATGTGCTGGCTGAATGGGCGTCCGTCTGGCCACGTGGACACGTGAAGTGTGTATTTGATGGTGATGTTGATGATGATGATGATGATGGTCCAGTTGTGTTATAGGATGTAAAAGTGTCATATTTCTGTGGTGTGAGTGGTCCCATTCGACCGTTTCCTCCTCTCTGTACAATCACCTGTTACCCAGCTGACATCTCTCCACCCTCGGTCGCGCACCTTGAAAATTAAAGGCGCATTTGTTTGATTAGACGTGTTTACTTTGCCTTAACGCGCCACAATCTTTGGAGAATTGTAGGTAGAAAAAAAAAAAAGAAAATCAAACTCATTAAACGCCCTCCTTCAGAAATACTTAGGCAAATGAGAGTCTTATCAGATTCAAAGAAAAAACACTACAGGAGTGCTGTCTGAGAACGACTGAGGGGTCCAAACGCAAAGTGAGGAGTGAGATCACGTTAAGCACCCAGATAAAGTAATCCGTCGTCAACAAACTGAGTCTGCGTGCTTTAGCCGTGGCTCTGGTTGGGTTGATTTAATGGATATTTGAACCCTAACTCTGTGGAGATCAAGAGGATCGGCCCATTTGACAACTAGTATGACTGATTGTGCTTTGCTGGGCATATAGTCTGCACATGAGGATGCAGTGGAGAGTAAAACCACTTTTTTTTTGGACTGTATAGACCTTCAGTATGAAGTTGGATTTGAGGATGTAAACCTTCTGAGTTGGAAAATGCTTTAATTCAATTTGTTTCTCTTTGTTTGCCTCCAAGTATTTTTTTTTATTTATTAATTATCCGGTGACTTGTTGCATTTCCATGAATACATGACGCTAAAATTCTGCATCCCCACGCAGGACGCGTGTATGAGCGGCACCAGCTGCACGTGTCCTCTTTTTAACATACTGTACAAGTCAATCAGCGTCAGTTGACAAGTGCGCGCAGACAGTTTTGGAGCATGGATGGCACATTCATCCTTTTGAAGCTACATTCCCCCTTTCACTGGATCACTGTGCTGTAGTGGGTTGTCGTGTTTGCAGTGTGGCTCGGTGGCTCGCTTTATCCACATTGAGTCCCTGAGTGAACTGCGGTGACAGAGTCTGCGAGCATGCAGCTCAGCTTGGGTATCAATAAAAACGGCATCGTTTTACTGGGCCACTGGACCCATCTCATAAAATGAGTCCAAACTGTGTTATTTTCATTTTTATTTGGTCTTGGGCTGCTGCGCAACGGCCCCTCGGAGCGCCGCGGGTACACCGAGCGTCCCATCTCTCTTTACATGCTTTTATTTGGAAGAGGGAAAAATAAGCGCCAGCCCCGGCATAAACACATTGGCACACATATCTACTTTCTGCAAGCTCCGGTTGGTTGGACCCACCGTCATATTCACGTGGATGTGCCTGTCAGAGAGAATATGGGCGGGTGCAACATGGTGACGTGGAGGTCTAGAGAGAGGCGCAGTTGGGTGTGCGCAGGCAACAGCTGAAATGAACAGAGAGCGGTGTAGTGTGCGTATGCCTCTGGATCTAATATCACCTACCTGTCCTTGTCACTCTGATAGTCAGTCGAGGTAGCCGCTGTTTACCACAGATGCTACTATGGCAGCGCTCAGCAGTCTATTTTAAAGCATTTTCCAGTTAAAAAAGAAAGAGGGCTTCATCTCAACCGCAAGAGGAACCGCTCTGCTGTGCGGGCTTTTTATTTTTTATTTTTATTTTGGAGAACTGAACACATTCCACCGAGGGAGTTTCTGCTTATCCTCGTTGTACTAAAACTGGGACTTAATCTGCTTTTGACAGCCAGTTTTGTGATCTTTTACCGATGAACTCTATGAGGGATCCATTAAACATAGACCATCACCACCTAACAGGGAATAAACTTGCCTCCACGCACCACACGGCTCTGGCGATGGCCTCTAGTTTACAGCCGCTGCAGCGGTCTGTGGACTCTAAACACCGGTTAGACGTGCACACGGTCTCGGACACGTCCAGCCCGGAGTCTGTCGGTAAGAACCGCACCGGGGGTGCAGATGTTCTCAGCGAGGCAGATGTTTTGATATCAAAACAAAATAAGGCTCCAAATGATCGACGTAAGGGGAATTTCACGTGTATGCATGCATACGGGCGCTTAGAGCTATCCCAGAAATCACAGATAATTAGTTTTGGCAGTGTCCTGAGTGCCGTGAAGTGAAAAGTTTCTGTGTTATGTAAATGGGAGACAGCTTGTCTTGTGTCAACTTCAATTTCTGTGGGTTTTAACGATACACTCGGTGTCGAGATTAAATCAAAAGGGTCAAGTAAAAACTAAAATTAAAGAAAAGAAAACAATGAAAAATAATTGGATTTATTTTATGGCTCAGATTCTTCTTCAGTGAATCAGACTGTGAACAGCTCATCCATTTCCCAACAGTGTCATGGATTCAGTGATCTTTTGTTCTCCCTCTGTAGCACGCAGGCCTTAATCCGCCTGACCCCAGCTCAATCAACTTCTTTTCCTCTTGACAGAAAAAGAAAAGATCCAAACTAAAAACGACGACTCTTCAGATGATCCTTCTAAAAAGAAGCGGCAGCGGCGGCAGAGGACTCACTTCACCAGCCAGCAGCTACAGGAACTCGAGGCTACTTTCCAGCGGAATCGCTATCCGGACATGAGCACAAGGGAGGAGATAGCCGTGTGGACCAACCTCACAGAGGCCCGGGTCAGGGTGAGTATTCCCCTGAGTGCAAACAAAAACAATTTGTCTTGTATAATTTTTTTTTTTTTTTTTTTTTGTGCCAATTGTCCGGTTAACCTATAAATATCCTAAACCATAATATTATTACGCACAGGCACCAAACTTTACGCACGGCTGAAATTTCCTTGACAATAATGTAGGACACAGTTTTTAGCTGGAAAACAAATAATCAGAGTCTTGATTAAATACACAGCTGGTTTTAGTTATATTTAATTAGATTGTATATGTTTATCTAAGAGGCTAAATATAATTCAAATCATCTCCAAGCAACGCCAAATAAACTATTTAAGTTGCGGTGCCCGGCACGTTTTAATCTTCTCAGTAATTTCAGAATAAAATAGGACAAACTGTTTGTTATTTGCCCATTACCTGTAATTACACATTATTATGTCGGTAACAGTTGAGGCTATTGACATTTGTCGGTGGCAGATACCAGTCGTGTTCTCCTGTCCGTGTGAAAGAGGTGCAAAGCTTGTATTTTGCGATTGTCGCCCTGGTGTTGTGTAATTAAGGTCAGCGTGTTTGTGGAAGCCTGCAGAGGAATACACATCCTCTCCACGTTAAGATGGTGCAGTGACAGCCCAGTGTGTATTCAGCTCCGATAATCTGAGCAGCATTGTCTGCACAGGACAGCAAAGATTAGGAAAGGGGAGTTATAATTTGACGATCAAATTCTCAGGAGAATTTTTGCATGGAATTTATCACAAAATTAAAAGATGGTGTGTGATATCAAAATCTGCCCAGATTGCAACACATATGGAGACTATAGAAGATTAAGTAACGCTCTCAAATAAATGCTAACCTCTCGTTCCCTCTGTTTAAGGTTTGGTTCAAGAACCGGCGAGCCAAGTGGAGGAAACGGGAAAGAAACCAACAAGCCGAGCTTTGCAAAAACGGCTTCGGTCCGCAGTTCAATGGACTCATGCAGCCTTACGAGGACATGTACCCCAGCTACACGTACAACAACTGGGCCGCCAAGGGCCTCACGCCGGCCTCCTTATCCACCAAAAGCTTCCCTTTCTTCAACTCCATGAATGTCAACCCTTTATCCTCGCAGACCATGTTCTCGCCGCCCAACTCCATATCCTCCATGACTTCCAGCATGGTGCCATCGGCGGTCACCGGTGTGCCGGGCTCCAGCCTCAACAGCCTCAATAACTTGAACAACCTCAGTAATCCGTCTCTCAACTCGGGGGTGCCCACGACGGCGTGCCCCTACGCGCCACCGACCCCTCCTTATGTGTACAGGGACACTTGTAACTCCAGCCTGGCCAGCCTGAGACTGAAAGCCAAACAGCACTCGAGTTTTGGATACGCCAGTGTGCAAAATCCGGCCACTAATCTGAGCGCTTGCCAATACGCCGTGGACAGACCAGTCTAATACCTACCTGCACTGCAAAAAATAACCACCTTAGCAAGTCATTAGAGGCTAGTAGTGACGCTTAAGTGTTATTTCTCTCTAGAGGGAGCGAGGAAATGTGGCGGTGAGATAATGGTCCTTTTTTCATGTGTTTCAGGAAATGTCTTCATCATGTGGCATTTTTTTGATACTGCTTGGAAGTATGACTTATTTTTCTCCTCAAGATATTGCCACATGTAGCTTTGAAAATTTCCAAACATATCAAGAGATAAGTGACATTATTCCACCGCACCCTGTTGATACATTTGTTGTGTTTGGGGGGGGGGGAGAACATTTTTTGAGGGTGATTACAAAACCAATTGGCTTGATGTGGTGGTCATTTTTTGCAGTGTGTGGGGTAATCACAAACAGCCGGCCACAGGAACAAGAGACTACTACAACTACTTTTTCATTTTTCAAAAAAAGAAAATGGGCACTAGAAGACTGAAACCACTGAAGCAAGCTCAACTCCAAGTCGGAGTCAAACTGAAACGGGAGATTTTAGGTTTATTCCCTTTTGATGAGTCCAGGCCTGCTTCACACTGCGCCACAGCAGGAAGGAGAAAAAAAAAAAAAGAAAAAAAAAGGCCTGTTTCATTTTTTTTTCTGGTGGATTTTTGGACGTTAATTGTTGACTGAAAAGGTTGTATATATATTTGAATTATCATCTCCTGTTTGTTCGAGGCGAATGCGCTATAACCCTCCAAGTCCTCTCCAGGTTCAATTTATCAACGCATGTGGAAGAAAAAAAAAAAACCCTAAAAAGGAATCATGTTTTGCTTGCAAACAAAAAGGGAATGTATATACTAAAACACCAGTTGTGTGTTTCTAACATATTATAAATTTATTATTAATGTCTGTGTGAATATCGATTTAGAATAGCAATTCTGGATTTAAAAAAAGAAAAAAAAAAAAAAAAAAAGAAGAAGAAGCATCAAAAATGTTCCTGCGACAAATTATTTGGTTTTTGCTCTGTGTATACTATTTGGTACGGAATTATGTTTTTTTTTTTTTTCCAACATCCCAAAAAAAAAATTATTGTGTTTTATTTAATGGAAGTAAATATATTGTTCAAAAACACTCTGATGGGAAGACTTTTATTGAATCTTTGTGTTAGCAGTCTGTCAGTGGAGTGTAAAGCAATGACAAGTCTGTCTATAGCCTTTCGATTATGTGAGGTACTTGTGCGGCTAATCTATAGAGGAAAACAATGGGCCGCTGCAATACACATAGCGGCGAGATGCTCCGTCAGATTAACTGCTGAATACATGTCTGCCTGCTCAGCCAAAGGGCCTCGGCTGCGGTCACTGGTGCTTGAAATAACACGAGAATCAACAAACAGGAGTTGGACCACACAACGGTGACAAACAGTCCATTAGGGTTTGTTGTTTCTGTGTGTGTTTGAACTCAGCAGAGGTGCTCGTTCTCTGAAGGAGAATATTAGAAAACACATTTAAGAATATTTGATTTAATTCACGCTTTTACAAAAAAAAATACATTTGGACAAATTTCTATTTTACGCGCGTAATTTTTGAGCATGATCCAAAAAGTGCAGCTTAATTATCCATAAAAGTGTTTGGAGTCTATGTTCATATTCTGAAAGCTAGTCTTGCATTTTTTGCTTCATAAATCTAAATGATCTCCATTCAAGCCAGCCTGACTTACACACGCATCTGTTTATCTAGTACTGATTCTTCTTTTGTGACTTGGCACTTCTTTTTTTAAGTCATGCTCCAGAGCGCGCAAATGCGCCAAAGCAAAACAAAGCTACGGTCTAAGGGAAACTATGATTCACAAGCTTGAGCAAACAAGCGTACGCAGAGAGATATACAGAGGTATGTGGGGCCGAGGCTGAATAGAGGAGACGGGGGACGAGTGCAGCTTCATGTGGCTGCAAGGCAGAGCTCAGACACCGGGGAGGAAACAAATGCAACACTCCCCGCTGAAAAGGAGACAAATGAATGGTGCCACTTTGGGTCTGCAGGCTGAGCTGTGTGCACTTTTCAACCCTCACATGTTGATCATGTGAGTTGTTTGTGTTTAGATTTTATTAAATCACTCATCACTTTGAAATGAACCAGAATATTCAAGAGAAAAAGCAAATGTGAGCTGATTTAGGATCTGATGTCGTGCTGCAAGAGGCCTTGTGGTCACCTCTCGAGGGGGGAGTATTATTATTATTATTATTATATATATTATAATAAATCAGTTAGTCCAGTTTTTATAAAAACAACTCAATAACAAACACAAGAGAAGCTTTCTTCTCTTTTTACATGAACACATCTGAGCTTTCTGAACTCCTCACCCTCCAGAATTAGATTTCCCTCTTAAGAAAAGAAAAAGAGAAAAAAAAAAAAGAAGCTGCGGGCACTTTTGTTGCACAAGTGTCACCTTTTGATGGAGTCGGTAACGCGGAGCAATAATCAGCTGACAGGGGGATAAGCCTCGGCTGCTGTGTGTAGAGGCGAATACGCAAGTCTGCAGCCTCAATACACATCCACACAATCAACATGTGAACACAGGATGACCTGAAGAGAGGAGGCTTCAGTTGGGGAAATGTTCATTTGGCTGAAACGGCGCACAGGACTGCAGACCTTCTTTTCCCCCCAGCCTCTCCTCTCCTCTTCTCTCCAGTCTGCACAAGGTAAGAACTTATTAAAGTTTAAATGAGAAAAAAAAAACACCTCATGTGCCTTATAGCTGCATGGCCACTTGTGTTTTTAATTTTTGCACCATGGCTACTTATATTCTGCTCACGTTTGTGCTGATTTATATTTAATTTCAGACGCTGCAGAGTCATTTATGCGTCAAACCAAACTCACTTTAAAGTCGAAACGCTTCCCAGGCGTAACCATGCATAATACCAGCTGAGAAATATGCACAATAAACTTTATAGGCATGTAGTTCATGTTCCAACAAAGACACAATTATCAGTCTCACTTTAAACCAAATTCATATTTGTCCTGCCTCCGTTTTTCGGACACCAAAAGCGCACTGCTACATCTTAATGTGAGATTTGTTCCGCCAGCTGATTAAAATTTTAAAAAAAAAAGAAAAAAAGTGGGGATTTAAAATCCAATGTGAGGTAACGCACCGAGCCGACACAGCTCTCACCTCCACTCCTCTGGGAATTCAAATAAAACGCGAGGAAGTGCAAATATCCAAACATGTACCGTACCAGCTCCAATCTAAATAATTAACAGGCTGTCAGCAGTCATGCAGCGGCGGGTTTGGACGACGCTGCATGCGAGATATCAGGGAACATGTTTTCCCATTTCACACAAATGAAGGCTCCATTTCAACTGTTGCATTTTACAGGTTTCTGACTCTGAGGGATTTCTGATTGAATTTTTTTAATTTAAACACACACACACACACACACACACACACACACACACACACACACACACACACACACACACACACACACACTAAATTAATTAATTAATTTTCTTTTAAAAATTTTGGTACACATTTATGTAATAAATCAGTTATGGCTCATATTTAAGCTTGAAGAATAAATATTGAATTTAGAAGTGGATGTAAATTAATTTACAGACACATTTAAACTTTTGTGCTTTTTTTTTTTTTTTTTAAAAGGAACTTAATGAAATGATTTAAATCAAACATTCACTTCTTTATTTCATCCAGAGGATATAAAACAAATAATTATATATGTTTTTTTTTTTTTAATGAGTGGAGTTTTAAAGTTGTGGTTTTATCTGTAGCACAAAGTGTGGGAGCTCTAGCTGTGGGTTATGGGTTGAGGGAATGAACACAGATTTCAGATGGTTCAGAGCATGCAGGGGTGGCTCTGATCAATAGTTTATTTTTGAAGTGGGCAGTGATGCAACAGGCTCACACTGAATCGCAGCGGGACTCTGATGCTGAAACCGAGCTGCTTTCAAAACTCTAAAGATCACGACTTTGACTTGAAAGTTGGAAAATTCAATCCATTTCAGGTTGTTAAAGGCAAATTGGTGTGTGTAAGATGAAGAGTCTTTAATGGCCCAGGAGAGGGAAACAGTTTCACAATCCGCACTTGTTGATGTTTCATGGAAAACATACAAATATGGTAGATTTAAGGGGTCACAGTACATCCAAACACACACACACACACACACCTTTCTTGTATCCTCACATACAGTAAATGTCTACTGATGCTAACACACACATACAGAGTATTCATAAAGGTATGTTTTTTGTAGGGTTGCATGTGGCAGAAGGGACGATATATAAGTGATGGATAAATGTGGCTGCAGAGGAGAGCCACAGTCGACTGAATGAACACACAACTCGTCTGAGCACTTTGTCCATCAGTGCAGCGGTCAGGCAGCAGAGCGGGCTGCTGCTGTGTGTCTTGGTCTTGGGGGGAGGTGGGAGGTTGAGGGTTTGAGGGGGTTTGGCTCTGGACCAATGGCAGCCCAGCAGCTTCAGCTAAAGGTCACATGGGGTGACCTCACACATTCTCACCCTCACCTAAGGCTTGAGGAGAAGTTCTTCATAACAAGACCCATGACTGTCTATCTAAGCTGAACTCTTAAAAACCTCAAAGTAACTTTACATTTTTCCGACCTGCTGGCTGTATTTTTTTTTTCCTTCAGTGTGGTACCAGATGAAATGTAGAAGTGGCTTTTGATTCACATTCACATTTGTTTGCACACTGAAAAATGAAAAAAAAAAGAGTCTCTGCCTGTGGCTTTGATTTAAAAGTGTGTGTGAAAATATTGACCTGCTGGTGTTCATTTATGCCTGCGTGCTCGAGAATAGGTGCACCAAGACATGCCAGCTCGCTCACTTATCATGTGCGCCGCATTGTATGTTGGCTTATACGTTCATGCGTGTGGATCTACGTGTGTGTGTGTGTGTGTTGTGTATCAACCCGCTCTCTCTCAATGGGGGCTTGGTGTTGTTTGAGGGCAGGCGGCTGGCCAGAGCGTGTGAAAGCAGATAACCAGGGCGAATTTCATGACGCACACACTTCCTGCTCTCTGAAGTTCTATTAAAGAAGGATGAAAACAAAACACACATCTGTGATGTTTTCTCTCCAAATCAATTTCTACACATGAAGCATGCTGAAAAAGATCAGTAACACGGCTCTCATGGACCTTGAAATATAGCTGGAGAAAAAAAAAAATCATCAGGAGAGACTCAGGAATCTATTTGATAGAGGAATCATGGTTGAAAAAAAAAATCTTTGAATGCAGTTTACCTGTTTGATGTTGTGTATTTCACAACTAAATCCTTAAATTTAGCCCCCATAGGTCATGTTCTGGAGCTCCTGAAGAGCTGAAATTTAAATATTTCAGGCATCTCTAAGTCATTTTGCTCCATGAGGTCCCTAATCGGTTAAAATGATACATAAAAACAGAAACAAGCAGTGAAAAGACGCTCAGTTTCTGCTTACTGGAGCTCCCAGATGTGTCTGTGTTTGTGTGAGGCGTGCTACTGCAGAAGAAGAGCTTACATGCTCAGACTGTGGATAAAAATGCCATTCAAGTGGCATTATTTAGCACTAAAGCTAACTACGGTAGACCCACCAAGCTGGAAGAAGCATCTCTGTATGTTGGCCACATGAAACACATCCCGTAATACAGCATGCATTTTTTCAAAAAATCATAAATGTTCAAAGAAAATCCCCACCGCCCCGCCAAAAAAAAAAAAGCACATAATTCATAAATAGGTAGTCTAAAGTCTTCCTCATGCCTCTTCATGTTAACCTGACAAGTCTAAAGCTGCTAACATTTTAGCCTTATCTGAAGCATCGTGTTCAGACACCTTCAGTTTACACAGTCTGCCCCAGATGGCATCTCTCAGCACTGTTTTCTTTAGGCCTGTCATCTACTGTAACGTCTTAATTGACGTTTACCTCTGTTCAACGCTGTCAGCCACCCGGAGTCTGTGTCTGATGAGCAGCCTGGCAGAATAGTTTCCCAGGCTCCAAACTTTAGATAGAAAATTACACCTGAGCGCTTTTGTTTGTTTTAGTCTTCTTTTTTTTTTCTCTCCTTCATTTCGTGTTGTACAATTCTCCTCTCACACGCAGGGTGAATTACAAAATGCTGTGGAAATTGTCAAAGTGTGTCTGTCTAGCGTCTACCTCATGCTCACATTGGTTCATGTTAGTTTAGGGTCCCACGTGAAATCCTGGCTCTCCATACTATCTTATCTAAAGAAAAATTTAAAGATCGGATAACATTTTGTCTTTACAGAAGCAAACCGGGAGCTCCAACTGAATCTCAAGACCTTTTTTTTTTTAATGGCAATTCCTCTGTTATGGAAGATTACATATGTCAAATCAGGAGATTTCCCATAGGCCTCCATGTAAAATCATGCACCACATACCAATAATGTGGATACCTGTATGCAGCACAGTTTAAAGTGTGAGTTTTTTTTAAGTCCTAGTGGAAACAAAACCCCGAACACTTGCAGAGTTAATGTCATACTTTACATGTGGATCTGTCTAATCCGGCTGTTCAAACATGGCATCTTTGGGCATAAAATGCACAATATTATGGAGAGGACCACTTAGGGAGAAGCTTTACATCATTTATCCCTCTAATGCCACGTTCAGTTCTAAACTAGAAGTCAGTAATTAGTGTTTCCTCAATAAAACCTCTGTGCTTTCATGTGGACCAGTTATGTGGGGGAGAGGATGAATTATGGACACCCACAAGATTTAAATTATACAATGTAATGTGACAGTTAAAAATATATTTGACTTAATTTTACTAGCTGCTACCTTGCCTTTTAGATATATGTTGAAGTGACAAGCACACAGGTGATTTCCATAAATCTGAGCTAATGCAATGCTAAATATTGAACTAAACTGTAGTCTAATGATTATAGCACTGTTAAAAGTACATTCACAGTGTACACCGCTATGATTATGTAACCGCGTCTCGGAAACATCCAATGCTGCAGTGCACTTTAGAAACAGTATAGTGCCACAGCAGACGTTGGAGTTTGTTGAAATATTGTGTATCCAACCAGATCCATCGGCATTAACTGCAGTTAACCAATGGCAGCAATGAATTTTAAATCTCGAGTTATTTTCTGTCTTAAACCTGTTTTCTGTAGAAAACCACATCATTATTTGTTAACTGCTGAAAGTTGTCTAGCAGCTCTAATTCATTTTGCATCCATTAATTGTACTTCTACACTTTACTTAAAGGGGCTTTGGGCTAACACCTTTAATAAAGACAAAAAGCATAAACAGGTTGCAGCTTTGCAAAGTCTATGCAACTTAAAATATGGCTTTATATATGCAGCCAAGTATTTCTGCGTCTTTTTCCTTGCCCATATGTGTAACTGTGTCGGGGACAAGCTGAGGGAAAAAAAATCCAATTCAGTATCATCACACTAATATTTTAGATTGTGCCTGGTGTAAAAAAATAATAATATAATATCATATAATTGTGTGCCCTTTTGTTCTGAGACAAATCTTAGAGCTTTTCTAAGATTTCACTCTAACCTCTTTGTCACGCTGCATTTGTGCAGTCTGCCGTCTTCTGTTAAAGCCGTCACTGGAAGTACATTTTAAAATTTGGCTAACAGCAGCTTTAACAGTCTGTAAATCACTGAAACTGCACTTTTATTGGACGTTTGCACTACACACACTTTTGCTGTTCTGGACCAGAGACAAAAGAAATGCAAAATTCCTGTTTAAAAACACATTGCACATTGTGTCTTACAAAATAAATGAAATAATAGCTCTCAATCTGCTGTCCTTGTCTTGGATTAATGTCCGAGTGACATCTAGCAGCCTGGCAGTCAAATCAAACCCTGCTTATTAATAACAAATGTCAGCCTTTGCTTTTAGTGCCGAGAAACAGGCTATTTCTTACATAGATAAATTGTGTAATTCACTGAATTTTCTTTGTTATATTGCACATGGCCTGAGATCAACAATTTTTTTTGTCCACTCCTTCCAGGGCCAGTTGCTGCTCGTCTCCATCCTGCCAGCAGCAGCTTGTGGTTACCAGTTTATAACTCACAACAACCAACGCATCTATCAACCTACAAGCTCTGCATGTTCAGTCACTGCAAGTCACTCTGGTGTTGGCTGAAGTGTAAAATGTTTACACCTTGTAAAAATATTTCTTTGGATTGCTCTCTTATTAAAGCCAGATGTTGCTCACTCGTCCCATTTTCCCTGGTGCAAATGTGAAGTTGTTGTTTTTTTTCTCCCTTGAATTTCTGGCATTTACTATCTGTGCAAAATCCCAGTGGTCAACAGTTATGCATGGATTTATTTTTCTGTTGATGAGCAGCTGTTTTGAAACAAGCAACTATTACAGACAGAGGTAAATTATACAAACATGCCCATGTCCACGTTGTTTAAGTTAATGACCTAAATATTGATTTCTCCTCGTGTTATTGTTGATTTAATCTGTGCGCGTTTTCCATTTGTGTGTAACGTGTTATTGTTTTATGGCAATCACTGTCACTGTCAAGTTAGAACTGAAATATTTTTATGTATTTTTCCATTATGTTTTTAGATACACTGAAATGAGTGTCATTAATTATTCTTTTCAGAGAGTTTTCAGAGTTTCCCATACTACTTGGCACTGGGTTATTTAGGTCAATAATCGTCAAACGATACCTGTATATGATCGTTTTTAATATTACTCGTACAGACCCGAGAGCATTGATTTTCTCATCTAACTTTTGTCAAGAAAGAGAATGGCCATTTGCCAAAATGTTGAACCACTCCTTTAAATAATACCTGGTTTATAGTCTAAATACAATACATAATCCACGCACCATCACCATCATTTAGTTTCTGATCCTGAGGAGGGATCATCCCGGCACTGATGACTCATAGCCACACACAAGACAAACATTTCCAGGATTGTTTTTCCTGTTTTACTTCTTACTGTGTATACTTGAATATGTGTACAATAAGATGACAAATAACCTCCATAAATGAACAAAACAAACTGTGAAAATAAGCAAAAAGCGAACACTCCAACTGGTGTACCTTGTGGCTCCACTCAGCCAGCTCTCTCCCAGCGTACAGCATTTCAAACCCAGCAAGAACAGTCGGTGGTGACTTATTGGATCCCACCCAGCAGTGACTTATACGCTCAACCTATATGTCACAGATGGTAGGATTTCAGTGTAGTTGATATAGAAAATCCACCTAAGAGCATTGATCTTCCTGCGATCTGCTCTCTCTGCCTGATCTCCACAGGATCAGAACATCTGCAGAGACCTGGAGGGGAGCGGAGCCACAGGGAATCTCAGTCCACCTTTAACGGTTAATAGTTGATGTAATACTAAGTAACATTTCCAAGCCAGCTGATTAGATTTTTATAGTTGTTGCTCTAAACATTCTGTGTCTGATACAACTATTGAGAAATCTTTAAAGTAGGAAGGAAGTGATGTTTTCAAATTGTTAAATAAAGCAGAAGGAAAGCGGGGCAGTTAGTATGACTGGCACTACCCACCATGTTTGTACAGAATGAAGACAAGAATGCCACCTACAGTAACTGTAACAACGGAAAAGCCAAGGGAACTCTGGATAGACGACAACTGTAATAATCGGTTTGCACCAAAGGCGTTGCCAAAATGAAAAGCAAGAACCTTGCAGATAACCTCCTTTAAGATAAAGTCACACACGGCCTAGAGTCAGGTTTCACTACGTGAAGTGCCTTCAGATTCTTTCAGCAGCAAATGCAACTACACATCAACTGATAACACCACAACCTCAGTGCCTGCGTGCTATTTTTAAGTATCTGCAGTGAAAAGCTCACGTCACACGCCATCAGTGCTTATGCTACTCATGATGAATGGTAACTTTAATTTGATTAAAAAATAAATAAATAAAACATTTTCATCAAAGGTCTGCTCAGGAACAAGATTCAGATCAGGCAGGGATACCCGTACTCATGATAAGTAAATTCTCTGTGCGGTTATCGACTGATCTTGTACCTGTTCAAGCAATGTCCAGTCCACTGTTGTACCTGTGTGCGGCTATATCCTGATGATAATGATTAGCATGTGAATAAAGAACACCATTTATGTGTTAACCATTGTTCTGCTGTCTTGATATCTCAAAATCATCTAAACCGACAGACAAACGACTGATTTTGCCGGTGATCCACATCTCAAATTTACAATACTGGAGAATCTATTTGTATATCATATTTTAAGATAAAGCCATCAAAGTGCATAGAGATGAGTTACAAACAGAGTAGAAGAAAGGGGAAGCCATTTATCTGTTCAGCTTCGGGTGCAGGTTTGCAATCTCCAAGTGCCCTCTAGTTCAAATACTGCACTGTAGTAACACTTAAAAGACGACCTTCTTGGTCATAGTTTTACTTTGATTTTCTGGACTGCTGGCCAGCGATCTTCTGTTAAACTGCACTAGCAGGCTGCCAGAACAAGTGCATAAAGCCAGCTAGCCCCTTGTGTGTGTGTGTGTGTGTGTGTGTGTGTATCTCTCAGACAGTTTTAATCTCTAGTAAGACAGTCACGTCCAGATTTGTCGTCTGCCGTGTAAACTCTGGTGGAAAGCGAGTCACCGCCTGTGCCTCCAGTCTCCACAGCTCTCCTTCATTACTGCGCACAGTGGAAGATCCAGAGCTCCCGGGGTGGTAATCCCTGCTGGAAGGCGTCACCATATACTGTCATTAATGAAACGGAAGACACACACATATGACCCACACACACACACACACACATTTACCCACAGCCAGGATTGGATGAAAGATGAATGGTTGCAGCAGCAGCAGCACCTTGTAGACTACAGCTGAAGGTTTAGATCTCTCAGCAGGAGATGGTATGGTGGCTCAGATGTATCCCCTGTAGTCACTTACAGGCATGAACCATCTTATTTGTTGCATGTTGTCATTTATATACAGTTGTGAGGTCTAATGCTGTTTACTGAGTTCTGTGTTTTATATCTAGTTATGTATGCTTTTGTATTTCTTCCTCCTACAGAAAGGGGTTTCCAACCAAACTCGGATTATTGTATTTGAGTTATTTTTATCCAATAATTCACAGGAAAAACAAAGATGATCAGAGAGTCTGAAACAGTAAACACTAGGTTTGTGTAGCAGGGGAGTGTTAGTGTTTGTACCGCAGGTGTTTCGGACTCCTTGGAAGGGTTCAGGCCTAAGGCACGGGGGAATGCAGACAGTGTCGTTCCAGAACCAGAGCTGGGCGAGGGGTCAATGTAGCCAGGCTCAGAGGCCTCTATGGACGGAATGACAGAGGCTAAAAGACCAAAGGAGATGTTAATCGAGGAAGCTAAGAAGAGAAAATGAGGAAGTGATTGAGCAAGAGGTCGCCAGACAAGAGTAAATCTTTTAGTCGTTGGAGAGAGCTTGGTGAAATAAAAGTCTGAGAGACAGATGCCGAGCTGGGCTGACTGCTGTTGGACTAGTAAGTAACATTAGCTAGCTGCTATGTCTTGTGTTGTTGGTCCTGCTTGATGTTTGGCTGTTAGCAGAGTTGTCGACCCGCTAGTTTTTGATTAGAAGTAATGTAATCAGAACAAATACATGTGTACAGCTGTCCATATTTACCACAGTGGGATTACACCCTGAAAGTGGGGTGGGCTAAAGTGCAAAAATACCAATGTATAAGCATGTTGCTTTAACTACGTTGACTGATATTGACCTGTGTGATGTGTAATTTCTGTGAGACTGCCCAAATCAAACACTTATAGGTGTTTCTATGTGATCTTTTTTTGATAATTAATGTTTGATGTATGATAACTAATGTGGGCCCTGCCTCCTTTCCACCTCTGATTTAACATATTAAAGTTCTCATTGTGGTGGTTCCCCAGCAGCTCATCTGATAGAGCCCATATGTTAACCACAACAACGCAGGTTTCGTCCTTCCCCTTCTGTCTCTCTCAAGCTGTCACTATCCAATAGAGGTTAAAACGTTCTTATTGTATATTGTATTTGAACGTAGTATCTGGTCCTATTTTGGTCTACAATTGAAGTTTTGTGATGTTTTGCATCATTCTGTCATTAAAAATACATCATGGCTCATTTATTATAGGCTCATGGCTGTATTATGTAACCATTTCTCTAAAAAGGCTGTGAAATAACTACAAGGGCTGATAAATAACATATGATTATGATTATGACCATTATTATCATCATCATCATCATCATCATCATCATCATCATCATTATTATTATTATTATTATTATTATTATTATTATTATTATTATGATAACTTTTCCATTATGATTTGTCAGTGTTTGGTTGGAGAGTGCACCATCAACTAATAAGCTCTCATTCATTCAGTTGTGAAACCAGCAGAGGGCGCCAAAGATAATTAAATTGATTAAAACACTGACATTGAGATCAGGCGTTTATTTTTTCTTTAATTAATAAAATTCAGCATCTGCTTTGTCTATACACGTACTTACAATACAGCAGTTTTTGTAACACCAATAAAAATTATATTCAAATCATGACTTTAGCTTGATAGTTTGCTACTTCATAACTATAATAATCTATAATTAAGTGGCCTTAAAATATGTCCCAACATATTTAGGATTTTAAGGCTAAATCATTATATATAATTAAACAATTTATATATGTTCATCATTGGGTTGTTATTGCTTTCTGTGTTTGCGACCTTACAGATCAGCAAGGTCAGAAAACAAAGTCAAGCAGACAGTCTGACTTATACATCAAGTGTAAAAAAAAAAAAAAAAAAAAGGGAGAGCAGAGAAAAAAAAAAAAAACTGCAGCTCCCTCCTTCCTCCTGACACCAGCACTGTATTTTCCTCAATTTATGAAGTATCATGACAGGTAATGAAGCGAAAAGGTCAGGGGGAATGTGCTTTTATCCGCTCCAAACCAATAGGTCAGGTTTCCACTTTCCACACCACAACTCTGTGACTGCAGCTGGTGCCCTTTTAGGTTAAAACAATACACTCGCCTTGGCCACTCATACATCATATCACCAATTCTCCATCTTATTGGCAATGTCACACAGAGGGCCGGGAGATATTACAGAATAGATTTACTGCAAGGGCTCGCCCACGGCCTCAGATATGATATAAACGGTGTGTAATGTAAGCCATGCATTATGAATCCAATTTGTTTGGCAGAGACCAGATATCTGGAGTGCAAAACAGATCTAGCAGGTTGAAAGTCACACTGGGGCCACTAGATGGTAGTATGCTAGTGAAAATAAAGCTGATTACTCTGTTGAGGAAATTTTGAATGTGTTTTTCTAGAAAGTATAAAATTATATTAAAACTGCAATGACAAACTAAAACGTCATCACTCACTTAAGCATCAGAACAAGATAACTGATAACAAATGTGTCACTCTTCAATATTTGAAAGGATTCAAACAGTTATAGATGATGACTGCAAAACTCTGGGAAGACCTGATAATACTTAGTATCACATTACATGGTGTTTTTTATTCAAATCAATGAACCATTACTCCCATGATGTCCTCATTTACAGTATATAGTACAGAATTACTGAATGTTGACACAAGGAAATCTCATGTTTTGCTTTTAAAAAGGACAAAATATAAAGAAGATACGTGCAATCTAATCTGAAACACCACGTATCCTGTGAGTGGCTCATGATATTCTTTGCTGTGTCAAAGAAGTGTTGATTAATTTCAGGCTCGTACTCTTGTGACGCATTGTATATAGTTATATTGTAAGGTGTTCAGATAGGCTTTGGGAGGGGGCAAAAATGTGAGCTACACCATCAGCTCCAACAGCACAATGAAATATAGTTTCAAAAACTATGATAAAGCTTTCTGACCAGTATCAACAAAAATCTATTGTAAACTTTGCAGGACTGTTGTATTAGATTGCATTAGACTGTACAATTGTTAAAAATGTGCCTGTTTATCAGGGAAGAACAGAATCTGTTAGGGTGGAAGTTTTTGTGCTTCATGGACATCAAAGACATTCAAGACAAGACGAGACAATCAAGTAGAAGCCCTGACAAACAAACGGAGGTGCCAGTCATGCAGCAGGATTAGTTTAAGGTGTGTCATTTATGTGAGGTACTGAAATGGCACATGGTTTAGATATTGCTGTTATTTTCTGTTGCTCTATTGCTCTGCTCTGAACAACACTTTGTTTTTCATTGCTGTAAGTGACATTAGTGTAGAGACCAATTATAATATGTGAATATAATGGTAGTTTTATGTAGTCTGAGTATAGCTATTACATTTATGATTTCCTTATCTCTAGTTTTCACACTCTTGGGAATAACAGAATGTGACAATTACAGTTGTCACACTCTTCAGGAATTGCAATAAATGTAAAAGAATAATAATAATAGTGACAACAGAAACAAGCTTTGATATGGCGAGTTAGTTTAAAACTATGTTAGCAAAGAAGAACTTCTTTCAGAAACTTTTATTATGCTGTCTTATTCAACCAACATTTCTTTATTTATTCCAATGGCATCTTATTCTTCTGTTTTATATTTGTGTGTCTCGTTACTCTGCAGGCTACCACTACTGCAGTCTGTGTTTTCACTTGCTTCAGGCCTCTGCAGGCCTTCCTCAACAAGTGGCTTCGACTATGATAGTCACCACAATAGTGGAGTTACTGTCGGCCACACATCCAAGGCAGTTCACACTATGATACAAACATCGAAGGGAGCACCAAAAAAAACATGTCTCTACATGGAAGAACTGTTTGGTTTTTTTAGGCTTGTTGGATTTACACAGCACGGCTACAGCTAACACATACTGCAATCATCAACATTTATTTTTTGGGATTCAACAAATTGTGTAAAATGCTCAAAGGTATTTGATTCACAGTTCATTTAAATAACTTGACCGATTAGCTGTATTGTTGCCACTCTGTACTTTTGAATTGTTTCAATACATGCGTTTACTGTGAAGGAGGCATTGGGAGCAAATGCACATACACTTCACACAAGTACAACATTATCATAGCGCGAGCACCTCCGCCCACCAGATGGCCTATGAAATATGTTAACAAACTTTTTCGAGACAGATGTGTTTGTGCCTCAAGGACACGGTGTATTTAAAGCACACAGAGCAAAACAGTAGGAACAAGGTGTTATGTAGTTAGGAAGTGCTGATTCTACAGAGGCACAGACACAAGGAGGGTGCATACGCCATGTTGATGGATGAGTCTGTTTGGGAGGTGATCATGGGGAAAACTGTTCTCTTCCTTTAGAGGAAAACACTACAGCAGATAACATATAACAGCAACAATCCGTGCCTCTAACTGCAGTGCTACACAGATGAACAGCAGGAATTTATAGCACAATTTATAGCACAGTGCAGGCAAGAGGTTGCTTCATGGTCATGGGTTGTCTGGTAAGATTACTGTAACTGGTATCACCGCTCTTCTGTGATGACCTCGCTCTGATGTGGAGGGGCAGCTCACATCAGAAGCTAAACCCATCTTGGAACATATTTTGTCTGTTATACTCAGCTAAAGTTCAAGGTGTCCCAGTGTTTTTACACATGTTACTGATTATTAGAACAACAAACCTTGGCAGACAGATACAACGCAGGACTTTGGAATGATAACGTGATGAATGAGAAAACAAAATGAGGGTAAAGGGTCGTAATAGGACATAGCCGATATGACGCATTGCAGGTTTGGGTCAATTTGATGAAACTTTTATAGCAAATGTACAATTCAAGCTCAGTCAGGAGGGTTGATAAGTTGAAAGGTCTTTGTATGTAAAGCTCATTGAGGTGACAGAGTGTAACTTTGGCTTTAAGTTGAATGAAAATTAAATGTGACAGACTTTTGGACCTGTGCTATACTCTGACTTTAAGTATCAAAATCAGTAGCAGGGAGATGAAAAAAAAAAAACTTAGGTCAAGCCATCTAGAATAAGCCATGACATAATGGACACTTGATAAATCATTGTGAGTCATGTGGTAAAAGAGCATCAGCTAAATATTAAACAAAACCCATTTCAAATAAGCAGTCTGTGTGATTCTGCTTCAGGGCTCAAGAACCTCAACAGGGGTCTTTTGAGGGAGCGTGAGCTGGAACATAACAGCAGGACAGAATCCCTCATAGCATGTTTGAACATCTGTCAGGATCCAAGTTCCAAAAGAGGGGGAAAAAGAAACTACAAATCAGTGATTTTTGATACTCTGCAGCAGAATATTGTGCCGTCTGTCTCGCAGTCTTACATTTAACAACCAAAGTCAGCGGATAGAGTTCAGGAACTGTGAGATCTCCACAGAACGTCCGACCTCAGTCTGTCCGTCAGTCCAAACACTCAAAGTGATTTCATTTACAGCAAAAGAACGACATAAAAAAGATGTAAATGCTCATAATGGAGAAACAAATAATCATAAATCTAAAAAAAATAATCAAATAGTTGCAGGTTTACTTAATAAATTACTTAAAAGAAATTATCAATTAGCAAAAATCTACATTATCTGTATTGACTAATTCATTTCAGCACAAAACAAAAACACATTTATATCATCTAAACAATAAGAACCAAAGTACAATAACAGAGAAGATGCTCTGCTTCAACGCCTCTCCTTGTGAAATCTCAGCACCAACGCTGACAATAACCTTTCAGCCCCCCCCCCCCACACACACACATTCACGAGTGTCTCCCCTGATCACAAAAGGACACATCTCATTGAATGCACGTACTCTCTGCAGCCAAGATCCAATGAGCTACGCTCCAGATGCCTGACATGCCTGCCAAAACTTCACCCACAAGGCCTCACACTCACAGAACACAACAGACACGCAGGTAGGCACGTGCAGTACGTAGACACGAATACGTTTACACAGCCCTTCCTTATTTGAGTCCCCAACAACACTTGAGATTTATTTGATGTGAAGACAATAAAGGGGGATAATGAAATCCCAGCTGATGCTGTAGTACGCCCGGTCTCAGCGGCGGATGCTCCACTGGGAGACTTTCAGATGATATGTTTAGACAGGCAGGTGAGAGTTCACACCTTTCAGTCCTGCAGCAGAATTACACTCAAGAGACCCAGTGAAAAACTAACGATGCCATAATGAAGTCTAAAGGCTGGATATTTTGGGAAGCGTAATTAGGTAACAAGGGAGGAAAAGAGCAAGTGTGGAAAGGTGCAGGATATGTATAAGTGCAGTTCAGTCAGCCGACTCAAGCCATACACATTTATGTATGTGAATACAGTCCCAGAGTCCAGTATCCAGGCTCTAGTCTCATCAGTGTTTGCAGTCATATAGCTAAGCACAGAAGAAACTGTGGAGTCATGATAATTCACTCCTGTCCCCCAGAAAACACAGTCCACACAGTCATTATGTGAAATCATATTTACGAGCAATGGCTGCTGATGCTATGAGGCCATTTCCAACAAAGCATCTCAAACCACAGTGGGGAGTATACTCAGTGGTAAGTTGGAGATACTCTTCATTTGGGTACACCAAGCTGAAACAGTGATTTAAACAGTAACATGGAGGACTATTTAGCTCATCTAAAAATGCTTGCACACTTCATGGAGTAAAGATCATTATGAAATCAAGATCAGCCACAGGAAAGGTGTAGACTTTGGCCCACAGATGAGTGAAACAAATACACAATTATGCATTTTGAGTGAAGTATTCCTTATTCCGTCCACTAATCACACAATGTACACTCCGTACACCACCACTACACATCTGAATATACCTTCTCATGACTAGACCAGCAGCTATGCAGCAGATAATTATTGACTTGTATTCATAATAAAATGACTCACATTAACAACTGCTGAAGACAATCTATGAAATGCCATGCAGCATTAATAATCAGCAGATGACCGTGCGTCAACACGTGGATATAAGCATACAGTCTGCATTGAGCTATAGCAGCAGCATGAACCACAGAGGCTGAGCAGATGATGTGAAATTATGATGATGATGATGACAAACAACCTGACACATGAGCCATTTTGAGTTGAATGTAGCCAAATATGAAGCAGTCTAAATACAACAGCTTTGCATTAAGTCTAACCTGCATGGAGGTTATAGTGTTCAGTTGTAACTGTATACACTGAGATGTCTCTGTTATTTAGCCTACACTCAGTGATATAAATGGGGTAGACAAAATAATAAAAACACCTCTTCTCTAAAACAGTTTCCAAAATTCAACATCATGACTTTCATGTGGGAATAATTCATAGCAGGACTGGTGCAGTGAACCAATAACCAAATACTTACTGTGAAATATCACGGGGGGAGGTTGCAGTGAGTGTTTCCAGGCTGCCCACAGAACTTCCTCTTCGGTTTTAAAGTGCGCATCCAGTCAGGAAACACCATGAGAGTCAGCTGATGGCGCCAAACACATATTTCCTCCACAAAGTCATTCTGAAGCGACATGGAGTCTGTCCACGGGTGACATGGAGTTTGTTCACGGGTGACATGGAGTTTGGTCACAGGTAACACTGGTTGTGGACAAGCAGGAATGTTACGGTAGCTAAAGAGCAGCTCTACAGACCCAAACAGTGAACAGACCATTACGTTTAAATGGACCGCCATACTGTGGAAGGGTGCGTTGATTTTATGCTTCAGGGTGTTAAGAATGTCACGTGAGAGTTTAGCACCGCGTATCTTCCCCGTATAGACTGTATAAGAGGTTTCCTACCTGGACAAGCTGCAATGTTTGCCAAATGTAAACGGTAGATCACCATGCAACACGTTACCACCGTAAACAAACGTAAACACTACCAAACGTACCACTGTAAACAAGTTAGCAATATTAGCAACGTGCCTTGTGTTTAATGTTTGTGATGTTACATCTACACTCAGACCAATCATGTTTATCTTCCTGCAACCTTTCTAAACGTGGGACAATGATCTAAAATGCATTTTAAAGCAAGACAACATATGATTTCATTTATATAATTCTATATGTCTGCTGTCACTAAATTGTTTAAAAAGTACAATTAATGAAAGAAAAATCTGACTACAATTTGTCATTAACTCTTATATCAGTATAACAAAAGTAAGCATGCTTGTTGTCACATTTGCATAAATTCATGAAAATCAGTAACTACATCTTTTACTGATTGACCATATTTGCCACATATACTATTTATGTGACTGAAAACAAATGTAAGAAAAATCTGAGATCCTGTCACGACCTCAGACACAATTCTGGTGCAACAGCTCTTTAATCAGATGTGAGCTTCCAACCTCTTTACATTACAGCAGTACTATATCTTCAGCCACTTCATTAATCTTGTATATTAATGAATCAAAAAGTAAGATTTCAGGAATGCCTTTGGCAAATGTGTGACAGTGTAGCATGCATGCTTATGAGACAAACTCATTTGCTGGTTCACTTTACCCGAATACGTGTTGCCCAGTCTGTCCTTGACTTCCAGTGCCCACAATGATGAAATAACATTGACTGTTCAGTGACAAAAAGTGGTACGGCAAATAAGGCAAAACCTAAATCAATAGTTCAGATATTTTGAAGTGGGATTTTATTAGGTATTTATCTATAGTCATTGTATTACCTACAGCAGTCAAAGCAAACAGGAATCCTGACACAGAAGCAGAGCTATGCACTGCTGTGGACAGGGTCAGCAGAAAAACAGATTTTAGCCACATTAAAAAAAAAGCCCAAAAAATGTCTTGAGCTTGAGCTGATCATGGCCATTCTCCACAACGTGTTTTAAAAGCATCAAAAAAGCGCCATAATCGTGGCTATTCTTGATGCTTCTACTTTTTGTGCTTTACTAAGTAACATGTTGAATGCATGACTTTTATTTGTAACTGAATTTTTAAACACTGTTGTATTGTTACTTTTACTTAAGTAAAAATCCAAATACTTCTTTAACTACAGAGTGAGTTTTCATAACTAAAGACAGCGTACTTGATGTGATATACCTGTAGTGGCATATAACACAAATCTCACATACAAGTACAAAAAACAAAACAGCAACAGAAATAAATTATAAAACTATTGTGATGTCTCAGGGGATTAAGCCTTTCAATAAATAGTGGAGCAACAGGTTTAAGGATCAGGTTCTGCAGTCACTATTGTGTTTGGCATCTTGTTCTGTTGTTTTCTGTTCATACAGTTGGCATTTCAATGGACATTAGAAGCAGACATGGTTATACTGTGTTTCCTCCTTTAAATGTGAGTGAGACCATTTGCTCCTGCACAGATGTTCTGCTCTGAGAAGCTAATAAAGACACACTGTTGGAACTGGAAACTCTGACTCATTGAGGTGTTCTGAGAGACAACCTTAACTTGCCACAGTAGTGTTTCCCATCCATGCCAAATTCACAGTTTTTTTTATAGATAGATGAATCAAGACAAACTGTCTAATATGTCCAAAATGTATATCCAGATGATTTCTACAATGAATATGATGATGATGTAACCTGAAGAAAAAAATGTATTACCTGCAACACGTGTTTGAATCAGGGAAATTTTGGCAGAGAGTATGTGTATGAGATCATGTGTAAATGTGCTGAAAGTCCAAGTAAAGTCTGAACATCATCAGACCATACTGCACAACCTTCAACCCAATGTGGAGGAAGCATCATTGTGTAGTGTGTGTGTGCACATGTATGCATGTGTCTGTTTGTCTGCAGCCATGTCCTATCTAGGGGAAAGTTCAAACAGGTGGTGCCAAAAGGACTCACTCCACCTATTTGGCTTTTTGCCAGATGAGAAAATAGCTCCCACCTTTATAGGTTGATAAAGCAGCCATTACAAAAGTATTTCAACATGCTGGGAAAAAGCTAATGATTGTGCAACAAAGTGCCACATCATTATGCTCCAAGCTAGTAATGCAATAATGGGTGTGATATACTGTACATCTTGTACATTTCTGAAAAAATGATGGCACTAGTGCTTTAATATTGCAAGTAATAAGACAACTATCTATCTAGTTACAGATTGGCACCTTTTTCTCTGCATAAATGTTATATAAATCACTACAGAGACTTTAGAATAATAGCAGACCTGCTGCACAGCCATATTCAGTAGTCAAATGTATCTCTCATATGTTGAATGTATAAAACATATGATCAGCAGGATTTGTTTCACCTAATTTCATTTGAAATCTATAAGGCTGCAACTAACCTTAATTTTCCATCCTTTAGTCTCTAACATGTCAAAAAGTAGTGAAAAAACGCCAATCACAGTTTCCCTAAATCCAATTTGACATATTAGATTGTATGTTTTGTCTGGACAAAGTTTTCACTCTTATTATAGAAGCCCATATCAGTTGTTTTATTATTAAAATTGAAATTTTGCAATTTTACAATTTTCTCTTAAAGGTCCAGTGTGTAGGATTTAGGAGGCTGTACTTACAGAATATCACATATCACATGAGAGGGAGAGCTCAAAAATGTAATGTATTATATGAATAAACTGACAATAAGACTGTCAACATATGACGTCTTTGTCCATGTTTCTAATGTTATGTGTTTTCATGGTCATGTCAGGAATTGTTCAAATGTCATATTTCTTAAAGGAGCTTGGTGTGATTTTTTTCCCTGGACATTGCCAGGAGCTTTTGTTCACTTCAGTCTGCTAATGTTTGTTTTTTAACATTTTGTCAATGCTACACAAACACTACGACAGATGATGACTGATAATGTAACGTTAAAGTCGGTCATTAGAATATCTGTAAAGCATAGTGATGCTTGTAGTCCCAGAGTTTCAGTGTTGTGCTCCATATCAGCACTCATGGAACACCTCTTGTCCAGTCAAATGACTTGGTTGGAACTAACCATTGTATAGTAGTGTATAATCACCAGAAAATAAGAATTGTATTACATTATGTTATATTATATTATATTATATTTTTGTTACCTCCTCTATGAAGTCCAGCATTCTACAGTAACCCGGAACGAACAAACTAAACACAAGGGATTTTCGCCTTTTTTGGCGTGGGATTCAGGCACATGCTCACAGGGAGCGTAGCTGGTGTTGTGCCAGAACCTGAGCTGGGCAAGCAGTCAAAGTAACCTCTCAGCAGCCTCTATGGAAATCATAACAGAGGAGTAAAGTCAGAAGGGAACATTGACGATGGAAGCTAATTAGAGAAGAGGAGAAAGTGACTTTTTCTCGAGAGCTTGATGAAATAAAAAGCTGAAAGACGCCGAGCATGACCTTGCTTGATGTCTGGCTGTTAGCAAAGTTGTCACTAGATTTTGATCATGAGTAATACAGTCATAACAAACACGTGTACAGCTGTCCATATTTACCACAGTGCTATTACACTCAAACTGTTGGGCACTAAATACACTAATTGATTATTAACTGATTACTATGTTTTCAGTTCCAGTTCAATCTATAAAATAAAAACACATCAATGTTCAATAAATAATTTCTGCAAATTTTCAAAACATGATTAAATTGAATCACCAGTGTGATGGCATCTAGGGATGTACTTGGTGATTGCAACCACCTCCCCTCACCCTCTCTTTCTTAGTGTGAAGGAGAAACTACAGTGGCCATGAAACATGAAAGGCTCCGTCTAGAGCCAGTTTTTAGTTTTAGCTTTCTGGACTACTGTAGAAACATGGTGGTTCAACATGGCGGACTCCGTGGATGAGGACCCACAGCATCTGTACATATGTAAGGCTCATACTAAGATCACAAAAACATAAGGATTATTATATTCAAGTGATTATACACTTATTGTACACACAAGACAAACATAATTATGAATTTTATATTTCATTTCTGCCATGTTATGTAAATTGAGCCACCTACATTTTACACACTGGAACTTTGAAATGCATTATGATGGCAGAGGAGGCAAAACGCGTCGGCGTTAGGACCCGGAGTTCACCTCTCTGAGGAAGAGGGCGTAGGCTCGGTCAGCCGGTAGAAGAGGAAGGTGTCGCGACTGCCGACTCCGAGCTGCCCGCGCACAACTCGCGAGGTCCTGACAGCAACACGAGCGATGCTAGACAAGGGTCGCGAGGAAACCGAATAAATAGAAACACCTCGGCCGAGTATCGTCTTGTTTCAAGCAGTGTGAACAGAAAGAAGAGAGCATGTCGGTGCTAGCTCTGCAAGAGTACGAATTCGAGAGACAGTTCAACGAGGACGAAGCCATCCGATGGATGCAGGAGAACTGGTAAGGCTAAAACCGCGATGTAACGTTAGCGTAACGGTTTTTTTTTTTAAATCCCACGTTACAGTAAACGGTTAAAACGCGGTGTGAAAATGTGAAACGGCGGCTGTGATGGCGCACATGCATCCGCCTCCCCTCACCGGGATTAAAACCTCGCTCGTATCCTATTATATCGAGCTATCTGTCATCATCCGCAAATTGCCGCTTGTGCTTCACAATATGAACAAATTCACGCAGGCCTTTGGGCGCGTGCAGCCCGATGCTTTGCCGCTCTTCAGCACATCGCTGTCTCATTGTGCATCTCATAACGGGGGAGGATTTGTCCTTGATTTTCCTGGGATTTGTTCTCCCGGCATCAGTTACCGCGATACTATTGTACATCCACAGCTGCCTCATTCATTTACACAGTCATTGGCCCACTAGCACATTGAACCAAAGCCTTGCCCGAGGCTGGTAAACTGCACCCCCAACCCCCCCTCAGCCATGGCACGGTCTCCTCCTATTAAAGAGCTGCTTTTACCGTTATTTCACTTACAGTAGGATGTTGCAGCTTGCAGACATTTTGAAAAAGTCCGTGGTGTTAGGCAGGACGAAGAAGAGGCAGCATACTGCACGTTGCTGTGAATCTGCCCTGAGCACTATTAGGAATGTTTGCTTTGCTCTGCTAACTGTGATTTTCATTATTTGTTGATTATTTTTCATTAAGCATTTGGACCACATTATGTCAAAATGGGAGGCGGGCCTTTCCACAGTTTCAGTGCAGACTCAGTGCATGGACAAATATTACATTAGCTATCAAAATGAGATGGCACAGAATAGCCTAGATGTGTGTGATTTGGTTAAAGAGATAGTTCAGAGATGCAGTAGTTTCTTTTTCTGAGACTAATAAATGCATTAGGACAGACCTCAGTCATGTATATGGTGTCTAAAGTGTCAAATAGTGATATTAGGCTATCTTGAGTTATTGTTTATGTGTGTCTAATGGGATCAAATAATATAATTATGATCTCATAGGCAGCCAGGAGCAAGTGCTCTAAGCAGAGAGGGGTGAGGCCTTTTTCCAGGCTTTGTCTGAGGGGAGGCTCACGGTCTGATTTAGACTTTAAAATATATTAAAAACGGCCATCACAGGCCTGCAGAGTCCAAGGTGATGCATTCATTAAAGTATGCACCATGATAAATCCACATATTATATATGGGGTGTTTTTTGTAAAAATTCAAAATAGTCTGCTTCAGTTCAAAAGATGATAGATGTGTTTTACATAAGATTCACTTGTTTAATTACTATACAAGCTCCAAACCTGCAGTGTATTTCATGAATCCTTCTTGCAGGACCATGACTTATTAAAAACTCATGTAAGACCTGTCATTGTTTGCCCAGGGCAGTGTCTGCAAGGCATTACACAAACTGTAACACTATCTTAGACTGATATTTCACTCGTACTACTGGGGTTGAGTAAATATTGCTTTATGATTGTGTGCATTGATGCATTTTGCATGTAGATCTAATCCAAGTACCCATTATGTGAACTCAAGTGAAGGGTCGTTGTCCAGGTTTGTGCCAGGTTGAGCAAGGAATGGCTCGAAGCAAAACAAACTGAGTCATGCGTAAAAGTTTGCATAGGGTTCATTAAGCATTCAGCGCAACTGGGTTTGTAAAAAGGCAGCACAGGCTGAGCAGCCTTCTTCTACCGTGTGTAGGAAAGAATCACATTAAGAATATTATTTTAATACAAATTTGAATTGAACAGTTTTATTTTTATGAGATTCAATCTGTGTGTGTGTGTGTGTGTGTGTGTGTGTGTGTGTGTGTGTGTGTGTGTGTGTGTGTGTGTGTGTGAGTGAGAGAGAGAGAGACAGAGACAGCATGTGTAGGAGCTGTCCTTACCCTGGTACTGACCACCGGCCAATAACGGTCATCTTCTGATGTCTGCTGACAGAGCATTAGCCAATCACGTTGCAGCTGATCTGTGCTGACTTCTCTCTGCTGCTCCTATAGTGGAGGATGTCAGACTGGGCCAGCGCACATGGCTGATAGATGCAACAACTGCACAAAATGGGATTTGATAGGTTGTTTATTACGTTCGTAATGTTCAGGGAGCGACTGACTAAGCGCGGCATGTTTTTATGACTTAAGGGTGAGACAGAGGGAAAAAAAAGCAAACCAACAATAAACCAGATTGAAGGCAAGTGTCGTGCAAAGTAGAACAAATATGAAGCTGTTGTTTAATGGTTAGCCCAGTAGGACACTTGAAAACCAGCTGTAATGCTTTTTCACCATGCAGTGACATTAATCACAGACTAGCACTCCACACCTTTATTTATTTATTTAGCCAGGGCTAAGGCACCTTCAACAAAGCTCTACTGAAAGTTACAGCAACTAAGCCAAGGTCTACAAGGGCTCACTTAGCACTAGGTTTGGGTGTTCACTTTAAATCTAATCTAATAAAATTCAGTTTTTGTTATAGCTGATCAAAAAAAGAAACCAAATATGTTGAGCTTAAAGCATACCTATATTTTCAAGCTGTCAAAAACAGTCTATTGTAACAAATGACAACATATTTTCTGAATGAATGTATTTATTTATTTTATTAACAGTGTTCATTTATACAATCCTGAGTGCTGGCTCTGGCCCGTCACATTGTAAACACCACACATGTGCAGTGAAGTAGGCCGAAGTTCATTTAGAACTACTGTTGCGCCCAAATCAGTGATGTGACAGCATGTGATTTACCTCTGACCGCTGAAGAAAAGCGCTGAAAGGGGTGAGGCTGGAGTTGCAACATCATTTTATGTCTGAACCAATAGCCCAGCACTCAGCACAGCTGATAGCATTCCGATGCCGTGCCAGATTTGACTGCAAAAAAAAAGGAAAGTGTGCGCGCCCTTCGGTTCGGCCAGATTTATCCTGACATTTCTCTGAATCCAATAGAAGCGCAGCTTTCATTCTAGGCCTACTAACCTATCAGAAGAGGGGCGGGGCGGGACTTAGGCTAGGTGTTGACACTCAGAGTCAGAGTATGCAAAGAGCAATGTGGTAACAGCCTAAATGACAATATATGTATAATAATGTATATATGTTATATGTTATATGTTGATTAGGGATGTAACGATGCATCGTGACACGATTAAAAATCGGTACAAATGTGTGACGATTCGCACCGGTTGACAGAAAAAATGAATTGTGATTCTTCGCGAATGTGAGAGAAGTAGGATATGTTCTTTTTCTTCTTTAGAAATAGGTTACGTTATCTTAAAAAAGTCACTGGTTGGTGATTCATTTGTTTAACGTCAGACGTCAAGTTACGTGACTTACGTCTAGATAGAGGATGCACCGAGCAGTTTTAAATCACCTGTGTGGCGGCATTTTGGATTCCCTATATACACAAATACAACCGGTGAGAAATGGACAGACAAAAACCAAAACAGAATGTAAATATTGCAAGAGACTGCTAACATATAGCGGCAACACAAGCAACATGCAGCAGCATATTAGCCACCACCACAGTGAGAAGCAAAGTAACATTACGCCACCTCGTGAGCGAAAATTGCCGAGGGGGCAAACCACCCTGACGAGAGGCTTTGCATCTTCTCTCCCCCATAACAACGCAAGAGCGCAAGCCATGTAAGGTTTTGAATATGTCACTGTGGAGCCAGAGCTGATCACCAGAGATGGAGGATCTGTGTTGTTAAATGACAATCAAGAAAACAATTCAGACTTCAAAGGTAAGACAAATGTATGCTCTATTTATTTTTGGACATTTTGTCTGAAATACATCTTTTACATTGACTACTGTAGCTACTGTTAGAAGTGGAAGGTGCATTACTTGTGCTTTAAAGCATCTGTGCATGACCGAGACACGATTACAGGGGTGCAATCAGTTGCACTGGACTGTTTGTAGTACAAGTCTTAATATCTGCGGTGCACCTGTGCAGATGAAACAATGCTTTGTTCAGCCTTGGTAATAACACAAGCCAGGTAGTGGCTGATCTGCGTAGATTATCCATTTGAACATGACTATCAGAAGTCATCATCACTCCAGGGTAGCTAGCTGAAATAAGCTGGAGACTATTACTCACCTCAGCAAGGTCCAAATGATATTGTTCCATTTCTATAATCTTTTATTATCACACTGTCAAAAGAGAAGAAACTAGAATTACTTAACATACAATCTGATTTGTTAATGAGCTGCTAAATAAGTCCGAAATGTCACTTTTAGACTTTGAGGTGATGCATGTAAAGTCAGATGTTTGTGTCTAAAGTAATGCATGTGTTTGATTGCAGAGGCTGTGAGACATGTATGGAGACTGTAAATACACTCTGTATACGTGTCATTGTTTTACAGGGATGAATGGAGACTGGTACACTGATCTGATGTGCTCCGTTAAGACCAGCAGCAGACAGCTCAGCATTGTGAAGCAAGGACAATTAAATAAGTAATTGAAAGAAGACAAGGAAAAGGAAGAGGAAGGAGCGGACATGGACCTAGATGCTGTTGTTTAGCAACAACACGAGCATCATCCTCTTTCCCTTCTATAACAAACAGCATAAAAGTACCATGAACACAGTGTAAGAGCAGGCCAATATATATGTGCTATACAGTTGTAAAACATGCATTTTCAACTGCCAAATCAAAGTAATCTCATTCTAATAAATGTTGTCAAATGATGATTGATAGTGTTCTAAGTAACACAGTGATTTCTGTATACAGAATTAGAAAGTTAGAAAGAGATCTTTCCTCTATCAGATGTTGCTGTCGTCAATGCTTTCTTGTTATTTCAGAGGTGTCAGCAGCATCACATAGCACCTAGGATCTGAGAATCAAAGTGCAAAGTCGGGTACATTTCTGAACCTGGCTTGTCAGCTGGGTGTTATACGCTATGTTCATCATAAGAATGAGATCAGGATAAAACAGTAGTGTATAGAATTAAAGTAGCATGCTTGGCTTCTTTCCAAGTTTTGATTTACATACGACTGGATGTCATTGGATCCTGCAGAATTAAACGTAAATGTTCTTATTTGCGTTTCTTCTTATTAACAGTTTAGTATGTTCAGTTACTGAAGATGTATCCAAAATCCACTGATTGCATTTAGCGCATACATTTATTCTTCTGTCAAAGCCCACTGAATTGCACATTTTTACAAATGTAACTGTTGTATTATGATTTATTAGTATGATATGAAAAAAGTGGCTAATGTCTGATTTTTTTAATTATTTTTTTTAAATTAAACATCTAACATGTAAAGTTTGGTGCATATGTCATTTCACTTGAAATTATACTCGTAATATCTAGCCTATCTAACAGTTTGTAGAATTTCTTGGATAATATTTGGACCGTAGTCAGTAGAGTTCTATCATCTGGCATGTTGCTTTATGAACAGACGCCTATATCAACAGCTCAGCTGCTTCACTGCATATCTTGCTGGTGTCATCAGTATAGCACTAATGAGCAGATGAGTATGTTGAAAAGCAATCACAGCAGAATTAAAAGCATATAATTTGACAGAGTGATTGTTCACTTTATAATGCAATTGAAAAATGTCATTATGAAAATAATCTGTCTGTCTGTTGTGTAATATACCATTAGGATTATGTATGTCAATCAGAGTGATCATTTGCATTGCCTAAGTGCATTTGGGATTTGTTTTTTCCTCCCGTAGTAAACGTGATGTGATTGTGTGTGATGGCTAAGATCTGCTGCAGTGGCTTCAGAAATGGCCTGTTCTGTATGATGATTGCAGTGTTTTTACGATCCAATCGAGAGCTGTTACCCTCTGTTATACACACATCTTTAACCTGCTGAATCACTCTGTATTCTCACAGACGTCATCGGTCCTTATTATTATTCAGGTTTCTCAAATCTGTGTTCTCCTGTTTGATAGAAGCCTCTGGGGTAGATAGCATCCCTGTGGCGCTCTGCACTTTTGATGGATCTCTGGTGGTTTTGCCTTGGACTGACAGCAAGGGATGCAGAGTCTGGGAACGATGCAGTGAGAATGTATAATGAGATCTTTGCTGTGGTCTGTGTATTCTGTCTGTTAATGTTTATTCTCTCTATTTATAGGACTCAGTAGCTATACTCTTTGCATTTTAAGTACTGTTGTTTTTCCAGAATGAAATCATTCATAGTTTTTGAAACCTTCTTTGAGGGATATAGGAATGTTGCTTTGTTCTAATGGTGATTCACATTCAACTTCACTTCAACTAATCATTTGCTTTTTTCTATCAAGTAGAGGTAGAATAGCTCATTGACTAATCTTGACGGTCAGGTTCCAGTTGTACTTGATGAGTTGAGAAGATAAGTCTCTTCCTTCCGAGTCTCGTGTTACAGTCCAAGAGAAGTCTGGCCTATTGTCTCCGAGCTGTGAAGTATTGGATGGATGAGATCAATGGATACACCCGTCTTAAATTTGGCATTAGGGTATCATTTCAGTTGTCATCATTACCCAACTCATTTGCTTTTTTTCCTTGATTAAGTTAAATAATATTTGGAATAGAGATACATAGTGGCTAACATTGATGAGAGACAATGGAACAATACATTACTAGATGCCAATATTATATAACCTTCTAGGGGAAGCTGTCCAAACCACAGTGATTTGAACCAATCAGCAGAACTACTGGCAGCTACAACATGAGCTACAGGCGTGGTTTAATGCTCTGTGTTGAAAACAACAACGGCAGCTGCTAAGGAGGTTAGCGCTTACATCAGATATCAGTTATATCAGAACTGTAGAGTATTTCTTCATTTTAAGAAGCTCAAAGAACAGCACTGAAGGCTTTTCTTGATGGAAGACTACATGGATGGCATGCTTGGATGGTTTTCACTGTTCTACAGACTGGCTTTGGTAAGCGCTTGAGCACGTTATATGTTCTGTTCATCTGATTGGTTGAAGTTCGCCTGTGAGAGATGGTGATCGACAGATGATAGACAGTATTTTTTGGAAGTGCCTGCCCATTTCCAAATGGTTTCCAAGGACAACATCCCAGTCAGCGCACTCAGGTTAAGCAGTACAGACGGGTGACTAAGAAAGGATGCATAATTCAAAGCCACAGTGTAGAGGATGTGAGAGAGGTAGTTATAGTTAATCAAAAGCCATTTCGAAATATATATTGAAGAAAGTATTTTTCAGGTGTCAAATTAGGGTAAGGAGTTCACTGTCAGAGGTTCCTCTTGATGATCATGCTGCTGCCATTTTAACAAGGGCAACTTATGATGATGCTGATCATTTCTGACCGTGTTAACCCAGAGTCCACCCCAAGCTTTATGTTTGCTAGGCTGCTCTCCTTCTTGTGACTGGTGAGGCCCGAGATGAAGATGTGGGCTGGCATCTCAAGAATTGAGGTCTGCCTGGAGTGCTGTGCTCTGGTTTCACTTTCAGATTTCCTGAGGCTGTCGAGGAAAAGCTTGGATGCAAACAAAGAAATGAGCAGTTCATTGTACAGTCTATTTTATTTTGTACAGTCTATATTAAGATTTTATTGATACCATCAGTTCTGCTTATTGGTCCAATTCTTTATTGATTCTTGATGAGTTTTCAGTGTGAAAAGAAGGTTGGCCCTGCACAGGTTTGCAAATGCTTCTTGTTCAACAGCTGTTTAATTTGCAATCGGTTAGCCTGAGAGTTAGCTGTAGATCTGTCATCATCTAAGATGAATGAAATGAGAGAATATTTGTACAGTATTCGTTTACCTTTAAGTTGTCTTTGTCAAAGAAAAAAAAAGCCTAAGCTAAGCTTGAGACACGCCTCTCAGTTGGCACTCACGCATGGAATGGCAAATACGCGACATTCCTGAAATTAAATTCCCATGTCCATGTTGAGTAGAAAGTTATCCCAGCATAATTCTTGTTTGCCACCCTTACTTGAAATGATCATATTACAGACATTACAACTAGCACTGTCATTTCTCTTCATGAAATGAAGCCAGCTTTGGATTTCCTTTCTCAAGTTCAGCAGCATAGACATGAGTTTGACATGAAAACTGCTGCTATCGACAAAAGCTTTGCCGCACAGAATTCCAATGAATAAGACATTTTGGAACCGGTTCTTGATTCCCACAGGTAAAACAAATGTAACAGCTCTTTTTTCAGGCTAAGGCAAACATAAATAAGTATATTAAGTTCTATTTATGCAATTAATAAATAGAGCCCCCTAAATCTGACACACTGGAACTTTAAGTTTTCATTCCCTTATGTTCTTGCTTTTGACAACTTGTACGCAAGGACAACCAACTACAATGAGATCGACATGGTTCACATACTGGCCTGTATGCTGTACTGCAAACCTGTGTCTGTGGAACTGGAGGATGAAAAAGTACATATATATATTAGGTGGCAGATCAGCGCCAAATGACCCCTGACTAACACCAAAATATCTTCTTTGAAAACATCCAGTTTTTTAATCTGTGCAATATTTTTTTTTCTCCACCCTGGTAGCACATTTTAGCTTTTCATAGCATGTCATCACCATCAACTTTCAGTCAATGGAATAGCAGGGGTCTGTATGTCTGTGTGTATCGGGTCACTCTTGTGCTTGACAAATCTGGGGACCAGTTCAGTAAAACATTAGTCCGTAGCTCCGACACTCAAGGTCACAAACTCTTTAAATAACTACTGTTAGGAGTACAAACCATTTGATTTAGGTAACATGGCTTTTCTTGCGTCTTTTTTTTTTTTTACCACCCTAGTGCTAATAATTGTCAGTATTGTCAACATTACACGGATGCCTGAGAGAGACAGACATCTTCATCCTTAAGTGTAGTTACAGATTGTTAAGTAAAATATATATCTTGAATAAAATATGTGCACAGCACATAGATGCAATCATGGTGCATGGTTTTGGTGAAAAATGCGTACGTTGTGCTTACACTGCTGAGTGCTTCCTGAAAGCCAGTTGTGTTGCTGCTTAAAATGAGCATGACTCAAGATGTTCTTAAGCACTTAACAGGCTGAAAAAATTATCAGTCAAGAAAGGAACTCCTCTTTCCTGAATAGATGAGTCACCCTGTGGTGTGGGCCACCATATGCACAATGAACTAAACCAAAGAGTGACAGTTTCTTAAAAGGGCATACACTAACTAGGTGTGTGTGTGTGTGTGTGCTAACTGGATTATATCTGGGTGCTTCCTGAATGACAGATTATTCTGCAATGCCACGGTCTTACTTACATAGCAGCTCACTGCTCCAGCTACACCTCAGCACAGTAACTCTGATTGCCTTTCCTCTGTTGTAGATACAGACAACAGTGCCAGGGGATAGAGTTACTCCCTGGACTGAACTGAGTGGCATTGTGCGTGCGTGTGTGTGTGCATGTGTGCACACACCTTATTGTGCATACAGTTGCACTGTAGCACACACTTTTGAGAGACAGTTAGACACTAACTCACTGGCACAGGCGTGCAGACTCATCCTCAGACTGCAAATTCAGGATTACATAAGGGATGAAATCTCTTGGTCCAGCTAATACAGCAGGTTATCCAGCAGCTTTATACAACACTGTCAGTGGGGGAGGGGAGGGTCTATGGGATCATCACCCTTACTGTACTATGTAGGTTACATGCAAGTGCATGGGCCACCTAAAACCACAGTATTACTGTACTTTAAGCTGATGTCTGGACCTGCTACTGTACAGTTGTATAGGGGGTCTTCTGTTATCAGTGGGAGTTGTCTGGATTTATAGTTAGAATAAGCTAAAACAAACAAGCTTGCTAAATATATGAAGTAGATCCCTCATACTGACATTTGCAGCCGTGGTTTTGTTAGAATTGTAACATGGCAGCGATAGAGTTTTGGTGTGATAGCTTTGAAACTTTACATTCTTTACTCTGTTCTATGCTGACAAGAGTTAAAAAAACGCTTTTTTTGGTTTCCCTCAGATATTGGACAAGATCTGGCAAGAGCACAAACTGGGCCAACGCCCAGTGTCTCACACAGCGGCTAGGCCTGTGATAACAATTACTCATGAGACGAGGACATACCAGAGATGTCTCACCTAGATAACTGAGCAGCTCCTGCATATTTTGGGCTGTGCACAATGATCATGATCTTTTTCTCAATATGTTTTAATAAAATAAGGAACATCTATCGTGTGATGACAGTACATGTATGTACAGTATGTGATTTATGTCAGGACCCTGAATTGTCTGTTACAAACAGAAATACACTCATTTGTTTCAGATCAACCTTTACAGACATTAAAAAAAAACACAAATGTATCATTTATTCATGCAGTGGATGTGGGGCACCTATCATCATTTTTCCAGTCATTGTTATTTTGAGGAAATCTCAGCTGGAGCAAAGCAGCTAGTTTTCAACCTTGCAGCAAGCAAATAATCTCTGCTGATTCTGTTACTGCTTCATGCTGATCCTCCCCAAAAGAGCTCTGACGTTGTAGTTTTTTTATTTTGTTATTTTTATGCAGCCTCGGCCCGCTGACAAAAAGCACAGCCAAGCCTCTTGCCACACCCCTCTAATATATTGTCCCACATGTAGACATAAGTCAGGATAAGTAGTAGTTACTTCTTTCTTTTTTTTTTACTGCAGAAGCTTTGTTCTTTTCACTTGGACATGAAATGTGATTTCATGGACTTCTTCAGTGGTGTTGTTTCTTAAAAGAAGGGAGTGAAAATTATGCACCTGCCTGAGATATTTCTTGATAAATGAAGATGATCATTTTCTTTACTGTTTAATCTACCATTCATTTCTCATTTTATGAATGAATCATTTGGTTTATAAAACATGAGAAAATAGTCAAACGTACCTAGTGCATAATCCCAGAGTCCTTTGTGACATTATCAAATGTTGTTTTTTGTTCACCCCTAGAGTCCAAAACCCAAATTTATCAAGTTTAACATACTTGTCATATTTGAGAAAATGTAACCAGAGAATATTTGGCAGTTGTGCTTAAATAATTATAGATTATCAGATGAAAATTACCATTGATATCAGCCGATTATCAAATATTAACTGGTGAATATTCTGTTGATCAACTCATAGATTGAGTGATGAATCGTCCTAGATCTAGTCACCTGTCATTTGTCAGTTCATCAATTCAGAATTTTTAAAGCAGCTTTTAGTCATTTTTGGCTTTTCTCAACAACTCACCAGAGGAGAATATAAAACCAATGATTATGAGTCATTTCCATCCAAATATCTCTTTAGTAAACCATCCACACTCTCATACTCTTGAGTGACTGTGGACTGTTATTTCACAAATAAGAATGAAGTCTTCCACCTGTCAACCAAAGTGGCCACGCTGTTAATTATGCATAACTTAATATAATTTGAATGGGAGAGTTCTATAAAAAAAATCACCCTCTATAGAGACCAAAACTATTCTTTGTACCAGGCGGTAAACATGTTTATTTCTGCTGTAAAGTTGGACATTTTAACATGGGGACTTATGGAGATTAAGATCGTTCTGTAGCCAGCATCAAGGGGCCGGTCAAGGAACTGCAGTTTTTGGCACTTGTGCATAGGCTTTACTTCACAGCCATGGAGGTTGCCACTTGGTTTGGCTCTAAAGGTGTTTGTTCACCTTTTTGTTGAATACTTGGTATGGATCAGATATGATCTTTTCTGCCCCACAGATAGTCATTTGCAGTGCAACTTGTAGTAGAAAATCCAGTTTGAAGTGATATTTTTGGCTGAATCTGAACACTTGAAGGTCAGGAGTAGAGCTGTAGAGGCACCGGGGAGCGTGACGGGATGATGTGAATTCACACTGAAGTCTCAAATAGATTCCTGTGACTGCAGACAAGGCTTGGCTGCAGATGGCACTTCAGAACCTTTGCAAAGACAACAGCAGCACCTCCTCTACCACCAACGTGTCAGCTTTGACCATGCCCTTGGGCTTTCTTTGTCCCTTGTTATTTTTTCTGACAGCAGTGTAATCCATCTTCTAAACGCGCTGCAGTAGGCCACGCCATCTTACACTTTGCCTTGTCTACTTGTATGATGATAATATAACTGTCCTCCAAATACCTTTGTGTGTGGCCTGGGAAAAAAAATACACTGTAACAATCATGGGGGTAGTTTTCTATATCAGTAGTCCTTGCCCTGATATTTCATTTCATGTTCAGCCAGTTGATATTTGTTAAATTGCAATTTCAAATCAGTCGTTTATTTTTTTATTTTTATACTCCCTGCAGCTAAGGTTTATCTTAAAAGTGGTCACAGTTAACACAGATATCCAAAGACTTGATGATGAGAAAAGACAAAGCTGTAATGAGAGTAATTATGAGGCTATAATCATGTGAGTACATGAGCTTCTAAAATAATAATACTATTAATAGTCTTGACCAATTTTCTAACATTTTTTCTGAGCAGGTATTGTTTCCTCAGTTCAAAGGGTCTGTTATGGAAGTGAATTATTTTAGTAAAACGCGGTAGGTTAGGGTGTGATTGGTTCAGCTTAAGGTCAACTGATTATGTAATCACAACATCTATAACTAGTCAATCAAAACTAATAATTATCTATCTAATTTTATTTTCTATTCATTAATTATTGTTTTCAGTTCAGTCAATTCCTTGTAGAATATCAGACGTGCTCAGTGGATTAATGTCTTCAAATAGTTTATTTTGTCCAAACAGCCCATAAAAAGTCAGAAGTATTAAAGTCAGCAGAACAAGCAAATCATTGAGTCCAAAAAGCTGACACCATCATGTTCTGAACTGTTACGTAATAAATTACTGTGGTGAGTCTACAGTGTGCAGCTTTTAGCTGAAGAAGGACAGTAATAATGTCATTGATACAACGAGCTCTATGTAAAGTTTGCACACATTAGCTAACACTAGCCTCTATGAGCTTCTGACTGCAACAAGGCTGTAGCAGCAAAACTGCTGAGTGGATTGAATTTAGTGAGTGTGTTTTATTGCTTTGGAATTTTAACTAAAGAATGTGTTTTTCCTTCTTTCAGAAGTTACACGGTCTTAATTTAAATGGTGAATCGATTTAACTGGACATGGTTTGTCCTTGAGACACTGAACATGTCATACATGTGCAGGGTATCATTAGATGTGAAACATGTAGTGCACACTGCAGAATTGCAGCTTAGTCCATATATCACTCTGACCTTTGACCTTCCAGCTTGGACAGCGGTGCAGTGAAGGGCAGTGCTGAGATTGCTCCTTTACAATCCTCCCAGCCTCACCACAGTATGTAGGCCACTGTGTTTTCTGTGCTGCTTTGTTCTCCCCTCCTTCGTGTGTAGCCGAGAAACAGTGATGTCATTCTGCAGTCCAACCCTGTTGTCATTCTGTGAAAGCAGCTCCTTTTGACTTTGACTGGACTGCTTTGTCCTTTGTTCTGTGGAGGTGGCCTAAATCGGTTTGCGGGGCGTCCTGCAAGAACAGAAAGGTGGCATCCTTCATTCTCGAAATACCGACGCACAATGAAGCCCATTATTTCAAACAACTCGCTCTGTCACTGCTCCTTTGTTCCAGTGTTTATTGACTCGTGTGATTGGTTACTGTTGTGACAGCAGAAGTTTCAGCTTGACATTCTGAACATCATTTTTCTTCCAGCAAGTAAAGGTGGAGAAAGAATGTGAGTGGATTCACTATATTTGACATGTTCTGAAAACACCGGTGGGAAGTAGAGAAGCCAGCCTGCAGGATTAGTATCAGGCACATCTTGAGCCACAACAACATAACAAACCAGGAACCTCACACTGGATAAAAGCTTCTGTGACATAAAACACTTGGTTGCATGATAATGAAGTGTTTTCTAGTTATATATTGTTTTACTTTTTTTTTGAAGTGGCTAAGCAAAATGCACACGTTCTTCTCTTTCTTGCCTAGCTACACACCTGATCAGCACAATGAAGAGCAGTTGTCGTTGCTATGCTCTGCTGAGGCTGCAGAACAGAACAGGATGGATTACTTGTAAACAGGTTGCATATGTCACAGCTCTGTGAGAAATGGTTGTGTTTGTAGTGAGAGTTGTGCAGATCATTTGACCAGTGTAGTAGTGTGCTATTGTACTGTATATTACAAAGACAGTTGACCTTGAATAGATAGACTATCCAGAAATATTCTCATTTTTAGGTTCGTATTTTTTTTTCTGCAATAGCCTGCATGCTCCAATGTTCAAAAAGCACATAATTCTCCTCATACTGGCCATTGCTGCAACCCCTCTGTTCACCCTGCTGCTGGGTGCTAATCAGAGTTACATAATGTTGCCAAGCAAACAAATTCTGTAGTTCGAAGTAGTTTGTAGTTTCTTTTTCACACGTAGGTACAGTACATTGTTCCCTTCAGGGCATGTCTCTTCATTAAATTTACATACAGCAGCAACACGCACACATACTGACTAGGATCACAGAGCAAAACAGGCTAGTGTATAACAATAAAGCTAAGGCTAGCTGAACTAACGCTGCAGGTATAAAGTTCAGTTTTCTCTTGACTGTCCCTCAGTATCAGTCCATCATCACCCCAGCCTGTTAGCCACATTACAACAACATGCTGGCACCAAGGCCAACAGGCTAACCTACAAAATTAACAATTTAACAACATAAAACAGCGAAAGTGACAGCTTCCAAGTGTGACAGCCGGCATCGATCCATCCTTGAGCTTGAACCGTTGCCAGCCTTCGTAGATACATCAAATATAAAGTGAACCCACTGTGTCGTCTTCACTTCTTCATACTGTATAGTCGGAGTGGAGCTGCTCATCCCTTCCACATCGAAATTACAATGGCAGCTGGGTTCCATTGGGCAAGCGCCTAGCTAGGTCACCTAGTTGGAGGCGGTGCTGCCTTATATCATGAAATACAGAAGTAATGGAAGAAAAGTCTGGAATACATACTAGGCATGTCAGGAGCAGTGTCATGTGTAGAAGACAGTAACTCCCCTTGGCATGGACTTTTACTTGACCTCTGTATAACACAATATCAGACACTCAAGGCTTAAATAGAATAATTCATTTCAATCCCCTCCTCTGAGTCATTTGGTGATTAATTTCAACATCATGTTGTTCTCTTTGTATAACCTCCAAACAACACTGAATTGGAACATGACTCCTTGGGCTTGTTTTACGCAACTCACCATCCCCAGAGCTACTGGTCCCTGAGCTCCCAGAATGCCCCTGCGTGCCTGCGCACTGTCCTCTGAGAGCAAACCTGATAATTTTTTTATTTCGTTGTTTTTTTTATCTAAGGGTGTTTCTACAGCACCACCACACAGTCACACACATGGCTCTGGCCACACCTGCATCCTTACCTTCCTAAGTTTTTTTTCTCCCTAACTTTTTCTTTGGCTAATGCTGCTTACTCTGCTCCCTGTCCAACAGACCGAATTGGGCAAAGCCGCTCTAGTTTTAGGCAGCATGCTCCAATTTTCTGTTGGGCCTACTCAGCATCCAGTCTGTCAAGTCAGACCACCTGCGCTTTGTACTTGTGCTGAGGACTGGGAAATGCTTTTCTTTAGATTTGGCCGGGCCAAGTGGTGTTGCAGCATAAATCCTCCACTTCATGTGGCACAGTAGTGATCTCTGACAAGTCAATCAAGGCAAACAGGGATCACAGCATGGTGGGAGTTAGACCTGAATAGAAGCAATAACTGTAAACTGAAAGCTAAGCAATTAGTGACAGTTGGAGCTGGACTCAAATCACTAAATCATTAGCTCGGACATTGCTTGTTAAGTCTGTATGGCTATTGATTGCGTTCTGTACACAGTATATTGTATGTTGTTGCTTGGCTGAAAGAGGAGCAGTTAGAGATGTTTGGTGGTCTAAATTTATATTCAAACCTATAAATTTGGGGTTTGAATGGACAAAAAGGTGCTAACCACTCCTTTATTAACCACTGTGTGCATGGGCCAGCGAACGCAATGTTTATGGTGAACAATATATTTGTGGCTTTTATATATGTATCTACTATATTTGTTACATTTCTTATATTTTGTCTTGGTGACTCACATTTGTTGCAGTAGGTGTGTTCAGCAGCTGACAACAAGCTGCCTCCATCATTGTGTTTGAATGAATATTGAGCCGAGCATTGCTGAAAATGACCAAACACAATCGGCACGTTAACGCGTGAGTAAAGACAATGGAAAGTTGAGAAAAGGTTCGTGCTAATCTCTTTGCTTCTTTTGTGTCTGCAGGAAGAAGTCCTTTCTCTTCGCTGCACTCTACGCTGCCTTCATCCTCGGAGGCCGCCATGTCATGAAACAAAGGGAGAAGTTTGAGCTGAGGAAACCGCTGGTGCTATGGTCGCTCACACTTGCTGTATTCAGGTGAGACAGCTGTAACATTTTAATGGCAGCAGATAAATATAATGGTCCTGTTTCTGCTGTGTTCTTAGACTTAGTAGTTGGCCATTGTGGGGAATAACTTAGACCTGCTTATTGCATCTTTAATTTGTTTTATTTAATATTTTTGGTTTTATGTTGGACTAAATAAAATGTGTAATAATTATTTCTACAAATCTATAAACTTACTTTTCTATCCAAAGTGCAAAGTGGGTCTGTCACATCAGTAACATGAATAGCTGTACACGTGTATTTGTTCCGATTACATTACTTATGATCAAAAACTAGTGAGTCCACGACTTTGCTAACAGCCAAACATCAAGCAAGTTCAGCGACACAACACATAGCAGCCAGCTAATGTTACTTACTAGTCCAACAGGAACAAGCCCAGCTTGTTGGCTCTCGCCAACGACTCAAAGTCAGTCCCAGATTTACTCTTGTCCGGAGGCTTTTTGCTCGGTCACTCGCTACTTTTGTCTCTTTACTGTAGCTTCCTCCGCCAATGTCAGAGGTTTGATCTTTGCATGCACCCATTAGCAATGCCTATAGAAGTTGCTATGTCCAGTTACATTGCCCGTTCGCCCAGCTCTGGTTCTGACATGACACCAGTTGTTGGTGTGTGACTTATCATAAAGTGTTATATCATCAAAGCTGCAGCTGACACATCGCATAAAATTACAGCAATGAAATAAGAGCATTTTTTTTTGTCCACTCCAGTGATTTCTTATGTGTGTCTTGTCTCTGTCCTTGTAGTATATTTGGTGCCATCCGTACTGGGAGTTACATGACGTACATCCTGATGACAAAAGGACTTAAACAGTCAGTTTGTGACCAGAGCTTTTACAACGGGCCTGTCAGCAAGTTCTGGGCATATGCCTTTGTACTTAGTAAAGCACCAGAACTGGGTAAGTCAAGACTTCTTTATGACATGTCTTATATTGTCCTTGTACTGGGTATCATGTATTAAGTGGAAGAACAGGCTGCCATATTAAGATTTGTTCTGGATTCATTGTCAGTGTTGTGCACGGGGTTGGTGCTCTTTACTGCTTTTGACAGTAAAGGCCGCATTCAGACAGCATCCGGCGCTGCGGTGAAAACACAGTTTATTCCATTTATTCGAGTGGCGGTCGTCCGTTTTGGCCGCCACAACTGACCACCAAAAAAATGCAGATCCAACTTTTGGAAAAATGCAGCCCAACATCACGTTATAGCCACCAATCAGATGCTGAGACCAGTCAAACCCTCAAAAGTCAGCCTGAAGTGTCTCTGAAGCTGAGACTACCCAGGTGGATTCACGGACTAAACACTGACACTCTACACGTTGTGTTCTGGCTTTGTTTATTTCATGCACCCAGCTTCTAAATCTGTGCGTGGCTCGCAAAATTGACGCGGCCAAATTGTGACAGGAAGACGTTTCCGTTGATTTGTGTCTGATGGTTTGAGACAGAGGTAATGACAGCGAGCGAGCACCAGCCTCGATAAAGCCGGCTAATCAGTGAAATAAAAAGTTATTTCCTGATTGTTTCACAGCGGTTACGTGCAACACAAACAGACACACCCGTGGCAGCCCCCCCCAACCCCCACCCTGTTTCACTGCAGCACCTGATCCTGTCTGAATGCAACTAAAGTCAGTCAGTCAGTTCAGCATTGTGAGCTCATGTTTTCCTTGCAGAAGTCTTTTTCCTAAAATGGCCTCTCAGTGTTAGCATTATAATGTGTAGTACATACAGCTGTCACGAGCAGCCAGTTAAGTTCAAACATTTCAGCGCTACACTGTGTGCCAACAGCTTTGTGGTTTCACATAGTTCATTTCTCCAACATTGTCTCCATATTTGAGAGTAACTTGAATGACTGCCAGTGATTTTCAGAAAGGCCATTGTTAATGATGTTCCCTTTCCTCCTGTTCCTGTCCCTTTATTCATTTCTTTATCCCCCTCCTCCCTATCCTTCCTCACTTCCTCTATCATACCTGCAGGTGACACTCTCTTCATCGTCCTGAGGAAACAGAAGCTCATCTTCCTGCACTGGTACCACCACATCACCGTGCTGCTCTACTCCTGGTACTCCTACAAAGACATGGTGGCCGGCGGCGGATGGTTCATGACCATGAACTACTTGGTCCACGCCGTCATGTACTCTTACTACGCCTTGCGGGCGGCCGGCTTCAAGCTGTCGCGCAAGTTCGCCATGTTCATCACACTGACCCAGATCACCCAGATGCTGATGGGCTGTGTGGTCAACTACTTGGTGTACTCGTGGATGCAGCAGGGCCAGGAGTGTCCATCCCACATGCAGAACATTGTGTGGTCCTCCCTCATGTACCTCAGCTACTTTGTGCTCTTTGTTCAGTTCTTCATCGAGGCCTACTTCGGCAAGTCCAAATCATCGGCCATGGCTGTCACCAAGAAGAGCGAGTAAACACATGCCATGAGTATGAGAAGAAGGGAGATAATTAGTTGGAAATGGAGAGCAGGGACCAGTGACTTGAGAGAATTTGTTAGGGTTTGGTTAGGGTTGTTGGAATGAAAGATGGATGATGATGATGCAGAGGTGGCTGGGGAGTGGGGGTGGGGTGGGGCGGGGTGGGGATGGGACGGGTCGAGAGAGATGGCTGATGTTTGTGCTTGAGCATTACAATTAATGTGCAGATCTAAAACGCCTCAGTGGAGGTGAAGTCTCTGCTGAGGGATGCTGAGGAAGCAGCGCCGCCATGATCAGAAGCCATCACAAGTTGTCTGCCTGAAGTTTAAAAAGCCCCTTTTATGAATTCATTTTTAAAACCTAGAATATAACAACAAGGACAAAATCACCACATTAAAACAAATACATCTGCCACAAGCATATGTTTACTTGATTTAAAAAAATAAAAATAAAAAAAAAAGAAGAAATGAATCATACATATGAAGATGGATGGAGTCGGCGGTACCTTAAGCCATCTGAGTATGTTTTTGTCCGTCTGTCGTCGGTGTTTGTCGTTTTGTTTTGATCTGTCAAAGAAAAGTTTGAGACACTGGTGTGTGTGTGTGTGTGTGTGTGTGTGTGTGTGTGTGTGTGTGTGTGTGTGTGTGTGAGCATTGGCGGGTTGATGCGAACTGATGGGGTGAACGGCACTGTATCTTCTGTGTCTTAACATTGCAAAATGCGATATTTTCTCAGGTCTTAGGTTATCTTTTTTCTTAATATAATATGCATATCAAGACAACGTAGACATGTTTAACATCAGCACCGGTTTACAGTATGGCTACAATTCATCCAGTATGACCGCTTAAGTTGGAAAAAAAACAAACAAACAAAAAAAAGTATGAATGAAGCTGATTGGACTGACTGACTCAGATGATCACACTGCTCCTGGGCATGATGGGAAACAGATGCTGACAGTGCCCTGCTTCACCACTTGTCATGAACTTGCAGAAGTTGCCGACCACACTTGGAAAATGACTTGCCATTGATTTCCAAACGCTTCTCTGTGTTGAAGGGTCCCTACCAGTGAAGAAAACTTGTATGTTGGACACTGAAGGCTTTAAATGGAGGACAAACATATTTATGTTTAGCAAAAGAAAAAAAGAAAAAAAATCAAACATGCAAATTGTTAAAATCTGCTGTATTGACTTTAAAAATAGTATGTATCCTTAATGGTGTCTGTTGTGCTATTGTGCATTTGCACTGTATCAATGTCAAAAACAATTGTTGCTGAAAAACGTAACGTATGAACAAAGAGTGCAAAAATGTGACACGTGCCTGTGGTGTTTCTTTTTTTGTCTCGGCTGCGACATCTCGGCATTGCACGTACTTCATCCTGTTTTGTTGATGAACCTGTGAAGCCATTTTAGGGGGCTATGTGACAGATTTACAAGCAGCAATATTCAGAAAGGCTAGAGGGTGATTATCTCTTCCAGATATTCAGTATATCTGATCAGCTGTGTACACGAGCAGACCAGATAAGATCCAGTGGATCTTATGTAGCAGTAAGAGTTCTGTTGCATACAAGCTCTTCAGCATGAGGCTTCTGCTTTCTGCTTTCACCTGAGTCACTCGAGTCAGTGTCAGTGGATAAAATTGGCCGGGGACAGGTATAAACAGCATACGTGACTTGAGTAATTAAGCTAACTGACTTAACTGAATTACCTAACTTCCACAGTAACTGTTGGACCTGCATTTAGTAGTGTTGACACACACTGTACCGGGCCTCCCATAACAGGTGTATCTGTGCAATAAAGCTTAATAGCTGAGACAAAATGCATTTGTGCAAAAATATCTAAAAATATACGAACAGATCTTTAACTCTGAGCAGCGACAGATTCTGTTTTTCTTTTTTTTTTTACCTTGATGGTCTAACAGAAATGCCATATTGTATGTGTTAATGACACCACGTAGTAAAAGACTAAAGGCAGAATTGTTCTTTAAACACATGCAGGGTGTGAAATGGCATCCCAGACAGAGCAGCATCCTGTTTGATGGCTAAAGCAGTAGAATACATTCCAGATGGTCATGTTTGATTCTCCTACAGCCAGAGCCTGGAAACCAGACTAATCTGCTGAGCTCGTGTTTCATTTGCTCTGACAGATGCCAGGTTACTATAGCCACTCACGCTGAGTGAACGTTTACTCAAATAATATAGGTCAATTTATACGTGTACTAGACAGACAAACATGAATGGTTAGTTTAATTTATTCCCTTGTTTTTAAAACATGGTAGCCGAAGCTGATCATCTCCTCTCACCTCATGTGCAACAACAAAAATATGATATCATTTTCATTAGTGTTTAATCACCTGAAAATAAGAATCCTTTTGTCTTTGTGACATTAGTATGAGCCTTTTATATGTACAGATGCTGCGGGTCCTCTTCCACAGAGTCTGCCATGTTTCTACAGTAGCCCAGAAAGGACAAACTAAACACTGGGGCCTTTCATGTTTCATGGCCACTGTAGTTTCTCCATGCTAAGAAAGAAATGGTGAGGGGAGGTGGTTGCACTCAGCAAGTACACCCTTGGATGCCATTAAGTCCTACACACTGGTCCTGTAGTATTTTATGGCAGACAGGATATTTCTGGTCCGCTGGATGGAATCTGAATCTTCGAAACCTGAGGTAAGTGCTGGCTAACAGCCTGCAAGGTTTTTCAAAGGCTAAAACTCAAGCTAGCTAGTTAGTTAGTTTTGTGGCAGCAAACATGTACCTGTACAAATGAATTGCTTGTTGAGAGAGACTTACCAAATTAGCAACATGAGCTCAATCTCTTTAAAAAAATATGATTTTCCTGACTTATTGCTACAGTTATCTAAGCATGATCAACTTTATATGTAGGTTATTTGTTGTTTAAAGGTCCACCTCACCTTATATGAGCTTTCCTCATATTATAAAAAACACATTACACAGGGTATGTGATATGTTATGAAATATACTGTAGATTTAAACAAGCAGCACCAGGGCACACACTGCACTGCACTGTTCCTTTTGAGTGTTGAGCCAATGAGACTTTCACAATGACAGGAAGCTCTGGAAGTGGCGAACATAAATGGAATGCAACCATTTTTAATGATTACTTACACCTGGTGTCTGTCGCGGGGATGGAAGACCTCCATGAACTCTAAGAAGACATAGTATGTACTGAGTGAATAAACAGTTTCAGTGTTACCGTCTATTTAAAAATATTTTCACCGACATATGCATGATACACATTTTTCTTTTGATTGAACTGCTGACATTTTGATAGAAGCATTTATGCAAACACATTTCTTATCTTGTATCCCACTGAGTTTCCCTTAATGTGTTGATGGGGAAACATATTCATACATGATTGTTTTGCATTCTGAACTACAAGTAGATGATTTTAAATGATTGAATATGTACAGTTTTTCTGAGTCGTGAACAAAATGAAAAGTTATTGCCAGGCAGAAACAACAGGGTGTTGACTGATCAGTCCTTGTTAACATACCTGTCTTTTGTTTCTCACATTTCATTTCACTGAATGTTGTTGCTCAGAGTTTACAGTCTGTTCAGTCTTTCAGACAGTTATCTCTGCACGAGGTGCTGAAAATACATACGCAGTATTATACCACTTTGTTTTGTTATGCATCAACATGGCTGAGTAACACTGTACTGTATTTGAATAAACAAATAATAATTAGAGCTGTTCTATGCCACCAAAGGGTTAAAGCCCAGATAATCCCATCCAGTACTGACAGTTATATATATACTTGTGCAACACTGCCAATAGGTGCATTACTGTACTGTGCGTGCCTCATCTTAACTATGTAAATCCAAGTGTGAAGTGATTGATCTAACACAGTCATCTCTGTTCTCAGAGTTGTTGTCAGACGTGATGAGAAGTTTATGACATGAACAAAGGCTTTCATGAGTCACAGGCCAAACAATACTTTTTTGATTTATAATGTATCTGTTACAGTTTCCCATGGTTGACCTTTTAAACGTGGTTTTCTTGAAACACTGTCGCCATCTGCTGGAACAAAGACTCGAGGCTCAAACATAAAGTGAGGATTTTTCTTCTTGAGCAATAAAACGCAAAACAAAGTGGGCATGATGACAAAGATTTCTTATTTTGTGAGAGCATTCCTGATCAGTCGTCCTGATGTTCCTTGATAATCTTTGTCATCATCAGCGTGATCATGTAAGCTGCAAGAGCAACTTTATTAATTCATGTTTTTAGATGGTAAATGAGGTCTGCTACTCTTATAGTATGATGGCATTTTCTCCAGGACCATAGACCAAAAACCAGACATTTATTTTATATTTCATCTGTATAAACAGAAGAAGATGAGTCACCCAAAAGACTGAACTCTTTGATCCCAATGTGTTTCCAAAACAACAAAAATACAGAAGACACAGTGAATGCTTGTTGGAATTTGTATGAAGAGTATTAAATATTATGCATAAACAGTTTCAGGACAAAAAAAGGTTTGACTCCATATACTGTAAATAACACGTTTACTAAATGAATATATAATATTCTGGTTGAAATGGTTGTCACACACAAATACATAAATACATCTTCTGTTAAAATGCTTATTTCTGAAAGGGCTCCAGACAATTTTAACATGTTTATGTTGCAGTAATGGTAACATTAATTAATGTACATTAAGTTGGGACTGGCTGCCACTTGAAGGTTGGATTTAGTGCCATCTAGTGGTGAGGGTGCAACTAACTGAAAAACTAAAAGAGAAGAATCTTGTACAATTCTGAACTGATTCATAACTTCCAAAAGTCACTTTTTAAAAACACAGTAGTAGATTAATCATGATATATTAGAATTATCAACACATGGGACATGATTCTCTTAGTAGTACTCACTTAAAATGTATTTCCTAAATGTTTCTTTATCGTCCCCACGTCCAAGTAATTTCTGCATCTCTGCTGTTATGGTAATGTAATATTACACCATGCTCTCCGGCTTCCTCCCACAGCCCAAAGACATGGTGCCTCCTACTCATTGTAGGTGTAAATGTAAGCGTGAATGGTCGTTTGTCCCGATGTGTCAGCCCTGTGATGAACATAGCGACCTGTCCAGGCGTACCCTGCCTATCACCCAAGCTCATATGCGAAGGACAGGCGATTATGGAAAATGGATGGATGGAAGAATAAAATATGGAACTATTAATAGGACACATCTTAATGTATATTTGAGGTGAAGTAAGATAGATTAATTGACTAATGAAACAAATGAATTAAATTGATAAAAATAATAATAATTGAGAGTCGATCAACCTAATTGTGAGATACCAAAATATTCACAACCCTATACTCTCCATTCAAGCAGGAGAAAATATGTTAGCTGTGAAACTCTTGAAAATGACCCAGTGTTGGGTTTGTCCATTCTGGGTTAGTATAGAAACGTGGCAGACTCAGAGGAGCTGCTGTATGAAGGCCTCATTCTTATTTAATATGATTATACATACAGTACATGCAGGATATTTATATTCCATTTCTGCCAATAGACCCCCTTTAAATGTAACACACTGGACCTTTTAAGTGAAAACATATTTCAGACTTTATACACAACATGCTCCAACCGCCCCTCAGGAGACAAAACTACCAAGGGAGCTCCCGGGTTTGGCGTTGTCCCTCTTCTGTGGTACACCCATAGATTCTGGCTCATATGTCAATGTCCAATACATGCATTAGACCTCTTCCCCTTTGGCTTTAAATCTGCCCAAATCCTTGCAAACTAGTGTTACTCGGTACCGTTCAAGAGCTGGAGGGACCAAGTACTGACCTGAAGGATCAGAGAAAAGCCTATAAGTGGGTAGTTAATTCCCTCTTTAGCCCCCATCAGCTGTCCTCCGGGCTGGAATGGAGATGAGAGCGAAAAAGCAAAGCTAGCCCCATCTGGCAGAAAAAATACAAAATGAGCTAACAGAGAAAGAATGAAATTATTGTAGTTACTTGTATATGGTTTTTGTATTCTTAAAGAAAGAAAAATGCTTGTCCCATCTCTCCTCTCCTCTCTCGTTTTAAAGTATAAACTGCAGATTGGCCATCTTACTTTTTTTTTAAGAACATTGCACATTGTTCAGATGATATGGCCTTATTATAATTTTTGTGTCTACAGCTGGTGATGAATGCTGAGAAAGAATCTTTTTGTTACTTTAAACTCCATCAAACAGAGTTCGACATGACTAATTTGTCTATGCCTTTCATGGGAAACTAATACGTTTGTTACTGATTAATCCACATGCTTCTGTTGTTGCATAGAAAACGTTCACTTGTGAAGCAGAGAAGACCTATGACTCTGTTGAAGTTGTTGGGACTACACACCCAGTCCACACACACTTCTGGTTGCACAGTGGCATTAAAGAGTGAGCAGTACCTCACGAACAATCCTTGGCTGAGTACAGACAACAGCTCCGGAGAGCAAACAAAAACAGCATCCCAGTTTAAAGTTGGCCTGCCATCAAGTTACTCACTGTATTAACAGCTGATATAATGTGAAATGACAAAACGCAGTTTAAGTACAGTCAAGAGGAGAGTGGATTTTATTTTAACTCATACTGATCCATGACAACGTGCCTGGATCAGCCCCTTAAACCGATCCTTGGAATCGCTCGGGACATCCCTGCTAAGAAAAGTTGAAGGAAACAGATTTCAGGTAAACAGGTTAACAGCTGACTGGTTCAGCAGGTTCAGCTTTATACACCATTGACAAGGCAAAAGCAACAGAGCTGGATCCTGTTTGTGCTTCGCAGGAAACGTAGGGACATACATACATTGAAGATGTTTATTTATTCAGTCCTGTGTCCTCATTAATTACCAGCTTTGATTCATTCAGGTTCATAGTAGGTCGGATAATTTATTCTTTCCATTTTGACTCCAAACAATAATATACCATACATGCAGAAGAAAGAGTAGATGTACTTTTGTACTCTCCATCCAGATGAGTGACATCCACCAACCCAATCATAAGGTTATTATAAACATCAGCTATATGTGTGATTAGAAAAGAGCAGCCGAGCAGAATCACTTTGATGACCAGCACAAAGAAATGTGTCTCTGGTGTGAACATGTCCGACTGACTGACTGACGGGCATTTTCGCCTCCTGCGTGTCCCAGATGTCAGACTGCATTAGTTTTAGGTAGGTGTACCTAATAATCAGCTAACTGGGTGTATATGTCTAATAACATTTAAAACAATGCCACCTCCAAAAATAATACAAATACATGCCCCCTGAGAGCCCCGTTACTTACAGTGTCAGTGACTCTATTGCCCCCTGTTGCCCCAATTGAGGAGTAATACAAGATAAATTGACACTGGGCCCAATTTCATCTTTACTTGAAGGCTGTTTAGAGTGGTGCCATAACCTATCTGTTAGCCCTAATGGAGGCCAATATATAGATAAGTGTGTCTTGCCAGGAAAATCAATATTGGTGTGCCCCCTGATGGTTTTTGAGTTAAAGTGCTTTGTTTTCTGCCAGTGCCTCGAAACAAAAGAGGCTGTGGGTCCTTCTATTAACAATTCCCAGTCAACCTTGAGAGTGAGCCAGAGACAGAGATAGAAATAGAAATAGACAGATGGGCCGGCTGCGGCAGCGGTGGTGGTGGTGGGTGGCAGCATTACTACCAACATCACTAGAGCGTTAGATTTGGTGGAGGATAGAAAAGCATCATCAATGGAGCGAGAGCTTTGAAGAGTGTTATGGGCTCTAACAAGACAGAGATGAGCAATGAATGGCCCAAATAATCTTTCAATTATAAGAAAATAATAGAAAAGAAAGAAAAACTTTTAAATCACAGGACGTAATGGTAATAGTTACAGCACATTGTTTGTGGATATAATTTTATTGATAAAAACAAGCTTCATTTTCCAGTCATAGTACATACGTGCAGAAAACAAATCACATCATCAGAGCGGAATACAGAGTGAATAAAGATGCTCAATGTTGTTTGTGCTCTCCATATTATATTATATTACCAGTGTTGTGCTAGTTTAGATTAAAAAAACAATATTTAAGAAGTTAGAAAGATACCTTCCCTTTCCAAACCAAACAGTCCAGTTCAATCAGTTTCAGTTTACCATCATCTTATTTCTAAAAGTATATTTCTAAGTAGAGCTTTGGCACAAAGAAACACACCTAGATCTTTGTATAAAAATAAATGTACAATTTGCTAACAGCGTCACAGTTGTCAGGTTAGTTGAGTTAGTTAGAGTTCTAATTGTCATCCTCAGATAAATGCTATCAGAGCACGTGGTGCATTTCCAGACACTGAATTCATTTGATTGCAGGATGAGCAACAAAATGTTGAATATTAGTTCAGTCAAATGTTACACCTCACCTGATAAGACCCTCATGGAAAAATATACTATCCACGTTTCACATACATTTATTCCATGAACTATAGAACAAATCGGGACAAAATAAGTGATAAGAACAAAACAAAACACATCCCTTTATAAGACAAGCAAGCGGCTACTCTTCATCGTATGCTCTCCTGAACCCGATTAATACCAGAGATTCATGAAGGGTGTTCAGATATTTGATCATTTAAAAAATTGTAATGGTAGATCAAAGTTTATTCAGCAGATGAAATGTTTGGACATATCAGTGCTCACATAAGAAACATTGTTACGTTTATGGAAAAAGCTGAACAAACAGCATGTACGCCGTTTTGATGTGAGGAGTGACATCTTTTAGGGATGGTTGCCAGCGTCAGTTTTTCATTGGTAAATTAAATGCATAGAAATATCTACATCTTAAACAAAGCAACGTCTTGAAATGTGCAAAACAGCTGGGTACGTCTGTAATTTTGAGCTCAAAAATAAATACAATAGGCTTGGTTTGAAAAATAAAATGTGAATTTTGATATTCATGCTAGGTTATGCTTTATGCATAACCTAGCACTGATATGTGCTAGGTTATGCATAAAGCAAACCATGACAACTTGACAAGCCGTACTGATTTTGTATTTTATTTTGAAAAGCAAACAGTATGAGCAGATTTACATTTCATTTTATTGTCTTTGTTTGCTTGCTTGTCTCAGTTTGTGTGTGTGTTTATTTATATATATAAATATCTCTGCCTTGAAATATATATATATATATATATATATATATATATATATATATATATATATATATATATATATATATATATATATATATATATATATATATATATATATATATATATACTCAGATCTACTTCAGAACTGTATATGAAAGACATACTGTACATATGTATTTTGCATAACATATATGCTCTTGCCAGCTACAAGATCAGGTACATTAATGCAGGTAAGAGTTTCATTCCATATAAATTAGTCCTTTAATTGATTCCTTGTCAACTATTAAATTAATCGCCAACTATTTTTATAATCGATTCATTGTTTTGAATTATTTTTTTAAGTGTTCAAATGTCCAAATTATGATTTCAGCTTCTCAAATTGGTTTCTGGACACGTTTGAGGACGGCGTGGAGTTTGGAAAACACTGAATGTTTTTCACCATTTTTGGACGTTTTATGGATCAAACCACTAATCGATTAAGAAGATTATCGCTAATGAAAATAATAGTTAGCTGTTCTCCAACTCTGTCAAACAAATGTCTGTCCCTACAGCTTGTCACATTAATCTTTTCTATGTACCCCATGATTTATTATGGATAATACCAGATATCTACCAGATACAGGTATTTACAATAACTTATAGACTAGCTGGGCATTAATAAATTGTGTGTATAATTGACATTTTTCATTTCTGACGTATTTTATTTTGGAATGAAACTCAGCCAGATGTTACAGCATGTGTGTGCGTTTAACTGTACAGCTGTGTCAGTCTCTCTGGTAAACTAGGAAGCAGGGGACTCTGAGCTGGGAGTTTGGGAGGCGGGGTGGTTTAAAGGTCGTGCAAGTATATGAGCTGGACAGTGATGAACATGAGTCATGGAGTGCGGGCCGGGTGGTCTCCATGGCAAATGTTGACACCATGGAGCACTCGTACGCTCGGTTGTGATTGGACAGTGTTCCCAAGTCTTCATGCACAGAGTTTTCACCTGTCAAATAAAAATCCTCATAATTTATAAATTCATTCACAAACAAATTTGTCTTAGAGGTAAGTAGAAAAAGGAGCAAGGTGTCCCAAAACAGTATGAGGTACCTGTTTCTGAAGAGCAGGACGGACAGACCGCTCTCCTGGGACAGCCCGTGGCAGGGATGACCATTCCTTCCACACCATTTTCTACCATCATGTAGAACTGCCAAATCATACAGTAATAACCACCAAGTTGGATTTAAGTTCACGTAATACTGGCTTCTTGCTCTTTAGAATTGAAATGAAAGTTTAGTTGGATTTAATTAACCAAAATTTGTATTCATTGAAATGGATGTTAGCTAGCCTGTTATGCAAACATCGCAAGGATTGATTGTACTGGATTAATCTCTATAAACATATCTGCATGTGAATGCAGAATCTGTAGGCAGGAGACAAAGATTTTGCCTTGCTGTGTGTAGTCAAAGTACCGACCAATCATGCTTGAGAAGGCTTTGGTTGGGAAAGTCTAAGTGGAGCAAAAGAGGCAGAACACACTGCCCGACATGCAAACTCAGTGGCTTTCACAGAAATGTGTCTCTCTCATCATTCTTGTGTATCAAGTTGCAAACTGGACTGCAGAGAAAGTCCTTCATCTGTTTATCTGACATTGATTGACGTTTACAGTAGCCAATAGTGCTGAGTGTGCATTACACCCACATTGCTATGCATTGCAGGTAACAGTGTCAGACATGGACAGACCTGCTGGGACCGAACACAACCTCTGACACCAGCTGTGGCCAGGTTGGTAGGGAATGCCTACCGAGGCGGTTTTCTTGCCGGGTTTGGCTCCTGGCATCCCAACACTGAGTCAGTTCAGTCAGCTGCATGGCTGACTGAGGTAACAACAGCTAACGGTTTGCTACCAGCTGTCTTTACATCAGGAAAGTCCATAAATCATGCCAGTAGTGTAAAGTTATTCCCTGTTGGTCTTAGAGGCTGTGCTCGAACCCGGTTGCGTTGCTTTCACAAAGAGTTGAAATTTAGCTGCCAGAGACGAAACCAGCAAATATATTGTACAAAATATGATCCAGTTTCACATAATCACTGAATAAAGTTGTGCTTTTGTACAGTAATCAGTGAGGCCCATCCATAGATGTATGTAGCATGTAACAAGCTCTAAAATATCATGAAGAATACCTAAAAATGACTTCTTTGTCATTGTTGGGCCAGAAAGTCAATGAAGCCAAAACTGATTTGACTTCATGGGGACTTTATAGATGTTGAGCTTGGTGATGATGGTCTTACCCGAGGCACACTGGACGTAGTGGACTGCGACATGCTCTCATCTGTTACGCTGGTCTCACTCACGTTATCCACCGAGGGACGTTTCTGGAAGAATTTCCTAGTTCTGCAAAGAAGACAGAATCTTGCTCAAAATCACATCAACACATAAACTGACGTAAATATTCACAGACTTCCATGGCATTTGTCATGGTTATCAAGTCACGGAGGTGGTGCCCTCGCAGGAAAATTATATTATAAAATGTGCGTGTGTGTGTGTCTGTGTGTGAGAAAACTAAACCTCTAAACTCAAAAACTGCATAAGTGCACTTGCAGTCAAGTGCAGAAGGCAATTTGAGACAGAGCTATTGGTGGCTATGTAGCGTTTCCATTGGGGTCATACCTCAGCGGCTCCATTTTGTAGCTGAGAAATGACCTATTTTTATGTGTAATTGCTGTAGAACAAGCTAAACCAAGCATGTAATTGAAAGCGTGCCACTTCCACAGGGGAACCAAGACTCCAAACATTAGGATGTAGTCGGTTTAGGGGAGGGGATGTGCTTTGTGAGTCAAAAGAGGGGAGGATGCCAACAGCCTTGTCCGTAAGCCAGCGACACAACCCCCTGCTGTCCTGCTGAGGCACCTACATTACACGGCTCATGCCACCCTGGGTTTGATAGACACTTCTAAATACTGTCAGCTCATTCATTGCTGGAGATGCTCCTCGTTGGCTATCTGTGCTGCCCTGTGCTTCCTGTGTCCAGAAGACTGAACACCATAATGTCTGTATTATACATCTTTATTGCAATGCATACATTAGCACACACATACTGACATGTGCAGATATATATATATAACTATATGCAGTTTTTTCCATACTTTCTCTCTTCATTCACTGTTTCCTTTCCTGCAGTTTTGTATGCCACGGCTCCCCATTTACCACATTTCCTCCTTTCTCCTCCTCTCACCTGTAGCAGTAGGTGACACAAGCAGCGATGGAGAGCAGGGAAATGAGGACCACCATGCAGGCGGCAATGACCACGTTTCTTCTCTTCTCCTCCTCGGCCTGCTGAAGCTCCCACCACTCCAGGTCACTGAACTGACAGCGCTCCCCCATGTAGCCAGCTGCACAACTGCAACAGGTTCAACAATTTGAAGTTCTAATTAATATTTCTTAAAAGCAAATATTTTGTGTTTATGTGTGCCGGCCATTTCTTTCTGTCACATAGATATAAGCATAAAAATGCAAAATGATAATAAAATATAGAATAAGAGGAATAATTAGAATAATACATGTCTTTTGAATACATCATGGGATTTTAGGAACCACAAAATTAACAGTAAATTACATGTCACAGTATTGTAATGAGCAGTAGTGTTGAACACCGCAAGGGAAAAAAAAATCCTGGATATCCTTTAATAATATAATTTAAGATCAAGTTGACAAAATGTTGCTGCTCATTTGCTCATAGGATGTTCTCTGCTGTATGTGTGTGTAGTATGAAAAGGTCAAATTCTGAATGGCTGAACTGGCTTTAATCATGGAACAATAGTGACACCTACAGCTTATCAGCTGTAATAACATGAAATAAGGAGAGATGAACTGATAAAAGAGAAGATACCGGACAGCATGTAACATGTGGTGCAGGAGGTTTTCTCACACTTTCTAACAATTTTAGGCCTTTTATATTAAAATTTGATTCCAGAAGTGTGAAGTTCTGCTTTAAGAGTAAAATACTTCCCGGAGAACACTTAAATATTTTCATGAGCACAGTTTTAGTTCTAATTCAGTTCTAATTGAACTCTTCTGCTTTGGAACAGATTGATGTGTGTATGGGAGAGCGAGCATCATTTACCGTACACCTCAGTACATCACAGTAAACTGTTAAACTTGGAGGTCAGAGGTCAGACAGAGGGGTTACACAGGAGGGGTTATTTACTTGCAAGCATAGGACTCCATTTCAGGAAAGTAGAAGCAGACACCCTGGTACAGACAGTAGGACTCATGGGTGGAGGGGCAACTCTCCATTGAGTTAGTGTTGTGGTGCTGGGTGGTGACATCGGCAGGGCTAGCAGTCGTCAACCATGGCGACGTGGTCTGAAACGCTTGAGAGGATCGGGGGTATAATTTCATTATATTACAAACCTGATGATACGGAGCCAATGCACTTAAAAACATTTTTTTTTCTAATATCCTAATAATAATAACCTTTGTACTGAAAATCGTATGTGCACTAAATAATCGAGACTCACCTTCACATGTTCTTCCATTGCTGTGGTATTCAGCCGGGCACTTGCAGAGGTATCTTCCCAACGTATTTTGGCATTCTGCATTTTTGTCACATTTGTGCGTTCCCTGTTTACACTCATCGATATCTAAAACAAAAGGAGAAGATACATAGACTTTTACAGTCCTTCATTTGAATTGTATGTTACCAGCTCATCAGAATCATTATTCAATTTTCTTTCTTTAATTTAATTTCTCTGTAACTAGGCCTGCACCTCTCTGGTATACTGGTTATTTTATCCATCAAATTAGCCATCACTTGACTGCTGTATACAGACAAAGCTAGCTAACACTAAATAAACTGGTATTCAAAGGAAATAATGAGATGAATTATTTGAAAAAAATACATTTTTAGACTTCTTAGACCTCTTAGGAATGTTGGCTATAGCTCCTGTCATTAATGTTTATCTTAAATACTGTGATTAGCTTTACTTCCAGAGCGGCTCTGCCTCTGTGAAATGGTTTTTATGTCTAAAACTCAGTTCCGTCTCATGCCCAGTGCCAAAATGTTCAGTCTAAACCTCTACAACAGTAGGTGAAATAAAAGTGCTTCTGTATTAAATGTAATCCTATCAGCTTTCTGCAGGCTGTGTTACTTCATCCCATACACCTTTGCAGTAAACAGAAATACTCACCCACACACAACTGTCCATCGCCTGTGAAACCTTCCAGACATAAACAGGTTGGGCTACCAGAGATCATCAGGCACTGTGCATTCACATCACAGCCAAGTGAGTAACACTCATTCTGGTCTGACGGAGAAGGACATATGGAATCATAACATTTAGTTAGAGTACGATCTTGAATGCAAACAGCTACCGATAATTTGCTTTTAAGGGTACGCTGTTACCTGAAACCATCGTGTCTGTGGAGAGAGTCGGCTCACTGCGTACATCAGTGTCTAAATTAGCCTCCACTTTATCAGCGGACAGCCCAGGTGTTGCTGTCAGGGCTGTGCTCTCATCGTTGAATGTTTTGTTTCTGAGAGACGTTGAAACGATGGATTCACTGTCTGCAGATTCTGCACGGTGAATTCATAGAGTGAACACAAGTGCACATCATTAGACAGTTTAAGTTCGTAGCATATGCAGATATCTAATCATCTTACAGTAAATAAGATATCCTGAAATGCATCACCTGTTACTCCTTTTGAAGCATCAGCAGGCAAGCAACTTTTTCCATCAGCTGATAGGATGTAGTGTGACAGACAGGAGCAGTGGGCGAATCCCAGTCTGCTTTCACACACCTGGGCACAACCTCCATTCAGGTGGAGGCAAACATCTGCTCCTGAGGATGCAGTAGAAGCCAAAGAGGGGCAGAATATACTTCACTCAATGGACAATCTCTCAACTTGAGTTCATTTTGTGATCCTTCCTTTGATTTTCCTTGTGCTAGAGTTGTCACATGTAATGTTTCTAAACCTCAGTATATCATTTCTGAACAAATGAATCTCTAATATAATTCCGTATTGTCTCTTTGTACCTGGTTTAGCAAGGGGATGAACCACCACAATGGATGCTGGTTGGACCATGTTGCCATGGATACGTTGCAGCTTTTTCCCAGTGCGCTTGTGTACGCTCCTCAGCTGCTGGTGTTCCTGATCAGATATCCACAACCTGTCCTCAAACACTGCAAGATCAAAGGGTCGACCTGGATGAATTGGAATAGAGTGAAAAAAGAAGAGTTCACTCAGTGTTTCAAAGTGAGAAATATTGTATATGTTGTGTTCATATTATCGCAGGGACTGCTGAGAAGGCAGAGACACTGGTTAAAGAAAACGTATCCATAACATGTTCTAAGGAAACAGCTGAGGAAAAGAGTGGACACTAATTTATTTCTTGTCAATGCAGTGCACGCGTGTGTCACACAAGCCTCACCTACATGGTTCTCTAACAGGACCTGTCGATCGGAACCATCCAGGGCAGCAGTCTCCACCAGGCCCCTCCTCTGGTCACACCAGAACAGACGGTCATCGGTGAAATCAATGGTCAGGCCGCTCGGTGACACGAGGTTGGTGCTAGCAATGACCACACGGTCTTTCCCTTTCAAAGAAGCACTTTCCACAGCAGGGTGGCTGCCTATATCAGTCCAGAACAACTTCCTTAGAAAGATGAAAAGTGAGCATTTTGTAAATGATTTATTCCACATAAAGCTCAAAATTGGCACCATCTGCCAACCAAATGATGGTAAAAGAAACACTGATAATCTATTGAATGGCCAATGTTTAAAGAACATTATACAAACTGTAGAAACTCTTTGTCCAGTGAATAAAAACTGTATTATTACGCCCTGCTCCCATGTGCCATCATCACAAATACATACATATCTCTGCCCATCGCACAGTGGCCATCCGTGCACAGTTGTCCCCACATACATACAAATGATGTATACAAGTGATCATTTAAATGCACCATGCATCTCAAAGCAAAGCTGCTACTGAGACGCTGAAGAATCCTATTTGATAAAAAAAGAATCACAAACTGTAAACACTGCTGTTTGTTGGTGTTGGAGCTAATCCTTCGAGGTGACTTGCTGTTAGTTTGCTGTTTTAATTTCTGAATCTATCATAGGCATATAACCACGCTCACTTTGCCGAAGGATGAACTGCGATTCCTCTTGGTTTTTCCAGCCCTTTGCTTACAATGGTTTCTCTGTTCAGTCCAGCCAAGGTACTGCAGTAAACAGCTGACTGGCTGGAGGACAAAAACATGTAAAAGTGTAAAACAGAAAACAAAAATCATGTTAAATCTGATCATATTTAGAACATAACAGTTACTAAAAAAAAAAATACTATAAAAACCAACTCCAAAAATCAACTCTTAAAATGTCTTTCTCTTTTCATGAATAAGCCTCAACATTTACTTAAACACCACGCACCTTTTATCTGTCCAGTACATCCTGCGGTGGACCCAGTCAATGGCCAGTCCTTCTGGAGAGTCCAAACCATCAGAGACAAGAATGTCTCTGGAGCCAGTGTTCAAATCAACCCGCTCAATTGTCTTCTGGCTTGTACTGGCAAAGTACACCTTCGCAATGCATGCACAAATGTACAGAGAAATGCATTAGTTGAATAAAATAGACCAGCAGTAAAACATTGAAGAAAAGATTGTTTTTCAACCCATCAAATTACAGTGTCTGTCCACTAGGTGTCACTGCATGTCTTCAACAAATTCTCATTCTGGTCTACCTAAATTCTATTACACCAGAGGACTCATGAGGCCTCAGAACAGTATAAACCATACTCATAGTGTGCCGCTAATACTTCTATTGAAAACTGTCAAACATAATGTGGATAAAAGCTGAAAATGATGTTCCATCTTACATTGTTCTGGACAGGGTCGTAGTCCAAAGCAATGATTGCTCCTCTGGGCTCCTCCACAAGAGTTTGATCTGCAGTGCCATCAGGATGGATTTTTCGTATCTCCACTAAATTTGCGACTAGTAGATAAGGTGGTGGTCCTGAAGAATTAAATGACAGTATTTTAAGATCCCATATTTGAACCCACAAAACTCCTAATTTTCATTTGACTCATTTATTTCAATGACAGTGTGTTTATGAAAGATTAACAGTAAGATGGACACAGTGAATGAAAGTGTTTATCTGTGTGGGCTTATCCGCCTCAACTGACTGCTCCGCTATAGTATGACTCACCTGAAGCAATGCAGCGCATGCCATCTTGGTGGAGCTGGTAGCCAGGCAGACAGCCACACTGCCACCTACCTGGGGTGACAGCAGTACAGAGCTGACTGCACCCCCTCTGTCTGCGGACGAACAGCCTGCAACAGTGAAAAACTGTGTTCAACATGCTCACATAGAAAAGCTTCTGTTCTTCACATGGAGGCCCCATTTTTTAACAGGACTCGTCCCCATACAGTATATTGTATAATTGTATTTTATATCTTATTACCAGTTTAATTGTTTGCATTATGATATATTTATGTGGAATGTTTTCAGAAAATAGGAGCACTTTTCGTTGAAGGATACCTCAAGTTTCAGCACATAAACAGGGAAGAATGCTTTCTACAATGGTGTGCTTTTTTTTACTTCAGAGAAGATAAATATGAAAATTATTAGAATACATTGCTGACACGCTGTTATACAGTTCATACCAGTACACGCCTGTCCATCCTCACGTAGTACAGACCCCTCAGGACACACACAGACTGCACCCTCATCTGTCGTCAGGCATCCATGGCCACACTTGGTGACATTCCCTTCACATGGTATGATCTCTGTTTGTTTTTCAAACCCACATGAATGAAACAAAAGATTGAAGGAGATTAAAGACTTTTTATTAAAGGCTAAAATCGAGATCAAAGAGTTCCATGTTCAAGATTTTTCAGGTTGTTTTGGGGCTCAGTAGGTTTTAGGTTTCTAACTGAGTCAGATGGGCTACAAGCTTCTTAGGCTCTGCTCTCGTGAAATCCCTTTATGAAGTCAGCGCTAACCCTATCAGAATAGGTAAAAGTGTGATGAGAATGCAGTCAAAGCCCACACAGTGGTGAGGGGTGATGTAATGTTAGCTCACAGTAGAGTGGTATCTCCTGTACCCATTAATACGGGCCAGGTATACAGAGGCAGACCATGCGGATGTGAATCTAATGTGAAATATCTGTAGCCGTGTTTCTGACTGTTAACTTTTTAAAAACTTTTATATTGTTTTTTTTTTTTTTTTTTTGAAAAAGTAAAAAAGAAAAGAAAAAAAATCCACCTATTGCAATATGACCATTAAAAAAATTACTTTTTTTATGTATTGTAAATATTTGTTTCCAATTTGTTTCTATAGAATCAAAAATAAAAGCCAGACTACTTCCTCCTCCATGTAATCTCTGTCGTCGTCTCCATTGTCTAGCCTGTTGCTTGGCTGCATGTTTGTTTTCTCCTGGACCTTGGCAAAGGTTGTCTGCTAACCAGCTTAGACAGACAAAGCTGCTGACCAGATATGTTCCCTAATGCAAATGTCACCTCATCATCTAATCTCATTGTGCATGTGAGCCTCCTCTGTTCGCTTGGCCATAGCTGTGAGATTAGAAGAGAAGAGATTAGGATGCGTCCATAATGTATTTTAATATCTTATGAAGTTAATCACCGTGGTGTCAGGATAAACGAAAAAAAAATAGAAAAATGGGAAAAAAAAATTATATAAATAAACAGAAAAAAGTCAGACAGAATATGTTGCTTTTACCAGTTTGTTTAACTAAATAAATATTTTCTATACATTACCTCATGACTGCAGTGCATATGTTTGTGCCAAGATATTAGATTGTCTGAGGTATCTGCTCAGTAATAAAGAATCTCTTGTTATGCTGGCAGACAACAGACCTGCATTATGGCAGAGAGGAATGACCAGACGCTGACTGACGGAGGAACGCTATATGGAACACTCGGATTGGTGAAACAGGGAAAATGTCTCCAAACAACAAATGTTTTAGTAGAATTCTTTTGGCAGTTATTAACATCACACTGGCTGTATATATTAGTCTCTAATCTTTTCTGACTTTAATGTGACATCCCTGCTTCAATCTACCTTTCACAGCCCCTCCGTCTCAGCACTAGGAGACCTCTAGTGACAAACTGTCAGTGTTTTGACCCAAGTAACCTAACACACAATTGGCAGCTAGCATGTGTCTATTCTAGTACATATAGCATATGACCCAGCCTTTTTATTGGCTCTGTAGGGTCAAACTAGTGTCTAGGGGACAAATGCCACCTTTCATAGCACCACAGAAAGAGGAGGATCTGATGGGAAACCAGTGCAACATTCATTATGCTGGCCAGAACAAAGTGCAAGTGTTGTCACGTTTTGCACTTAACATAGCATCATATAAAGGATAAAACTGCTTCATGGCATAATACTGAATACTACGTAAATGCAAGTTGTCATCACCCAGGGGAGACCAGGAGACTGTCCAGAAGTGTTTTTATGATCTGTAAAATGAAAATCTATGTTTTAGTTTGTCACCAATGAGCTTATAAATCCACAGTTACAGCTCTTGATAACTTCTATTAATTTATTTGCTCTGTGCCATGAATTTGCCATACTAGCAATAAAAACCACTCTGGAATTGAATTTTTTTTTAAGAAATTAGAATATCATACAATATATAATACATAGAATATAAATAGGTTATATGATCAATATAATAAGAATAACATGTTTCTACCATACCTTGACATGTCTTCCTGTCTGGAAGGAGGGCATATCCTTTAGGGCAGGTACAGAAATAGGAGCCTGGGATGTTTTCACAGCCAAGAGAGCAGCCGTGGTTCCAGAGGGCACATTCATTCACATCTAGGGCACACAGAGACAGATACAGTCATTTAACCTTTTAATGGTATTCTAGCAGATAGTCTCAGACATATTTTATAAATGTGTATGTTGTTATTTGTGTGACCTCTGGAGGAGTGTATGTTGCAAATCTGTGAGACCCATGCCAACTTATAATAAGCTGTCATTTAAATCGATTAATATTGTGAAGGCTTTTTTTTCTAAGTTCTTGTGTTCTAAACTCACTAAACTAAAAGTTGTACATTTTTTGATTATACATTTAAATTCATGATTAAATGGACCAGATACCAACCTTCACAATGAGTGCCTTGCTTACTGAGAGCAAAGCCTTCGCTGCATTGACAAGACCCTTGCTCGGCCAGACTGGAACACACATTCACACAATTTCCACTCTGTTCGTCACAACCTGTTTGAAAAGGTTAACAGTAATATATCACTAAAAGACTGCCATTCATATCTATAATAATGTATGTACAAAACGTAAGTAAGTTCAGCGGTAACCTGGAAACGATGATTCAGAGTCTGCCATTGGCTGGTTGAGGGGATGTACCACCATAATATTAACTGGAGGTTTTGCCATTGGTTTTATGTTAACATTCAGCGGCTCTCCACCAGTGTACTTGTTCACTTGTTTTATAACCCGAGATGCAGCGTCAGTGTAGTATAAGTGCTCCAGAAAAACTGATAGCCCCAGTGACTGCGACCTGACCAAAGGAGAAAGAAAGGAGTGTTATCTCCCACATACTAACAGAAATAAGAGGACAAATAAAGTACTTGGAACACGACAACATGCTCACCGAAGTGGCTGATCTACGATGTGCAAGACTTTTCCGTTGTAATCACAAGAGGCAATGGCGCTTTCTCCTTGCAGACCAAATTGAACCCAGTACAGTCTTTTCTCTTCTCGGTCAATCGACAGTGCTTTCAGTTGTTCAGCTATTTTAATAAGTGTAGTTTTCTTCTGACCTTTCGTATCAGACCTCTGGATACTTGGAGTCATCCCACCAGACAGCCAGAAAAGAAATCTGCAAAATATGTTCTTTGAACTGAGAAATGGCTTTGCAGTGACATGTTTCCCATGATCTTCCACATGTTTTCTAGTTATTTGCTTGCTTTGTGTGTTTGTCTGTTACAAACGTGCAAATTAAGTAAGATGCTTCTACTAATGTCCCTGGTTGGGCATTTTTTCAAATGTATCTTAACATCCCTCTCAAATCAGGATCTATATGATAGTTTTGCCTGGTCATATTTTAGTAACTTTTAATAAATTGTATATAGATAAATTGTGTCCCACAGACATATATGGGAAAAAAAAGAAGTAAAAAAGTGATTTGAAACATGCCCTTGGCATTTAATCCTCATGGAGAGATATTCTAAATTAAAAGCCACAAATCTTTGACTAGAGAGATTTGTAGTTTGGGAAAGTCAGTCTGTCATTTTGCTCCTCTGTGTCACCTTTTCTTGATGGGGAGAGATGAAACATTTATAATCCACACACACGAAATGTCATCATTTTCTCTGCTTGCAGCTCATCTTTTCATTTAATAAATCTAATATCATTTGACCCCTTCCATAACCTGCGTACATAAGAAAAGTGGCCACATGACAAACATAAAAAGGTAATGAGAACTGGATTACCTGTTATTGGGGTCAACCGTTATGGAACTTGGTTGGGTCAAGTGTCTTAAAAGAGTCGTTTCATTGTTCCCATTTATGTCCATTCTCTTGATTTTTCCCTTTTCCCCACTTGTCCAGTATACACTGTTCCAAATCCAGTCCACTGCAAGGCCCGAGATATGTTTGTCAGATGAGTACAGTTTCTGGAACGCAAACATTCAGATGAACCCCAGAGCAGTGTCAAAGTGTCAAATCTCAAGAAAAATAAACTATAGATTTGAGTTTTGGTCATTTCTTTTTAGAAAGGATTTCTACAAGTTCTCTACAACTTTAGAGTAGTTACATAATCACCTGTCTGTGTGCTCCTCTCACTGAGGCTTTGTAGATGACCCCAGTGTGCTTGTCAGCCCAGTAAACTCTCTCTTCTCTGAAATTAAAGTCGAACAGGATAGAACTTCCCACCCCAGCCATGAGCCTTTTGTGGTTCTTCCCATCAAGGTCCATACGATGAATGGCTTTACCATGGCCAAATATCAGGAAGGGCTGTGAAGCTTAACAAAAAAACATCACGCGTCTTTCATGAATAGCAGGACTTGAACTTATTTCAGACACTAAAACATACAACATGTTATTCCAAAGACTTGTGTTTCAATCAATTATCAAAATAGTTGTTTTTTTTTATTGAATAATCGACTAACCTTGCAGGTCTACATATCACTAAAATACAGAATCGTGTGTGTAGTGTGTTAAATTTTCTTTTTGCAAAAGTAAATTTTTCTACTGACTTCTTTATAAGTTCAAGAGTTATATTCTTGAATTTGATTTTGAATTACCAGTGCCACTGACAGACCAGTTAACACGTGCAGCTATTTGCTACATGTGAAAGCTGCTATCATGTACGCTTTTTCTCAGTTTAACCTCAGTGAATCCCAAGGACAGGTGGGTAACTATGGCAACATTTAACATTTCAATGGCTGTTTCTTCCTCCTTTGTGTCATTAAACTGGTCATATTAAATGATTTAAAAGCCTGTTCACGGCTGAAATGGGATGAAGTTCAAGGCAAACTCTACTGCTTCTAAAACATCCAATACTCTTCAATTAATGTTGTTAAAGGCTACAAAGTACATTGTCACAATAAAGTTCTGCTACACGTGAGCACCAAAATATAAAATCGTAATATGTAGAGGTAGCTTGCTCTGCAGCCTGTTGAACTTTGACAAACTGGGATATAAGAGGAAAACAAATCTGTGTTCTCTGTTTGGATTATTATTGATAGAAGGTGCTCTGGTCTATCATGGTAATGCCACAGTCATGTGCAACCATGGATACTGCTCTTAACTCTGTGGAATGAAGAAAACAATGAGCAACACAAGACAAACAACATAATGAAATGTATGTCCCATAGATGGCCACTGGAGCTCTGTTGCTAGGAGGCATCCTGATGAATCATTCATTGACAAGTTCACATGGTGGTCAACATGATTCTTGACCTGGTGAGCTCAGTTTGTTGGATGATATTGGGAAACTTACTTCCAAACTAACATTTGCCATTTTACAATAATAATAATAATAAAAAATGGGTACGTTCTTTTTTAATGTGACAGCAAAGTGACACAAAAACAGGTGCTCTGAATGCACCACGCAATCAATGTGGACATTGATTTCCCATCTCACATTGTGTTAAAATTCTTTAGGGCAGCTTTAGTGGCCATTTTGGATGCTGAGCCATTTAATTAGGTTAGCCAATGCCATCATGTTGCTCATCAAAACAAGCAATTGCTTCAGTATTTGAGCTGTGGGTGTATTGTTAAAGCCTCAATAAGCAGGACTGCTTTATGGCAGTATTGGATTTACAGGCTGGTTCCATTAACGCAATGAATTGTTGTGACTGTCAGACATTTATTTATTTAAAACATTTTGTCTATATATGAATTCAAAGTTGAGTTAAAAGATAATCACTCTATATTACTATATGAAATTACATATATCACCCACCCGTATTGACAGCCCTCAGCATATGTGAGGAAAATGTAATGTTTTATTAAAGCCTTATTGAACACAGCTTACAGTACGTGGCCTCATGAAGCTCTAGTGGCCAGAGGTGTGCGCTCAGTTATCGCACAGCATGCTGCAAACTGGAAAAAAAGTCTTCAGTTGGATAAATACATTTTCATTAGGAGCAAACTGGTATGGTGTTATAGCCATCTGTGCAGTTCTGTGGCACACAGAATGTGCTGCTTCAGACTGGTTCCAGGTCCTGGATGAAGAAACAAAACCAACTCAAAGGGTCATGTTCTGCAGTGACCTTTGATCTATCTGTAGAAGACAGAATAGTGACGAGAATTTCTCCCTGGGTATTTAAAAGATACAAATTATTACGATTCCTTTTAAAGGTCCATTTTCAGGTGATTATACACTAATAATGCTCTATTCTGTAAACAGAACCCTTTAAAAATCTTACACACCGGACCTTAAGTTTACATTCTGCTGAGATAAAACTAAACTCTGCCAATCTGGCAGAATCCTACAAGATAACCTTTTGGACATCAGTGATCACCATCTGTGAGCTTCAACTGATGTTCTTGTGGCATCCCACAAAAAACTTGGGCTCAGCCTGAGATACACCCACTCGAGCACAGGCCAGCTTACTGTACCTTTGCTACAGTGCATTGTATTGTCTGCTTAGCAAATTTCACTTTCCACACACGTACTATACCGTGCATGACTTTTATATTATGTTTGTTTGCTGTTACTTGATACTTCTCGTCGGAACAACTTGTTTTATTTTAGTATTTTCAATGACCAGTCCAAACAGCATAGCAGATATAGGAGTAGTTGTAATAGTACATACAAAACTCTCCACATATCAAGGTGAGGAGGCACTTTGGTGAAGAATATGACATCGAGCAACAACAAAAAAAAAGATAGATTTTTTATCAAAGAAGCAAAAATCTTACAAACGGACGTATAAGGTTATCAAACTTTAGATATATTGACAGTATTTTATGTACAGTGAGGGGATTGTACATCCAAATTATTATTGCTGTGCAGTATGGTGCTCTTCATGAGTATACATAATGATATAAAAATAATAGGACAGGAGAGAGGTCTGTCAAACTTACCAACACAGCTGCTGTTTTTCCCCGCTCGCGATAGGCGTTCATCCCAACATGCTCTACTGAGGGCCAGGGCTCCAGAGCTTTGCACCATAAAATAGATCAGCGCTGCTGTGATCGTTGCAGTCAACATAATCCTGCGCTCCGTTCCTAATTCTGGAGCTGCACTTCACTTTTTTTCAGGCATTCCCACTATTAGCACTGGCACACAAGAATTCCCCAAAATTAAGCATTGGCTTATGGACTGTTGGCATCCTTGTCCAAGACAGTGGCGTTTTACGTACAGGACGATGTCATACTAAGAGATGAAAAGATGGAGTAGCCAGAGTGAAGAGGATAATACTGCCAGTGCAGTGTTCATCCAAAAAAAACACTGTGTGTAGGATCCTACTCACTCCCCACTTTGGCCCCCAGGCTGCCAGTCTGTTTTGGAAGCAAAGATTGAAATTCCTGACACCCCCGTGGTAAATTTTGCACATGCTAGTCCAGCATTGGAGCAAGATCTTCTTTAAGCTGCAGTCAGTGTCTCAAACAGAATGTGGAATATGCAAGAAATGAGGCTGGGCTGAAGAAAGGTCCTACATAATAACATCATCTTACCCTCACTCCGCCCCCTGACCCATGTCATTTCTGAATGTGGATGGATGTGTCTGCTTGAGACAGAGTTTTTGTGTCTGGGAGAGAGGAACTGGGAGAAGGACTATTAGACTGACCACAACACTTACATATTTTTGTATTTATAGTGACCTTTGGTATCCATTTTCAATCTATAACACCATTCATAAATGGCATACACTTACAGTACAAGAGCAATTTACCCATGCCACACTCACAATAGATACTATGTTCTGTTTCCTGTGTGTGTGAATGAGCAGTTGAAGTTTATCTGGCTTCCGGGGGAATGAGTAATTTATAGAGAACGAAGGAGGAGTGGAGCAAATTATCCCTAAATTGTTTGTCCTCTTTTTACCCAGGAGAACAACTAACAGACCCCGCAAACCAAAACCTCTATTCATACCCTCCATGACTGGGATATTGTCAGCAATAACGTTACCAAGTAACCTTGTAGAGGACCAGTAGAAGATTTACACGGCTGAGACCGTTGCCATGTCTCCAGACTAATGTTAGCAGTCTGAAGGGCACTAACCTCTTCCCACGATTTCACCCCGGGCAGATGACAATGCAGATGTTAACGTCTATAGGTTTCACTTCACGTGTGCTGAATGACATCACGCATGGGTTTGAATCATCAGTTGGAGAGCATGTCAAGAATACAAAGATGTAGGGGCTGCTGCTGCTGCATTGACGTCACTACGTGATATATGCTGGAATTTGAATGGATGGAAAGTTTTTGGATTGCAGGTTTAAGATTAACAGCACTGATTTATCAAGCTGCTATGGCTTTGTGCTTGACTTTTAGTGGAAATGGGCGGATGATGAGTTTATTGTGGGACATTAACCTCAAGTTGAATGCAAATCTTACTCTTTTATCTCTTATGGCACCGCGATCTATGAGCAATACCCTTTTCTGGCCTTCTGTCACTACTTCTATGTGGCTAATTTTGGATTGCTATGATCATTTTCAGTTGCCCTTCCTGGATTTGTTTTCATTGACCACAGCTCAGTGGTATCCGTTTTATGACAGAAGAAGAAATCTATTGTATCTGTCTCTATAAGTCTGTCTGCCTCTCTATTCTCCTGGCACCCTTGCCTCTAATAGCTGTACCTAGCTATCAGTCCATCTATTTTCTTTGCATCTCTGTCTATCCATTCATAGTTGAATCATACCGATCATATCCCCATATCTATCATTGACAGCCCGGCCCCTCCTTGTCCATGGTCCCTCCATTCTGTTTGTCAAAACAGCTTGACTGTTGCCATGAAAACAGCTGGCATTAGAGATTACTTAGTGCTGCAGGCTCATACAGCTGGTGGCAGAGGTATCCATGGGAACAGTTTTCCAGGTCTACCCGTCATCTTATCAGGATTTACGGCAGCGCCTGTTCAGATTTTCATGGAACGTGACAACTGTGACTCATTGATTTTCAGGATGAACACGCCTGCTCTTATTCATAACTGAGTGAGCACATGTGATATGTCTATGTACCTTTATACGCCCACTCCTTTTCATAAATGACATTGATCTTTCTATAACCAGGAACAGCCTTACATGTATGGCTTCTACCTGGTTGTATTGTTTAATTCATAACTGATAATATCCCGATTTTTTAGGACAATCTCCTGTTTTTTGTCTGTGTCTCTCCACCTAAGCACCAGCGTCACACATACTGACATATGAAATAGACACAAAGATGGTATATGATGAGGATAGCATGATGAAGGTACTACTGTATGGCATACATGAAGTACAGTGTGCATTGTAACACTCAGATTTAGTTTCACCTGGTCTGTTGTTGATGGGAAATTCATAGAGATTATTGGAGAAACTAAAACAATTAAAGACAAACAATTAAAACATAACTTATAGAATTTTATGGAGCCAGAAAAGGGACGGGGTATTTCTGGTGGTGGTTTTGACATCGGAATAATTACCAAAATGTGGTACTCTTTGAAAAATGTCAAATGTGTTAATTTTGGTGACATTGGGAAGTTACTGATAAATAATTAGGGTCGGACAAGTATACAAAAAATAAGTCATAAACAACTCCTGTACAAAAGAAACTTGAAATTTTGGAAAAATGTACTTGACATATGTGCACACATTCACTCATGTAACATAGGACAGCAAAAATAGAATTAAACAACTGTTCAGTTTAATAAAAACAAATGAACAACTCCATATATACAAAGTCATAGAAACAGGCAATGTTTATCACACGAGTCATATTTTCTATCAAACACACCAAAAGTACTTTCTTGTCCATTAAGGCAACAATCAGCTTGATGCTTGAAGCAACAATGAGGCTGTAAATGTGATGGGACGTGGATAATGACACCACATAATATTCATATGTGACACTTAAACTTTGGCAGTGAAGATAAAACACCACACACAGCTAACTGACAGGCTCTTTGTATGGTACTATGTATACGTTCTATAGGTCCAACAAAGGACCTATTCAGACGTCTTTATCAAATATAAGGCTCCAAAATAAATAAGGACATGCATAAAAAGTCACTGACTGACTTGATTGTTCTTTTAACAAAAGGTTCCTCCAGGGAATGTTGACTACACTTTTCTAAATCATCATACATCTTTATACCTCAACAACTGATGGAAAAGTAGAATAAATGTGTCACACCATTCAAGACAGCAACATTTCTTTACAGCCCCACTGATGTGAAAAAAATATATATTTATAAAGATTTATACGTGATTTCTGATGATCAATAGTTGATCAGTTTCATAAAAGGCATATAAAGAGTATTTCATATAAGGTGTTACATGCATGGTGTTTGAGCATTTGCCATTAACTCCTGGCATCAGCAAAGATACTCAGACCGAGAACTTTCACTCTTATAGGTCATCTGGGAGTCAATGCTCGACCTGGAGCACAGGAGCATCCGCTCAGATTCTTGAGTCTGTCTCCTCGTCCAGAGTTCAGTTGGATGCGAGTTCAAGGTCCTTTGTTTCAATGAAATGGTCTCAAACTTGACATAGCTCTCTTTTTCAAGCTCCTCTTCATCTAAACCCGTGTTGCGTCCCTTGCAGTACAGAGCGAGGATCTTGTAGATCAACAGAGCAATAAGAGGCAAAACCAAAACACAAGCAATGCCGCTTATGACAATGAAGAGCTGGTTCTGCCCATCATCTTCTACATTGTCCAGTGTGTAGAATTCAATGCAAGGGTCTTTTCCAGCGGCACTACCTTTGGCTACAAGGCAAACTGTGTACCTAATTCCAGGTGACAGTCCCTCAAGGAGCACTTTCCCACTGCCAGCATTAGTCTCAACTGTCCCTTTGATGTCATCTTCATCATAGGGTGAATATACAACTGTAAGTGGGGCATCATTTGGTAACCCATCTGCTGTCCAGAGTAAAACTGCAGTGTCCGTTGTTTCCTCTACAATCTTAAGGTCTTTGACAGACTCTAATGTATCAATATCACTTTTCGTGCTCTTTTCATCTGCTGCAAGCTTTCTCCCATTACCTCCATTCTGGATTTTCCCTTGTTTGGGTGAGGCTTTCTGTATTATGGGGCTGGGAGTAGTTTTTGCCTTCTTAGGGACAGTAGATAGTGTTGTTGTTGTTGTTGTTGTTGTTGTTGTTGTTGTTGTTGTTGTTTTAGGGAAATCTGTGAATGTGATAGTGGGAGAGTTGGGAATGTCCGTTGAGGGAGTAAATGTGCCTTGGCTTGTTGATCCAGTTTCAACGTTAGGACTCAGTGGAGAGATGGTGGTACTAAAGCCACCAACAATTGTGACAGAAATGGTGGCTTCCACATTGCCAGCAAAATTCTTTGCTTTGCAACTGTAGTTCCCAGCATCTTTGTATAATATTCCATGTAAACTCATGATGGACCATCTGATGCCATCCCCAGGTGATTCCTGGACTATAGAGTAGGAAAAAAATACAAAGTCAGCATTGATCAAGTCTTACCAAGTCTTTGATTGCATTGTATCTTTTCAAATGGTTTATGACCCTGTGGCTTAAGTACTGCACACCTTATAGCTTCCTTCAGGTAATGAAAACTACAGATAATATATAGGCTACTAAATGTATTGTTTTGAATTTGAAAAGACTAATATTCTTTTATTTTATTTATGTATCTTTATTTCAAACATGCTTTGAAAGGTAAGCATATTATACCTGTGTTGTTGACTGGGGAGCCATCTGACTTAGCCCAGTAAAGATTTGGTGTCGGAAACCCTGTAGCGTCACATCGCAGAAGAACATTACTGCCCAGAGAAGATGTGATCTTGGTGGCTGAAGTCATGATTGATGGTTTTACACAATTGTCAAGTTCAGCACGCTGAAAAAGAACACCAGACAGATTCTCTGGTCCACTGCAGGTCAGGAATAGGTCCATCAAAACCACTGGTGTGTCAGTCATTTTGGAAATCTCAATCATTTTAGAGATTTTACAGTCACAAAACCAGGGATTATCTTGTAGGCCTGTAAATGAAAAGATGAGACAAATTAAAGTCATTGGTTAACATTTCAAACACCATCCATTTAAATGTGATATTACTTTAAAGCATTTTTGAACAACACACTGTAAAAAATATAACTTAAAGAGGTAACAGTAAGTTTTCAATATGACTCACTGACATTAGGTTCTAGTAGAACTTTTTTCTGTTGGGGAAAACTTTGGATTACAGTAGTCAGGGGAGCTATGACTATGCAGGTGTTGATCTATTTTTACTCCCAAACATGAATGTATGACTAGGGAAGAAAATCAAGTTATCCATATTTATCAACTATCTTTGAATTGTGTTTTTGCTTTGAAAATTTACACCATTTTTACATGCCGATGAAATTAAAGGGCCATGGAAGTAAATCTCTCATATATATTATACTCCCTTACAAATTGCTGTAAACACCTTCTGCACACAACAGGTAAGCACATGGACTGGTGTATATTAAAGCCCTTTAACCAGATTAGTTTGTCTTAACAGTAGCAAAGCACCTAATCTGCCTCTGGCCTTCCTTTAGTAACACACTCTTTCTATTAGCCTTTCTGTTAGAATATCAATAGATTACAAACAACTTTATCACTTTACAATCCATGTGTCAGGCTTGATGTTCTAGAAAGTATTTATGTTTCATTCAGTTTTTATTACAAACTGAAAATTAGATTATCAGTGAAATTGCATATTTTAATGTTTGTTCTATATTTTAAAATGTTTTTAATAAAAAAAAATAAAGAAAAAAATCAAATAATTTTAAATCGTAAAAGTGAGCATACCTCATTGAATTCTTATAGGAAATGGCTTTAGGATATGCTAGAAAAGCTGTCATCTGTTTGTGTGTGATCTGTTTTTTCCTACAGCCTAATCCTGTTTCTCCTTCAGGTACACCAGTGCACACAGCCAGCTCTTTTGGCACGGATTAGCTAGCTTACAGCATACAGCCTATTAACAATATCCCCCCCACTGTCCATGCAACACAGACACAGTGAACAAACATCCAGGCTCATACATGCTAGGGTGATAGAATCAGTAAGAAGATGACTTATTCAGTTACATGCAAGTCAAAACACATACAACAAAAGAGAGTTTCTGACAGAACATTCTGCCAGTCATATTTTAAAAATCATTTAAAAAATGGTTTCACTCCACAGTGACTTTATACTCTTTTCATGACAAAGGGGTTCCATAGAATAGACAATAAGGAACAATTAAATCTATTAAAAATGGAAAAAAGTAAGATTTTTACTATTCCTACCCAGTGACAGACTTTTGATAATTGTGCACTTTGACTTTGACTTTAAATAATCAATAAGTTTGAGCATCTATTATTACTGTATACTGGAATACTGCTAATAATTGCCCAAGCTGTGGATGCACAGAAGTAGAGAACACTACTTATTATCAACTGCAATCCCATCACAAGATGAATAGAAATGAATTCAGTTGCACTGTTGAAACCACAGCTGTCATTGTAACTTTACTTTGCATTACTGAAACGAAGTAATGCCTAATTTATTCAAAATTAATTAGCAATTGTCACATATGTACAGGCCAAATGACCTATTCTGATCTGTGTTTGATAACAGTCATGTATTCTTCAGTAATTATTGAATAAGAATAAGCTGGCCAATACTGCATATTTTGCATTTCAGTTTACTGACTTATTTCTTATATACACTCCTAGCACTACTTCAGTACTAAAGAGTGCTTAAAGCTAATGGAGTGCAGGACCTTTGGGTATGAATGAGTGTCCATTAATTCAAGCCCTTGCTAAATGAGTTCATACAATAGTGATTACCAGCATGCAAACTTCTCTGTATTTCACAGTATACTGGAGTTATCAAATCTGGCGTCTGTGGCAATATCCCCATACTGGTGCACCAGATGCATTTGACATCATGCAGCAATTATTGGTTCACCAGAGCTGAAGGGGGAGTGCAACCAGATCAATGAAGTAATCTACAGCGAATATGAGTATGGTGGTAGTCATATGTCATAAACACACCCTGACAGTTTTTGTGTAATCAAAAGTTACACACTGCAGGTATCGAACATAAAGCTATTGCAACAACATAACCGTAGTTTAGATGGCAGAATTTTGAATTCATAAATACAATGCTATTCAAAATTCCACTAAAAAGACAATGAACAAAAATGTTCCATTAAGTGTCCCAGTAACAGTGACCGTAAACCAGCATGCAGAACAGCAGGACATCCCCTAAGTGGAATGCAGCTATACACCTGTAAGCTCTGTGCTATGACTTGTCAAAAAGTCTGCAGTGCAACCAGCCTATTGCCTTTAGCTAGAGAGACCTATGACACTGACACAGATATCAAACTGTGATAAATGACTGATTGAATAAATAAAAGTCACAGTTCATCCTGGCTTGAAATATGCATCTGCTGTATTTCATTTCTATTGTTTCCATATATTTCATGGATACATGTAATACAGCGCACTTGCTACACAGTTGTTATTTCCAATGTGTTCTGCTAAATTTGATCCTGGACCCTGCAGTGTGATAAATGTTCAACAGTTAATTAGGACAATAAATTGATCATTTACATTAAGTGTTAACTCTGGTACTACTAAGAATAAGCTCATTTGAAAGTGTCCTGGCAGTCACCACCAGGACTGGTTTGTGTTCGTCAGAGCAAGTCTGGCCAGATAACCAGACGATGGAATGATGTCCCTGAGGTAATTACAAATAACCCCTGCACTGGCCTTAAAATCCTATAAAACCAAACCTGACACAACTTTTTATCCTTACCTAACACAGTTTTCTTGGAGGCATAAGAGACAGGCACTCCATTGAAGGGGGGCCAGATATCCATGAGATCAGAGGGCAGGGTAGTTAATTTGTTGCTTGATAGGTCTAAGTAGGTAATATTCATGAGGTAGGGTATTGCCTCAGTCGGAACATTAGTGATTCTGTTGTTGTGTAGATCCAGTGTCCTCAAGCTAGGCATCTCCTTCAGAGACTCCCAAGGGAACATGGAGATCATATTTCCATCCAGCCTCAGCTCGTGGAGCACTTTGAGGTTGTAGAAACCTGCATTATCCACAGATGTTACGGAATTGTAAGTAATCCACAGATATCGTAGTTCCACCAGATAGTAAAAAGCTTCCGTTGGGATTCGCCGTACAACAGTTTTCTCAATGCGAAGTTTTACTGTATCCACAGGGACGTTGACAGGGATATCAGACATGTCTGGATCATTGCAGACCACAGATCTGAGAATGAAAGATAAACGAGTTAGATGGTTTGAACATATCCTGTGTCACAATAACAAAATAGTTTTGAAAAATGTAACTGACACTTTAAGCCATTTCACCATTAGACATCAGACGATGTCAGCAGATGAGCATTTTAAAGAATTAATGACAAATCTATCTGTCTATCCATCCATCCATCCATCCATCCATCCATCCATCCAGTCTCTCCGTTGTGATGTGGAATGCCTTTTCTGACATGCCTCTAGTCCATCTAAAAGGCACTTCTCAGATGGCAAGGTCACAGCTAATCGCTGTCATCATAAATAGTGAGTAATCGTGTGGACTGACACCTACTACAGGAGGTGGAATACCTTGAATCAGTTATGATAATAAGATACACAGATAATAGCCTGTGTAAACGAGAATGATTTAATAGCTTTCAATAAAAGAGTGTATATAATGGAAGAAAAAAAACTTTAGTTATTGCTTTTAGCTTTTGGAGGCCTTGACTGTTAATGACAGTGTCAGTGTCATCTTCAGTAAAATGACCTTTTCCCTTTTCACGACAAATCAAACATGCCTCTGTTGTCCAACTTGTTAGCGGAAATTTCTTCACAAGAACAAAACCAGCCAGCCAGAGGAATGGTATATGTTTATATGGTGATACCTAATTTCCCTTCGGGGATGAATAAAGTCATCTATCTATCTATCTATTCAGCATGTTCTCGCTTTTATCTTATATACTTTGAAATGATAGATTAACATTGAACTTTCTTTGTCATCCAAATTTGACTGCAAGGAGAGGGAAGCATTGTTTAACAGGGTTCAGCACTAATAAGATCGATTATGCAGGTGGCCATTAGGTCTTTTTCAGGGATAAATGGATTGGTGCCATGCCAGGGAGCGTACATTATGTCAATACAGGTCAATACAACCGGTACAAATTATGCTGTGGGGCATTTTGATATATTTAACTTATTTTCACCTTACATGAATAGACTTTAAATACCAAATATCAAAGCTGAATATTGTACTTGTCCTTGCATTTATGGGCTTTTCCTTCTTTTTACATTTACAAACACTGGAACTGCATTTATCCAACGTATGTTGGACCCTTTGTCCAACTTATGTTGGATAAAACTGTTTCCCAAGCTTAATTCAGGACTATACTGAGGTGAATGTTTAATAGGACTTTTTTTTATTAACCCTGAGGTGTAGAGAAGGTAGCCTAATTAGGTCAACCTAATTTTAGTTCTAATTTCTACCAATGTATTTTGAATGACAGCACAATTAAAGTACAGTTTACCTGGATCCTGTTCCATCAGCACGTCCATGGAAAACACAGGTGCACTGCGACGGGCAGAAGGGATTAGCCATACAAAGGCAGCATAGGAATACATGCACATAGAGAAGTCGACGCATGATTACATTGAATGCACCCAAAGTTCTCACGTTGAGAAGAGATCGGGAAAAAAGATATCCAGATTCATTGAGCACCTGAAGACTTATTCCTCCCCAAAAAGAAAAACAAATGGAGAATAATGAAATTGGCTTTCAAAGTCCATAGGAGACTACAGACACAGGCTGAGGATCTAATTACAGTACAGGTGACCTGTTAGATTCACTGGGTGGGGGAGGGTGGGGTGGATTAGTGAGGGATTTCTTGGGTTTGACGGGGTCACGCAAGCTCAGCAGCAGGGCAGGACTAGTCCTTTGGACATGGCGCTAATCACCTAATTATGGTGAGGTTTCCCCACACGTGATCCAGCCACGCCTTTGTTAATCCATTCAGTTACCAACCTTACCACTGATTTCAAAAATGTAACTTTCAGGTTTTGCTGTTCATGCCCTCACACATGTCAGATTTAAATTAAAAAAAAAACTTTTTTATTTAAATGTCACACTATATACAGCAGGGACCATGTTTAGTTATATCACTGTTCCTTCCTGATACTACACACTGTGGTCTTTGACGATCTTTTAGGTGTTTTTTTTTTTTTTTGCACTTGTATTCTGTATTCTGTAAGTCCCTCTGACTCTCAAGAAATTCCTTAAATGTATTATTTAGCTGGAGGCCATATGTAAGATGTGTGAGCGAGTTCTGTCTGGCACTGGGGTGCAAAGTGTAATCTTGGATGTGATTTATTACCTGACTGGATGGACCAGAGGCTCAGGAGGCCAAACTCAACATGCCTGCCAATGACAGGTTCACATTAGTGTATCCTTTTCATATATATTCTGCGCACATGGGTCCAGTATGTGCACACACATCTTATTTTTTATTGGGTTTATTTGAATTTATCAGTACATGTGATGATTGTTTTCTCCTTATCGTTATCGTTACACTGACACAGATTTAATCATTGCTTTACTAGGCATGTTTTTCACAATTAAAAACATCAGTCTAAAGGTTAAATGTACAAGTATAAAGGTATTCAGAGAGTGCAAACTTCCTCCAGTTTTGGATAATCCTCAATCTTGATGTCATTTCAATCATTTATTTTTTTAATTGAAGTGTGACTTCACAAACATAACTTTGGGTCTGGTCAATTGTAAAGTGGCTGTATTATTTTCTATTTCTGTTTTTTTTCTATCCTATTAATATTAATGACATAAAAAAGTATAGTTGCCAACTCTTTAATTGAATGTCTAAGAGAAAAGGGAGACACCTAGTGGTATGATATTGTTATTGTGTGTATGTTCTTCTGATAAACATTCTTTTTCTTCCCTTCCTTAAAATAGTGATCAAAACTCACCTGACAGCTGATCAAACGGTAGTTATTACAAACACTAGCAAACGGACTACTAAATATATTCAACCTAAACATCACAAAACAAAATGGACTCAAGAGACATCAAGTATTTATTAACAAGTACACAAGTGAATTTTATTAATGCAAGCAAATTTGATCATACAGGTCAAATAAGCCACTTCAAGCTGTTGGCACATGAATGTACAAAACAGATTCGATTTAAAGCCTGCTACTAAGCATTCGTAGTGAAATTACAAAAGACTAATACGAGGAGAAAGCTGAAAGCATCTTTTCAGATCATTACAGTTTAAGCAATGTTGGTACAAGTATTAGTTTTAAGACATGGTTGAGAGCTCATCACAAACTAAATAGACACAACTCAAAGACTACAGTCTCTAATATCAGTAGCATAACGCGGTAAGCGTGAGAGGTTTAGTACTGCACATATAAACAAAGGGTTGATCCAGCAAGACAGTCAGAAGTGTAAAAATAAAGTGAAATAAAGTAACTTTTGAGTCAATAAGACTATATTAATGCATGTCCATGCCACGAAAAACATCTAAATTCACAGTCTTTACTAACAGTACAGTTATCCAACTTTGAGTTGAACACCAATGCGCTTACATCTAGAGAGAGCACAGAAATGGTCAAATAAGTGCATGAAAGTAGCTTTTGGAAAATACTGACAAACCAAAATTTTGCCAGGCAATGAACTAACAGGCCACAGTTGTATTCGTATGGCATTGAGATGTGTAATGCAATACAGTTACTGTCATGAACAAAACTACTGTGACACACACTTTTCTCACATCTGTTAATTCCACTGAGGAGTACCAACACTAAAGGTTTTATGATCTGGGTTTCTTTTTCGGGTTGAGACTGATTGATGCAGAGTGGACCGACCCACAGTGATCTCTTCTCATTCTCACATGAATTGTCCTTAAATGTCAGTGCTTAACATAGAGGTGATATATCAGTATATACAGTGCAGAGTTCTGCAAAAAAAAAAAACAGGAGTTTAGTGCTTATAAAGTTCCACTTTTAAGAAATTAAAAAAGGGGTTATGAAAGCATGTTTGCATGTGCTTTTGTGGCTTTTGTGGAATCATTCACAGTCCCTAAATACATTTTAACTGGCAAGATTATCATAAAATAACCCACAATTTATTTTTAATCTACTAATCACGTCTTTGATATCTATCAAAGTCACTGTTTCCTGTTTAACAGGCTTGGCACATCTAGCAAATATTCATTTTACTCTAAGGATTTGGTATTGTGTTGACTTGGTATAGTATGACTTCAAATAGAAAAACAGATTGAATTACTTTCACGTGAAAGTGGTTTTAATCCCTGGGAATACTGGTATGACAAAGGCTTATGATGCTTCATGGTTGCATTTTGAGATTGAAAATATTTTTTTTTAAAACTAACCACCCGTTCACATACAGTACATAGTTCTTGAACATGAAATCTCCAGACACACGACATGAGAAATGTGCTTGAAAAACCCTTTTTAAGCCCCTGTTGACCCTCTCAGAAATCAGCAAAAAAATAAATTATGCATGAGAGCAAAAATAACACTTAGCATTAAATAGAAATTCGAGAAAAATAAAACAATCAAATGCAAATTATCGAGTAAAAAAAGCTGAAATACTACTGCTACTTCTGATTCTACAAAGTACACTAAAACTACTATCAGCACTAAACGACTTGTATCAAGAATAATAGAACTGCCATAATGATAATCATAACACCATCCATGAGAGAGGTAAAGGGGCTTTTTTTCATCTGAAATGCTGTTTGTGACTGAGGAGGTTTGTGTGACGTCACCCCCCCAGACCACATTGTCATATGACGCACCAGTGACATCAGCAGTGGCGAGGGCCCTAGGCGCCATCCGCCCCCCCTCGGGAGGGGATGGTAGAGAGAGATAGATAGAAAGACAGAAGAGAGAGAGAGGGAGAGAGGCCGGAGTGGCAGGGCCAGGCCTCATGCTGGTCTTTATGTGTAGGCATTGAGGCGCTCCTTGGAGCGAGTGGAGTGGATGTCATGAAGCTCTTGCTCTTCCTTTGACTTGATGTCCTCGTACTTCTGCATTCGGCAGGCGTCCTTCACGTAGGCCCAGTTAGCAGACAGCACCATCAAGTAGTGGATCTGTGAGATATAGAAAATTATGAAGTCTGACAGCAATACAAAGCTAATTTCAAATAGATCTGCCTTATATAGTCCGTGTTCATATTAGTTCAGACCTGGATATAGCTTAGAACTTAAATTAGACATTATTATTAATTAATTTCTCAGTTTTTGTGAATGCAAATCAACAATTTAGACCTCTGTTTCACAGGCTTGGTTTGGTAGACTGGCCCTTTGAAGTAAAGGAGGAGATTTCCAGCAGGTGGCAGCATAATGCTAAATGTGGTTTTGGACTTGCGTTACCATGGCAGCTGAGGTTATAATGAATGTATTGAGCATTAATGACTGAAGTTGTAACACAGTTTCTCTTTTCACAAGGAGTGACACTTTCATAGCTGCACTTCTTTTTGTTCTTGACATGTAAGGAGACCTTTTTCTTTATTTTATGATGTTGAGTCTAAAAATGTAAAGATTTTTTTTTAGCATTGATTGTGTTTCTGGCTCATTATTGGGATTTAGCTGTGATGAATTTTCTCCGCTGTCAGAAAAAATGAATATGTGGAGGGGGAAAAAAAAAAGATCCCTGTCACAATTTGCAGCATCATCCATGACTAGAAAACACTTTCTGTTTCTCAGAAAATGGCTCCTCACAAATTACTGAGTGATGTTTGTAACAATCCCTGAGCCTTTCTTCTCCCTGTTTCCATGACAACGTCATGCCATGCCTGGCGCCTCCAAAAGAGGGAGAGAGACAAACCCTGTCTTTTTCACTGCGCCAAAGTGCCTTCTCTCCCGTCTACAGCTATTCTCTCGCAGGCAAACACAACAACGCGTAACCAGCTACAACAAAACACAGCTATTTTGCCAGCTACACATTTCCCCACAGTTACCTTTATTTCCAAAAATGCTTGACTCCTACCACTGCTAACAGAGAAGATACACACCACAGACATTGATTTCTTCCGATTTATGGTTGGTGTTAAAGATTTTAAAGACAGAGAGAGAGAGAGAGGTGTAAGTTTTTATTGGTGTCTCACCATGGCAATAACAGCAGCTCCTGCTCCAGCGAGAGCACAGATGAACAGGTGGAAAGTCATGTCCAGCTGTAGCAAAAACAAATCACAAGGCAATTACTCTGCCTGAAAATAAACTTAGAAACATTCATTCATCTATAAATCATGTTATTATGAGCATTATGAACATTATGCGCTAACTTTAGGATTCATTATTTGGGAAATATCAATCAATCAATAGTGGATATATTGGTATGCTTATATTTTTAGTGAGATTATTCACTTTATGAACAGGAGTAATGTGTTACTGTAAGCCTGTCGTTCTCAAATTGGGGGGCCACTTCAGGTGGAGAAAAATATGGAGTGAAACAAAGTTCAAAATTAATAGAAGTTAATTTTATTTTATTTCACTAAAATTTAACTTGGATCCTGTAGTTAATGTTTGATAATGATTGTGGGATAGGGATGTGATTGTTTTGCCTTCTGAGGAGGCTATGCCGTAAAAAAAAAAAAATACTGCCATGCTTTGTGGCAGTGTTTAAGTAACCATGCTATGTTCCATCACACTGTAAACTGACAAAGATACAGATAATTCACAGCCATCTGGTGCATCTAACGTGGCAGCCAGAGCAGCCGAGTGAAATGCCGAGTTCAAAGGCACCTAGGCAGTGGTTTGCGTGTGTTTGGTGTGACACTGTGGCTCTTATTGAGCAGCCTGGCATCTCTTGATTGAGTGTCACTTGTTCAGCGTAACCATTTTTCCAACTGTCCAGCTGGTGTTGACATGAATTGTTATTCTTTATTGGCAAAATTAGGACTTTATGTCATCTGCAGTAATAACATCATTTAATACTTAGATGTTACTTTCACCTTACCTCATTGGATTCACACATCTTGTAGAATTTCTCTGTTCCAGCACACACTGTTTTCACCTCATTGATTGCCACAAGACCTGAAAGATAGTGCTTTATTATAAAGCATGAATGAAAAGTAGCAGGCTACAAAATGCAAACGAGGAACAACAGCAAAGTTCAAAAGGTGGTACGTATGTAGAGTTACATGATTATAACACAGACTTAAAAGATGTCACACACACACACACACACGTCTTGTTTGATGGTGACAGCACAAATGGTTGTTGACACAGAAGCAGTATTAGTGGCTGCCGGTGGCTAATGGACTGAAAGAGGTGATGCTAATTAAAAGTAATGAGCCAGCCATATAAGCCACTGATATGATGAACCGATGTACCAGCTGAGCATAACATTATTCTGGATCATTAAAGTTACCAGGACAGTCATTTGAAGAGAAACATTAGGTCATATATCAGGAACATCACCTTCAAATTTACAGCACTTTGTTTCTAAAGTGGCTGTTTTAATACATGCATTTGCCAAAAATGAACTGTGAACATTATCATCTTGGTTCCTGTGCAGTGGTTATATTTTCTGTCACATGCCATATTTGTTAAATAAATATTATATTCTGCTTATTTCCAATAAGTTAAAATAAAAGCAGCCATTTAAACAGCACAGCACAGATGTGAAAGGTGCTCAGCAGTGGAGGCCATAGAGATCTGAACAATTGAGGTCTGAAAAGTCGGGGTTGAAGAAATTCAGACCATCCTTACCATACTGGCGTGGGTCCAGGCAGAGTGTGGCTCCCTCCAGCACAGTAGCATTTTGGCAAATATTCCAGATGTTGAAATATATGAAGACTGGGAGGGAGGTGAAAGCAGTCACTCCGAGCCAAGCCAACATGAAGATGTATGTCAGCATGATGAACTGCAAGGGGCAACAGAGGAACACAGATCACATTTAGGCACTGTGTCGATGTAATCAATGCAAGCTTGAACTTTCTGCATTTTTAAGTGAAATGATTAGAAATTTGAGTGATGCACTGCAATGTCTTTGTGTTTTGTTCCAGGGTATTGTGGAAGGACACACAGGATTTGGGGATATAAATGTGTTAGTGTGAACCCGTTCCCAAGCCGCTTCATGCCCATTTCAGCCAACACAGTCTCATTTTGGACATTTCCATGGTCACGATTAACACACACCAACATAATGACTGCGAATACCACAGCATAGCTTATTTCCTCTGCCTCCCTGTGGAGCTTCAGATCTGCTAAGCAATTATATCCCAGAGATAATCTCGTTAGGATTGCTGTGGGCTCCGTATGAGAGTGCTCCAAATGTTTTTATTGTCACTGTAGTGGTATAATAGAATTATTTTGATAGATGTTTCTAATGTAATTTTAGAGCACTTTAGTTGTGACACACTGTGGTATAAGGAATTTATTTTTTTTTAGATAATCTACATAAATGCATGCAAATCAACAAATCGTCTAGTGCACTGAAGCGTCATAACATGTTTTGCTGTCTGATATGTCATGCTTGCTTGCTTCCTATATGTTCTACATAGAACATTTACTCATTTAGCTAAAGTAAGAATTTAGAATATTTGACAATTTCATGTAACCCAATAAAAATTGAACCGATAACCGGTTTTCAAAAGCTCTTAGAGTTTCTGACAGTGTCGAGCTAAACGCAACATTGGTTTGTTAAAAAAGTCTACAGAAGGTGCTGGACACATTGCCACCATGCCTGAAGAAAGTGCCACTTAAAGGAAGCTTCACTGACTCAGCCTTCGAGGGTAACACCCTGAGAAATGACGTTAGGGTGTAATCACATGGGTATAAGGCGACCAAAATCGAAGCTACCCTACCCAGGCGCTGACACAGCGTCCACAGGTGGTGATCTTGAAGTCTCCATACAGGTCTTTGATGGCTCCACTGGTGAAGAAGCCCTCCACCATCAGCAGGATGCCGTAGACGAAGAAAGCCGAAGCGATGCCGTAGATCACATACTTGATAATGTCAATCCTGGAGAATGAACAGAGAAGCACTGAAAACATCCACAACAACACAATGTTACACTTCTGTTCTTGAATATATCACAAACTTTTACGCGAAACTGTTGCAGGAGGCTTGATTGTGGGTCAAGTAATGTTTTTCTCTCCATTTGCTTGAGTAACATACCAGATGCCATGTTGCTCTGAAGCAAAAAATCTAATTAATTTGGAGATTTGGTGCAGTGTGGGAAACGTCGCCTGTGTCAAAGAGAATATTAAATTCATGTTTTCTCTTCCCTCCGTGGGTATGCAAATCGGCAACTCTTAAGGGATGGTAATGTTTTCTTCAACAACTAAGTGACCCTTGAATCCATGAGTGATTTTGTTTTTTTTCTACTCACATGGTGAAGACGTCCAGTGCATCCACAGGGCTCCGCACCACCTCAAAGTAGTTCTGGAGGATGGTGACGGTGCCGGACAGGGCCTCATGTCCGCAGCCGCAGAACAGAGCCACGCCCGCGTACAGCAAGATGGTGGCTATGAGAGATGGGTATGGGATCCCACCCAGGCATTTGATGCAGCACTCAAGGCATCCTAAAAACACGCAAAAAGACAATTAAACATCTCAAAGAAAATTCAGGATGGGTGGAAATTGCTGTCTGCTGTGCTGTAATACAAAGTAAGACAGGATTCTACTGAAACTTTAATAATTCAGCAAAGCTTTGCCGGTGGGCAAATGCATTTGCATGTTGTACACCATTTACTTTTTGAGAATCTCAGACATTCAAACCACAGTTGGGAGGCAGCCATGCATGCATGCTCGTGAAAGTACAGGAACATTCAAAGCCACGGAATAGAGTCAAGTATTGTATGATAATTCTACTTTATCTATGCGGTGTCCTGGCCTCATATTTTCACTGCAGGTGCAGCATATTTGTTCTGTCAGTTGTTCAGCCCTACAGAGGATGCTGACATTTTATTCAGCACTAAAAACTCAGCTAGAGCTTTTACATAGTAATCCTGACCTTTAACCCTGTTCTTCTTTGCCTTGCTTCCTGTCCCTTGGGGCCCTTAAGGTGACTAATCACTGTTTGGCTCCAACTTCAATCTCCCGTCGCACAGATTGCTCTCAGAGAAGCTGAGTCTGTGTGTCTGTATGAGTAGCTTAGATTTATGAGTCTCTCTTGTGCTTGTGTATTAATGTGAGTGTGTGTGTGTGTGTGTGTTTTGTGGCACTGAGTCAGTCATTTCTCAGAGTAACAACAACAGAAGTGGAGTTTTATTTCCTTTGGAGGCCTGGAGAAAGAAAAAATGACTTCATAGCAGTGCATTGCAGTATATTAACTGCACACAGACATTTGTCACATAGCTCAGCCCATTCTCAGTCAATTTGTAACTCTTCACTGTTTTACAATAGAGAACTATGTGCATAATAGTCTAAAGTCCAAGTCAATCCATGCATGTGAAATGTGCAAATGTAATGTATGCCATGTCATAGACATGAGAAATTCTTTCTTGGTCAGTTACAACGTGATCATGGCTCATGATTTAACTCATCTGCATTCACGCTGCCGTCCTCATTCAGAAACGAGACTCTGTGCCAGCGCAGTCAGTTTTCATTGTCAGTTGTAGAGACGATAAAAGATGTCACAAGCGTTCATCAAGGACGGTTTTAGTACCATCTTTTTTTTTTCATTAACTCGCCGTCTTCACCTGGTCGTTGCAAAGCAGGAGCCACACCAAATGTCCTCCCTCCTCCTCCTCCTCCTCCTCCTCCTCAACTCTCTGCTTCTGACTGATCCGAACCTGAGCGGAATACCAAGTAGCTGGTCCGCCTGCTGGGCTTGGTGCAGCTCCGACCCTCAGCCAGACATGCCTAGATTATCTGCATTCTCGCTGATGTAATCCAGTGCCTGGCTTTAGAATTTCTATTCTCTCCTCTCGCTTTAAATCATTTCTTTTGTCATGGAAACCTTGCTGAGAATCTATGGTATTTCCCAATACCTGTGCAGCTTTTATCAGCTACAGCTTTAAGAAATATAGATAGCTTAGTGGAAATAGTCATGAGTTATGTTATCAGTCCTTGTCGGACATGTATCTGTTCCTTGTTTTCAGCCTCTGTGGATAGTTTAAAGTCAGTGCATGTCTGGATAGATGGGCTTTCTGTAGGTGATAGTGCAGGGTTGCTGTGATGCCAACTGTGTACTGTTTTTAACATTCCTCTATCAATAGTGCCTTGGTATGTCTCCAACATGCCCATTCTCCCAGCCCTGGGGGAGTGAGACATTACCTGGGAGGAGACATCAAATTCAAGAGACACCTCACCTTTGGTTCCTTTCAGACTATCAGGTACTAACAGTGTGATCTAACGGGAGGGACATCCACTCCCAGGCGGTTTCACACCTATTCACACCTTGATCAGGTGAGTACGTCAACCTGTGGTAGGTTTAAATGGCTAGGACTCCCTCTCTACCATGCCACCTCTAGTAGTGAAACAACTTCATTTCTACGATTAGAGTCCAACGATTAATGTACTGTTGATAGTTATAACGAATAATATTAATCCCCATGTTAAAATAATGAATGTCAAACATGTCATTTATTTTGACATCTCAAACTGCCTCATCAGCACAGTTGTCAGTTGCTTCCCAGAATACTTTTGGACAGCTCCGACAGACCCAGTGTGAATTTATTGATTTTAATCAGCTTAATTAGAAAAAGTATCATCATTCAGCAGTGAGTTAGATTGCCTTTCTTGACAACAGTCGAGCTATTTTAGGCTATTTTACTGTTATCATTATCATTAAAATCACAACTGTGTTTCACTGAACAGCTGTATCCAGAAATGCGTGGTACAGCACCAACAGCGATGTTTTCATTATGTCTGAGACAGAGAGGGATCCTGTCAGCACCCCTTCCCTCAGACTCATTACCTCGAGTTACCTTATCGTTTCAGGAGGCAGGCAGTGACAGGATTTATTGATGCCATTGTGTTTTCTGACGAGACGAGAGAGAGCAGTCACACTTAGTGTCCACGCCTGTGTTCAGTGGTCCTATTTAAGTCAGAGCGACAGATCAGCGTGTCCACTCATATAAAATACACAGAAAAACACACAAGTGACTATTCAGATGATTAAATACTATACACAGACATGCAAGAAGTGAATAGACACCTTCATTCAAATTCAAATTAAAGGTGTCTATTTACTTCTTGCACGTCTGTGTAGACTGGCAGATTATTTTGAATGTCATATATGAGCAAAAACTATTTTGGGTTTTTATAAACGCCCTTTGGAGCAAAGTCAAAGTTTATAGAACACGACTTATCCTTACTTGTTTGATGAAGTTTGTATTGAATGGGAGATAAATGGAGATAAGCAGTGATATAAATGATTTATGTCAATTAAATGTATTTTATTTTTCCCTGACGTACAACAGCGGCAATCAAATGAATAGTCAGGGGTCATTACTGCAGACACAAATAACAAATCTGGCCACTGGTTCTGATTCTTTTTGAGCTGCAGTGAAATAATGTCATCTACATGACTTGACTGAAAGGAAGTGTTGTTTCCATGGAAACAGTTAAAGATAGTTACAGGGTAAGATTGGAGCATTAGTGAGTGGATGTAACAAGAGTGATGTTTTATTGATTATCTGCTTTTAATCTTGTGGAGGGGAAACTCCTCGCAGCCAGCGAAGAGAGGTGTATTAGGAAAGGGCAGAATTAAATGAGCATGTCAGATGCAGGTTTAAATCACTACTGAATAGATGAATGGATGTTAATGTGATTTTAACGTGCAGTCAAAGCTGCAGTACCACCTTCTCTTTTTTTAATGTATTTCAGTCCAGCGTGTTTTCCAAAAATCTTTATAGCATTAAAACTAGTCATTGAATAGCTGTGAATAATTTCCCAGTCTCCGTCCTCGCTGCATTAAATAAAAGCTCTTCTCATACCAGCACATCCTCTCATTTCCTCTCTGTAACTTTTTATTGATCTTAAGTGACTGCAGATGGAGCTGGTGAAAAATGGCAAGTGGTGCGAACTGACTCGGAGAGCTACTGGATGCTTGATCCATAATTTAGAAGCGGCACAGTGCAGCAGAGCACAAGCCTCTCGCATTAATTATTCATGCTTTCTGCTTAGGCCAACATTACCTGTGATAGAAATAAAAGATCCCCTGCTTGATGACGAGTCATAAGTATTTGAGTTGATCTCGATCAACGGTCAAGTGTTGCTTGTCTTTTCAAGTACAGACCAACTGTGAGTCCGGCTGTAAATTTGGTCTAATTGACTGGCTAAGATGATAAAGATTATTTTTGCTCTTTATTGGTCGCACAGGAGACAAGTGGAACTATCCTTGTATTTTGGACATTTAAAGGCATTGTTTACAGTGCAGAATAGGTTCATTACTCATTTAAAATGGCTTATTCATTTACATTATTACATCCTGAAGGCTGTTCCAAGTACTGAAGGTTCAAGAGGTTAAAAATCTTTTGTAAATAGCTGATTATGTCGAAGTGACGGGTTTAAACACTTTGTTCTCTGTGTCTATAAGGGGAACAAAATGACTAAGGGTGTTCTTCTCGCTGAGTGTTAATCAAATAAATGTCACTTGCCAAAATTGAAATCTGGCAACATAAGGATTAGTCTAATGAATTTTGAACAAAGAGACAGGATTTCAGGAGATGGTGGGGTTTTAGATATTTTATCCTCCACACAAAAAGCCTCTGTTTAGAAGAGAGAGAGAAAAAAGTGAAGCCCATGTGACCCCAAACACAGCGGTCCAATCAACAGAAGGCGTCTTTTTTAATACAAAGAGAAAGGATGACCCCACCTCCTACTTCTCCTCCATCTGTCAGTGTCATATCCGACAGGCAAAAGGACACACACACACACACACACACACACACACACACACACACACACACACAGACTCTCACTGACCCAGTCAACATTCACATAAGGGATGAGGTTATCTTTAAATAATGCTTAGAGTTAAATTACATCCTTCAAAGAAAACATGACTGTAACATCCGGGTGACAGTTGGGGTTAATTAACGAAGGATTTCCTGCCCTTTGTAAGGCGCTAATGAGTTAGACACTCATGTTTGTTCATACTGATAATTACAATATTACAATATTTTTCACGAACTTCTTTTCTCACTCACTAAACTACTACTACTATATTACTAAAGTTCATCCGTTGACTTATACTTGGATTTCGATTTTTCCTGGTTTTTACTAAGTCACAAGAGGTCTGGTCTGCTGCATAGTGCCTGAAGCAGTCAATATACTTAATACCATGCTTATTGGATTTTGTTTACCCCACAGGAACCGTTTACAGGATCTTGTCAGAGGTAAGATGCAGCATGTGTTTGACTCAAGCATATTTAAAGATTTCAAGAACCACCAGAAATCTTTCTAGAATATTGGATTTGATTTCTTATTGACACATCAAGCTCAACGAAAAACGTATATGCAGTCTCAGTAGCTGCTTAAATAGTGCATGATTGCACTTTTAATTTATGGTCAAAGCCTATCTATTTCATGGTTTTACAAGCAGCAGCACATTCAAATAAATCCAGCCGTGATGTGTAACGTATCAGTAAAACTTAGAACATCGATGCAAAACTTTGTGGCCTGTCAGTAACTGTGTATTTGTGACTCAGGGTGAGCCGCACAAAATGAGCAAAATCACATTTGGCACCAGGTAAAGTGAGAGATACAGACAGGAAGGAAAGTGAAACAGGCAATATTTACACCAGTATAATAGCAGCTGTAAACACCTGCCCTTCCAGGAGTGCAGAGAAAAAATGTCTGCACTTTCTTTTAAGGTTAGGAATGTACTGATATTAAATAAAGCTGTGAACTATTCAACGCTTGAATGAAAAAATAGATGCATTGCACTTTTTATGACCCTATTTAACGTTGGTTTTATAATGAATCTGTTCTAGTAACATAACCTTATCAGTAACTCCAACGTAGGTGACTTCACCACTTTAACTTTGCTTGGTCCAGCAGCAGCTTTCACACACTGAATGTGACGAATCACAAAGTGAAGGTGTTTCTCAGGACTGTTCCCTTCCTCATCCCACTGAAGTTTACAGGCCTGATTAAAGCCAGTAAAGAGTTTATTTTTATATATCCTACTGGTTCTACCCATGTTTTTATTATTATTACTTTTATTTGACTGTCTTGTCCTTTTTTCTTTTGCTAATTTGACATTATTAGTCCACAAAACTAGTATAAAAGTGCTTGTTCCTCAGTCAGCATATCAGTTATTAAAGTAATATTTGGCTGGTTCCAAATAATTGCCTTTTAAAGGTGATATATTAGCCTGTAATGATTACATGTCTTTAATGGCGCAGCCCTAATTAAAATGTCTCTTTATCTCTTTGAAGTCAGACAGGAATGTTATGTTTTTCTAGCCACAGAGAAAATGAAGAAGATGCTGTGTTAGAGGAGGACATGAAGAAAATCAAATAAAGGGGGTGACGGATAAGAGAACGACAATCTAATTTTATGTCTGGTGCATGCTGACTTCACTTAAAGCGCAAGACGTCCAATCAGACTCCATTTTTGCGCATTCAGCTAGCAGTTATTAGTTCCTTGTTACCATAGGAGTTTTGTGTGGGGGAGGGGTGGCAACGAGCCTAGTCCTAGAGGGAGGGAGAGAGTCCTCGGTGGGGGATGTGTCTGTGTCAGTCTGAGAGTAATGGGCGTGTACAAGTCTCGTTGCTTTCCTATATTTAATGTGCAGCCCCCCCCCCCTCCCTCCCCTGAAGCGGGCAGGTTTTTCAGCGACTGCACGCCCCCATCTCCTCTGCGCATGTTTAATCAACCAGTATGGTTGCCATGCCAACCGCAGCGCAAAATCTGAGAATAGACCGGGTACTTCAGAGCCGTGACCCACTTACTGTATGTCAACAAATTCAGTGGGACAATAGTGAACAAGACACATTACACAGATAACCCCTCTGGGCAAAAAGGACATTACAGGCCAGGTCCAAAAGCTCAGCCACTGATTTCCTCTCTTTCTTTTTCACAGAGAGATGGAAGAGTCTGAACATGACTGCTGAGCAGGGATGTGCCTTTTGTCTGTAGTCCAAGTTCACTCCAGGAACTGAGGGGCAAATGTCAAGAACGCAGGAGAGGATATGAGGGTTGTTCTCTTTACTTTCGAGTTGTACATTTAAGAGGGTGCAGCTTGGTGAAAAGAAATGAAATGTCTCCATCACCGACGTCGTGGGCAGCAAGCACCGACGGGTGTCGGGATTTAAGTGACAGCTCCTAAACAATGGAACATAATAATGGCCTGTCTTAACTATGTGAGTGAATGTGACAGCAGACTGAACAGTTGTTTTTATTCATGGTCGCCTTAACTTACTTACCTGAAATAAACCTGAACAACAAGAAAGCCTATTATTGGCTTAAGAATCATGAAATGCACTCAGTCTCTATACATGACACGAACATGTACTATATTGTAGTTCTATTATTAAAATAGGACAATGCAGAACCACTATCAGGTTAAATGGTTGCAATTATTATAATATGATTTTAAGATGGAGGACCCAGCAAGGCTCTTTGCATGTTTATGTTTGAACACCTGTTATTCTGTATCTAAAAATCTGTACTCAGGAGTCATTCCTGGGAGAACAATAAGAAAACCCAAAGAAGTTCTCCACTAATAGCCCCAACAAATTTCACAAGAACAATTGGTGGAACTCCCTCAACTGCTTCTGGGCAGCTTACTATAGGATTCAGAACAATGAGCTAGAGAGAGAGAGAAGGGTTATGTATTGTAGCATGACCCAAACTCACTGATTCTGAGTTGAAGCTATTATGTCAGAGTGGTTTAGCCTTGGAAACTGCATTCAGGCCATCATGGGACACAAACTCTCAAAAGAAATCTATACCAATTGAATTCTTTCAGGGTTAGCAGCTCTTTAAGGCAAGATGACCAACCGCACTCCACGAGAAAGGTCTTGGATATGCCACTACACAGAAATGAAGGACTATAATCACAAATGTAAAACAACATAATAATATTTTAATGAATAAAACCAACAGTCTAACCACATCACCTGTGTTCAAACCAGCCTTTTGTGCCTTAACCTCAGTGTAAATTTAACATTTGTTATGGACGCTTTAGATTCAAAGAACACGGACCACAGCGGACCATTAAAAAAAATATTCCAAACTTCAAGTGTTGTTATTGTGTATTGTGTCTTCATTCCATGTCATTTAACCAAAATTATCCAGTTTTATGTAGATAGACAAAAATATCAATGAGCTTCTGATCCTTTAACAGCTTGATCAAACTGATCAAACAGAAGGACAAGCGGTGCCTTGCGGAGTGGATTCTTGGCTCAGGAAATGCTAACAGGTGTGCTTTTCTCAGTTTTTCCATTCTGTGGCACTTAACAATACCAGTGTGAACTATCTCCATAATGCTGTTTGGTTTATGAAAAAAAGGGAGACGAAGAAGCAAACACTCATTTGCAGAACTTCTCTGAAAAACTTCATTATATCAGTTCTGTGTTCACGTTGGTGAAACCTGCTTCTTCAACTGTGGGGCACTGGTTTGCTCCCTGTTGCTGATGGCCCCCGTGGTACAGAGTGTGCACTGCTACATTTGGCTAGCAGTTGAAGTGAACAGTGCCCACCTGGTGCATCTGACTCATAATCTGAGATTTGCAGCCTCAGAAGAGGAAGACAGAAGGGCATTAGTGTGCTGTGTGTGCACTCATTGACACCTACACCTTATTAGTGGTGGAAGTACCAATTTACAGTTTATTTGGATGAAGAATACTGCATTTTCATCAAAACATTTAAATTATAGATTATATATTAGACGATATTGTAGATAGTGAATATACAGTAGAAATACATTAAAAGTCCCTATAAATGTTGACACATTTATAGGGACACAATGTTGTGTGACATTCACAAGCTTTTTATTGTTACAGTGCTTGCTTTTTAAGAGAATCGTTGCTGTGAGTAATGTTTGGATGAATGTTGAGTGGTTCTGTCAACCTCTGACGTGATCTTTGATGGACTGTAGCTTGCTTTGGGCCTACACAGCAACAGAGACCATTCTGTCTTTTTTAATGCTATCCCTTACAATTTATTATTTGCTTAATTTCCTTTCAATTTTTGTATTATGTGTGATTGTAAAACTGAGGTTTCCATTCGCGGCTTTGAAACTTTCCTGAAAATTAGAAATGATTCAATGGTTCTTACAAATGATTACAGATTCTTACAGGATGATAGCCATTGGATCAAAATGACATGGAACTAAACCTGATGGGGTGGCTTTAATGTTCACCATGCTTCATTAGAGCAGTCATTGCAATCTTCTGTCTTCAATAACCAATACAGGAGCTGACACCTTTCAAGTCAGTCTTTTGATAAAAGACCCACATGGTTAGGCAACCAGTGAGCCCTGATACCTTGTACTGACATATTTATCTCACAGTGTGGCTTGATCAGTCAATTAATCCCCTAAAATTGTATTCCATGATCTTATTGTAGGTGGGTAATAAATAGGAACCTGTTTTTAAATCTACTGTACCAATGACCAATGTACCAATGTCTTGTGAGATCGACCCATTAATAGATTTTTATGAAACTACATCTTAAATACTCATCACAAAGTATTGTGTCTGTATTCTTATTTGAGTTAAATAACAGTCTGGGATTGACAGATTAACCTTCTAATCTGTTGTAATAAGGCCTTAGCTGTTAGCTCTAATCAAACTTTGAATAGGTTCAACTTTCACTCTCCACATATTTCATTTAGCACTTTGTCAGTCAGAAAATCATCCCTGAAGACTTGCTCTGTCTTCACACACTATACTTGTTGTTACACAAATAAAACTTATGGTGGTTAACATGCAGTCTGTTGTAGTCACATCAATGAACAAACTACCGAAGAATTATGATGAACACATTGGAAGCAAGTCATTTCAGTAAGTCATAAATATTTTCCTGAGGTTTGTGGTGATTCATAAAGGTATTAAACCTTGGTGGCCATAGGGCTGTGAATGGCTGTGTATAGATGTCAGACACCTGGACCATATTAAATATCAACTTCTGAGGTAACAGGTTGGTCATTTACTTTTTAACAAACTATTTTTGAATGATAGGATTGTTAATTGTATTATTACATAGCTATAACATCAGCTATAAACACCATGGACAGGATGTATGGACATTTATTTATTACAGTTTTTCCCCCTCGATTGCATCTTACATTTGATCCTGAACCTCTTTCCTGTTTCCTTTAAGCTCCAAGCTCTCCTCTCTAACCAACAAAGTTTATCAAGTGAGAGAAAAACAATTAAGTCACCAACAACAAAAAAAGAAAGAAATAGTTTGTGCTTGTCAAGTCTGCTTTTAAAAAACAAAACAAATCTTTAGCCCTCTGTTTGCATATTACTCTAATATTCTAAAGAAAAGGTTTTCCAGTGAACCAAATTTAGGCCAGCAGAGCTTTCAGTATACAAGTCTGCACTAAGTAATTGTAGTCTTTACAAACCTAAGCCTGGCCCAAATGAATGGACATGGCATGAAGAAATGCATGCACAGCTTGCATGGCTGCATCTTTCAGGTGGGTGAGCATTTGTGTTAGTGACCAAAGCTGACAGATTTTTGCTTCCTGAACAAGAATGTACACACCTAGTAATGGCGACCAAGAAGTATTGGATCTGTAAGGTTGGCGGTGCATGTGCCAAACATTACAAAGCGGAGTGGGAACAGCACCTTCATAAATGGTGTTGCAGCAGTCTCTTTAATCAATGGGGAACAAAATCACTGGATGTGCATCAATAATATGGAGTCAAGTATTATTCTCTCCTGTATTAGAAGATCATACCCCCTTATATCCTGTCAAGCCTTTCACTCACTCTTTCTTGCACTCTCTTAATCTCTCTTCCTCTCCATATGTCTTCTACTACTCAATTTCTTGCAGTCTGTACCTTTGTCTGTCTCTCTCACTCCCGCACTCTCAGATACAGTGAACTATTCTTGTGTTACTGAAATGTCACCAGCAGGAGTGGGAGAAAAGAGAATAGATAATGACTATACTTGGCCAGCGCCATGGCAACTGTTTCAGCTCATGTGTGTGCGCTAGGTTGCAGGGAGGAGGGAGGGAGGGAGGGAGGGAAGAGAAACAAAAACATATGAAGCCTGTTTGTCACATGAAGTAATTCTGAGAGCGAGTGAGACAGGGGAGGCAGAGACAAAAGGTGTGTTGCACAATAGATGACAACAGCATCCTGTCTGTGTCTGCTTATGGATCATTTCAGGGTTTCTTTAGAAGAAACATCTTTGTTCAAAATGTTGCAATCCACTAGTAAACAAGAATACACTCTCACTGTCTTGCTTTTGTGGTTCCCAACCATACACTGAATCATTCATGCAGAGAAAAAGGTGGTAGTGATGGTGGGAGGGGGTGTATGTGAAGTATAAATAGCAGTCCCACTTTGCTCAAAATAAAGCACTGCCCCTCTTAAATGTATGAAAGAAGCTCCTGCATCAAATCCACACTTATTGTCGCAAAGCAACGCTGCACGATACAACGTCTGGGTATTTGGACACAAAGGACAGAACCTGAAAGCTGATGGATTACTGAGTGTAGAAGCTTGGTTCGGTTCCTCAATTCGTGTTTCCCTCTCAGCCATCACGACAAGCATGAAAGCCTTATCAAGCAAACAAAGACAGTCCATCCCTCGCTGGAGCGGTTCACACCCCTCTGACTACCCAAACAGCACATATAGACATGCACTCTTCAGTGGAGTGCTGACACTCAATGGACAAAGGAATTACCACAAACAGCTGCTCTCCTATTCAGAAAGGGAAAGGCTAACATTTGTGCAATTGTATCTGCAGAGGCACCACTGACACCGTGCCAAAACACCCATGTCAGATTTACTGAAAGAAATCTACCCATTCATGCATGCCTGCATGCAAAGAAAATACTTTCTTACCTTTCTGGGTCTGCCCCTCATCCATGTCTTCTTCCATTGTGCTGATTCTGTTTTAGAACAAGATATGTGTGAAATATGTTTGGGTTGCAGGTTCAAACCCTTATTTGTTTTTAAGGGGTAGTCCACAAAGCACTTCCGCTTACTTTTCCTCTGTCTCACTTTCCCACTCTCTCTAGATGTCCCTACTGAACGCTGAGATTGCCTGTCAACTGTGGTTTCTGTCAAGCGTCAGGGTGATGCAAGGGATCACTGAGCCTTTGTGGTGCTGTCCATTGCAAGCTACCGTGGCAAGTGCTGAAAACCTCCCTGGTCCCTGGTGGAGAGGAGGAGGAGGAGGAAGAGGAGGAGGAAGGGAGGAGGAGGAGGAGGGGAGTTGGGGGGCTGGATGGAGCGGAGGGTGGTCTCTATGGTAGGCAGGAAAGCGCATGTGTGATGGGAGGGTGGGGGTATGCAGTTGAAGTGGCAGTAGTGTGAAAAATGTTGAATTAAAACACTGAATGCGCCACTGGGGTAGAGACTGAGCACTAAATCTAGACCTTCTGACTGCATCATGTTTAGACAGGGGTGTTCATGAGCGTGGGTCACCATTACTTGCCCAGCCCACCCTAAACACCCCTGGCTCTCTCAGACAGAATGGTTAAGCCCGTCACCCCCCCCTCCCCGCGGCAGTGACTCTACTGCATTAACTCAACCTCTTCTTAAATAAGGAGGGAATAAGGAGGAGGGGGTGACATCTGATTTCGAAATGGGATTCTCCTAATCTTATTAGTCATCCAGATTCAATTATACAATCACCAATATGGTGTTGTTGGATTCTTATCATATAAATGCAGACAGACAGCGCAGAAGCAAGGTGTTGCCTATAAATGGTGATTTTAAGATTTAAACTTAAAGGATTATTACGTGGTCTGCTATGGTTTGAAGTTTTGCTGCTCATGGTTTTATCGAACAGTTTGGGCAGCCAATGGATGGCTACTTTACTGAATTCCTCCAATTTAGGAGATATGCATTCAGTTATCAGTTAACTGCCTGAAAGTGTTTAAACACGGTCCAAGACTTCCATGTTAGATGTTGGTTGTGCAAAAATGAGTAGCAAGCAGTGCGGCAACATGGCAACCAATGCCTAATATATGCATAATCCATACGTCAGAATTTACATTAGATACAGAACCAATACAGACCATGGCCAGAGGTTAAACAACATAAATAATATATTGACAAATTGAGGGATGGGTGGCATGAGGGAATAATTAGAAGATCATTGGGGTACATTAAAGTGCTATGGGATGAAATGTGTGCAGTATAAATAAAATCTTGACTTCAAGTATGGACAGATGGGTTCATGGATGGATGATCAGACAGGTGGATTAGATGAAACTTTAATGATCCCTGTGGGGAAATTGAGCTTCTGATGCAGCAGAGAACTAGAAAGAAGTCAAAAAGGAGGCAAGTAAAGAGTTGTCAGAATGATATAAGTAAACCCATTGAATTGAATAGACAATATAATAATAAACATTAATACAGGGATGGATTGATGCAGAACTGACGACTTGTCAAGGGTGTAACCCGCCTCCTGCCCAATGCCAGCTGGGATAGGCTCCAGCCCCCGCGATCCCGATAAGGATAAGTGGTTACAGAAAGTGGTTGGATGGTTTGGTGCATTGAAAGAACAGTTTGTGATTTAGCTTATAATTCACACTGATAGTTGGAACCAGCCTAATTGTTGAAAAAGGCAATGGGTGGTGACAACCTGTAGCTTTTTTTTTTTTTTTGATGCATGAACATGTTGAAAATGATCTTATCAGCCTCTATATTGCTCTTGGCTTACTGTATAACTGTCCTAATTAAAATAACAGCTTAATTTGTAGCCCTCCTAGAAGAACCACACCTAGCATAAGCAATTATGCTAATCTCTCAGCATAATTCATTGATGTTAAAATGTAATGCTTCATGAATGATTAATTGCTTAATGCATCATTATTTAATAATTCAATTAGGCTTCTGTTGCATATTGTCCAACCAAATCGTCTAACCTCTTGTGGACACTGGGTTCTTCTTTGTTGTATTTGTACAGTTTCACTAACTTTTAACTTTTAGGGGGAATGGCAATGTATGTTTGTTGGTCGGTCAGTGCGTGATGATTGATGGTTAGTCGATCTATTACTTTGATCCAAATCAAGCTAGCCTGGATTCTCCTGCCTGCTCATCAGTAGGCTGTTGTATCTGCTACCCACTTAACTGCATCTGCATGGTCCTTCCTGTAGTTTGGAGTTTGTTGAAGTTGAAGTTATAATTCAGTCCCACATACATACAATTATCATTCACACATCTTTACAGAAGTAAACACTGGAGAGTTTCAAATAAATTACAAAAAAAAAAAAGTCATATGATAAAATTGTTTTAGTGGGTCATTGTACCACAAGGTGCTGTTGAGAGATATGGCCAACTAGATGACTTCAGTGAGTGATGCAAATCCTGTAAAGAGTATATTTAAGGCATAATGCGAGACATTTTTCTTTCTTGCTTTTGACCCAAAAGACCTTTTGTCTTGTGTCATATTTTTACCCTACCTTCCTGTTGCCATTGCCCTTCCTATTGTGAGTCTAATTCTAGCAGGTTTGCTCACTCTTCTTAAGTGAGAGCGGTGCAGTTTTCTAGCATGTAAAGGGTATTGTGGTCACTTGCTTTCTTTAAGCTCCACTTTCCTTCTGTTTAGTAGCCTGATGAAGTCAGGTTGCTGAAATGTTTATGTTTCCATTACCAGTTATCATTAATTATTAATTAGAAACTGAGTTACAAACCCGTTGTGTTGTCTTGGTACTGCTTTTCAGTTTTTATTGAGCATTTCTGACCTTATTTCTTATTTTACCCAAAGCATACATTTTTAATATTGCTCTTTAATAAATATTTGTAATGCATAAAACTCTGGCAGTAATAAAATGAAGTCTCTCATTTGAAGCTAAATTGTGCTCCAATATAATGAATAATGTTTTAATATTTGTTTAAGTGGTATTGTTTGTATGTGGCACATAAAAATACTAATTTGCACCTAATTAACTTTGTCCCCCGGGATTTTGATAATCAAGAACGGAGGCCGGCAGCTAAATGCTTTGTAACTATATTGAAAATATGCAAATAAATCAAAGCACTTCATTAGTGGATACTGAATAAATACATAGAAATATTGGAATCAGACATGCACATAACTCCTCACACGTTTCTGTGCATGCCAACATACAGACACACAGAGTGCCCCACCCTTGGCCTGGATAACATGGCCACACACTAGCTTACCATGGCTTTGTTAATAGGGGTGGGAGATTTGCTGCGGGGGAATGGGGGAGGGCTTTTTTTTCTAGGGGAATCCTTAGCTTACAAAGACTCACAAACCCCCCCTCCTCTGGTTAGTTGTGTTCCTGTCTATGCTTCCAACAAGGCGTTGACCCCCTCTCATGCTGCATCCCCTTGCTTTCTCCCCTAGAGCTTCCTCACACTGTGGGTACCATGATGCAGATAGGAAAAAACGGCAGATGGTGATACACTTTCTTAGGGCATTTCAGGCATCCTCATTTGCCTGACGTCTCAGATTTTCATCACAAAGGCTATCTGTGTTTTGTACGTGAACATAAAAGTGTATTTATCATCTTGAATTGATTCACTTGGGTATATTTTGGGGGATTTTGTGTGCATGCACGTACAGGTTAAAATCCTACACTGCCACTGCCTGTGCTCATGACCAACAGAAGGAGCCAAAGAAGCTCACAGTAAGCTTATTAATGTCTCCTGGTCGTTCTCCAGTATGGGCTTGCTAGTTGCCATAGCAACCAGGCTCTAGGTATTGTTCAGTGGGAGAGGCGTGTAGATGTAGAATAAATATAAACATCACTGTGTAACCATAGCGAGCACTTTTTATGTAAAACAGCCCATCTCGCTCATCATTAATAGAGTTTACAGTAAGTTATTGTGCATTATTAAAGGAACATATCAGGCTATTCTGTAGTACACAGTACATTTATTATGTTGCATTTATGTGGTATCACTTGCTGCTGCCTCTAGCTGTGCCTCGCAATTTCACATTTTCAGTAAAACCCCAATGCATCCGAATGTGAAGCTCAACACCAAATATGCAAATTCTGATGATCATCACCCGGTGCCTGCAGAAATCAACAGGCGACAGTGCTCCTCGCCCTAAGTGCTGATGTGTGTTCACGCCCAGTCAAGCTGAGGGAAATCAAAAACTCTGAAAGATTAAGGAGGTCAGGTTTTACAGCTCCACTGAAGGAGGCAGGGAAAGAGGCTTTGACTGCCACAGAAAAAGAGATGGGCTGCTTTCAAAGAGACCATGAGATGTATTATTGGCTGGTCAAATGTCAGATAGCCACGCTTACTCTCATAAATGGCTTATGGTTCAATATTTTGTTTACAGTTTGACATTAGCTGTTGTAATCGTTGACCCAAAAGCTACACCCCACTACGAAAGTAGAGTCAAATTCTAGCGTATCGCTATGGCAGCAATAAATGTCACGGTCATCTGTAGCCAATAGTCGAGGCTGTGGAGATCATATCATTACTGCATGTCTCTCTATGGAAAGCCCAGGCTCTTAGACCGCATGAGAAGCCAGGCAGTCAGCCAGAAACACTTATCATCCTGTCATCCGTTTTTCACTAGCTTCACAGCTCAATTGTACTGTACACTAAGCATCCACGAGTGCTTGGAGGTTTGGGGCCAATAGAGTGATCTCAGTCTAAGTGAAGTGGAGTGGCCTTGGCAACTTAATGTTCTCTTCTAATTATGCGAAAATAAATCACACAAAAGAGAAGAAAATATTTATATTGCAAAGATGCATCTATCTTTATGTTGCTCAGCTACAGATTTTCATGGGTGTATGCTTGTAGTTTAGTTAAAGGGTCACTTGTTTATACATAATTAATTGCAGATATGTATGCAGTGTTAAAGGGCACCTATGTTGATCATTTCCAGCTCTATATTCTTAGTATGAGACCCAGAGGTGTTCCAATAAAAGGGCACAGCATATGGTGGCATTAATGCTGCCACACTCTGTAAAGTAATCCAGTATCTATCCAACAAACCAGAATTCATGTTGAAACTGAGTGGTAGACTTTTAAAGGACAAAGCTTGCATGATCATCAGGCTCTCAAGATGTTTAGAAATTAGTATCCATCACTTCATTTTTGACGAGTTTTAAAAATCCTTTCATGACCCGTGATGTTAGGGACACAGCTTTCCAGTCATTATCACAGGTACAGGATTTATTTTGGCCCCCAATCATAACTGTTTTCTTTTGCTGCTCTAGATGTCACATGAAGACGTGCAAATTTAATCCATTCATTCTCACGTGCAAAGCATTGTTGACGTATTCATAGAAAAAAATTAAAACCATCCTTAGCCTTTGGTCATTGAAAATCAAGCCCAGTGAGTCATCATTCAATATTCTTAACTATTAGTGGTGATATTTCTTCAACCAAGGGCTGGAAAAATGTAGAACATTAATGATTAAATGACAAACAAGACATCTACATGTCGCAGTGACTGGTTATTCCCCAAACTTAGAAAGCCAATTTAGGAATCCGTAATCAGGATTATTACCTAAGGGAGCACCTACCACAGTGAATGTAATGAGCTTCAGCATAAATTTAACAGAGTTTGGCAGGTGGGTGTGAATCGTTTCTTAGAATGCAGAGTGAGAAAAAGGTCTGTGGTTTGAGTTAGTAAAGACAGAAAGTTGTGTGTTCTGTAATGGGTTAAACAACTGTCAAAAGCACAACATTTTCTGCATATGCTGATCTGTATTCTCTTTTTGCCAATGTAAACCTACAACAGTGGATCAAATCCCAAACCATTAAGGAGAGCTTCGCTTGTGACTCAATGCTGCCATCTACTGGGACAAACGGGTAAAGCCCAAAACATGACGATAGAGGCACTGTAACATTACATGAGCTTTACATAACAGTTACGTCATCTATCTTTCAAAACAAATTATACTCCAGTAAATATTTCTGTGGCATAATAGTTAAAAATAGACAATGTTTTTAATAATTGTAAAAAGATGTTAACACATCAGGTGATGCAAACACACAATACAATAAGACAGTACAGATCTCCATCCAGTTCCTTTATTAGTTAACCAGGGGGCGTCTGACAGGCTGGCGCACTTTTATCTCCTTGAATGAAACATCCGCTCCACTCCATGCTGGCGAGGATGAACACAACTCTAAAATCGCAGAAATTGGAAAATAGAATGGATGAGTGCAGCTCCATTATATTTACCCCAATATATCATATATGTTCTGGTATAAGGTTATTCGATAACAAGGGTAAGAAGTAACTTTAATTATTTATAGCATGACTTCATATCGACAAATGGCCATTTATCATTGCACCCTTAATACAGCCTTTAAAGGGCCTCCTGCCCTTGAGGAGTGAAATATTACTCTTTATATGTCCCCTACCCCCTCTGGGAAAATGTAAAAATAAGCATTAAGTAATTACAGCATTTTTTTTCTTTGTTAAAGGGAACTTTGTTTTGTTTGGAGACGTTACTGTGTCTCAAACAACTGTTGCAATTTGCCAAAAATACTAAGATCTGCTCCACTAACGTGATGCATTTGTGCACATTTGCAGAATATTCACTGCCCATTCCTGTTGTGACAGAATATAAGACTTGACGCATACTTGATGTAATATCTCCAGATGAAGGGTTGCACTCCTCACCGCAGATGGATGACAGAGGAGTGGCTGCTAAATGACCCAAATCAGGCTTCGCTTTAAATTGTCCTGTCAAAAAACCAAAGAAATTATCATAACTAACCAAATTCTGTTGACTTATGAACTATACTGTATATATCTATCTATATTCTCAACTCAGTGTATCAACATTCTGTCAGTCCATGTGACTTGTGTTTATGACTCTTGTGTTGTTGTCATAATCAAGCACAGTACAGTACTCTATATTTACACTCCACAGAAAGTTCAATATCACCCCTGGCTGACTCACCAGGGCTGAGAACTCTTTCTGCTGCCTTGTGCCTCAGGTGCCTGTGGAGGATGACCTCTGCCTTCCTCCGGTTTGTGCTGACGTCAGGCACAGCCATGATCTCCGTTATCCTCAGGTTGCTCTTGATAGCCGTGGAGGCCGTGGAGCGCGCCACTGTCGGCAGAAGCTCCTGGTAGTTATCGTCAGTGAAGTCTGACTCTGGGCTCCGAATGTTTCTGATGCTGAGGAGGGATATTTAAAACGTTTAGAATACCTACACGATCTTGTTGTTATATTTATATACTTTTTACACTGTAGAAATGTGCTCCATACCAACGGACAGTGCACTAAAAGCCATGTAGTGTTTTTATTTCCCACATACTTTCCCAAATGTCTTTGTGACAAAGATGTAGACATTGTACAGTACGGGTATCCTTTCATATTCATTTGGAATACTAAGCAGTGATGTGTGTAAGTTTTAATAATAGCAACGTATGAGAATGTAACAATCAGCCTGGTGACATTGTTACAGCAGGGTTACACGTATAGTTTCATGTGTAGTTAGATCTAACACATTCCTGAGCATCAAAACATTTCAGCAGTGGTCAATTCACACTAATGTCTCAAACAAACTAATATTTCAATATCAAACTAAATAATAAAAAGACCTCCAAAACAAAGTAGAACAATTCGTTTTTTTTCATCTCCACAGGGTTCTCATGGTCATGGAAAATTTGGAAAGGTCATGGAATTTTTCTTGTTTTTCAGGTGTCTAAATGTGATGCAATTAGTAAAATACTTAGAATTTTGTTGTGTGTAATGAAATTAGTTGTTACTGTAATCCTCTATGAAATAGATGTCTGTAGCTGTTGACATCAGCTACAGACATCAGCTTTAATGTGTTGATGCATCGTAACATTTGGTTTACTGTCATGTACTGCATTATACAGTTGTTTGTATAGGTTGCGAATGGTCATGGGAATTTTATCACGGGTCCTTGAAAAGTCATGGGATAGTTTCAAAATGTAACTAGAACTATATAAACCTCATATCTGTCTGGTTATAGAAAGAAAGTAGCTAATGAATCTTTAAATGTGCCTAAAACTTAATTTCCTGCCCTGTACCCAACCAACCCTTACCTCCGCTTAGTTAAAACAGTATAAACCTCCTGCACCATCAGCTCAGCTGCTCCTGGTTTACAGTGGATGGTTCCATCAATGACCTCTTTCATCAAGTGCAGATGGTGCTTCTGTAAAGACTGGGACGATAAAACTCTTTAGTAATTATCTGACTGAAAATAAGAACTCAAGTACAAAAAAAAAAAAAAAAAATCAGAATAGGACGTCACATCTGGTGTGTGGCTCAATAAGTTGAGCAATATCACATTGGACAGCTAAAATGTATTCTTTTAAAAAAAGAATTAAGCAGTCTATACCTGAAAAGGAAAAAGTAAAGGGTATTTAATACATTATAATCACATGCCGACTGAACAAAGAGACATTTCTTCTGTGCTCATCATATTTCGATCCTCCTCTTACCCTCTCTATCTGGCTCCAGTTCCTCTGTTTGGTGGACAGTGATGTTCCTTTGTCATATGAATGCATGGGAAAGTCTTGTGGGTAGTAATGTGAAAATATCTCAGCAACGAGGTGACCACTGGAAAGATCTCTGGAAATGAAAAGTGAGGAGAACAGACTGAGTAGATTTACTGTGCCGGGCAAATCCATTATGAATCATGCGCCTGTCTTGGCAACATTGATATTTCCATTTTCGGACACTATTATATTGTATCTGAACGCCTACTAATCTTTTGTTTGGTTGCTGGCTAAAATATAGCAAGTGTTACCAAGATACACATTTATAGGCAGTGAGTTATACATCTATGAGTTATCTATGTTGATCTGTCTAGCTATAGTAACAAGCCAGCATTACGTTGGTTACGTACTACTGAGTTAACAGCTGAGACTGTAGACTGTAGACGGGCTCTTCAACTAGCATTACATTTATCCTGACACTGACCTGCAGATCATTTTATCAGTGAGTGGAGAGTCTTTATATAAGTTAGCTGAGCTGACAGAGGTTGGTGTCACTTCTTTACCTGCGCACATTCTTCGGATAAAATGACAAGTCGAGGCTTTGCAGCCACTTCACGACTTCTCTCGGCAGTCCTGTCTTTTTGGGAGACTGAGCATAAGACATGCTGCTCCGAGCCTGAGGAAATGTACAAACCAATAATGTTTTTAACTGAAGTCAAGCCAACTAACTCCTCCACCACACCAGTTTCCTCTGATATGAGTAACAGCCTTTCTGTTTACGTTTCCATGGCAACGGCACGACACACTCCTTTGACTTGCGGCAGCACACGGACAGTAGTGGCGCTTTACTGCTCCTCAGAGAATATAACAACATAATTTAATTACATAATTTTACTGTGGAATTACAGTACATTAATTTTACCACTATACAATATTAAATACATAAATAAGACATTATTAAAAAAAATGATATCTATAATCTATACAAACAGGTAATGTAATCATAAAATTGTGATATAATTTCTGTTAAATGTCAGCTCAGTATTACAAAATGTTATCCTGTTACTTTATTCATATGGTTACTTATGAGCTTTATTTAATTGCCATATTAACAATTGTCTCAGCAATAGAAACAAACTCGCCGCTCCACCCACCCCCATCATATTTTCCATTTGGGATTTTCCAACAGAGGTCAGCCTCCCCAGTTATCAGCGCTCAGTAATCCCAAGATTAAACTTGTCGACTATTTTTGTTGTCAGAATTTTCTAAATAATAATTCTCCCACTGCACCTCTCAGTCAGACATCATTCATTACCAGCACAGCCTGCATACGTACAAAGACAACATATTTTGAAATGCACCATGTTTCAAAACAGTTTAATCACCTAGTAGTGTTCAATGCATTGTATATCAAATGCAAAACTATGCTCTATATATTGTGCATTTATGTTATAAAGTGTTCAAAGTGCATCACTCTCTGGTAGCTATTGCAACTATTACAAGGATAATTGGGTTATTTGTAGTTGGGTTGTATGAGGTACTTATTCATAGTCAGCGTATTACCTGTGTCAGCATGCCCTCCGTATAGAGAGGCAGACCAGACTCCCATCACAGAAGCTGAGCTTTACACTGCTGTTGACAGGGTCAGCAGAAAAAACATGTTTTAGCCATATAAAAACAACCCACCTTAAACAAATCTATATCCTTTTAAGTGTACGCTATATTAAGAATATTTTTACCGCTTTACATTGCTGTCTGACAGCCTTTTTCTTTGGCACTAACCAGAGAACCTCAAACTGTGCTGCACACTGTTCAGCTGTTTGGCTCAGAAAGATTTCAAAGATGGCGTATACTTGTGTTTTTCTGGCTGATCTAAACAGCTGATCTGTGGTACAGTGCATCGTGCAGTTGGGCTTATGCATAGGAATATGCTGTATGATGGCAAGGTAAAGGCAATGAATATATTCTTAATATAGTGTACATTTAAACTTGGCTAACAAGTTGGCTAACGTGTTTTTCAACTGACCCTGTCCACAGCAGTGCATAGCTCTGCTTCTGTGCCAGGAACCCTGTCTGCTTCGCCAAACTGTGGGTGCGCTGACCACCATCTACTGTAGGTAATACACTGACTATAGTTAGGTGCCTCACATAACCTCACTTCAAAACACCCAAACTATCCCTTTAAGGTATCTTCTAAATACAGCAAACCTTAATTAAAAAGAATATTTTAAATAAACTACCTATTATATTTTCAACCACAGTTTGTCCAGTGAAGGGTAAGCCTGCAAGGTCTTTTTTAGAAACTCCCTGCTTTACATTCATCTAGGTCCACAGTCACATATGGGATGCAAGCCAGCTCCACACAGCATGGTACTGTCAACTACTCTGTGTCTGTTCTGTGACTAATGTCAATTAATTGCACTTACTGCATTGACTGGTATCTAAAATTAAAGGTTGGAATAGTTCATGGAACTGATGTGCTGTTTGTTTTAACAACTTCTTTCCTATTCAGGCAGATAGTTTGGTTGTTCTGTCTGTCATTGGTACTGCAGGTAGCTCCTGAGCCTGTTGGGCAGGGGAAGATGGGAAAGAAGGTGGAGTCTGTCACGGCCGACACAGTTCCTGATGCACTGACGGCACAGCTGGCTCAGCAGTCGTGGCGTAGCTATGAAAAGAAGATGAATGAAATATTATTTAAGGTGGTCCCAAAGTATAGAGAGAAGTATGTGGAGAATTTTCAGAACCGTCATGCAACTTTTATATCTGTTGATGGAGTTGTTCAAACACAGAATCATCAGTTCTGCAAAAAAGATGCAGACATAGGTTTATAGTTGCTTATAAAAACAAGTTACAAGTTTTCTTGTACCTTCATAGAGCAGTAGGAAGCCCTCTGTTAGACTACTTGGTGGAGCCACATCTACTGGCCTCTGAAACTCTGTATTCCTGGCATTAATGTCTGCACCGAAGTCCAGCAGCAGTTTCACTACAGCTGTGCAGTCTTTTTCTGCAGCTGCGTGTAAAGGTGAATCCAGGGATCTGCCTTTCTGTACGTTTGCACCTAAATGCAGGACAACATAATAATCCATTCAAGACACCATCCAGTCAGAAAAACCTAAACTGTTAAAAAACATCAATTCCCTGTAATCCAGATGTTAAATTGTGACTACATTTTCTCATTTACAGTCGTTAAGATCATCCCTCGTCTCCAATACTTACATTTTCCAGAAATCATTTTCAACAACCCTGAGAGAATGAATGTGAACTTGTTACTTTGAATCAAATATAGCAAGGAATATGTGGGCTACACGTGACTGCTGTTCCGCTCCAAACTCTCAAAGTTAATTACTTGTACATATCTGTCCTAATTCCTATATATATATATATATATATATATATATATATATATATATATATATATATATATATATATATATATACACGTCCTTATAACTGACAAAAATAAAGCTGTTTTATCTCTGCTGTGCTAGAAATGCCTGTCATGTCAACTGCAATTAGGTACTTCATCAGGGATAATCAGAGTACACAAATATAAGGCCAATTAAATGCAATGTTAAGGACCTGTTCACCTCAAATGTTTCGATGTTTTTGCGTTCTTTTTCAGAGGCTTTTTAAATCCACTGTGTATTCATATGTCTATTTATTTCCTTGTCTGTGTGTATGTTCATACAGGATGTGTGCCTGTCTGTATGGAGATGTAAAGATCCGCACTGAGCCGTGAGCTGACCTTCCCTCAGGAGTTTCCTGGCACACTCTAGCTCTTGGCAGACACAGGCTGTATAGAGCGCTGTGCCCAGGTGAGGAATGTCCATGTCCACATCTGCCCCCCAAGTCACCAGAGCCTCCACACAACCGTAATGACCTGGAAGTAATGGAGCATGAAGACAGTAATCAGTAAGTGACAATGCGAGATAATTCTCCAAGCTGTCTGCTTGGGTCATGTTATTTTTAAAGCTTTTTTTTTTCACAGTGCAGGTTTGTTAGGAAAGTGCAGAGGACACAAATACATTGAAAGACTAGGTAGCTAGTGTAATTAGTAGAGTTGGAACGATATATTGGTTTATGTTATATTAAATAACAGATCCCAAGTGGTAATGTTGTAAGGTTGGTGTTACATAACACCATTCAGATGTATTGCTGTGATGTTCAGATATATTCAAAAAGTCGACAGAAAACTACCTGATATATTAGTTGATGCATTTTGTCACATATGCAGAATATTTTGCCATAATATACCTTTGCTCGTAGCTTCATGGATCGGTGAAGGATTGTATACAATGCTCTGGGGTTTTGCTCCATTTTCCAAAAGAATTTCAGTGCATGCCACGCTGCCCACTGTACAGGCGTTGAACAGAGGGGTGACACCATCAATTGTAGAAGCATTGACCTGTAAACACATTTTTTTAATTGTTATTTTTAGGCCTTGTTTAACCATGCAAGTTGACTAATAGCAACAGCCTGGGGGAACAGTTGAAGGGGAACAACAGCTTAATAGCTCTACAGTGGCTGTAGAAGAGGGTAGGGCAGCGCATTGCTCATTTGTTACCCCAACCCAGATTTTCCCAACCATGGAAATGACATTTGACCTGTGCAGCATAGCAACATTAAAGGCCAATACGTGACTTACATTTGCTCCTGCATCAATGAGAGCTCTGGCACAGGCAACATGGTCTCCAACACAGGCCTCGTGAAGGGGTGTCACATGGTCTATGGTCAGAACATTCACACTGTGACCCTGGAACCAGAATCAAACAGCCACAGACATTTAAATGTCATAAAGGACATTAAGCAATACGTGACCTCTGTCAACCTCTATTGGTGAACACCAGGAATTGCAAGAACGTCTAGAAAGCTTTCCTCTTTGATAAAACAAACCCTTCCTCCTTAGTTACGGTTGTTAGGAATTGACAAACCATACAGTACAGTCACATTTAAATAATAGAAATTAATAAACTTGCTAATTAAAGTGCAGAATCAATAAGGGTCTGGTAAAGTGCTAATAAATCACCTTGTAAAATACTGTAATGATATCACTGCTTTGTCATGAGCTTGTCTGAGTTAAGAACAAGGCATTGTTGGCTTTGTAGCTGAGATGGCTTCCTCTCTTGTACTCCTCAATCTGTGAACAGCTGACAAAGCAAGAAAAGGGGAAAGGAGATTATCCCGTTTATTAGTCTTTGGCATTGATCAGCAATTCTGTCGACCCGCCTCAGATACTGCATATAATGGTTATTCTGCGCCACAGAGCAACAAATATTTTGTAACCTACTTCAAAAACATGTTTTAGTGCTGTAGTATCTAAGTCATGGTATTGTAAACTTACACAGACATGTCAGCTATTCACTTTAAAAAACAAGATTTATTATTAATGGCCAGATGTTGACTGTTTACATTTCATGTTGCAGATATTTGGCCAACCCTCTTGCTTGTTGCATCTCACAACCCGTGCAACAGCAGAATTGCAAGCAATCGATATTGGCCAAGAGGAAGCTTTGACTGATAGCTTTAGCAACAATGACAGTCCCCTAGTAAATATCAATCTTTTGTCCTGCGATGTCATGTTAGTCTGGTTATACAATGTTATTCGAGGTAAAAGAGAGAGATTCTCAAAACGTATAGAAGCCTTGACTTATCTAACTAATGAGAGAATTTAGTGTTGAGAAATAATGGAGTTGTCGATGAACACATTAGATAATTAAAAGTAATCCCAGATAACCCCATTAACTTCTTACTTTTATCCAAACTTCTTTTTCATTCACATCTAAACCACGAGACCACAAAGGAACTGATACAAATTGAATAGCCTGAGGGACAGTTACAATGGACCCCATGTGTATAGATGAGGGGATGCACATGACTCTCCCAGGGGATTGTGGTTCCTTCACCTGTAAAATGAGGGTCCTCAGAGCCAGAAGGCGGCCCTGACTCGCAGCATCGTGGAGGGGTGAGCGGTCTGCCCAGGATCCTGCAGTGTTAATAAGAATTCAGCGCTTATTTCCAGGGAAGTACAGGTACATACAGTTGATATGTTCAGAAAATATTAGATGCATTTATTACCTTATAATACAGTCATTTAAGTCAATTGTGACTTTCTGTCTTTATGAAATTATTTTATTTAACCTGATATTGTTTCCCTATTAAACTTGTTTATTCATCAACTCTAAATATTATGATTCCTTCATCGCTTACCTAATTACAGCTGAATGAAATCTCATTGAACCTCATGTTTTGCTCTTTATCAATCAATTAACCAATCTCCTAGCACATTCATAGTCCAGATAATATCATGTTGAGAAATTGCCCGTGGGTGTTTGACATACAGTAATTTTGTCAGGAAAAAAAAAAAAATCTCATTAAGCATACCTGAGTCAATGTCCAGAATAACAGCGGCTGCATTCCACACGTTATCATCATTATTCTCATCTTCATCCATTTTAATCATGATTTATAAATAATAATCAACCTAATGTTTCCTATGAAATTCATGCTATTTTATTCATGCAGCCTATTTCCCTCGACTGACACTAATTTACAATATGGATATAAAAGACCAAGCTACAGACATCAAACAGATTTCTTAGAACGGGGAAGACAATATCTACAGGACTGTGACTAATAACACCCTAAGCTTGGCTAATTAGTATTCCACGGAGTGGGTCTACTTTAAATTAAAACATCCCCTTGAATGATAGATACAGATTATGTTGTCGCCGTGTCTCTCTTCCCCCATAATGTGCCTTCAGACCGCCTATGCCTGTGAGTGTGGAGTGTTGTTTTGGTTGCTGTCTGAGTGTGAAAGGGTGCACTGCATAGCTGGGAATGGAAACTAGGGCAGGATGGGGGCGAGGGAGGGAGGGAGGGAGGAGGGTGGGGTGGATATCATGACTGTGTTCTATTAATACATTAGAGGAAAAGAGCTGCCAGCCAACAGTGTCTTCATTTAATATTGAACGTACAGCTCAGGATTTATATGTAGCTATTAAGCTAATGAAAGAAACATAGCCATATCATTTATATCTACAGTATGTATTAATGTGAATACATTTAATGGCTGTCATAATCATTGGATTAGCAATGCAGTATTTATAGCTCATTTGTAAACACGGAAATTGTGAATACGTGTGTGTTTGTGTGTGTGGACGTGTATGAGCTAGTGTACTTTAACGTGATTTTAACGTAAACAATGTGAATATTTTCTACCTATGACCTTATACGCCTAAGGTCAAACAGTCGCACAGTATATAGTGTAAACACAGTTGTATTACACACCAGATTTTAACACACAGATATACTCAAAATGATGCGTGTGTGGAACAAAGAAACTCCCTGAAGAAAACTCTCTTTTAAGGCTTTTTATGTTTTTGTCAGAGTACTCACTGTGCTGTTGACCATAATCATAGAACTCTGCTGATATCCTGGCAGCCTCTTTACGGTTCCCACGGACAATGTAGAAGTATGCCAACAAGTTGAGAGAAATCTTAACAAAGAGCTTAAAGCAGAACAGTGCCAAGATGCTGAAGTAAACATTGGACAACTGTGTCGCGAAGGGCTTGTTGGTGAGTTCCCCTGTTGGGTCTGACATTTCCTCCGACACGTTACAGAAGGGCTTTGGTTATGATGAAGGCAGGATCAGATGCCACTCCAAAAAGCACAAGAGTAGCCCACTTTTTCTCCCAGTGTACTGACTGGTTGGTTGGTCCTGACCAAGTACAGACTGAAAAAAAAAAGCTCTGCAGCTGCCACTGAGCCTGATGGCAACAACTGCAATGCTAGAATGTGTGTGTGTTTGTGTGTGTGTGTGTGTGTGTGTGTGTTCACAAGTTCTACAAATGAAATTTTATCTGTTCCAGTTGCAAATGTGAAAAATATTCAAAACATTATTTATTTATTTTATTATTTCAATTCATTATAGTATTTACTCTATATAATTATAATTACATTCATCTAATTAATGTAATGTTTATGAAAATAATGACTCTTGTCAGGTATAAATGTTGATGTACACCTACTTCAAACAAACATTTGTGTACCTAAGGTATAAAACTCTTGACAGATCTCCAATTGAATTAAATTATTCATTTTTTCTATTATCATTTTATTCTTTTATATTTGAATTACGTTATTTGAGTATTTATGTTGTAATAATAGTCAAAAGGTCATTAGAGCCTCCTTGTGATTAGTGCTTTAATTTTACTTTCGTTTTTCAAGGGAGCGCCTCTGGGTCGTTGCGCATGCGCCGTAGGCTATTCCTCACCTTTTCCGTGAACATCACTCTTGTGCTTACTCTCCTTTTAATGCTTTAACAGACATTTCTCCGTCAAATGAGGCTCGACCACTCGTATTTAGTCGTTCTGGCGGCCGTCTCGACACTCGTGTCTCCTCTGTGTTGTCAAAATGTGAGCTCGGTTGAGACTCGGACAAAGTTGAACAGCTCTGCAGTTGATTTCGACTCGTTCAGAGAGCACTTTGACCGCGTGTACGAAGTGTACAGCGAGGAATTCAACCGTCGTCACCTCTACTTCCAGGTAGGAGATTGGAGAGAGAGGGAAGGAGGTGTGGAAAACTTGTTGACACTCGTCACTTCTATCACCCTCCTCAGCACACGTTAAAAAATAAATGGCTGAGAAAGCCACGCCCACTCATGTAAATGAAGGAAACGCATTAAACTGTTGGAAAATGAAATGTTTGCGAATTATATGTTACATTTGGAATAAAATATAACATACAATGTAATACTTAATTACAAGTTAAAGTCCTGCATTCATTATAGACAGAACTGTAAGTGACATATAACTTTTGAAAGCTAGTAGCTATCTCATTACATATGGAGATCACCTGTTAGCTTATGTGGCTAGAGTAAGCTAATGTTATCTAACTTTAAATGAATATTGCTGTATTTTCCCAGCCGCCATTTTGACATGAAATAATAGGGTTAACACAGGTGTTACCAGTGATACTAATTAAGGTTCAGTTCAATTTATTGCAGCAGAGACTTTCCAGTGAGCCAACATGCAGCACAACAAGCACCCTGACTCTGTTTGACCTGAATGGAACAGGACCTTAATTAGTATCATTGGTAACACCTGTGTTTACCTACTGTTTCATGTCAAAATGGCTGCTGTGAAAAATGTACGTGGCGGCCTCTGTTCAGTCAAAGTAGCATAGTTTTTAAAGTATATGTTTGAGTGCATAACTTGTCTTGTTTATTATGTATAGAGGGAAGAACTAGAGCAGCCCAGTGCAACAGCCATGAAATAAATCTTACCTTCATATACAAGTTCAGTTTTTTGTTGAAACCGTAGAGATGAGAGGTGTTATTATATTGGCCGTATTTCACACAGGTCAATTTGTGGTGCTGTTGATTGTATTGCGTTATACCGAGAAGTGTTCCTCTCACTCACTCTACCCTCATTAATATAAATGGGTTGGATGAAGTATTACTTTAAACAGGCTCAAACAAAAACTAGTTCTACTTCCTGACCTTCATGAAGGTCTGGGGTTTTTGAAGCTGTATTAAACTGCATTGGATTTAGCTAGGTGTGCCCGGTAGGTATTTGTGTTATATTATTGAATTATTATTGTTGAAGAGAATGGTTGAAGTGGAGCAAATTTTAACCAGATTCAAACAACTTCTTGGTAGAAGCTTCAACACTCATAGTATGTATGATGTTTTAATTAAAGCAGAGAAGCTTACGTAAAGTACATTTACAGTAGTTGAGTTCCTTTCCACCAGTTTTTTGCATTAAAATACAAAACTGTAGACGACTCCTAGGTTGTATTTCAGACTCATGCAAAAATAAAATCAGCTCCAGACCTCTCGTGTTTTTCATGGTTTTGTTCATGTTTTTCTGCAGCATTTTATTATTTTATTTAAGATTTTTTATTCAAGCACTTCACTTTGAAGACTCGAGTTGCCTACATTTTGCTGCCCTTCAACTAACTTTACACACCTAAATTGTCGTGTGTTATTACAGAATGCTACAAAACGGCATGCATACCTGAATTCATTCTCCACAACACCACAGTCTGCCAAGTATGGCATCAACCAGTTCTCTGACCTCTCACAGAAGGAATTCAGAGGTAAGCTCCAGTTTGTCACATATAGTAAGTTTGCAGAATTGGGTTAGGTTATCAAGTAAAACGTATTTACTTATTTTATGTCCGTTCAGTTGATTATTTTAAATGTACTGAACATTTTACCCTCCTGTATGAATGGGCTGAATCTGCACAGTCATTGTTTACATGTTCTGCAATGACCTTGAACTGCATCTGTTATTCACAGATCTGTATTTGCGAGCTAGCGCTGACAGAGCTCCTCTCTTCCCTGGACTGAAGAGGACAGAGAGGCTCCCAGCCAAATTTGACTGGAGGGACAAAGCAGTGGTGGCACCGGTCCAGAATCAACAAGCGGTGAGGTTTACACAGATGGATGATAAATATACTGTATAGGCAGGAACGTACTGGAGGCACAGATTTATCAAATCATTTTATCATTAACAAATAAAGCAAACAGGTGGGTAATAAACAACCCAAATATATATAAGGAGACACATAACTCATACATTATACAGTCAAATAGGTGATGTAAGTCCTTGACAGGTGTTTTTTTGTTTTGTCAGCTAAACTAAAGTTTATGATAAACTATTTAAAAAATATATTTTAAGCCCCAGCTGAAGGGATGAATATGCATTTATTCAAGATACCCTTAGGCATGTTTTATTACAAAATACTGAAATAATAATTTGTCCCTCATATGTTTTTCCACAAAAAAAAATCAATTTCCTCGCTGAAAAGTATTAAAATTGCATCTACTCCTTACCGCCTAATGAAAAATTCAGAATATATGAATATGTAATTGTTATTTGTTTCAACTTTAATTACTGGACACACAATGTCACCTAACTGAAAATTCAGATCAGATGATTGGCTTTCAAACCTGTTGTAATATCACAAAGCCACGATTGCCTGCTCAAGTCTCAAAGAGATTTAAGGTGAGCACAAAGAAAAACATTCCTCTAGAGTCAAGCTCTGCACATGCATCATTCTGCACAGTGAAGGTCAAACATTCAAGTGAAGTAACTGTAAGCAAACCCCATTTTTGAGTGGAGGGGCACTTTAATAACGGTCAAGCAAAACCAGGTGGTAAATGATAAACTAAGCCATTACGTGTGACTTTTGCTAAGAGAGCAGAGGGAACCTGGGGACCACAGACAGGGAGAAGGTTAGTGAGATGGAGCTGTTGCTTGTCCTCGCTGAAGGTTCACTTTCTGCTCCTTTTGTCCTTTATCTCTTTAGTCACTCAATTTGCTGTCGGGGGTGATATTTTCAGTGTAAAACTGTTGTCCTAAGGGAGAGACATAGCCGGTACAGGTTAAAGCCAACACGATAACATATATTTCACTCTCTTGAATTCAGGTAAGGCTTTCCACTCCAGGGAGAGTCTGTACATGACCACACTCGTTTAACGCTGTGCTCTGCTGCAGTTCTTCTGTCTAGATTTTCTTTTTCCTCTGTCTGTGTAACTGCCTGGGCTGAGTTTCCACAGCAGACAGATATAAAAATAAAATTCAGCACCATGCACAAAGACACAGAATGTCAGGGCACTCACATCTCATCAAGTCTTCTTGATCTGGTTTTCCCTTATTTTTATTCCACATTTATTAGTTAAGCACATTTCATTGCTTTAAAAGAGAGCAGATGCTCCTAATATTTTGTATACTAGGCAAAATACTTATCTTCCTCCCAAGTAATAATGACTGATTTTGGTTTCAGTATTGATCTTAAACCATGGAACCATACTGAGCAACAAAATATTGGATTTTTAATGGATACCAAGCATAGTCTGGTGCAGTTTGGAGAATGAGATTGCCTGTGCAAGTTGTTTATAGAAAAAAACCCACTCTGAAATATACAATGAAACACTTTGTTCCTCTTGAAAATGACTTTTATCAGGTAAGCAGTGTAATCTACATCAGATAAATAGAAGAGCAACTTTTTTCTATCAAAATATCTCAAATCATCCCCAGATTTTCCTCACACTACAAGCTGTGTTCAGAATTGTTTTGTTCTGTTTGCTCTTGATCCTCGGCCTCACAACACATCTTAGATCACTGATTTATTGTAATATGCTGCCTTGTGTTGAATTATTTTGTTAGCTATTGCAAAATATGATTTGATAAAGAAGACAGTCCTTCAGACACAGTATACCTGAGTTGTTTCTGTCAGTAGATGGCAGCAGAAAACAATTAGTCACAGTTCACTCAGACCGGAGCGATATCTCATCAACATGTATAGCATCCATACTGATTGCAAATGACCTCGTGACAAAAATTCCAAAACGCATCACATCCAAAACTATCAACGTACTTTACCCATCACTGAAGCCCAGGTTGAACTTATATCTCAGTTTTGTGTTTATTTTATTTCCTTTTTTGTCAGAAATGAAAAACATTTGAAAAATCAAGTCTATCCTTCAGTGTCCTAAGTGTCCTAAATCAAAATGACAGTTTCACCTTCTGGATATCATATGAGTCCTAAATGATTCTTCAGCTTTTCCTTTGTAGTTTTTTTTTTATGATTACTGTAATCTTACCTTTGCAGTGTGGGAGTTGTTGGGCATTTAGTGTGGTTGGTGCCATGCAGTCCGTCCATGCAATTGATGGCTCGCAGCTGGCTCAACTCAGCGTGCAGCAGGTTCTGGACTGTTCTTTTCAAAATGAAGGCTGCAATGGAGGCTCTCCTCTCCGGGCTTTGAACTGGTTAAAGCAAGTATGTTCCCTTTTTTTCATATATTCAGGTCAGGTCGTAAAATAAAACTTAACTGTCAATACTTCATGCACAAGAGATGTAGTTAATACTTCTGTGCTCCTATAGGGACATGTGGGAAGATACATCCATGCTGTTTTACATTTGAGGCTTTTAAAATAAAGTAATGCTGTCATGTATTTTAATTAAATGGCAGCAGTAAACAAAATAAGATTGCTGTCTATAGTTAATTAAAGAGGTGCATGTGGTAGGGTCTTTAATAAATAAGATGAATAGATATTTTGTATTCAGATAACACTCACTGAGACAAACTATTTTCTTTCAAGACCAAAGTGAAATTGGTGTCTCAGTCAGAGTATCCCTACAAGGCCAAGACTGGAATCTGCCATTTCTTCTCTCAGTCGCATGGCGGTGTTGCTGTGAAGAACTTTACTGCACATTACTTCAGGTAAAAAAACACGTTTTTGCATGTGGTCTACGAGCAATAAAGGAAAAAAATGATTTATTATTATATTGGTAAAATGACATGGAATTTTAATGCAGCTTTCACAAAGTACCAAGGACAGAGGAGAGGGGAGGGGGATTGACCCTGCGCAATGACAGACCACAATGTTTACCGTGTCAACACAGACATGGATTGCTCAGTAACACAGAGGCCAAAATGACTGGCTCGCAGTTACCTTGAGTTAAAGTGAATCTAGATCTTCTTTATTTAATATTGAACAGGGTCGTGACTCACGCTCATGCATATGTGATGCCTGTTATTGTTGTATTGCTAGCACAGCGAGGCTCTGGGTCCTGTGTCAGAGTTGATGAAGTTTTCATTTGAAAGAGAATATAAAGCATAGAAAACTTTGTCTCCCCTTTTTTTAAACCATCATGAACACAGCTTCTTATTTTTAAGATGTGTCAACATAATGATAATGATAATAATGATTCTAAAAAAGAAGCTAAAAGTAAAAGTAAGGACACGAACGTCAATGTTACTACTAAACACTAGTACTAAAAGACCTCTTTATCCAACAATCCACTGATCTTGTATGAAATTGTGCCTTCTGACCGGCCGCTGTTGTCAGAAAGGTCAGAGTGATGGATCATTGAGTACATCAAGCTACTGGAATTAGGTACTCCAGCAGGGCAGAGGCTCAGGGATTATGGGAATGCTTAACCTCATGGTTAAGGGGAACATAAACCTTGATCTTCACTGCTGCATGGCAAACGAAAAACAACATCATAAAGTTTCAACAAGCCAAGACAAACCAGACCTGACCTCACGATGAATGAGTTGTAAAATGTCTTTATTCAATGTAGTTTTGGCACAGACCAAGACTCCATGGCCCATATGTCGTAGGCCTGGCAGAGGAGGGCATCACAGCTCTCCCCAGTGTGGAATCATCTGGTAAATGGAGAAAATTAGGTTGCAGAGGACGTCTGCATATGTGCAGCTGAAGGGTTATGAAAATTATCACATTTATGAACGACAAAGAGTGCAGTAGGTTGGTCAGAAATTGATACCCTGATGAATGAGACGAGGAGGAGAGTGGAGAGAGGTGAGATGCTTCAAATGGTGTTGAAGTAATAACCTCCATAGGGTGTATATCCTAAAATATTTAGAGCTCTAGTTTACATGATAATACCACAAAAAGGCAGGTCATTCTTGCTGCCTCAAGAGTACACTTTTCTGTTCTTCTTCTTCAGTGGTCAAGAGAAGGCCATGATGGGCCAGCTGGTGGAGCACGGTCCTTTGGCTGCTATCGTGGATGCTGTCAGCTGGCAGGATTACCTGGGTGGAATTATCCAGCACCACTGCTCCAGCCAAAGGTCTAACCATGCTGTTCTGGTTGTTGGATACGACACTACAGGTACATACTGTCACTACGCTGGCATAAATGCAATGATTTAATATTCTTCCTGAGCTGACACTTTCCTTTTTAAATCAAGAATGTTTTCACAAACCTAGGGCCTGTGAAAATAATTTCAAGCTACACTAGGTGAGACTGTTAGGTCAAAATATAGCTGTCTTTATCACAAATTATTGCTGCAAATAAGTGCTAAAAGGAGATACAGAAATGACTGAAAATGATTATAATTGTTGAATTATTATTCTAATTATTATTATACCAAGTGAAATCTGTTTCATGTGCCCAGTGAATATGAAGATGTCTTATTTATGTAATGACATGCCTCAAGGCAGATTATTAAACTCGTGTTTACCATGGTGCGGATTTGACCTTTTGCTTTCTTGTCCTGGTACACGGTGATATGTGAGTAGCTGGATTGGTAAACACAAGTCTTTTGTGTGCACTTCTTCACGTCATGTTGCAGGGTTTCTAAGTATAGAAGTTCTGATTATTCAGGCAGACAGTAAAGCCATGTGTCCCGGGTTTAAAACACAAAATCGTGCGAAAAATAATGTTTGAAAGTTTGTGAAAGGTTGAACTTGAAGATACAAAATGTTATTTTATAACAGTCATGTTGTCAGAATGTTATCACAGCCACCTGCATAGTTCACACGCAACAGTATTTTATACAGTATTTCTTAGCATTAATTATTTCACACACTTCTGTGTTTTCTGGGTATTACACAAGGATTATGTAACGGTCTAAAGTGGTTTCAGCTAAAGCACACACACACACACACACACACACACACACACACACACACACACACACACACACACACACACACGCACACTTACCCAGTGCACCTTTACCCAGTAAATAATTGAATATTGAAGTGTACGTTGTCTTGTTTTAGGGGATATTCCATACTGGATTGTGCAGAACTCCTGGGGAACCACATGGGGGAATGAAGGTTATGTTTATATAAAAATTGGTGGCAATATTTGTGGTAAGTATGATCTTTGCTTCCTGTGATTTCTGTTTATATCTCCTTTGGTTCAATGTCTGTATGTTGCTGTGCCCACTATCCCCTCAGGGATTAATACAACATCCTTCTTTTTCCCCTCTTCTCAGGTATTGCAGATTCTGTGGCAGCAGTTTTTCTTTGACGGGATTGTGTGTATTCTTGACTCTGTCATTGTATGTGTTGTGCGTGTGTGTGTGTGCGTGTGTTCAATGCTGGAAAAAAAAGAAATCATCTGTTTGCCTCCAAGTTTAAAGTTTCACTTTAAATAATGTTTTTTTTATTGAAATGTCACCATGTTACATAACTGAAAAAAATAAATCACTTTATATCTTGATGAAAATTGGATCATACATGCACTGTACAAAAAAAATTATCTCTATTAAATACATAAGGTAGATACATATTATAGGTGGTGTGGCTCGTACATTTATCTATACAGTGAGCAGTCACTGCATAAATATATAACCAAATTAATTTTATAGCATACTATACAAATACCTTATTACATTGGCACATTATTAACATTATGTACAAATATTATGGTTCACATTTCATAGCTTCACATATATGCTGTGCAAATTGTATTATTGTAGATGTTGACATTGATTGTTTATACAGAAGCTTATTGTCATTTTATGTACACCTTCTCACATCTAAGCCACATCACAATAGTCTGAAATGGCTTCCTCTTTGACACCGTCTCCAAGCTGGCATGAAAGGTAATGCATTTGTACAAACCCATGACTGCTACCAGTTTGATCACTGTTCTCACTGATCCATTTGTTTTCAGGTCAGTCCTTGTGAATTTACATCATTTTATTGGAAAACATCCAAGCAAATCTTAGCAAGGAGCCATCTGCTTTACTTTGTGACCAAGCAGGATTAGATATTAGACTAAAGTAGTCTGATTTGGCCATTTGATTTATTCAGGGTCAGGTGCTGCGTCGCAAGTTACTGTGGAATAAACCATGGTGCCGCAGCCTGATGTTGTTATTGCAATCAATTGTTAAGAAAATATACAGTTTTTTAATGTATGGGCTTTTTCAGTCTACCCACCTATTCTCCTATGCACCTGTTTCTAAATCTTCTTAGCTGTACAACCAATCTACTGTTGTGAGGTCAGTTACAGTGGAAGAAAGGAAGCCTGGACAGACGACTGAGATGCCCCCTTAGTCTGAGTCTTCGCTGCTGCAGTAGGAGCTGTCGCAGCATTCGGCCATGTAGAGGAACGTGTGAACATTGGGATTTAGCTTGGGAACCCAATGGCGAGGCACCAGGAACGTTGCCAGGTTGAACAGATCCACGAACACTTTGTAGCGGTCACTAAAAGGAAAGAAAATCATTTATTAAATATTGAAGTACTCTTACAATATAATTGGACTCTTACAAATTGTACTCTCTGAAGGACAAAAGCTAACTTAAACGACTGCTAAAACTTAATGGATACCAAATAAAGAACTTGTGTCGTAGCTCCTTTGAAATGAACTTTTAAAGTATAGTTTGTGGATGTCAGGAAGAAGTGACCACATGACAGGTTAATTTAGATAAGCACAGTAGCAGTGTCCTGTCCTTATCTAAATTAACTCTGAAGTGTTTAAGATACTTGCAGTGTAAAGTATTTAATCAGTAGGTTACGGTTTACAGCATACAGTACCTGACAGTAGATCTCAGGTAGTGGTAGCCAGATGAGCCCCCTGTGCCGGCTTTGCTGCCAATCATACGATGCACCATACATACATGATTGTCTAAAACAAAAGACAGAAGTATCCTTTGTGATGTGAGCAAGGCTTTGGCTCTGCATGTTTCATTTCAGCTCTAACTTGTTAGACATGAGTGAGACATAGGTGAGTTCAAAAATGTATTTCATGGGAATAGGTTGTTGGATTGATATGCAGGCGTAGAGGATGTTAGAATATTTTTCTACTTTTGTGGTCCTGAACGAACTGAAGCTCCCGTTAGTCCAGCTCTGCCCTTGGGCAAAATATTAAACCATTGGATTCTGGTACACATGTGCTCAGATTTTTTTCTGTTCTTGTGCAGTGGTGAGCATATGCAGCATCTTACAGGGATGCCACAGTACTCACATCTCCATTTTGTCATGAGGGTATCAATATCCATGAGCGATGTGAGCAGCTGGAAAGGAACCTGGAACCTCGGCTCTTCCTAAAAGGTTAAAGATTTTTAGTATTTGAAGATATTTGTGCAGGTTGATAAAATTGTGTCTGGGTGGTGTTCATAGCACTTGTAAAACAACAGGAACTATCACCTCACTAACCACAAAGCAGTTAACATGTTTTATCTAGCAGTGTCACATTAATTATCACCATGCAGTGGCTTTCACATGACTTTGTTGACTCTTGCATAGCCTTAATGAGTCTCATGTGACATATCCTTACCACAGGTTCTAAAAGCTTGGTAAAACCGGCAGAGACTCTCAGGTGAGTGTTGAAATTCTCAAGATCGCACAATGTGTCCAACTGCTAGTGTTTTATAACTGTTAAAGGTATCATATGACGTGGATTGGCTAGCGGGGGTGTTCAGAGAAGTGTTGTGACATCGTAATTTTAGGTCGAAAGAATAAATAAGTAACCCCGCCTCAGGGACAAACACTGAGCTGCTCTTAAGCAAGATGTTAAAACCCCAGCTGGCTCAGCGAAGCTGTGGTAAACAGTAGAAGACTGTGTGTATCCTGTACAGCTCTCAGGTGTTGAAGTGTATACCTATATGTATCTGAAGCAAACATAACACAGATGCACTATGTCAGAAGCGTTTCACTAGACAATTGAAGGTGAAGGAACGCTGTGAAAATCACATACCTGTAGAAATAGATCATCAGGGCGCCTTGGAGAGCCTTGTAAGAGAGTCGTCTCTCACCTTATGAGCAAAATTGAACATGTATTACATTTATAACTAATGTATTCTGTAGTTTGTGATACAGTGTTAAGTCAAAAAAATATGTGAAGCCTTGATAAATACTTAATTATGATATGTGACTGTCTGTAGAAAACGCTCACCCTTGCTAAGGAGATGGTCATGACGTTTTTCATCAAACAGAGAAGTGAACAGCTCTTTCTGTTTGACCAGCTCAGCCATCATTTCCTCCTTCTCCTCAGAATCTGGCATTTTCTTTAAAAAGAAAAAAACAAAAAAAACAACCCGTAAATAAAAATACAGTCTCTGTCAATCATCCGTGCGCTCCAGTGGGAGCAAAGAAAGTTTGCTCTGAAAGCTGGACCCGTCTCTTACCTCGATTTTCTCCTTCTCCTGATTCAACCCATCAAATATATTGATTTCCAGCCTTTCCCAGAAATTGAATCCATCCACCTCCAAGCCAGGAGTTCTCTCCAGCCACTCCTGAGAAGAACAGCCCAAGGTTTTATCACTTATATACCCTGTTCAGAAGCAGATGTGCTTATCCAGAGCAAGATGCAGCAAACAAAAACACAATGAAGGAAAAATACAAAAGAAGAAGACATGCAGTACAATGAAATAATGGCTTGTTTAATTAACTCGTGATTAAATTAAAAAAATCTTTGGCCATGTGCAGGTGTTTGTTGTTGTGGAGAAATTGCTGATATCAATGGTAAGGTCAGGATATATAGAAATAGAGACCCCCTCACCTTCAGCACATTCTAGTCTGGAGCCACAGTCAAAGGCTTGCTATCTATTATGTCTAGGAGGCCAACATTCAGTTCTTTCGACCCTGGTCACCAGGCAACGTTAAGATAGGCTGGCACCTGCTTTCCAGCTATTTAAACAGTGGCCTTGCATACCAACAAGAGAGCGTGTCTTCTCTGATATGATTTAGTCTCTATGACCTCAAGGTCCATGCATGTCTCTGTGTAACCCAAGGATAGACAATTCCATAACAGTTGTAAGTCATACCTCGACTAGCTTTAAGAGTGTTGGTTCTTTCTCAGTGGCAAGCAACGTCTCACTGTCATGACCCTTGAAATTGTCCCTGTAATGGCGTCTGTTGTATGGAACCCTCAGGTTATCCGGGACCCCGATTTTGTTCTCCAGGACTCGAAACTGAAGGCTTTGGAAGCCAGAGGCTGGAGACAGGTATTCCCTACAGACAAACACATATACAAGTAAGCATACATGCACACAACACAGACACAGTCAGAGTGCACTATCATGGAGGAGTGAATCCTATAAATTATTTAATGCCAGTAGAGAGGGCCAGAAGTTATTTATAAGCTTACCTAAAGTCAAAAAAATCCAAGGCTGTCATTGTTTCCAAAACCGCAAACTGGTCGACCAACAGTCTTAAGATCATTACAATCCTGTGGATGCGAGTGTTGACTTTGAGCATATTGCGTTCATCTCGGACCTGGAGGAACAGTAAAATATTTAAAGGAATAATTACCAATCATCCTGACACAGGAAAGCACAATCGAATTACTGAAATAATTAGTTCTAGAGGTTTTGCATCATTATTTCATCATCCTAATGTGTGTCTCTACCATGGGAAGAAAATGTTAAAAATTTAATGTAAAACATGAGCGAGGGTAACGCACAAAATGTCTTAATTTTCTCTGACTGAACTTCAAAGCCAGATTGACTGAGTAAAGACAAATAATTCCTGTCCTTTCAAACACACTGTGAAACTCCTTTATGATGACTCTTCAATTTATTGAAAGTCTTCTAAATCTGGAGCAGCATTCAATCTTCAATATTGACAGTTTACATCTAAAACATCTGAATTTTGCTGTAATCAACATGAAAAAAGAACACAACCTCACAGGCTTTTGGTAAGATTCTTTCACCCCAGAAATTTGACTTACATGTCCACTGATGAAGATCTCCCGCACTGAGTCAAGTTCAAACAGAATCTGTTTGAACCACAGTTCATAGGCTGAAATAAAACACAACACACATTTAAGTATAACATTTCAGGGCTAATTACAGAGCAAAACAAATGCCTATTTACAAAGCTACTCTCTTGAATTCAGACAAATTTCAAAGTAAAACATCTACCTCTTTATTGAACTCAGTTTACTGATATGTTTAGTCTTTGCATCGCATTTTTATTGCAAAAGTTGCACAACATGATTACAAAAAGATTAAAATAACAGCTTTATTTTTGTGAAGAAAAGATGCTCTGAAATACTACAAAGCAATAGTTTTACCTTGGTGGGTGACAATAAAGAGGTGCTCATCGTGGATCTTATTCCCCTTTAGTTCACTTTGCAATACCTGGGCTGTGACTATTTTGTCGAGCTGAGAGTTGGGAAGAAATAAAGCACTTCACACAACTTTGAAAACAAATCCAAATACCAGTACTCGTTTTTTTTTTTTTTTTTTGGTACAAAGACTGATGCATATTACAGGTGGTGTTTTCTACCTGCAGGTAGTCTCCATAGATGATTCCTCCTTTACTGGCTTTGTTAACCCCTGCCTGAGAGGCATCCTCATCTTCGTCTGTTGTGGGAGGCTTGTTTTTGAATAACCTGCAGTGCAAAGAGAGAAGGCCTTTTGTTACTTGGTGATTTAACATTGTCAGGATTAGTAATGAATTGTTAGAGGGCTGCATTTAATGGAATTTGAAAAAAATGAAATGAAAAGCGGGGAAAAATTCCTTGAGAGCCCAATGTTAAGTTACATGACAATCTGAACGTACAAATGCCTCTTCTCAAAGTACGGACATCCACTCATGTCTTGTCCAAATCAGCTGCAGCAAAGATGTATCCTCCTTCCTCGATTACCATTTACTAAAATTGGATCCAAAGCAATGCATGTTTTTAAAGATTCACCTTATCCAATCACTCGTGAGGATACAGTTACCATCCGGCCCGCCTCTATGTTCCCCATGAAGCGGTTGTTTACCTTGAACCGGAGCGCCCTTCTGAACCTTGTTGCACCTGCTAATAGAACAGTCATAGGACCCTTTTCGAATAATAAAACGAAAAACAACAAATACCAAATGCATGTTACATTTACACAAATATTCAAATTAGCAGGTACGTCAAATATAATCGGCAAATGAAGATTTTAAATGTGTAATTATTGCTCTACGTTTATCAAAATACATTTCATTTTATAAAAGAGGAAGAATATGTGAAAAATCAATTTTGCTTTGAAAAAGATAAAGCACACGAAGCGCTCAGGGCATCATGGATGCTACTCTGTGGGTGATTGAACTCATCTGTAAATATTTGCAGTTTTGGTAACATTTGATTTAGCCTCAGTCACCATCACTGCATACGTGTGGTTCCAAGGTCCATGAGAGAGTGTGTGTACTGTACATAATATGTTTTGTACACTGAGCTAATGTTTGTGTTTGTCACTGCGACTCAGACAAATCATACATACTTACCTTTTGAGATGACCTATCCGAAGCTTGTTGGGAGCTGAGCACATCATTCTTGATAGATCTGTATTATTGGTTATCTTTTTGCAGTTCTTGGGAAATATTTTGTTTGTTTTCATTCACAGTCGGCTAGATCGGGTAAAAATAATTATAGGATTGTCCCTTCCTACCACAACACACTGTCAATCACAACGAGCAAATCCTTTTTGAACGACAGTTAACCCAGTTTCATCAGTGTAAGACTCAAAATCCACAATCCACTCTCTCTAAATCCCTCCAAGATCATTAGCGCCCTTGTTTTTCACCCACACTCGTCGCAGACTTCTCAAGTATAGTCCCAACAGCCTGTGCAACTGTCCTCTGAAGATCAGAGGGATGATAACAAGCAGCTATTTCTGAATTGGGACATGGTACAAGCCTAGCAATATAACGCAGCAGACTGAACAAGAAGAGCAGAAGCAGCAACAAAATTCTTTGTTCTTGTTCCCTTTTAGCTGGGATGAATGGGATGCTGGTAAGAGAGAGGGGGTTTGCAGTGGATTTGATGCCTCAGACAACATCAGTGTAAATCTTCGAGGATTTAACAGAAGTGTCCATCTCGCTGATAGGACTCACGTGTCATTGCGCCTTATCTCCAAGGTCTGAGTGAGTCACTGATTAATGGAAAGCAGAGATACAGTCTGTTTTTGCCTTGCTGCCATGTAAAACTCCCAATGAAAGCTAAACTGTTTTCCTCTGAGTACGTCCTTGTCCTACAGTCATGCCGGAGGTCTGTGTGGCAAGTGTCAGCCCTGCCATCCACTACCTCTGACTTCATCTCTACATCAGTTTCGATGACACTTTTTGTGTTCATTGTAATCATTTCAAGAGCTTCAGCACAAATGAACTCCAAGCACAACCAAAGAGTCAAAAATGGAGAGAGACTGGAGAAAAAGCTACTAAATATGTGAATCATAAGATCTGCATGTTGCTTTGACCTGTTAAAAGAAAAGTCACAGGAGCATTTTCAAATAATAAAACAAAAAACACAAATACCAAATATATATTTCTTCTGTAATAATCAAATAAATAATCAAATGAACAGGAATATCAAATATATTCAGGTGGTGCAGTGATTAGCACTGTTGCCTCACAGCTAGATCAAACCTTGGTGTGGAGTTTGAAGTTTGCATGTTCTCCCCGTGTCGCCGTGGTTTCTCTCCGGTTTCCTCCCTCAGTCCAAAGCCATGCACTTAACGGTTAAATTGGCCGTAGGTGTCAATGTGAGTGTGAACGGTTGTTTGTTTCCGTGTGCCCCGTGATTAACTGCCCACTTCTCTTGCCCTAAGCCAGCTGGGATTGGCCCAGCCCTGATGAGGATAAGTGATTACAGAATGATCAAATATGTTCAACTAATGAAGATTGTGTAATTATTGCTCCAGACTAACTTATACTTTTCTTCTAGCAGGTCAAAGTAATGTCAGAAGATCTTACTATGAACATATTCTGCTGCTTTTCTTTTTGGACACTTTAGTGTTAAACACATTAAGTTCATTTGTGTTGAAGCTCTTAAAATGACAGCTTGAGAACACAAAAATGAAAATTGTGGAGATGTTTTTGCTTTCTGCTTCTACCCACCCTATTAGCAATTATTTTGATTACAAAGGAAATGATTACATACTGTAATAATTCTGTTTTTGAACAATTATTATGATCTCAACATGACTTTAACAAACCTAATCATCTAGTGATCATTAGACCATTAGATGTTGTAAGGCTCAGATAACAGTTCCAATCAAAGAATATGTTTTTGAAGCATTACTGCTATATAACATGTTGTTTATTGTTGACATATGTTATATGTTTTAACTGAATTCATTATGTACATCACAGTGACTTATGCAATTCGATCAGGTGACAGTAAATGAACTACCAGCACTATCATGTTGACACATTGCAGTACTGCTGGGGTATTTGTTTGTTTGTTGTTTACAACAGTCGAAGGCTTTAATACTTAAATACATACAAAGTGAGTGGCAGTATAAGTAGTCACTGTACATTATGTCTGCTGCTTCTACGTGATTACCATATCAGCATGTTTTATGTAATGAACATCTAACGAGACAAGGCTGTTATTGTGTGTCCACAAGAAAACAAATGTAATGTCATCGCTCAGAACAAAGCTCATTACGTCGTGATCACAAGAAAACAAAGCTTGTTAGCTCTCCCTGACGTCTGTAGTTCAAACTTTATTCTTGTGTTTGGAGAAAATCTCAGTACTTTCTTTCTGCATTTTGGCACCTGCACGTACAGAACCCTCCCAACAGAAAGTGTTTTTATTTTCCTTTCCGATAAACGTACTGTAATGGTTTGTATAGAAGGCAGAATTTAACAGATGAATTACAAGGTCACGAATCTGGGTGCTTGATTTGTTTGAGTACAATCAAATCCTTTCAAAGCCTTTCTATAGTTTCTTTTTTTACCATTCTAACCAAATGTGTTTGGATGGAATAAATCGATTTGTTATCAATTTGTTTATGCTTTTAGAAATCGCATGTGGATTTAGGGGCTTGTAGTTGCGGATTGTAACTCCCTCCACTCACTCTCCCATTCCAAATGTGAGAAGAAAAATTACAGTGGCTGCAAAGCACACGAAAAACATGAAAGGCTTCATCGAGAGTGTTATAAAAATTAGGATTACACTGCTATTCAGATGTTTTAAATTATACGATGTGTGTGTGTGTGTTCCTATTTATTACATGTCTTGAGGACACTTCCCTTTATTAATGTTTTGCTGAGGCTGGCAGGGTAAGGTAAAGTACAGGTTAATGTATAAATAGAGGAATTCCAGAACAGAACAAGGGCCAGAGACAGGTCAGAGAGGTGGCATTTAGATTGGGGATATCCTGACTACTGATTAGGGAAAAGGAAAATGTTTAGATGCTGTATATGCAAATTGTCTGTTAACAATTTGCAGGGGTTAAGACAGCCCATTAGAGAGTGTATAAAAACCAACAGGCTCTTCGAGGAGCCTTTTGTAACCCCTTTTTTGTGTTGCACTGTTAAACGCTCCTTCTTGTACAAGAATAATAAATTCAACTTAAACTCTGATACTTTGAATCCAGTCCTCCTTATTCAAGGGTTTTCTTTAAAATTCCCGTAACAGAGAGCCAGTGTTTGGTCTGCCATATTGTGTCAACAGAGCTTTAGCATAATGCTGCATATGAAAATGGTAAATGTGTGAAATACAAAATGTTTCCACGCTTTTGACTTCAAACATGAGGATGCATGTCATGTCCCTGTGGACCTCGGGCTGTCCACCATATTTTTGCTTTCTCGCATCCGCTAATTTTTTTGTGACATGGATATGATGTCATGTAATACTCATATTCATGCAACAAATACTTTTCGCCACCTGCTGGATAAAACCAGCGACTTCTTTTCAGCTCGTCCAATAAGCATACAAAGCATAAGCATTTGTAGCGTAAGCATACATGCTACAAAAATGAAGCAATTGAATTTGAATTATTTTGATTCAGGAATAAAAAAAATGGATAAAAAAAAAAACATGAAAAAAATGGTCAATTTTTATCCGCCATCATCTGAGTCTCTGAGAAATGCTTTTTTCCTCCTGTAAAATCCTGGCTGTAACTCACCCACAGTTAAATTCATACTGTATATATTTTGAAATCCTGTAAAGAAATACTTTTGAGATGGAATTTTAGTTTTCTGTCACATACCTCAAATTGAATCTGCGTCTACAGGTCCTGTTGATTTTGTGTCTGCAAGTTGTCAGCTGAAGGTGAGTAAGAGCAATAATGAAAAGTTTCACCTTGTGTGCATGCGAGAATCTATTATGACTGTTTGCCAGACGAGTCAGGTCTGGTTAAAGTCACGGAGGGACATCAACGCTGAGATGACTATTAAAGAAGATACGTAAGAAGAGGGGAATGTCAGTTCCAGATTTAAGATGCGTGATGCCCTTGGAGAAGTAATCAGCTACACACTGTTATTTTATTTACTAGAAGCTCATTAGAGAGCTCAATCTGTTGACTATTCCATGTGTTCATAATTATCTAATCAGCTCGGTTGATGCACTTGATCGCACATTTCTAATATCACATTACTGATGGCTGTATTACAACTGTATATTCACCTTAAATTACTAAAGCTTTTCTTATTCTCAGCTCTGCATCATCTCAACTGAATCTGAGTGATCTCTTTATAACTACAACAAACCCAATCTTCTAGTGATAGTTAGACAACTAGATGTTTATATAAACATGTTTCAAGATTCTGATGTTCAAATATTATTGGCAGATATTGCATTTATTTTTATTGTAGGCAAGAATAGACAACAGAAAATCAGCCAGAGATGTTATGTTTGAAGTCATTATGTCATAGAGTAACTTTTAACCTACTTCATGGGAATATTATAAAACATTACAGTGACTTATGCAATTCATAACATTTATTATTTAACTATTTTCAAATTCTTACTCTCAACAATTCCCAACTCCAGTCCAAGCTTGTTTCTTGAATGCCCACTAGGTTTGAATCTGCGATTGCTGCAGCAGTTATAGTTTCACTGCCGTAACAACCGTTTTAATGCACGGCCACTGTGCCACCTAAAAGAAAAAAAACTTCAAATCAACCCCCTAATTTAATTCAAGCTTTACTATGTCAAACTCAAGCCTCGTGTATGATGTATAACTTGTTCATCAAGTGCCATAAAGTTTGATTGTGCCTCCGAGATGAACTGCAAACCCATTTCATGTTTGGTAGCGTGGTTCCATGTGGCTACCTTTGTGCTCTGTGCATAATATGAGGCTCGGCTGAATTCTGAAACATTTTTTTTTTCTCCAGTTCTCTGATGTGGTTATTGCATGATGCTTTGGGTCTTTGATGTTCTTGCAAAGTCGTGCCATCTCTTTTATATAAGCCTTTGAAGTAGGCCTAGTTATGCCGCGTAGTGCTACGCCGCACTGTTGCTTAGGCAGAGCCAACTGTGGTCACAGTGTGATACTGCAGTGCTGCGGTTCATTTCGATATTACCAGTTTATCTATTCCATTTGATGTCTCTTTAAATTAACCTGAAGTATCCAGAAGTGATTTTGGTTTTCCTTTTCCAGCCCAGCATCTGGCATACTGATCACTTATATTTCTGACCTTCCTTTAAGAACAGCAATGGCTGCTGTTCTAATAAGTATGCAGCTACATGATATGTAGATAAACAGTCAGCTGGATGACTTTCTGAACTATGCACTTTGTACCACTAGGGAGCATCAGAGGACTTTTAAGAGAATAGAAGATTTGAATGCTTTGTGTTTGACAGAGCTGAGTTTGTATTTGAAGATTTTTCAGCAGGGTCTTTGGTGGGGTTTGAAACTCTTTGTATGGATATATCAAAACAAATGAGGGTTCATTTAAGTTCATTGTAATTTCAGTGTGAAGGAACAATAGACAATAGCTCACAGGGGAACTTTAGACTTTTTATGATCGGTTGGTTGGGAAGTTGGGAGGGTGTACTGTTATTTCCCTAAGGGAGTCTGATGAGAACTTTGAAGGCAGATTTTGGACTGGGCAACATTCAGAGAGATATAGCTTTGTTGAGCTCTATATGTCATGAAACATTTTTTTTTCTTAAATTTCTAAAACCATATAAAGAATCAGAGATGCCGAAGAAGCAGAGGAGGTCAAAAAACAACAGCATAAAACAACCTTTGAACAAAGAATATTCTACCCATATTTGGTTTGAAATGCCGTTTGAAGTTCCCCATGAAACAGAAATCACTTTCATATGACGAGGTTGTTTTCCAAATTATGCATTCCATCATCAAAATTCCTCTGTGCTTTGAACAACACTCATCACGCGTGCTGGAAAGCCAATTGCAACCCAAATGTAATTTTAACAATTGAACTATCAACTGTTCACGCTGAATATCCTTTTTGATTATGACGCTGAGTAGATTGCTTTCAGACAACTGTCTACACTACAGGTTAGTTGCACTTAAAATGTCTTCAGCTACAATTAACGCACTTCAGTTGAGAACAGCTTCAAGCCACCAACTTAAAATTAAAGCTGCACTTGTCATCGTTGGCTTTGTATTTTCAATCATTAATCACTTTTTTTGAAATACTGAAGCCGCGCATGCATAACTGTTTGGAAAGATTTGACACATTGGTGATATTCAAATGAATGTCACACATCCTCACTTCTCACATTCATTTTAAAAGTGAACACTTGATTTTTTCGAGCGGACAACACACACAAAAAAAAAAAAGAAAATGCAGAACTTTGTCCAATTGTTAAAAAAACAACACACCAAAAAAGAACCCCAATATCATTTTAATCCATGAGTGCAGTTCACATTCAAAAAAATTATACCTACCGAGAACATGGACGTGATCTATATTTGGATCCACTGTAACCTTGTTTATGTGAGATGGGTTCATGAAATATTTGTGTTGATGAAATATTCATTGGACAGGAAGCCAGGTCAAAAGGCATTATGCCCAATAAACATTAAATTTAGTGGAAATAATAGTTGACTGCATGTTATAGATACATCACCACTTGTAAATACTTGTCACTACATGCACAGGTTTCTGTTAATTACTTAAACAGAGCATTGTGAAGAAGCCCCACATTAACCATATTTTGAGGAAAGTAACTTGAAAAAAAGAAAATAAGCATGTCTGAAAATTAAAGGAAAAAAAAAAATCAAACTCAGCTGGACTTTATTCGTCATGTATAAACACAACATAAATTACTGTTAATATGACTAGTACAGACATTTACTCAGTTTCTTTAAAAAAAACGACATAAAACTCTTGCATAATTTACAAAACATGGTGTCCCTGTGCTATCCAAGACACTTGTGTGCCTTTCCCCCCGCCAACAGAGTTCTTCATACCTTTACTGTCTTTTTTTTTTCTTTTTTCCCGACAATGTATATTGGGTATTTAAACATGGAAACAGTTTCTTTTTTTTCTGTTTAAAAACATCTCAAAGAGAATAAGACATTTTGATGTTTTTTTGATGTTTACAGTGCTGAAATCTGGTATACATAGTGGTTGTTCGGTGAGGGTATCTCTAACGTCAGAAGTCTCTGATTTTAAAAACAAACGTTTGCTCAAGGACACTGCTTGCTCCAAGAGTGTGAACTCTGGATCCCCCGTACTTCTAGAGAAGTGCAGATATGCATAATGTAAACATGTCCTTTGCTCTTCTAGTACTTTCTGTTGAGCCGGACGTTTTTTTTTTTCCAATGAAAACAAAAAGATAAAAACACCTAAATTAGCTGACTGTTTCCCCAAAGACACCACTGTTCCTCTGCTTCAGAGTCCAGAGTCCAAAAGGCTTGTGCAACAGAGGAACTGACCTGTAATTGCCATGTTAAGGCTTGGTGTAGTTATACATTTGCTCTGTAGTCCCTTGGCCACAATGCACAGCATTGCTTTGACCCCTTGTATTTTTCTTTTCTTTCCTTTCTTTCTTCTTTTTTCTTTCCCCCCCCCTTTTTTTTTTACAAAAACACAACACTCAGGGTACATGACAGCAACCTTTGATCACAGTTGCTTTTCATTTTGTCTGCTAGTGTGTCTCTACCAAAACAAAGTCTCTTTGGCAGAAAATGCACCTCGTATTGTTACCTTTTCCCAATTTCACTTTGCCGAAGAAAGTGGATGTTATTAGAGCTGTCTGCTAATTCTGGGTACTGCTCAATGGAGAGCACATAGTACCCGTCGTATCCCAAAACTTTTCCACTACTCAGAAGCTGCCTCTTCTCACCCTCTGTCCAAGGGCGGACTCCCTCCTCACCATCTCGCACTCGCTGCTGTTCCCTTGCCCACGCACCCGCAAGGGCGCGTTGACGAGCGAGCTCAACAACCCGCGCTTTCTCCTCGTCCACCGTGGATCCATAGCGAATATGAAGAGCCAGAGCGCCAGCACGAATCTCCACATCTGCAAAACGCCGAGTTCGACTATCCATGACTGTGGTGGACTGGGAAACAGTCACATTGACACCATTCTCCAGAGTCTTGTGTCCACTAGTGAGGTGCAATGCAGCAAGGTCAGCATCTGGAAGGCCTGGCTTGACAAAGTAGTGTGTGTCTCGCCCTTCTATAGTGAAGTGGAGGTCCTCCAAATAGAAAGCATTGTTGAGAATTGTTGCAACCTTGATACAGTCTTCACTGGCCACGTTGAGTGTGTGAGTGTGAACGCTGCCCTTGTAGATAGCAAACATCACGGCTCTTCCGATGGGAGACATTGCCGCTGAGAACCACAGCCAAGACTTTTCACCTCTGCGACCTCGACTGAGATGGACCTCTGGCAGTCGCTCGAATGACAAGAGAGAGTGCGCTTGTCTGGTTACTTCCTGCTGGACCCCAGAGATAGACTGTAGGAAAAGTGCAGTGAAACGTTAACGCCTGAACATGGCAGAATCTGACTCTCCAGGCCATTTAGAACCAGCTACTGCTCTGCTTCAGAGTTTTTTAAATCCTGTCTAAGATAATGGTGTTTTCAAGCTGTGTTCTCAAGCCAAAAGTAGATAAATCCCCCATGACAATTTTACAGCAACACTTTTTGTATTAAGGTCTTAGACCAAAGAATCATGAATGGCTCCAAAACATTGTGCAACACCTAAATATTACATATAAAGTTACTCAAAACAACAAGACAGAGGAAAGTACACATTGTTGCTTATTATGGGTATTATTATGCAAATATGGGCCAATTAAAATTGATATTCTATGAAATACATAGCAATCCAATTAAGAGATTGCAGCTTCAAAATACTGACATAAAAGGAAAACAACAGAAAACAAAGTAATGTTTTTGTCATCTGCCTGATTCCCTACACTTTCACATTATTGTCTGTTGGCTGGAGGAATATAATAGTTGCTTTTTTCCCTGTTCAGTTTGATTTTTGTTCAGTATGCATGAGAGATATTAATTCTACCCACCGGTAGATCATCCCAGCGCTGACTCTTCCTCAGCTCATAGGATGGCATGCTTAAATCAAACTTGGGGACTGGAAATCCAGGAATGGTGTTGTGAAGATGAAAGCCAAAGGTTACAAGCCAGCTGTTCACATCTGTGCAAGATAAATTCAATTAACAGTAAGTTACCATCGTGCCATACCACACATTTTTATCAATAAATCTTATATTTCTTTTTCAGGTTTTAACAATTTCTCTAACAGTGAACACTTATCACTGAGAGAATGTAAATGCAAATTATTCTAACATAAACAAACTTAAATAAAATACATAAATATAAAAGATCCAATCCAGAAGGATAAAGATTAAATATATTATTCATGGTAATATATTATAATGGAAATCCTTCACTATTTTCTGGCAGTTTAAATGAGTCATGGAGAAATTCATCTGCAGTAAAATCGATAATGAAAATAATTTGATATAATTCTACTTTGTAGCTCTAATAATGATCATCAAAAGCAATAGAAGCCTCAACTAAAATATCTCTTACCTGCGACATATTCTCTCACTTCATGGACTTTGCTGATAGGGTTGTTATTTCTGAACATGTATAAATTAAAAGGAGCTGGCTCTTTGCCAACGTTTTTCCAAGTGGAGACATCTGGTACAGTCCACCTTCCAGACATTATGTCATAATCCTGCTCCCCAAAGTGCAGCAGTTTGGTCAAGGGATCATACAGTCCCCCGTGAAACCCAAGCACAAGCTGGAAGTCTGGGTTTGAGTCGATGTAGATCTCACCATACGCTGTATACTGGAGCTGTTTGACCAGGAGGCCATTGCTGGTGAAGACGGCCAGAGGTGTGCCGGTGTTATCGCAGGCGATGTAGAACTCCTCCCCGCTGCTAATCTCCATAGCGAACAGGTGGCCTTGGAGGTCATAGTAGAGCGAGGTGATCTCTGAACTGGAGTGGTTGTACACATGCGTAATCCTGGCTGGGTAGCTCAGGTCTGCGTAGAAATATTGCAGGTGCTGGCCCAAGCTCGTCTTGGTGGACACTCTGCGGCCGAGTCCATCATAGCGATACTGAATCGTCCAGCCGCTGCTCTTGCTGTAGACCCGCACCAAGAGTCCTTTGGAGTTGTACTCAAAGATCTCTGCTCCTCTTTGACGAAGGAATCCATCTTCATCCATTCTGTATTGGATATCTCCAAGGCGGGTGATGCGGTCTCTCAAGTCATAGCGCAAAGGAAGAAGTCTGGCACTGTTCCCCGCGTTCAGCAGGTGCAGATTTCCATTAAGGTCATACGTATAGCGCCACATCACTTTTTCGTTCAGGTACACAGTCTGGAGCTGGCCATCAACATCATACTCATAGCCGTACTTGGTGGTGTTGGCAAAGGGGCCAATCTTTATCTCTCGCTTGATGACTCGGCCTACATCGTCGTACTGGAAAGTGATCCAGTACATGAGTGAGCGGAATATCTCATACTGGATCTCCTTGATGCGCCCATGCGCATCAAAGTGCTTGGTGTAGGTCATGACTGCAGTGGATATGATCTGATTTATATCATAGTAGATCACCCCAAACTTCCCAAATTGTTCGATCTTTCCTGAGATGTCATCAAACTGGTATAGATCGATGGGTAGTGGTGTTTCGTTGATGACGCCTTGCACGCTGGTGACACGTAGGCTGCTGTCATAGGTGTAATCAAAGCGTGCATTGACCATGCCATCCTCACTGAAGCGGAAAATCTGCCGGTCCACCAGGGGACCCACTTGGCGATAACGGATGGAGCAGATGAAACCTTCATTCTGCAGGTTGACAGTCTTCAGCACACCTGCCGTCTCATCATACGTGAAGCTGACCCTTGTGCTGTCATACAGGATCTCTGACAGCTTGTTCTGCCGGCGGTACCTGTACAGGACCCTACGGCCCGTGCCCAGGTGCGCTATTCTCAGTAGGAGGCCATCTTCGCTGTAGTCCACAGCCACTGAGGCGTTGCTCTCTGGGGGATGATAAAGGTTCCTGTAATAGCCCACTGAACGGATGGTCTGCATTGTGTAGCGGGCCACGCTTGGCATTGTGACAGCAGAAAGCCGGTCCAGAGAGTCGAAATCAAATATGTACTGCCGTTGACTGTGGAGCAGGAGAACCATGGACTAGAGGGAAAAGAGCAAAATAGCAAGTGTTTTCTTGAGTTGCATAATATGTATACATAATATATGTGTAATGACAGGCAGGTTGAGTGCAGGCAGAGTGAGCAAAAAAAATTCCTGTTTAGAGAAAAGGAGAAACGGTATATGAAAAATGCACTAGGTAGCATTATCTATCACTGTTAACACTGTGAGACAGCAGCTACCAGTTTTCTAATCTGTTAATGCAGAATATATAGTGTTAGTTTATCACAAGTACCTTGAAAATGATGTATTGATGTTAAATACTACATAGCGTTTCTGTGAAGAACATTTACTAAGAACGCTGTCGTGGAGGATAATTTGTTCTTTCAGATATGTTCAGTTTTTAATGATTGTCCAATAGTCAACATCCACGTGTATCTAACAGAAACCAGTTTAATTTAATTTAAAATATATGCAGTTTGGAGTGTGGTCTGTCTTCTAACGGTTACCACCCTTTCTGTTAAAATGTCAAGCCCATTCATCCGTTGCTACACAGAGGTTCCCTGTGGTCCCTGAGCTCTCTGTGTTCCTTATGTCAGAGTGTTGACATGGCTTCTCCAGGTCACGCAATGAAAGGATGCAGCCAGGAGTGGCTGAGGAAATCTCTGCATGTTTTTTTTTTTTTTTACAGCTCAGCATCTCAGTGCAATCTTAAATACACTCTACAAACAACTAAAGGATATTTTTGTGGAAGAGCTGTATAGTGATACAGTGTATGAATGATTTGCTGTTTGACATGATGTAACAGCAGAACGCGAAGATCAGAGACCTGTCAGTTTTGATCATTTCTGAGTGTTTAGTGGATTCCTTCGGGTTTTTATTTATTTGTAGTATGTGTGCCACTCTGCGAGGACATTATTTAGGCTCAGAAGACTACCTGAACCATTAAAAGACTGGGCAAATCGCATAACTATTCCCCCAGAACATTTGCATATTTTTAGTCGTGGTCAGAATGGAGAACATATTTAACAACTGAGTAAATACAGTTATTAAATACGTGGAAATTGTGCTCTTGCAGGATTTCATATAATCACAGCCTGCCAATAGCTCAGTGTGTTGTCCCTGTATTTACTCAGCCTTTCAATTTGTACTCCCCTCTGGCTGACTAAAGACAAAAAAAAACCAAACAATGGAAACAGTAGTTAAGTGTCAGGTGGCCAGGATTTGTAAGTTTCAGCTATTTCTTCTTAAAGATACCATGAACAATATTAAACATAAATGTTACCATTTGACAGACTGTACTAATTTACATCTTTAGTTCCTTGGGAGGGCACAATTAGAAAAACACACGCAGCATCAGAACAACACTAAACCAACAGTACATAACACAGTTAGTCTTCAGGCTTTACACGCAGTGATTTAAAGACTTGCATATGCTGCTGCCAATGCCTTTTGTGTCAGTTCAGTGAGCAGAGCTTAGGATACTGCTATGCTACAGTACTACAGTGCTGATGGTCAGCCCTTCTGTTAGACCATTCTGCACCACATGGATGGAGGTTACATTTAATGTCTGACGTCCACTATTACCTCTGCATTTCAAATACTGTGTTGAAGGTGAGGTACAGTTTGTTCTTCTAAGCATTTTCATATCTAAAGCTTGTACATTATGCTCATAGGCCTACAGTTAGTGTAAAATACTTACTTTGTTTACTAAGTACCTCTGTAAGATGAATGAAAAATGTACAATGAGCAGGTAATTATTGTAAAATAAGCCTCTTCTGGGTGACGGGTCTTTATCCATCCTGTAGCGATAATTACTAATCTGCTCTACAGTATATCTTACATATTGCTTCCTCTGGTTATATCATTTTCTCACCTGCTCCAGGTAGGTATAACTCCATATCTTCCCATCAGCAAACACCCTGGAAACCAGGCGGCCTTGGCTATCATATTCAAGTCTCTCAGTGGTGGGACCTCTCTGCAGGGCACTGATTTGCCCGCTGCTAGTGCGGCTCACATTAACCGGCAGTAGCTTACTGCTGGGCACCCAGAGCACTGGGTGGCCTGCTGTGTCGTATATAATCTTTAAGAGGAACTTCCTGTGGTCATCGTAAATCTTCTCTGTCCTCAGGGTGCGATCATAATCAACGGAAAGAATGTTCCGTCCATTCACCTGTGGGGGAAGATTTGATTTAAGAACGTGTTAGACGACAACGACAACTACTGGTACGGCTAGTGATAATAATATATAACAGTTATACAACACTTCAAAAACGATACAACCGATGTACATTAGTGCAATATCAAGGAGAAATTCCTGGTTTTGATATAAGCACTTTTTTTTCTGGATGGCGCTTTAAAAACTGTATTCACAATGATTTTCACTACAGTTGTCACAGAGATTAACACCCCCTTCACGGGGCTCATTAAACTGAGAGACACTCTGGCGGTTATTCAGGTACACTTAAATCACAACCTCCTAAATTTAGTGGAGACAAAAATTACTCAGAGGCAAAGTAACCACCCAAGTTAGGTTCATGAAGTACTGTAAATCATAAATCTGAATGTCAGATTCTAAGGAGGATTAAGAAGGGATGGAATTCAGTACAGTACTGGAATACTGATGTTGATGGGTCTCTAAATCCAGTGGAAAGATAGAATTGCTGAAATATTGTTAGGTTACAAGGACAGTGACACGATTACAGATATAATAACAGCTATAATCTTTTGGATAGTTTGATCAAATTTTTTGCTCTTGTACAATTGACATCTGTCCCTAATAGTGTCACTGCCAGAGTCTGTCTCCCACTGAAGTAAACAAGCCCACACTAAATACCCACTTTTGTATGCATGGGACGCTGATCATTTGCATGTGCCACAAGGAAGCGAGAGAAAAAAACCTACCCTAAGTTTGCGTCCAAACACAATAACTTTCCCTCTGGCTTGTTCTTTGCGGAAGCGCCACTCCACCAAGTTTTGCCCACTCTCCCCTGGCAAGCTCATGTTGCGTCTGGCTACAGTTGGATTGGCAGCGCCTGCCAGGATGTGGGGCTCTGTCTGGTAGTGGGTGTCCATCCCGTTGGCATAGGTAATCCTCAGCGAGTTGTCAAAGCCCACTTGATAGCTACTTCTACATTGGTCTGTTGATAGTAAGCAAAAAGTGCAACTTATGAAAGAGGAATGGATAATTACGCACAGGAATTAAGAATTAAGTTATTGATAGCCTCCTGAGGTAAGCATGGGTTGAACCTTCCTGTACTTTAAGTTCTTAGTATTTCAGATTTGACTGTTTTCACACAAATAGAGTGGCTATGAATGATGTGCTGAAATAAACTGGACCATCTGGCTCTAGCAGAGAGTAGAAACCATTTAGATACAAGGTTGATGCGTCTTCCTGACATGGCAAACTCTGCACACTGAGAGAGTAATCATTTACACTGTCGTCTGTCAGACCCTCTGAGCTGTAATGATACACGACTTAAGCTTACTCAACATTGCCCCGGTGACCCCTGAAACAATGACAAATAATGGCTTACAAAATAGCTCCATGAGTCGGGAAGATGAGTGTTGCGACCTTACCCTGAGCCAGACTGTAGAAGGCACGGATGCTTGAGGTGTTTGTGGTGATACTAATTTCTTCTTCTGTCATGGAGCTCTCAATGTCCACGGTCAGAGCACTGTATATGTCTGTGTACAAGTTATTCACCATTCCAGTGGGGAACGTCACATTCATTAGCCGTCCTTCACTGTCATAGCTGTTTGACACAAAGAACATCAATTGACGAATCATTGATATGTATGAGGGCTCTCAATGCCACCGTGCATCCAATTATCAGACCTTTTCTACATGTTGAGTAAGACCATCAACTTTAGTGTAATTAAAATGTCACATTTTTCTCTTTTTTCTTCTTTTATATGTTCAATTTACAGAGCATAAGTGACGGCATGTCGGCATCAACCCAAGACACAATCCCAATATTTGATATGGTGGAATGACACATCTCACCAGCTATTCGTTTTATATGAATTTTATCTGAATGGATTCAATTATTCGGATGATTGATGTGTCATTATAATCTGAACTGAACGCTTTGCTTTTTTAGTTATAGCGAGGATATCATTTATGGCATAATGTGACATGACAGCGAATTACACAAGGGAGACAAATTCAATCACAGTGAGGTCACGCTACAAAAAAGGGTCGTTATTATAGAGAGTCCAGGGGGCTTATTATTACATCATCATGTGTTGGTCATTTTGTTCAACTTTGCCTTTTTAAATGGATGCATGTCAAATTCCTTGTGTGTGTACACATACGTGGCCAATAAAAGTGATTCTGATGTCAAAAAATAGATCCTACTGTAGCCAACACTTCGGTCGCACCTCTTATGTTTATGCTACATTGTTGAACACACGATGGTTTAGGGAAAAGAAGCATACTTTATGGATATCGAGTTATTATAGTATAACTAGGTTATTTTACAGATCTGAGGCACATTTTATAATTAGGTTTCAATTAAATGTGCACCCTAAAGCATTCTGCAGGTGAGTACAGTTACCAATTATAGAGTAAACTGAGCTGTGAGACAAGAAAGAACACACACAGGATTACACACATAAAAAAAAAAACATTTTTGTCTTTGTACCTCATGAAGGTTTTTTAGTTTAGAATTTTAGAAATAAGGTTCATGAATATTTGTGTTGTCCTTCAACTGCAAGGCTGTTTCCTGGTCTATGAGAAGCAGGGAGTGCTTTTTTACTAACACATTATCTACAAGAATGTAAAGTGTATTTATTTTCAAATGTTTGTATTAGTATGCACAAAGTAGGATGTGTGTTTTAATTTGTACCATTGGCACGTTTCAGATGGGGGAGGTCTAAATGAACTGCTAACCTAAATCCGTCTGACTTTGGCAAGTTAATTCTGAAGAAATCTTTACATCACTTGCCAATCTCCATTATACTCACTCGTAGAAAGTTGTCCAGCCAATCTCGGATGTCTTTGTAGCCAGCAGGCCGTTGTTACCATGGTAAGTAAAAAGCACTAGCTCCTGGCCCTGCGCTGTGAGTGTTTTCAGTCCGCCGTTGGTGCTCATGGTCAGCCAGATCACCTGGTTGTCAGGGGCGACGATACGCACCGGCGTGCGGTTAGGATCTCTGCGGATTCTCAGAGTGTTGCCACTGCTGTCAGTGACAGCTGTGATGTCATTCTCCGTGCTGTAGCTGAAAGTATACTTCAAGTCGCCAGTGAGCAGGCTTGCAGTGTGTTGATGGGTGCCGTTGCTATCGAACATATACAGCTCCTGTGCATCAGGGGAAGCCACCTCATATGTACCGACACTGGAAGTCAAAGTTGGCCCATTTCTAGAGATAGCCCGGATGCGGATGTTGCCCAGGTCTGCCACATAGAGTGTTCCATCTGGGGCTGCCACTAAAGAAGATGGAGCATTGAGCCTCGCGTCTTTGGCATAACCGTCCCCTGTCTGGTAACAGTCGCAGTTGGCATCATTCTTGCAATCGCAGTCGGAGGGAGCCCCGGCCAAATGAGTTATCTCACCATCCACAGATACCTTTCGGATCCTGCTCATTTTTCTCTCATCTGTCTCTGCTATGTAGATGGCCCCATGGTAAGATATGGTAATAGAAACAGCAGATTCTAGAGGGGTTAACTGCGCCCTTTGACCACCAGCCACACCGCGCTCCAGTCCAGCCAATGGGCAGTGGATAGGTCGGCCAGCTGCAATGCTCACTTGACCGTTCTCTGTGATGCGCAGCACAATATTGTTGTCCAGCACAAACAGAGAGTTGTCCATGGGGCTAACGGCTAGGTCCGTGGGCCACTCCAGAATCACCTGAAAAACAGGAAATCACAGATTATTGTCTGGTCTTTGTTATTTTTCCTAAAATAAGCATTACTATACGATTAAAATAAAAGATAATCACTACGTACTCAAAGTGATCATCAAGCATAAAAGATTTAAATGAATGCCCTTTTTGATTAGCGACTCAAGAATAGGCCCAGCTCATGAACAATAAAGCACCTTCCAAATGTTCATTGTGAGATTAAAATCAGCAAGCATAAAAAAAACAAAAAAAAACAATGAAGTGATAAAATATGGCATTATGACTACACGACTTGAATGAAGAAATCTTCAGTATGGCCATGTACGGGCTGATGTCTAAAATAAAACACTGTGTTTAGGCTGTAAGTCCTGCTCTTTCAAACTATCCCGTTTTACTAGCCTCAGACAACGTATTTCCTCACAGAAGATTAACTTTTATCAGTCTTTCTCTATAGGTAAAATACACTGAGTTGATGATTAAGACATTGGCTGGGGTGGGAATCCTGTGACATTTTAGTTAGAGGGTAGTCTCTTTTTCCATTATGCTACTTTGTCTAACTTAAAATATATTATTTCAATGGACCAGAAGAAAAATAAATAATATTTCTTCTACCTTAGGGGCATAAGATTAGTTCTTATCATCCTGTGCTGGCATTGCTGATACATGAATTTAAAGGATAATTCTGGCCACAGTGACTGTAAAGATCATTTTCCATTATGTTCTCCCTGCCTTCTAAACATTTAAGTTTTTCCACACTGCTACTGAGATTTCAGACTAAGTGAAGTGTCAGGGATTTATCCCCTGTGTGACTATAGTATAGCTGCCAAAATAACCCTGAGCGTGCACTTCATACCTTCCTGCAACCATTTGCGCTGCTCTGACTGGTGCTGTAACCTGAGAGAGGAGCTACCCGTTGAGTGATCAATTAAGTGTATCAAATTAAGTTAAAAATATTTCACACGTGGAGAAAAAAACAAAAACGATAGCAAGTATTAACCACATCTTAAGGAGAAAAAAACTGATACTGCAAACCGAAGCTTTAACCCTGGCAAACCATTACAGTGTGCTTGTCAGTCAGCCTGTCACAAATGTGTCAGTGAAGAAAAACCTTCTTGTAGCAGCACAAATTACTGGCTTGGCCTTCAAATACATAACTGTGTCATTAAAAGTGTCAAAAAACGCTTCTGAATTGTGCTTTTCCACAGGGTGATGAATAATAAAACAAACTGCCTTTAAGGCTGCCACTAGTTAAACTGCACTGAGCCAATTCTCTAGCTGGGATGCCTGAGGATCATACAGTCTCGCCAAAACCATGTCTTTATTGGCTCAAACCAAATGACTTGGTTAATTAGCAAAAAGTGACAAGCTTAATCCTTTGTCTTTATGTACTCTTATCTTTTTACCCCTTCATGTTCACCACCCACCCATCCACCCCCACCCACCCCCACACGCACAAACACATAATGATTTTTCTTTTGTTTACATTCAGAATTTTCTTTTGCTGCCAAAAAAAAAAAAAAACCCACACACCTTTCATTTCCCTCCCTAGTTCTCATTTCTGTTGATACAATTCTGTTATTTTCTAACCTCTCAAAAAATATCTGCTGTCAGGGTCATTTGGTTTGGACTAGTGCAGTCCTTCCTTTCTACGTCTGAAGTATTTTGTTTGTAGTTTTGTACCCACTCTCTCTTTGTAAGCTGATCTGCACAAATCTAATTAAAATGTAAATTGGTTAGTTAAAAAACAAACCAAAAGAAGAAGAAGAAGAAAAAAAAACACTGTTATGTCTGTTGCACACATGTAAGAGGTGGAAGAACTTGATCCTGCGGCAATTTCAGTCTCGACAGCCAATACACTTAGGAATTCATTTTCTGCAGAAGCAGGAAATGGAGGCTCTGAACGCATCCATTTTGATATGATAAAAGCTTTTTTTAGTTTGTATTTTTCTACATTATTCATCTTAAGTCGGATCTCAAAACTCTAAAGGTGCAAAATAAGGAGGGATATTAATGTTTAAGCGCAGGCAGCTGCACTTCTACTCGGGATGGAGTGTTATGGTGTTGTAACACTGTAAGCTATCGTCTAGGAACAGGGTGCTGCTTTAATGTCACCTTTTCACAGGTAGACGGTACATTTTGTTGGACAAAGCCAGGCCGACATCAGCTGCTGCAGAAGAAAAGGTTTTCTGTGTGGTGCGCTGAGTACTGCTTCATTATCATGTGTGGTGCAAGTATCCTCAATCCTGAGTATTTCTAGTGGAACACTAAACACTAATACAGCTCCAGCCACATCAAAACAAGCCCCCAAACAGAGTAATTATTCTCCCTTCCATATCATGTGCCGTGACCTGAAAACTCATCTCTTCAATAAACACTTCATGTCTCCACTTCCTGCCTACATCACATCTTCCTCCTCCTACCACGTATTTTGCTCCTGTACTTTCAGGGAAAATGGTGTGCTCTTGTTAAGTTGAGAGCAAAACACATTTCCTTCATCTCTGTCTCTCCACCAAGCACCTTCTAATGTGTTTGAGGAATCTGAGCATATTCCACTAATGTCACCGTTTCTCTGGATAAGATCTGCCAATGTCTATATATATGTACATATTTATATAACATTTATTTAACCAGGATCCTCTTTGAGATTAAAATTCTCATTTTTAAGAGTGTCCTGACGAAGACAGGCAGCAAAAACGACATTACTTCCATCATAAAGCAGAAAACATCAGGATTAAAGGATAATGGGATTATGAAACCACAAATAATGTTCCAAGAATAATTTAAAAGAGTGCATCCTTGAAATAATCTGAAGGACCACTAAGGCCACTCTAAAACAAATCAATACAAACTGTGGGAATGATCTACTATCAAATATTATCCGATACTATCAAACAATAAATGAGTTAGACTAAAACATTCGGATTCTATTCTCCCACATAGCAGTCAGAGAGGAAAGCATACAATGGTGCACGTACAGCCAGGATTTATATTCCCAGAAAGAGACCAGCGTTTGCGAATTTAAATTTAATTGCAGACGGTTCCAGACAGAGCAGCATGCAAAAAAATGCTCTTTTTACACAGAACTGTTATAATAACCTAGACAGTGAGGTAAATATAAAAAAATATATATCCCTGCATGTCTTTCTCTCACCCGCCAAAAAGATTATCATTCATGAAAACAGATGATTTCTACTGCATATGTAATATATATGCAGTTATATAATGCCGCATGTCAATGGTGAGTCACGAATGAGCAAACTGAAAGAGAGCTAGAGGGGCAGGGGCAGGGTGGTGCTGTGACTTACTCACAGGCAAGTGTTTTGCACTTGTGTGCATAGGTCACCTGATTGATGTCCATGCTGTTGTCACATGTCAGGGGGCGAGCCGATGTCAGGTCGTTGGAGCCAAGAAAAGTGGAGATGATGCCGTTCTGGTCCACCTTTCTGATTGTAGTGCCATCAACGAAATAAATCAGGCCATTCTTGTCCACCGCGATGCCTGTTGACATCCGGTAAGAAGGAGAATAGAAAGAGAAAGGGCGGGAGAAAAAACCAACTTGTGATAACAGGGAAACACGGTAGATATGCGGCATCTCTGCTTGCATGACTCAGTGGACAGAACACGATGGATACATGTGTCAAGCTTGCCTTCCCATTATTCAGGTCACTGCAAAAAAGCACAGCCGTCAATAATTCATGGGCTGCTTTTCTGGTATTAAATAATTTCTAAGGCAGAAGTGGGAAAGGCTGTATTCATGTGGTATATTTGCACTTGCCACATCTTGTAACCTTCCACTCTAAAAAAGGACCTCAGGAGGTGGGGGTGTCAATGAGTGGCTGGGAGATTGAGTTTGGGAGATTTTTTGACATCAGTAATCATCAACAATCTGCACACCATTTGTGAAATGAATGAGCGAGGGAGTGGAAATGACAGCTTCGGCCAATTTTAGATAAAAGGGGTGAAAGACAGGCAGTTGCCATGGTGACGACTATGGACTAAATTGTCTCAATGATTGAGTGTCAGCTCAGAGTTGTAAGTTGCAGCCGAGCCAGTGTGGAGTTGCAATAACCATTTGTCCCAAACTGGGAAAATACATTAACGGACCACGCCAGCTTCCACATCACTCTCTGTGTCACCGTGCTGCTTAATAGAGACCAGCACCTATGGGAATTCAATCATTCCTCACATGCAGGGAGACTATTTTTCATTTTCCACATTTGCTGGTTTTAACACGCTCCGAATTTGGCTTTAATTCAAAAGACCCACTGATCTCAGCAACATGTATGTTCAGCTGAAGATAGTTCTTTAGTTTTTTGGAGGACTTGCAATGTTTCAAATCATTTTTAACATAAGTCGGAGTATTATTTCTTCTTGAATGAGGTCTTTAAAAGCTTCTATAGAAGGTGAGTGCTTTGGTTTGACCTGTGGCTAGGTCTGCGCAAGATTGCTTTCTGCTAAAACATTGACGAGCTGAGGGAGCCCACGGTGAATCCTTGGGAGCTGGCTATTTGACAGTCTGAGATTCACAGACAGATGAAAAGTGTCACATTTGAGCAGAGTTCACCAAATGTCTGAGGAGGGGAAAAAATGGAGCCATCTGCTGTTTCTTCTCTGGTCTCGGCTTCCACCCACTCCATCATTAGAGTCGCTCCCTCAGATTGCCTTCACTCAAGCCTTTATCACCCAGCTGAAGCTGTGCTATTGCAGTTGGCATTCAGAGTGGGCAACAGCGAGCGCAAAACAATTCATCTTAGCCTTTTCATCCAGAAGAATTTATGGAAAAGTGAGCAATCCAACCACAAATGGCCGTGCGATATTTGAAAGTCAATAACTAGTTGTGTATAGCAGGTATTGACTTGTGGAATTGTTGAGTCTGTGTGAATAATATGATAAAGAGTACTGTCTAGACCTGCTATATAAGGAAAGTGTCATGAGATAACGTCTGTTATATAAATAAAGTGGAATTGGATAGAAGTAACTTTGAGCAGGAGAATTTATAAGAGCTGTGAGAAAAAATAACAGTTCTCCAAGTATGAATTTTAAAGGATATTTACAGGAATATCAAATTATGCAAAATAAATTATGCATTATATTTCTGGAGGTTAAAACAACAACAACTCTTTGTTAGGCAGCAGCGGTACACAGGCTTAATTTACAAAGCATCTGTTGTTTTTTTTAGTTGACAGCCATGGCTTACTTTTACTTCCACGACTAAAATTCAACCATTAAAATCAGTCAGGCCGGAGTTGGCACAGACCCCAATGGCACACATAAATTTAAATTTAGCAGTTGCCACTCCTGACTGAAAAACCCATCACTGTGTTCCGCCCCTCTATTTCAGTCCAACGTCTTCATTAGTTTTAAACCATACCTTTGGGTCCTGTGAGAGAGGCCTCTGGTGCTTTGCCTCCATCACCACAGTGGTTCTCATCAAAGGGCAGACAGTGCTCCCCCGTTCCTGCCACCACCTCCGCGTTCGACTGCAGATCCTTGGTTCCGGTTAAGGTTTTTGGGCGGTAGATCCTCCGGGAGTTTGTGTCTGACACGTACAGCTGGCCAGTTACTGGATCAGTGGCCAGGTAATATCGGTGTGCCGGGTTGTTACTACATTCCAGACAAAAACTCAGTTATATATGATATAGTGTCCCTTAAGTTTGCAGACACAGTATTTCTCTTTAAAAGTACTTCCTTACAATGCAGTCAAATAGTCCTTTAATGCTGCTAATCTACTGTTAAAATGTGATGTAATGCAATAACCTCTGTAAAATACCAGTGGTCTAAAAACCCCAACTGACCCCTGATAGAATTTAGCCTGATTCTCCCTCTGAATAAAACATTTAGAGTCAAGAACATTATACAGAATTGATTAGATTATACCTCTCCAGAGCTAACATGTTTTCAGTATTCATTGGATTTTGTAGATAGAAACGCATATTAGAAAATAAATTATACTCTCAGAACATTGAAATGAATGTGGAAAGGTGCATTGTTTAAAGACTAACAGTACGTCCTGTGTCGTTGTTTTAAGTGCGATGAAATGAAGGAACCTTCTTCAGACTGTTTTAAATTGCATTAAAAGAAATGACAGAAGGTTAAAGCCAACGTTCAATCAGGTTATGTTCTCAGTGTTTCAAGTTATTTTCTGAAACACAAAACATAAATTGCTGATGAAGTAACTTTCTTTTCAGTCCAGTCGCATCTTAAAATAAAAAAACCTTATTTTCAATTTACATTTATGTGGATGATGAACTGAAGAGGAAATAGAACATTTCTATGGCAGGAAATAAAGGTATAGGCTTTGTGAATGTGACAGAAAAGGTTGAAGAGATGGAAGTCGAACAGATTTGAACATGATTCCACTATAGTGGGCTTCCAGTTTACAAAGCAGAAATGACGACTCGTGATCGAGATCATTTCATGTGTTATCACTCCCCCGTGGGGAAAAGCCTTTGGAAATTACAGAAATGACTGGCTTATGTTAACAAAGTGCAACAACTAATGGCATTGCAGCTGGCTCTGCTTATTTGTATTCTGTCTCATAATGGATCTAACCCTTTTTAATCAAGCAAATGTGTCAAGGATTAGAAATCAAAAGATTTTCTAACACATCATTGACTGATATTTAGATTTGAAGAAATTAAATTATCATTTTCTGTCACGGTCGCTTTTAAACAAATTCAAAATACTGGAATAAACTATTGAATTAACCTTTTCTATTAAGGCAGAATTGATACATAGCAGGCGCTTAAGTGTCACTAAAGAGCCAAAAACAGAGGCAGTTAACATGAGAAATAGCATGCTTTACGGTGCAGTCGTAAACATGGCTTCTCTGCTTGTACTCCAGCTTAATGGTACCTCAGTCAATACTGGTTGGCTTTAGAAGTAGGATAATGTGACGGCAAAATAAATGTGGCAATGAAACATCTTTGTAAAATGATGAAGATGGAGCCATAAAACCTGACAGCTATTATGAGTCAAAGTAAATGCCCAAAATAGGTGGCTGCTATCAAGTTCCTATAAAGAATTCAGCAAGACGTACATTAGTAACCCTTTCCTTTACAGTCAACCTTCAGGTAGTGGACACGATAAAAGAAACACCTGCATGACATCACGCAGTCCACTATAACAGCACTGCAATAAATAATACATTTGTGAAGCTTGTGATGTTGAGACAGAAGTGTGTTAAGTTTCAAAGCTTTTATATGTGGTCTTGCATCTAATAATTTAACCACCATGTACCAGGTACAAAACACCACTTAAAAGCATGTCCATAAAATCTTTTTATCAGCACCAGACCAGATCTGACCTGACCACTAGATCATGTGTTGACTGTTTTTTACATTTCCTCCATCAACCCTCTCCAAACTTGTGGCCCAGCTGCTAGCGCAGGTGGTAGTCATCTCCTGATTAGACTATCATTATGTCCCGGTTGCTTTGCAGGTAACCAGAAGCCTCCAATTGTTCCAGAATTCAGCAGCGCTCATGACATCAATCTGCTTTCGCGTCACTTTGCGTCTACACCCCTGCAGTAGCTCACCTTGTTGCTAGCCTATCCGTCTGACTACAGTCAGCCCACAGTTGAACCCAGTCCTGTCGCAATCTCTGTTCAGTCTGCTTCTCTGTCGAGCTGGAATTAGGCTTCTGCAAACATACACTTGAAGGTGGGTGTCAGTCCCAATGGAGGGGGACTGTTGATTGTTGAGTCTCCCAGGTCGTCAAATACTGACGTAAATGGGAAACAAACAAAGATGCCATGCGACACAAAAGGTGGCGTTCGTGCTGAGACTTAACAATCAACTATCTATGAGCCGCTGACCCAAAGCGTCTGTATTTGACGGCCTGGGAGCAAGAACGCCACCGGTTGGATTGTGTGATGCGTTATCTTATTTGACGACCTGGGAATGGGACTCAACAATCGACTACCTTTCCCCAACAGGGCTGATCCTACCTTTAGACGTCTCTACTAACCTACAAAGGACAACCAAACCAACTGGTTAATTCAACTTTTGGTGGGAGATGAGCTTAAAACTACTAAACTTGCTGTGACTCCTTTCACAACAGTTTTAAAACATCCATCAAGCCCGAGTTTATTTCAGTTTTCTAAATAAGCGTGGTTATGTTCACATATTCAGTTTGCTTTCTTTGGTCTGAACCAAACAGGTTTTATTCCATTTCTCAAAAAAAACAAAACAAAAAAAACAACCCAAAAAACCTAAAGGAAACATGGACTGACAGTGACCTCTACACTTGTGGTCATCTATCCTCTATCATCAAAGCTACACCGACCTTTGGAGGAAAATGTTTTTTTGAAAAACATCTTTTTTTCTGGTGACTGATAACAACTCATGCTGCACTTCACTGCACTGGACAGCTTTATTTATCTTCTCTGGTGTTCATGGGGAGCTTTAAAAACATATAAGGAAAGTCTCAGATCCAGGCATTGATCAAAACAATACAGGATTTGAGCAGCTAGAATTAGATGAAGGAAGAAGATGCATCCTGTAGTAAAACAATGAAGGAGGAGACAGCTGCTTTACGAACAGTTTCAGTTTTGAATGAATAAAAAAAAAAACATATTCTCTTTGACAGCCAGCTTAACAAAGTTACTCCGGTTTACTCCATGTAGCACCTCTGGCGCTTATGGTCCAGTTAATCACTGAAACAACCTAATTGCCACCAGTGTGCAACCTTGCTTGATCTGATGCTGTTGTCTTAATCATGAATACAAAGCAGTTACATTATCCCCTGTGGATAAGAGCATCTGCCAAACACCATCACTGTAAATGTAATTATAAGCTTCACAATGGCACTGTTTATTGCAGCGCTATTGTATTTGACTGCATTACATACAGCAAGTGTTGACTGTGTATATATATATATATATATATTTACACGACCTCTTTTTTACATTGACACTTAGACAACGTATAAAGGGCTGCAGTGTATGTTGTAGCCGTTTTGTCAGTAGGCATGTTGCACAGACTCCGACAGACTGTGCTCTTTTCCCCTTGTTTAGATGTAATCAAGCTATAATTGTTTGTTATAATTACACATTGTAATCACTAGTGCTAAAGGCGACTGTAAAAGAAACAATTATTCACATGCTTATAAAGACGATTATACAGATGGTGCCGCACAAAGAATACTAACACAACATGAACTAAAATAACACACCTACCTGTGTCTAAAGTCTTTATTTCTATGACAGGGTACAGAGGCAGCAGGAAAAGAGAGAGAAAGAATATTAAAAGGATACTTTTACTTCTCATTTTCAAGGCTGTGATTAGACAGTTTTTGTCTCAGGCTTGATATCATTTTTTTGCTAAAAGTCTTTTTTATTCCTGATTGACGCCATGAGGAGTAAGTGCCAACAAGGACTCAAAGTTTAGCAAGTCTCTTTCTTTTTTCTCTCCTCACAGTATCGAGTGAGGAAAAAAAACAACAACAAACGAACAGCTGAAACTCAGAAAGTCAAAGTATCCCCTTGAAGAATCAGCAGTCACTAGAGAAAGTCGCAGGCAATGACGATCCATTTGGCAGAAAGTGGAGAGGCAGGACTGTGGCCGAGAGTTACAGCCCGCAGAGAGGGAAAATATTTACTCCTATCTTCATAAAGCCCATCCTG